>OU342428.1:16877083-17561433 GCA_910589575.2 Carcina quercana | reverse complement strand
TAAAATAAAATAAAAAAGTAGTGTAGCGTCGTGTGTGCCCGGTGAAGGAGGGAGTCGTGCGCGTTGCAGGGGCGATCCGGGGCATCATCGTGGAGCCGGCGCCGCGGCGACTGGAGCCCGTGGAGGCATTCCTGGGCGTGCCGTACGCCGGACCCCCCGCACGACTCGCCCCTCCACCCCCCGCACGACCCTGGCCGGGCACGCGCCTCGCGGACGCGCAGGCACCGGCGTGCCCACAACGCGCTCCAGACGTCTCCAACCGCACGGCCGCGCTCGCCGCCATGCCGCTCGCCGTGTACCGCGAGCTGCTCGCCGTTCTGCCGCTGCTCGCCAACCAGAGCGAGGACTGTCTGCATCTGAACCTCTACGTGCCCGGTAGCGGTGAGTGACGTCAGACGGCGCTCAGGCGTGCCGTGGCGGAGCGCGAGTTCGCTGACCGTGCACTGTGCAGGGGCGCGGGGCGTGGAGGCGCCCTACGCGGTGGTGGTGTGGCTGGGGGCGAGCGCGCACGAGTGGGGCGCGGCCGCGGCGCTGGACGGGGCGGTGCTGGCGGCGCGCGCGCACGTCCTCGTGGTCACCATCAACTATAGGCTGGGGCTGCTGGGTGAGCGCGGGCTGGGGGCGGAGCGCTGGGCGCGGGGTGGTTTCTGACCGGAACATCCGTCACGCAGGGTTCCTGAGCTCCGGAGCGCGCGGGGACGCGGGCAGCGCGGCGGGCGGCGCGGGGGTGCTGGACGCGGCCGCCGCGCTGCGCTGGGTGCGCACCAACGTGGCTGCGTTTGGCGGAGACCCGCGCCGCGTCACGCTGGCAGCCAGCCGCGCGGGCGCTGCGCTGGTCGGTGCGCTGCTGGCTCTGCCCGACGCGCGCGGTTAGTGATACGTTATAAATTATTATACTTACGCCGCGAGCGGGGCTCGCCATCAAACCTTGCACCTTGTGAGAGCGGGGACTTGGACCCTTTCTCTTACATATAATGTTATTTGTTGAATGTTTGGTTTAAATAAAAATGTTTTAAAATGTATCGTGTTATGTTGCACGTGCAGTGTTGACTGCAGTGGCGCTGGAAGACCACTGCCACCGCCCCCCGCCCCCCGCCAGCACCACCCGTCTGAATCTAGGTTACTGTCTAAAGTCTAAACTAAGTAAGCAACTATTTACCTAACCTGCTGGCCATGTACGTTACCCGTACACTAACTGACTTAAAAATAAAATATTAATTGGTACCGACTCCATCGAGCTAGAGCTCCTCAAAAATATGATTTTTGTGTGATTTTTAGTTAATTTTTTATGGCAATCTCAGTGTACGAGCGGACATGCTACTGCCGCCTGCAATAACTCATAACTAAGTATTTGATATTCATTTGGTGTTCAACAATCGCGCGCGGCCCCGCTGGGTTCGCCTCCGTCGCCCCAGGTATCTCACACTCATCTGTACCGCGAGTGTGGCCCCACCCTTCCCAACGACACACACACTCTCTACACGTAAGCTTCGCGCGTAACAATTGTGCTAAAAACGCGTTTTTCAGACGAGTTTCCAAACATCACAATGAGCACCTCAGTGGAGTAGACCCGTTCATAAGCTCCATATCGCTGTTTAAAAAATCCAAACTGAAGTACTTTTTCATTTGTTTTGTATAACTCAACATAACACACTGTATGTGTTTTGTTATTTGTTGTATAAAATAGTAATTTCAAATTAGAAGTAGACCGAGTGTGATGTAGAACGCGGGCGCCGAGCAGTGCAGGCGTGTGTCCTCGTGTCGATGCACCTCCGCGGCTTGTGATGTAGAACGCGGGCGCCGAGCAGTGCAGGCGTGTGTCCTCGTGTCGATGCACCTCCGCGGCTTGTGATGTAGAACGCGGGCGCCGAGCAGTGCAGGCGTGTGTCCTCGTGTCGATGCACCTCCGCGGCTTGTGATGTAGAACGCGGGCGCCGAGCAGTGCAGGCGTGTGTCCTCGTGTCGATGCACCTCCGCGGCTTGTGATGTAGAACGCGGGCGCCGAGCAGTGCAGGCGTGTGTCCTCGTGTCGATGCACCTCCGCGGCTTGTGATGTAGAACGGGGGCGCCGAGCAGTGCAGGCGTGTGTCCTCGTGTCGATGCACCTCCGCGGCTTGTGATGTAGAACGCGGGCGCCGAGCAGTGCAGGCGTGTGTCCTCGTGTCGATGCACCTCCGCGGCTTGTGATGTAGAACGCGGGCGCCGAGCAGTGCAGGCGTGTGTCCTCGTGTCGATGCACCTCCGCGGCTTGTGATGTAGAACGCGGGCGCCGAGCAGTGCAGGCGTGTGTCCTCGTGTCGATGCACCTCCGCGGCTTGTGATGTAGAACGCGGGCGCCGAGCAGTGCAGGCGTGTGTCCTCGTGTCGATGCACCTCCGCGGCTTGTGATGTAGAACGCGGGCGCCGAGCAGTGCAGGCGTGTGTCCTCGTGTCGATGCACCTCCGCGGCTTGTGATGTAGAACGCGGGCGCCGAGCAGTGCAGGCGTGTGTCCTCGTGTCGATGCACCTCCGCGGCTTGTGATGTAGAACGCGGGCGCCGAGCAGTGCAGGCGTGTGTCCTCGTGTCGATGCACCTCCGCGGCTTGTGATGTAGAACGCGGGCGCCGAGCAGTGCAGGCGTGTGTCCTCGTGTCGATGCACCTCCGCGGCTTGTGATGTAGAACGGGGGCGCCGAGCAGTGCAGGCGTGTGTCCTCGTGTCGATGCACCTCCGCGGCTTGTGATGTAGAACGGGGGCGCCGAGCAGTGCAGGCGTGTGTCCTCGTGTCGATGCACCTCCGCGGCTTGTGATGTAGAACGGGGGCGCCGAGCAGTGCAGGCGTGTGTCCTCGTGTCGATGCACCTCCGCGGCTTGTGATGTAGAACGGGGGCGCCGAGCAGTGCAGGCGTGTGTCCTCGTGTCGATGCACCTCCGCGGCTTGTGATGTAGAACGGGGGCGCCGAGCAGTGCAGGCGTGTGTCCTCGTGTCGATGCACCTCCGCGGCTTGTGATGTAGAACGGGGGCGCCGAGCAGTGCAGGCGTGTGTCCTCGTGTCGATGCACCTCCGCGGCTTGTGATGTAGAACGCGGGCGCCGAGCAGTGCAGGCGTGTGTCCTCGTGTCGATGCACCTCCGCGGCTTGTGATGTAGAACGCGGGCGCCGAGCAGTGCAGGCGTGTGTCCTCGTGTCGATGCACCTCCGCGGCTTGTGATGTAGAACGCGGGCGCCGAGCAGTGCAGGCGTGTGTCCTCGTGTCGATGCACCTCCGCGGCTTGTGATGTAGAACGGGGGCGCCGAGCAGTGCAGGCGTGTGTCCTCGTGTCGATGCACCTCCGCGGCTTGTGATGTAGAACGGGGGCGCCGAGCAGTGCAGGCGTGTGTCCTCGTGTCGATGCACCTCCGCGGCTTGTGATGTAGAACGGGGGCGCCGAGCAGTGCAGGCGTGTGTCCTCGTGTCGATGCACCTCCGCGGCTTGTGATGTAGAACGGGGGCGCCGAGCAGTGCAGGCGTGTGTCCTCGTGTCGATGCACCTCCGCGGCTTGTGATGTAGAACGGGGGCGCCGAGCAGTGCAGGCGTGTGTCCTCGTGTCGATGCACCTCCGCGGCTTGTGATGTAGAACGGGGGCGCCGAGCAGTGCAGGCGTGTGTCCTCGTGTCGATGCACCTCCGCGGCTTGTGATGTAGAACGGGGGCGCCGAGCAGTGCAGGCGTGTGTCCTCGTGTCGATGCACCTCCGCGGCTTGTGATGTAGAACGGGGGCGCCGAGCAGTGCAGGCGTGTGTCCTCGTGTCGATGCACCTCCGCGGCTTGTGATGTAGAACGGGGGCGCCGAGCAGTGCAGGCGTGTGTCCTCGTGTCGATGCACCTCCGCGGCTTGTGATGTAGAACGGGGGCGCCGAGCAGTGCAGGCGTGTGTCCTCGTGTCGATGCACCTCCGCGGCTTGTGATGTAGAACGGGGGCGCCGAGCAGTGCAGGCGTGTGTCCTCGTGTCGATGCACCTCCGCGGCTTGTGATGTAGAACGGGGGCGCCGAGCAGTGCAGGCGTGTGTCCTCGTGTCGATGCACCTCCGCGGCTTGTGATGTAGAACGGGGGCGCCGAGCAGTGCAGGCGTGTGTCCTCGTGTCGATGCACCTCCGCGGCTTGTGATGTAGAACGGGGGCGCCGAGCAGTGCAGGCGTGTGTCCTCGTGTCGATGCACCTCCGCGGCTTGTGATGTAGAACGGGGGCGCCGAGCAGTGCAGGCGTGTGTCCTCGTGTCGATGCACCTCCGCGGCTTGTGATGTAGAACGGGGGCGCCGAGCAGTGCAGGCGTGTGTCCTCGTGTCGATGCACCTCCGCGGCTTGTGATGTAGAACGGGGGCGCCGAGCAGTGCAGGCGTGTGTCCTCGTGTCGATGCACCTCCGCGGCTTGTGATGTAGAACGCGGGCGCCGAGCAGTGCAGGCGTGTGTCCTCGTGTCGATGCACCTCCGCGGCTTGTGATGTAGAACGCGGGCGCCGAGCAGTGCAGGCGTGTGTCCTCGTGTCGATGCACCTCCGCGGCTTGTGATGTAGAACGGGGGCGCCGAGCAGTGCAGGCGTGTGTCCTCGTGTCGATGCACCTCCGCGGCTTGTGATGTAGAACGGGGGCGCCGAGCAGTGCAGGCGTGTGTCCTCGTGTCGATGCACCTCCGCGGCTTGTGATGTAGAACGGGGGCGCCGAGCAGTGCAGGCGTGTGTCCTCGTGTCGATGCACCTCCGCGGCTTGTGATGTAGAACGGGGGCGCCGAGCAGTGCAGGCGTGTGTCCTCGTGTCGATGCACCTCCGCGGCTTGTGATGTAGAACGGGGGCGCCGAGCAGTGCAGGCGTGTGTCCTCGTGTCGATGCACCTCCGCGGCTTGTGATGTAGAACGGGGGTGCCGAGCAGTGCAGGCGTGTGTCCTCGTGTCGATGCACCTCCGCGGCTTGTGATGTAGAACGGGGGCGCCGAGCAGTGCAGGCGTGTGTCCTCGTGTCGATGCACCTCCGCGGCTTGTGATGTAGAACGCGGGCGCCGAGCAGTGCAGGCGTGTGTCCTCGTGTCGATGCACCTCCGCGGCTTGTGATGTAGAACGCGGGCGCCGAGCAGTGCAGGCGTGTGTCCTCGTGTCGATGCACCTCCGCGGCTTGTGATGTAGAACGCGGGCGCCGAGCAGTGCAGGCGTGTGTCCTCGTGTCGATGCACCTCCGCGGCTTGTGATGTAGAACGGGGGCGCCGAGCAGTGCAGGCGTGTGTCCTCGTGTCGATGCACCTCCGCGGCTTGTGATGTAGAACGGGGGCGCCGAGCAGTGCAGGCGTGTGTCCTCGTGTCGATGCACCTCCGCGGCTTGTGATGTAGAACGGGGGCGCCGAGCAGTGCAGGCGTGTGTCCTCGTGTCGATGCACCTCCGCGGCTTGTGATGTAGAACGCGGGCGCCGAGCAGTGCAGGCGTGTGTCCTCGTGTCGATGCACCTCCGCGGCTTGTGATGTAGAACGGGGGCGCCGAGCAGTGCAGGCGTGTGTCCTCGTGTCGATGCACCTCCGCGGCTTGTGATGTAGAACGGGGGCGCCGAGCAGTGCAGGCGTGTGTCCTCGTGTCGATGCACCTCCGCGGCTTGTGATGTAGAACGGGGGCGCCGAGCAGTGCAGGCGTGTGTCCTCGTGTCGATGCACCTCCGCGGCTTGTGATGTAGAACGGGGGCGCCGAGCAGTGCAGGCGTGTGTCCTCGTGTCGATGCACCTCCGCGGCTTGTGATGTAGAACGGGGGCGCCGAGCAGTGCAGGCGTGTGTCCTCGTGTCGATGCACCTCCGCGGCTTGTGATGTAGAACGGGGGCGCCGAGCAGTGCAGGCGTGTGTCCTCGTGTCGATGCACCTCCGCGGCTTGTGATGTAGAACGGGGGCGCCGAGCAGTGCAGGCGTGTGTCCTCGTGTCGATGCACCTCCGCGGCTTGTGATGTAGAACGGGGGCGCCGAGCAGTGCAGGCGTGTGTCCTCGTGTCGATGCACCTCCGCGGCTTGTGATGTAGAACGGGGGCGCCGAGCAGTGCAGGCGTGTGTCCTCGTGTCGATGCACCTCCGCGGCTTGTGATGTAGAACGGGGGCGCCGAGCAGTGCAGGCGTGTGTCCTCGTGTCGATGCACCTCCGCGGCTTGTGATGTAGAACGCGGGCGCCGAGCAGTGCAGGCGTGTGTCCTCGTGTCGATGCACCTCCGCGGCTTGTGATGTAGAACGCGGGCGCCGAGCAGTGCAGGCGTGTGTCCTCGTGTCGATGCACCTCCGCGGCTTGTGATGTAGAACGCGGGCGCCGAGCAGTGCAGGCGTGTGTCCTCGTGTCGATGCACCTCCGCGGCTTGTGATGTAGAACGCGGGCGCCGAGCAGTGCAGGCGTGTGTCCTCGTGTCGATGCACCTCCGCGGCTTGTGATGTAGAACGCGGGCGCCGAGCAGTGCAGGCGTGTGTCCTCGTGTCGATGCACCTCCGCGGCTTGTGATGTAGAACGGGGGCGCCGAGCAGTGCAGGCGTGTGTCCTCGTGTCGATGCACCTCCGCGGCTTGTGATGTAGAACGCGGGCGCCGAGCAGTGCAGGCGTGTGTCCTCGTGTCGATGCACCTCCGCGGCTTGTGATGTAGAACGGGGGCGCCGAGCAGTGCAGGCGTGTGTCCTCGTGTCGATGCACCTCCGCGGCTTGTGATGTAGAACGGGGGCGCCGAGCAGTGCAGGCGTGTGTCCTCGTGTCGATGCACCTCCGCGGCTTGTTATTGTAACAACTGTTTCAGTTATTTATTTTATTGTTTATGTGTGGCTTACAGCTATCAATACCGAGCATAGAGAGAAACAAACGACAAATAGCCATTGATAAGCTCCACATGTGGCTTTAGTAACAGTTAAACTTTTACAATTATATGTATATACTTACTAATAAATAATATAAATACTGAAATAATATTGAAACTAGATTCAAATAAACAAATAATAGCATCGAAGATATAAAAAAACGACAGCAAAAGAATAATAATAGCTGAGTATGACAAGACATTGACACAATAGACAAGAAGTACTCTCAGTTCCGGTAGTTCTCAGTCAGATACATTTTGACCGTGCTTACATTACTGCAGGAGAGATCTACATTTGAATCAATTTCAGTTACATGCTCGTCTTATGACAATGTTTTTTTCGTAATTTAATCGGCTGTGTGGTGTAGTTAACAGGTTCCTGCTTCAAGGGTATATTCAAGATATTTTTGCTAAAAGACTGGGGCAGTCAATTTTGAACTGAGCAATTTTGAGCAATAAACTCGAAAAGAAATAAATAAATTTATCCAAACATCCAAACATCCAAACTTTCACACTTATAATATTAGTAGGATTACAAACAAACAAAAAAGAACACCGGTCCTTTGTCCCTATTTCAATAGACAGTTTTGATGTGAAACATCTATAGCCGCACGTAAAACAAATTTCTGGCGTGGCGACGCATACCGTGGCGACGCGTCGCCACGCTATATGATGGTGTATATATACAGAACGAATGAAGTTTTGTATGAATTGTTTTTATATTTAATGAAAATAAATGTTTATTAAATAAACAGTCATCATTTTCTGGAAAAAATCGTAATATTTTATTTTATCATTATGCCATATTTAGTTTATATCGCAATCTGTTCTTTTCAATCATATTACTTTTACAAAATAATGTCGATGTTTCACATCTGCCAGGCGTCCCGTGACGGCTCACATTTTTTGATCCGCCTGTCTGACGCTGGGGGCGCACGTGTGCAGGGCTGGCGTCCCGGGTGCTGCTGCTCAGCGGCTCCCCGCTGTCACCAACGGCGCTGGCGCCCGACGCGGCTCTGGCCCGCGAGCACGTGGCCCAAGCGCTGCGTTGCGCGCGCGACCCGGCGACCCCCGGCGAGCACTGGCTTTCGTCGTGCGTGCGCTCACGGCCCCTGCCCGCGCTGCTGGCGGTGCCGGCCCCCCGCGCACGCTTCCTGGCGGGGTGGGCTCCCTCCCCCGCCGCGCCCCGCGACCTACTCGCCAGCGACGCGTTCCTCGAGTGCGCGCTCGCCGTCGTGCTCGCAACCACTGAGAGCTACAGCTACTTCAGCGAGGATGACATCCGGCGCGGCTTCGAGGAGGAGCACAGGTGGGCGTCACGGGCTGCGCCCCGCCACCCCGCCCCGCACCCGCTCACCCTCCCGCGTGCTTCAGGAACCGCGTGCTGCGCACATACGTCCGCAACGTGTACCGCTGGCACCGCAACGAGATCTTCGCGGCGATCCGCAACGAGTACACGGACTGGGAGAAGCCCATCCAACATCCCATCAACATCCGCGACGCCACTCTGGAGGCGCTGAGTGACGGAGCCGGCGCGGCCCCCGCGCTGCGCCTGTTGCAGCTGCACGCGCGTCGCGGGGCGCCCTCCTACCTTGCGCACTTCGCGCACCAGCCCCGCGACCCCGACTACCCGCAGGTGCGGCCTGACTATCCCTCCCCACCCCGCGCCAACCTCCGCCCACAGTCCGTTGACGCACGTCCCTGTGTCCCGCAGCGCCTGGGCAGCGTGAGCGGTGACACGCTGCCGTTTTTCCTGGGCATGCCGCTGGGCGCGGGCGCGAGCGAGAGGAACTACTCCCGCGCGGACGCGGCGGTGTCGGACGCGGCGGTGTCGCTGCTCGCCTCGTTTGCTAAGACGGGTGCGCCGGCGCCGCGACACGCCCGCGAGCCCGCTCTCACCTGGCCACGATACGAGATGAGCACTCAGCTCTACCTGAGCCTGAGTGAGTGCGCGCATGCGAACGACAAGTGCGTGTGAGAAAGACAGATGGACGTCAGTCATGGAGCGCGTGTTCCAGGCAGCAAGCCGCGCGTCCGCAGCCACTACCGCGGACACAAGCTGGCGCTGTGGCTGCACCTGGTCCCGCAGCTACACCGGCCGAGCGCACCACCCAGGCACCACCAGTTCCGCGCCGGACACGCGGACTCCTTCGCAGGTGACGTCACCAGCCCGGCCATACACCCCAACACTACTTCAACCTTCTGTGTGTAATTACATGTTGCTTCAGCATCACATCCCCGTATTCTTCAAACTTCTGGATCATTTGTCGTAGTTACTTGGACATTTGGGATGGGTCCAGAGACTGGACGACATTTTTCGTAATGAGTACACTAAACTCCTTGCGTGTGTGTTTCCCAGTGTGTTAAGCCAGTGCCGTCTGTATCCCAGTCACTACAGAGGAGGTTTGATCGCACAGCACATGTCTGTGGTCTGTGCTGCGTCAGGGTCCAACTCATCTCTAGGTCAGGGTCACCAGCTGCTTGACACGCTTACGTGGATAGTATACTCTCAGGAACGTTCCATACTCCCACTCCATTGCAAGGTTCAAATGTATGCCGATGACACACAGTTGTACCTGCCGTTCGCTCCAGATAACACCGAGTCTGCCGTGGCAAAAATCAACGAAGACCTAGAAAGTATCTCCAAATGGGCCGAGAGGAATACATTGATCTTGAATCCGTTAAAGTCCAAATTTATGATTCTTGGTACTCGTGCAAAAATTGGTGAAATCGAGAGTCGCAATCCGGTGATATCGGTTATGGGGGGACAGGTGGGGCGTGTGTTGGAGGCACGTAATTTAGGTGTGTTGTTAGACGAGACTCTTCGCTTTGAAAATCACGTACTGGAAATCGTAAACAATTGTTTTTATCGACTGAAGGTAATGTATAAAGTGCGTGATTTCCTCAGCGAGGAACTTCGTATCCGCTTGTGCGATGCGTTAGTTCTATCTAGGTTGGGCTATGCGGATGCAGTATATGGCCGTCGTTTGCTGGCACGGACTGAGCGACAGATTCAAAGGGTGCAAAATGCATGCGCAAGATTTTGTTTTAAAGTCCCTCCACGTACACATGTCACGCCATTCTTAAACACGGCCAATATACTGAAAATGTCTCTCCGCGCAGAACTCCACTTGGCCTCACTGGTATTTAGTGTGATTAAAACGGAAAAGCCAGAGTACTTGTTTGAAAAACTGCAATGGAGAACACGAAACCGTGGATGTCGTACAATATTGATGTGCCCAAAATACCACTCCGCATCCTTCCGCGGCAGTTTTAGATACGCAGCGACCAAATGTTGGAACAACCTGCCGCCACCGTTACGGGAACTAAGCTCAATAAAAACATTTAAAATGAAACTTAAAAATATCTAATTAATTATCAGAAGCAGTTCCCTCCCGGTCGCCGTGTTGTTCCAACATACCTGCAAGGTCTCTAACTGCCGCCACGTCACCTACACTGTACACTTGCTCAATACTTTCACTGTACATACAAACACACGTATCTATATGTTAACACGTCCATATACACTTACACATACACTTCTTTTACACATATATTTATTGCCTTATTTATTATAGGGCTTATCTGAAAACCAGCGCTATGGCTACTGCCATAGCAGATGCTGAGATCAGTCCTTTTTGACGACACATTACAGCACAATGCCTATGTACATCAATAATGTACTATTTTTAATTGTACGTAATGTATGTATTAATTGTATTTTGTGTTGTGTTTTAGTCAAATAAATATTTTTCTGTTTCTGTTTCCACACTAATATTATAACTGCGAAAGCGAGTTTGTTTGTTTGTTTGGTATTCCTTCACGTTATAACGTAGAGTTATAATGACTTGATGTTTCGTACAGGGATAGTTGACGTATCGGACATAGTTTACTTTCAATCTCAATCGACCATGTCCATGTCGTGTCAACCCTGGTCATCGCAAGGAGCGCGCCGCGAGGTTCGCGTGACGTCACGTCCACCTCTGTGTGCAGGCGAGATCTTCCCGGAACTGTACTCTACCGTCGTTGCGCCGGACGCTGGCGGACCGGAGGACGCGGGGGAGGGGGAGGAGGAAGACGCGGAGGAGGAGGACAGTGTCGTTGGGGAGGGGTGCTCCCCCTCCCCTGCGCTCGCCCCTCCCTCCCCGCGGCCCGCGCTGCCCGCCCTGCCCGCGCCGGACCGCGCGCGCGACGCTCTAGACGACCACTACTACAGGTGAGCGACTCCACCAACACCCTCCAGGAGTGCGTCCCCGCGTCACGTGTGTGTCTGTGTCCAGCTACACGGTGGCGCTGGGCGTGACGGTGGGGGCGGGGTGCTTCCTGCTGGCGCTCAATGTGCTGGTGTTCGCGGGGATCTACCTGCAGCGGGGGCGGGCGCGGCGACGGCTGGCACGCGAGCGCCGGCGGCACAAGGCGGGTGGGTACTCTCGTTCACACCTACTGTCACGTCACACGTGCTCGCTTCTCGACTCTGGTGCGTGTTGCAGAGGGTGTCGAGCGGGCGACGGAGGGGGGCAGGGGCACGTCGCCGCCGCGCAGCACGCTCAAGGTAGGTTCACGTGGTCGCGTCGACGTGCCCCCCCGACCCCCGACCCCCGGACTGACCGAAGCACGCCTCCCACAGCGCAGCATCGAAGCAGAGCTGAAGGAGCGGCCCCCCGCCCCCGCGCAGCAGCACAAGAAGCGCGTCCAGATACAGGAGATCTCCGTGTAGCGCGCTAGCACCGCCGCCCACCGCCGCCCACCGCCACCCACCGCAGCGCTGGCTCTGTTATGTCTCCGCCTCTCCGACTGTTACTAGTGGTTTCTCCGTGAGTGTAAGCTACAACGCGATGCGCGGGAGTCGTTCCTGATGCTGTGCTCGTCAATGGCCGCCTCCTCTCACGCCGCGCACGTGGCTCTAGTTTTGGAATAAATTGAACAATATAGATACTCTGTATATATACATATAGACAGTGTTAGTGTTAATGTTGTACATAGTAGTGATGACGTCGATACCTGTCAACTACAGTGACTTTCTCATCTGTGAAAAAGATTTTAATAAAGAACATTTTCCTGGAACCTTGTGGTCGTTTGACTGACTTCTCGTCTACCTACACTCCGTCAAGGTGAATAGAAACAGTCATATCTGTTCATGTTCATGCTGCACACGGCCCTGCAGCAGCAGGTGGCAGGGGCGGTACTCGCTCCTGTCAAACTATCAACGTTTACTGTAGAGACAGTGTCTGCCCTGGGAGTGTGTGTGTAGTCCACCGGCTCCTGATAATCCTTGCCGCACTGAACGCGAACCGCGAGAGCACCGTCAGCCGGCCGGGACCACCGACGCGGGGAATGTTCGCGGGACGCGTCCTGTACGAACCACTCCTAATGAACTACGAATCAGAGCCGGTCGTAAGTTGTAAGGATCTCGTAATTAATTCGGATCCCGCATGATCCCGGATAATTCTAATGTAACACCGGGACTCCCCTAGTCTCTGTCACGTCGAGGAACTTTTTTATTAATGAATTCATTCTATTTTTGTTGGAAAATTAATTATCCGAGGGAGTGTTACCGCCGATAAAAGTTTCGTTCAAAATTTATTTTATCATATTTTACAATTTAAATGGAAGCTGGAAATGAATTTCGTTATATAGTACGTACAAATTCATATTGAACCAAATCTGAACTTCACATTAGTGATGCTAAGGCGGTTGGATGGAAGGCAGCACTGGCACCGCGTACGCGTATTACCCCATTCAGGGATGATTTTCAAAAACCGCGGAAACATCTCATGATTAGTTTCAAACCAAGCCAAGTAACAATGCTTCAGTGTAACATCCGCCTCGCACTGCGCAGGCGCACGCCACCGACCACTCACATAACAGACCACACACAAACTCGGTAACTCCTATTGCACAAGCACACGACACATTGTGGAGCGCGACATGCGCACGAGATATTTCTTGTTGATTCCGTCCTCGCCATTCAAGTACCGGTCAAACATAAGAACGTCAGACCTCCATCCGTATTTATTTATTTATTATTACGGTTTGACAATATTGACAAATTGCACCTATAGAACGAAGCACTTGACAATAGACTAAGTCTGGTGCGAGACTGTATCCTCACAAATAGGATTAATTTATTGCAAACATTGCATTTGTACACAAAAAGATTTTAAGATAGTAATTAGTTAGTAATATCGTGTGTTAGAGTGCTAGTACTTAATTTGTGTTAGTGCAGATTAGTATATAGATATATATATATATAGAGTATGTTGTTAGTAATGTTGCAGCGTTTATTTACTATTTTCATCAGTCAGCATCGAATTTAGATTTTCTCCCATATGTTTTTAATTTCAGCTTCAGTACACTTCATTAAGAATTGTTTAATGTTTGTTTTTAATGTAAGTATATGTGTTTTGTTTGAGTGTGGTGTGTCGATGTGTTGTGAGATGTGTTCAGGAAGCAGGTGGTAGAGTCGCGGGGCTATGGCGGTCCAGTGATGGTTGCAGAAGGCGCTGCGTCGGAAGGGCAAAAGGTGTAAAAATTCAACTCCCTAGGATAAGAGGAAGTGGTTCTATTTCAGCTTCAAGACTTGACCCGAACATACATACATACAAACATTGCAAGTTAAATAAAAGCTTTTTTTAAATCATTTCAACAGGTCCTTTTGTAATTTTCAGCCATAACGCTAATAAATTGTGACACAAGGGTGTAAAGTAGGTTGTTACAACCGAGCTGTCATTGACAAGGCTGAGCCTCAAGTTTGCAATGACCAACACAACCATGTATCATACAACTGTTTTCTATACAGTTGTGAAGGATAGGCAAATCAAATCAAATAATTAAATATGAGAATTCAATGCTAAGACTTACGGAATCATTAGCTTTGCTTCCTTTAAAATATATCCGATTTTATGTATATGTATTATATGTTATTTTTTATGTAAATTGACTTATAAATTTAAAACAAAACGGAAAATCGTAAAAGAAAGATCCCTATTCAAATGATTTAATTTTCTACTCATAATTACAGCCGCTGAAAGTGCGCTTAAAAGTCATGCTGTTGACTGCAGACACACACAACTCACACACATACTTTCGTCACATATTTCACTCTCTTAAAAGATATATTTCCGGTTTACCAAAACACGTCTTTCCACCATTTTCATGGATGCACCTTCAAACATGACGAAGTATGATAAAATATGGCATCAATATTACAAGAGACCACCGCGTGTCATCCCGCGGGCTCGTAGAAAGCGACTGAGGGAATACTGCTCGCAAGGTTGTCAGCACCACTACCTCTGTGACATCAACATCTTACTCCTTAACGAACCACTTAACCCTTCTTATTTATAGGATGCTTCAGCCCCAAGGTTGCTTGGAAGAGATCGCTCTTAGCGATAAGGCCGCCTTCATTGTACCTTTTATGTTCTGTTTTATTTGTGTGTGTGTGTGCAATAAAGTTTATTTGAATTGAATTGAATCTTACTGCGATCAACAATCCCCTGCAGAGCGTGGTGATTGTGGTAAAGCTCCAACGTCCGCCACGTTGATGATGAGCTATGAGCACATGGCCTTCATCTCGCCTGATGGTAAGTTATGATAAGGCTGTTGGATGGATGCGTGCTCGCCCGCGCCCAGCAGCCTCAACCCAATGATGCCTGGGATATTGTTCCTTCCGGAACTCAACAGTGCCTGCCTTTGCCTTTTGCACGTGCGTCCCCCTGCTGGGTGGAGCGACGACCTGGTCAGGGTCGCGGGGAGTCGCTGGATGCAGGTGGCTCGGGATCGGTCGGTGTAGCGTGCCATGAAGGCGGCCTATGTCCAGCAGTGGACGTTTCCTACCGGATGATGATTACATTTGGCAAATGTCAATGTTATTTGCAAAGAACTGGTTATTTTCAGTGAACCCGGCAACCGTCAGCCGGACATGCGGCGATGCGCTACAGCTGTGGTGTCCCAGTCCTGGCTCAATCATGAGACACTATTTACTACGCGTAATGTATTCCACACATAGAACCAAACGAACCGGGAATTGAATGGAATCTGACCTCCATCTCGATACGGACTCGACGAAATGAGATATGTTTGTGTTGCGTAATAAGTAACGCAAAGACATAACGTATTGTATAATCTGTTCCTTATACAAACAACATAATTACATAATGGTGTGTGATAATGTCGGTAATGACGCGCGGTTGCCACGACTAGAGCCGCTCGATAGTGCTATCTAGGGTCAAGCACGCTGTCGGTCGCGGGCGCGGGCAGGCGCGCGCGCAGCCGACCGACACTACGCACCGCGGTGTGCTCGAGCTCACACGCACTCACAGACATGTCGCAGAGGGTAGCGGTGGTGACGGGCGCCAACAAGGGCATCGGCCTGGCCATCGTGGCGGGCCTGCTGGAGAGGTTCGAGGGTGTGGTGTACCTGACGTCGCGGGACGAGGGGCGGGGTGCGGCTGCCGTGGAGGCGCTGGTGTCGCGGGGCCTGCGCGCGCCCCTCTACCACCAGCTCGACGTGAGTGACCGAGCCAGCATCGAGCGTCTCCGGGACCACCTGCGCGCGCACCACGGCGGTCTCGACCTGCTCGTCAACAACGCGGCAGTCGCCAACAGCGTGGAGCTGTATAACTCGTACGAGGAGAGCGCGTACATCATCGACATCAACTACCGGGCGCTGCGCACCGTGCAGGAGCTGCTGTTCCCGCTGGTGCGCGCCGGCGGGCGCGTCCTCAACGTGTCCAGCGACTGCGGACACCTCAGCAACCTGCGCAACCCGTACTGGATCGCGCGCCTCGCTAGCGACCAGCTCACCGAGGGGGACATTGAGGAGTTTGTCGAGTGGTACCTGGAGGGGGAGCGCCGCGGCACGTTCCAGCGCTCCGACCTGGCGGACGGGGGCACCGTGGCGGCGTACCGCGTCGCTAAGATGGCGGTCACAGCGCTCACCACGCTGCAGCAGAAGCAACTGTCGTCACGCAACATCTCCGTGAACGCGCTCCACCCGGGCCTGGTGCGCACCGACATGACGGTCGGCGCGGGGTTCTACAGCCCCGAGCAGGCGGCGGAGACCCCGCTCTGGTTGCTGCTGGAGGCTCCCCCCTCCCTGCGCGGCGCGTACGTCTGGTACGACCGCTCCGTGCTGGACTGGCGCGACCACACCGCTGACTACTGGTTCAAAACGGACACACTCAAAAAGTGACGCGACGCAATGTCTCGCCACGCTCGCTTGTACATGACATGACATGAAATAAAATAACGTAACAATAAAATTAAACAATATTTACAAAATAGTGGTTTATTTATATATGCATGATCATTGAACACTTCCCATTTTATTTTTATTTTATGTTTGGTGTCGACTTGGCAAAATCCGCAAATTTTAAAATAACTCACCAGGCGTCGTTAGACGCTTTACGGTTTCCCTGTAATGTCTATTTCAACTGTTTGCAATCCAAATTTTGACTTTCAGAACCATCGACTTTGATCCTTCATTTAAAAATTTGCATCCGTTAAAAGGAAGAAAAAAGGAACATTACAGGATCACGCAGATGTAGGTTCAGCGCACCCGTCTCTCGGAGGAGGTCAGCATCAGTCAAGAACCTGCTCCTCATGAAGGGCAAATGATTATCTCAATTTTATACAATACGTATTCTGAAACGAAAAAGACTACAACGACGACATTCAATTATTGTTCCCACAACAATTTGTTACAGATCTGATGAGAAGAATTGCTCACTTTTAAATGTCTGCCGGTGTGAGCAGCTCTTTAACTAATAGATATGGATTCATAGAGCACCAGAAACCATCTGCCCATCTCAAAACGAACAGAGCTAAAACCAATTAATATGTTGTAGATGGTGCAGCTACATGCCAGCGATAAATATGTACTATTTAAGTGTTATATACTCGTATGCCTCAAGTTCATGTTCGTTGTCTGGCAAAGCACGCGCCGACGCGGTCTGCTGCAGCCGGCAGACCGCGCCGACGCGTGCATTGTTAATACTGAATGTATCATCAGGTACACTTTAAAACTACTAACTCATTTGACCAATGCAGCCCAGCTCCGACACAGTGCACGTGCAGTATTGTTTCTAAATCCCATGCTTCTGGTGCGCTGATTGTTTGAAAGACATATTGTTATGGGTTTGTACTTGGCCTTGATATTACCTGGTGGTAAGTGGCGTGGTAAGGCCGTTGAATGGAAAGTAAGTAAGTTCACTCAGAAGCCAGAAAGTAATGAGGCGTTGACTCTGATACCTTTCATACCCAAAACACAATATTGCTATTAACACAGCGGTTTGTCGGCTGATTTAGATGCGCGGTGGTACCACCCACACCGGCCAACCCAAGTATCAATCAATCAATCAGTTTATTGCGCATCACATTATGTATATACATATGTGTATTATTTGTATGAAAGGTGGCCCGCGGGCGGTGGTGGCTCGATAGCGACCCCACTGGAACTCGAAGCCGGGAGTGCACGTGTCCACGACGCTCGGTCGCGGGCCGGCAGCTACATAACAGTAACACAGAATAGGATTTATGTAAGGTGCTAAATCAAAACCTGCGTTCTGCTGACAACATTTTGTGTCGCTACAAAAGAAGCCTCATGCTCATGCTCATGGTGCAACTTAACGTTTATTAAACGTTTATTGTAACAATTATGTGTGATGTCGAGTGTACGTCCCTCCCCCCTCCCTTCCGCAACGAGCTGCGTTACACAATACCAGTATCAATACTGTACAATTACGCGGAACCCCCGCGCCGCCCCGCGCACCGTGCGCCCGCGCACGCGGCCCAGCGACACAAGTATAAAGGAGTACACATTTTAAAACAAAAAATAATTAACAAAAGTATAGGACAACCGGCGATGAAGTGGGAGCCGCCCCCGCGCCCCCGCGCCCCCGCGCCCCCCGCGAGGGCTCCGTGCAGAATGTAAATAGTTAACATACTGAAAATGATGCTCCACCGAAAGTGTATGTCTGTTTTAAGAACTAAATTCACTCTGCAGTTAAATTACATACCCGATGTACGACTTTCAGCTGCTAAGTTTGTAAACATAAAACAGCTATTTTTTAACTGTGTTATAATTTAAAAAATAGGGAAATACGATAATAGTTATTTACACTTAAAAATTTAAAAACTAATTTAGAAGCCCGGCTCGACTACCCGGCGCACGCGCACACGTGCTGCTACGAGGAACAGGTCAAGTGCGAGTTGTGATGTCTAATGAACTATATACTCGTACTATACTACACACAGGTCTCGTTCAGGGTTTCCTTTAATATTTACTCAAATTTCTGATTGAGGTTTTTCACTTTGGAATCTTCGGAGATAGAAGGGAGATTAGTATTTCTATTCTATACCAAATTTCAAGTGGATAGCTTTAGTTGCTGTAATAGACAAACAGACACACACCGTAGAGATTTCATAAGGGTTGCGTTTTTCACCGGATGCTTAGAATTCAAGAAATGTGTAATGCCCACTCTCATGAAAGAGCAGGCAGACTTCTCGCGGGAGGCGCAGGGCGGTGCTGCACACGAGCTGCGCACGTAGCCCGCCCCCGTGTAGTGTGTACGGGCCTTCCGTTTAATATTATGCATAATATACAATTTAAACACCTTGTTACTTGAGTTCGCGCACTGCAATAACTTCACGGTTAATATTCAACTATGAAATATGATGTTCTGGCTGAGTGCGCGCGCGCCGGCCTGCAACGTATACCAGTATATAAGGTATTGTCGCGCCGGATCATCACACTGCCTGTCCTCTTCGCACCCAGCATGTGGCTCGCACGCACCTTCCTCCTCGCCAGCCTGGCACTGCTAGCGCATGCCCAGACTTTCTACAGCCAGGCCGACAAGGGTAAGTCTGTCTCCCTCCCACCCAGCAGCACAAGAAATGACAAGTTCTGAATGAGTTATATGACAACGAGTCTTTTGCACACTATCAAAGAGAATATTTATATCTTTAGTTTCTGACTCGGAATAAAGCATCTGAGGTGATATTATAAACGTGAGAGAATGAATAAATATATTAAATAGATAAAATATGTAATAATTAGACATGTACAGCACGTATGTAAGTAGTATATAGGCCTAAATGTAAATAAATGATCATTATAGCACCGACCGTGTCGAGTACCGCCGCCCTCACCGCCCGCCACACATCGGATGGCACAGAGAGAACAACACACAGCTGCTGGCACGTTAGCTGGCTGACATAAGTCAAGTCGACTGAAACAGCCGTGAGCACCTCGCAGCAGGCCCTGAGCCCTCGCTGCGCTCTCGTGTCCGCTCAACGACTGCGATTATTGCATGTGTTGTTTGAAATTTTCAGGGACCCTGGTGGGGTACTCGAGCACTGAGTCGTACTCGATCCCTGGTAACCAGGCGTCGGGCGCAGTCACGCTGTCCATGGTGAGCAATCGCACGGAGATGTCTAGCGTGGAACAGTCTGGCGGGGTCGGGCATGTGCCTGTGGGTACGTTCCTGATCCCCCAGCCCGTGCCCGGATTCATATAGACCATGTATTGACTCGTTTCACTACGACACTGTCGTCACTGATCCCAGGATCAACTGTGACATATATGAATACGACTCTATATATAGCTATACTTTAGGGTACTGCGTCAATCTAGGAACCCTATAATTTTGAAATTTGGGTCCATCCGTCCATCTGCACCTCGGCTCCATTTTACTCACAACTTGTTGGCAGCTACCTCGGCTCTGTTGCAGACATATCCTTTATTTTCTGCCCCAAGAGTCCATTGCTGGAGGGTCACAGATCTCCCCGATCAGCGAGCTGGTGAGCTGGTGATCATGGTTGTAGTGGTACGCGGCCGTGTGAGGAACCACCTTCTCGCGGGGCGTGGGAAGGGCCGGACCAACACGACCCGGGAGAAATCAAATATCACATGTCACGTGACGATATATCATGAACGATCACTTCTTGTTATGTACCCGCTGAGCCTCAACTGGGCCAGAGAGGTGTTAGCGTGACGTCACTCGTGTCCGGAGCGAGCGTGCGTGACGTCACCGGTGCTCTGTTGCAGTACCCGCCGTACCGGAACGTGTACGGCTACATCAACGGCATCAGCGTCTCCGTGTACGACTACTACGGGCGGGCGACCATCGAGATCGGGGACTCCTTCAACGTGACGTCACTGGACCCCGTGCTCGTGTACCGCACCGGCCTCCCCGCCCCCCCGTACCCAGCCACCCTCGTCTCCGTCACCATCTACTGCTGACCGCAGCCCCCGCGCCCCCCTGGCTGACCGTCGCGCGGTGTCTCTACATAAACCATCACTGTGTAGTTGAATCTTGTTTCATTGTTCACCCGGACACGACACGACACGACCCTCTCATACCCGTCATTAACTAGACACGCGAGAAGTATACGTATAACAATGATAGTCACGTGACTTATGATTGTGAAGTACCGATTAGAGCTGCCCCCTGCCCCCCTGCCCCCTGGTGTACATCACTACTGCTACGAGCTACATAGCAAGACACGCTGCGAGCGTTTCATCTTTCAGTTTTTAAGTACAAATGAAACTTTGTTATAAAGTGTCTGCGCACCGCACCGCACCGCACCGCACCGCACCGCACCGTGCATACGTTGAACCTGCGCGCCATTTAAAGCTTCTATCGTTTGTAGTTTTAGTTTCTCACAGTGGCCGGCATCCCCGCGCCGAGGTGGAATGTTGAGAAACCCTTCCTCTGTCAGCCGCTGCGTTGTATAAAGAATAGCCCTGTGTAAAATACCAATGGAGGAAACGTCTGTGATAGATGATCCCTCGCCTCGTCACCAACTGTGTCGATGATGTGCGTTGGCTGGCGCACGACACAGTGGGGACAGATTTGTCAAAGTTCAAATCAGTGGTAACAGCTCGAACAGGGACAGAAGAGTGGGAAACCCTTTAGTGCCCTTGTCTGAGACTACGGTCGTGGTGCGTCCGTCCGTACCCCGCTGGGACGCGCATCGAACCAGCCTCTTCACGTGTCCTCCACAGTACATGTACATTTAATACAACTAATGACCGTGACAATAAAATAATAGGGGCTTAATTGCGGAGTTAGGCGCTGCTCACGGTGGACGCATATAACCGTGTCAAACCAGGTAATGCATTTATATACAAAACCCATTTAAAAATAACTATCGATTTTCCTGGACGACTCTCACCGATGCTGTCCTCACAAAGCTACGTCCTAAGCCGCGGCTGAGCCCGAGCCCGCGGCGCCCTAGGGACAGTTGCTAGTAATATGATCCAGCCGAGCGCTCGACACGCTAGACATTGTGACCGCGTAAAGCCGGTTTAGTTAAAAGTTTGACGTCCGTGGTCTGGATACAGCACGGAGGCTCGCCTGTAGGAACACTCGTATCTGCAAAGGCAACTTCAACTACACATTACACCTCCGAATACCTAACGTTGGTTGGAGTTATCATGGCACGGTTATTAATCGATTGTTAAAGTAAATGCGTATCGAGTCGGGCGGCCGCGGAACAATGCCTGTTGTACAGAAGTGAGTGCCTGTAGTGCACGAGGTCGCCGGCCACCGTCGTCACGTCATCGTCACCGGCAATATGTTCGCGGGCAACCTGTGCGCGGGAGGGGGGCGCGCGGCGCTCTTGCTCACGCTGCTGCTGGCAGTAAGCGACGCACTTGAATATCAAAGCAGCATTTTGAAAGGTATGATGCACCGCAGCGTCAGGTACTGCGGTACCTGCGTGCCGCGTGCGGTGCGCTCTCACGACGTCCGGCTCCCCAGGCGCGGCCGGCGTCCCCACCGAGCGGGTCGACTTCTACCTCAAGCACCAGCAGTGCACCGCCGAGCTCACGAGCGACACGGTCAGTGCTACCCCGCGCGCCCCGCCCTCCACTCTCTAGCTGTAGTAACGTGTGTGTGTGTACAGTTGGAGTGCGTGACGCTGTCGTCGTTGTCGCTGGAGGTGAGGGACGGCGTGCCGTTCCCGCACGTCGTGGTCGCGGACAGCCTGGCGGTGGCCACCATACGTCGCCGGCCCCACCCCGCCACCGGACAGTGTGACGGCGAGGCGCCCGTCGTGGCACACTTCGCGTGCGACCCGCACGTCACCCCTGACAACCACACCCACGACGCAGATGAATCTTCAGAAGATCTTTATTAAAAACCTCGTTTCACCCCTGCCCTACTCCATCGTGCACTTTAATAAATCCTACCCCCGCTACATAAACAACCTATGAAAACTATCTGTATTTACATTAGACCGCGGCCACTGTTCCTGAGAGTGACCTGCTGGCTGATCCCTCGACCCACGCGCCCGAGGTCAGGTCACCGCGTCCGGGTCACACATATGACGTCATCCAGTGAAGCGAGGGTGCACCGCCTGTCGCGTGTATGTCAGTGGCCGAGGACGGCACCGACCACGGCCTGTACCTAAACAAACTAAACCCCTCCCTATATATATATATCCATGTACATTGATATATTCCTCTGGCGGTCAGAGATCCAATCATGCGACGGTACTATTAAACAAGGCGATGGAGTGGATACAACTTATATTGAAATATATATGAAAATAAATGAAATGAAATATTTTCAACTGTTCACGGGGTCAAATACCCGAGACTAACGATCCAATACAAAGAGCTGCCTCCGCGATTGTCGACACAAAGTTTCACCTTTTACAACTTTCATCGACTAACTTTCTCGACGTATTTGTTTGAAGCTCCTGTCGAACTCGTGTCAAAAGAAAATTTTGATATTCAACAAATAGTAGCTGAAGAATTAAATACTTGCAACTAAAGTCAAGGACTTGTGCCGTCGCGTCGGTCCACAGCCGACGCTATCTACTAATGACTGAAGACGGCCACTATAGAGCCGGCGGCAGCGGCGGCGCGGCGGCGGCGCGGCGGCGGCGCGGCGGCGGGCCGAGGCTCACCTGAGTCCCGCCCTGCGTGAGTCAATTAGCTGTACAAACTTGACGGAGGCCGCGCTCGGCTCGGCTCGGCGCGGCTCGGCTCAGTCGATACTTTAAATGAAAATATGTTGAAACTTTTTTATGAAAATTGATAATGATCGCCGGGAGAGCGGCGCACGCGCTCGAGGCACAAGCGCTGCTCCCCGCCGACACGCAGCCGTCACAGAGATATATACAATAACATCGGACACTAAATGTTAGTGTTCGTAATTAGTGAAACAATGATATTGTTGTAGAATGAATGTGTACGAGTATGTATTAAGTAGTTAGAAACCAATATAAATGAACCTGCCAGTGTCCGTGAGCAATGATGCCTATGTACCAATTCCTGTATAATATTCATATGTTCTATATGAATAGAACAAACACTCTCGGTGTCCCTGTGCCGCGTGCCGTGCCGCGCGCCGTGCCGCGCGCCGTGCCTCGCTGCCCTGCAGGCACAGACACTGATGTGGATCACTTTATGGTCTTGCGGCACTCTTGCAGCCTGCGAGTGAATCCACGGCTTATTGTCTAGTCAAATACGGCGGACACGTTGTCACAATTGTATAATTGATTCCTCGACGAGTGGCGCGCTAATTTCTCGCTAGATTACAAATCAATCGGTTCGCCCCTCCCCGCCCCGCCCCGCCCCGCCCCGCACTCTCGTCGAGCATGCATCGCGCGGTGCTCGCGGCGCTGCTGGTGGTGTCGGCCGGAGGGGGCGCGCGTCAATTCGAGACCACCACGCTGCTGGGTGAGCATCGCACATCGCACCGCGCGCACCACGCGCACGGCTATACACGGTGTCACCGGTGCCTGCCGCCACCGACCGCACCATACCTACAGCCTTCGCTTCACCATACACTGACATTTCTTCCATTCTGCTTGTTACTCGACACTGCATCATAGTTCTGGCGGCGCTGTCGCCGCGGGGGCAGGTGCTCTCACGAGTGTGACGTCACACACTACTACTGCGGCGGGTGACGCCGACTCTCGCTCGCCTCACCCAGTGTCACGTACATCTTGTTACTCTTATATCAATCATATGTCGTTTTGTTTCTGTTACACCGCCCCGCCCCGCCTCGCCCCGCCCCGCCGGCTGCGCTGTGTGCGCGCGCGCAGGCCGCACGGACCGCTCGCGGCAGTTGCTGCGTCCATACTACATCCCCGACGGGCAGTGCGACGCCATGATGACCGCAGACCGACACGTATGCCTCACTCACCTACCTGTGTCAAATTCCCGTCCGCGCACCAACCCGCGCGCGCCGGTCACGGGACACGTGCGTAGAAGGGAGCAGCTCGTTCCATAGAGACAGTCGGCACGGCGCTGCCGGTGCGCGGTGCGCGAGGTGACTCACGCACACGAGACACGCACAGGAATACGATGCAACATTACATATGGCTAAGTGGGTAACTATAGTACTCGCACACTATGTTTGCCCCTCTGAAGTTAGCTACAAAAGGCTGCGATCAATTTATTAACGTACAAATGTGAGGCAAGGCAAGAGTGCCCTCGTGTTGTGTGACATCTAGGGACTGTTATTATCGAACATATTACATACTGTGCTAGTTAACACTGAAGTCCGACCGCACGTGCGCTCCGGAGAGCCACCTTCAGAGGGTATTGCCGGTAGTACAAGCTGACTGGTGCTCGACACTCACTGTCGTTGCCGGCACGCTGATAGCGGTCGCGTGTTTCAGTTCGGCGCGTCGTGCCGGCACCCGGCGTCTCTGCTGGTGGACGTGCGCGACCACCGCCCCTACCCCACCATCACCGTGTACCCGGACCTGCGCACAGTGATCGTCCAGCGCGCCCGCCGCTCCGACCACGCGTGTCCCGGACACGCCGCCATACGCGTGGAGGCAGCGTGCGACGACACGCAGGCTCCCTCCCTCCCGGACCTCGTCATGAGCTAGCAGACGTGGCATAACTGACGTCACGTCAGCTTAATTTATATATATAATAAATATGTTAAATATATAAATATTTATATTATATAATATTATTGCAATATGTTTATCTGCCGCCTCGCACGAGCCGCTGCCTACTTATAGGTGTTGAACTGGCCTGAGTGTGACCTGCTCATTCCTTCACAGTGTGATCTCAGCATCTTTACAAGACACAGCAATTTCGGTCCCAAATCACAGAATAGTTGTGTGTAAGTGGGTAACTAACATTAGTCAGACACCAATATTTCATACAACTGTAGAAGAAGTGACGAGTATAAATAATCTCCATTGAAACATTCTAATCATGAAGAAAACACCAGCTGCAGCAGCACCTGTGGCGCGCGCCTGATGCTGGCGCCGTCGGGTGAGGTCCCGGTGCGGTGCTCACCGGTGGCAGACGGGATAAGCCGTGGTAGCTCGGTTAGAGCGTCAGTCCTTCAACATTCCAGGTGTGGGTTCGATTCTGCCTCGTACCAACGAGTTCCTATTTAAGTATTTGAAATTTATGTACGAATTGTATAAATCATTTTTATTTGCAACAATGACAATCTAGTAACACTTGTTTACACCTAAATTTAAACGG
Organism: Carcina quercana; assembly: GCA_910589575.2. Taxonomy (NCBI): domain Eukaryota; kingdom Metazoa; phylum Arthropoda; class Insecta; order Lepidoptera; family Depressariidae; genus Carcina; species Carcina quercana. The sequence continues at coordinate 17,536,143 of OU342428.1, read as the reverse complement.
ACCAAAATTATGACCAAAAACGTGTTTTTGTTATAGCAGCCCAATAGGTCAAGTCTGTAGCAAGGCGAGCTATTTAAATATAGCTGTTAAATTTTTAAATGATGATGATAGACGATCAACTGAGGATGAGAGACTACAGGATAATAAAGAAGAACATGCAAACAGATACTGTTGCAGTACCTTTAAATAAACCTTTAAATAAACCTTTAAATAAACCTTTAAATAAACGATATGGTTAAGATATTAGTACTGTATTTATATTTATTTTGTTAATTTAGATATTTGATACCATAATTTAGTAAAACATCCTGAGGAAACCTGCACACTCCTGCGAAGAAATTTAAAGGTGCGTGTGAAGTCCACCAATCCGCACTGGGCTCGTGTGGTGAACTATGTCCCATACACTCTCTGTAGGAGAGTAGGCCTGAGCCCCTGCAGTGGGGACGTATATAGCCTGTTGATGATGATTAAACGAATAACAGACGGAGATAAAGGGATATCAAGTGGAGACCGCGTACCGGGAAACGTGTACTGGGCCGACCTCCTGGTCTCGGTGTCGGTGATAGCCGTAGCGCGAGTGGTACTTGGCGGACCACGTGTACACAATTACTGTGAAATGCGTTAGTTTCACTAAACTGTACACTACAACTGTGTTAATTGTTATTCTGCTAATTATTATTATTTTTGAATTGTTAAAATGTACCTTCACATCTACACCCAGAGTACAATGTGGAGTGCCAGGCGCATCCAGTGTCAACGACAGTTGTGTTGTATCCAAGCACGGTCCAGCTGCGCCGCGTGCGCGCGCGCATATATACCCGCGTCCCGCGCCGGCGTCGGCAGCAGTGATCGACAGTCGACGGACATGCTTCCCCTGACCATGGCAGTACTCGTGCTCGCTGCAGCCGCCTGCGCAGCCGATGGCACTTATCACACCGTGCTCACTAAAGGTACTCCAGACACCATCGCTTGTATGTGACGTCACTCCACTTCCTTGGACGCGCACATTTGATATTCAACAGTTTTGCGCGTTCGTCTTGCCTGACGATGTAACCATCAAGGAGTATCATAGAAGCGTGCTCAACCAGAAGCCTCCAGGTTATTCAGGATGCGTGCACTAGCACCTTGCTGACGGTCCCTGTTGTATTGCTTCTTGATGGATGTCACGACGCACGCCGCACGACGCACAACATAAGAAACCTAAGAAAGTCCCGAAGGACGCTGATAGCGTTGTTATACTGCACTTTAAACCTTCTGACGTCGGAGCATCATTTCTTTGAGAATGCCGTTGTGCAAAGTGATTGCGACAGAGCCTCTCCCACTTCGCCTCCGTAGTCCGGCTACACGCGTGGACTAACCATCCAGACGTCCAGGGTTTGATTGGCATGGGGGCACCAAGCTGTACTAGGTTTTGTTGGGGGTAGGACATTTTATATGTCCGCCTGGCTAACTACCATCATGTTACCGAAGTCTGCCACCAGACAGCTGTTGTGATCCGGTATGAGAGCTAGTAGAGCCTCAATAGATGCAGGCTTCTGGGTGCGCACGATGACTATCAAACTGCCTTATCGTCACTTGCCGTCAGTAAAACACAAATATGCAAATAAAATTAAATAAACATTTTGAAAATATTTTTAGTACAATTTAATTACTATTTATTACATAACTAAACGTTATGTATGTTTAATGAATGACGAGTTTGCACAATTGTTTTTCTCAAATACCCGACTACGCCGCGGATATTTCTGTTTATTTCTATTTTCATCAAGCATAATTGTGTTTTAAAAACGGTGTGTGTGTGTGTGTGTGTGTGTGTGTGTGTGTGTGTGTGTGTGTGTGTGTGTGTGTGTGTGTGTGTGTGTGTGTGTGTGTGTGTGTGTGTGTAACGTGCGCACGGAATGAATGCCCGCGGAATACTTGATGTATAGTAGAGTACAGTCGGGCATAGTAATTGTTAACAAGTTTCACGACCCTTACTTACTGCCGATGTGGTTGGTTGTGGTACGTTGTGTGGGGATGCTGTGTGGAGTGCGCTGGAGTACGATGAGATGCGTTGTTTCAGCGCCGCGCGCCGCCCCGCTGCACCTGGTGCTGCAGCACTTCACGATCCCGCCGCGCCAGTGCTCCGGACAGATCACCGCCCAGCAGGTCGGTACTGCGTCCCACACTAGCTCCTATCTCTCACACTTCATCATAGTTTGTCCATACTTCTGTCTGCGACCAGCTCTGCTGCTGACATGACAACAGCGTTTCGGTAACAGTTATGAAGACGACGATCATTTACGGTACTATATATTCCGCCCGCGGCTTCACTTGAGATAACTTAAAAAATTGTACGGGAGCACATCACCGCGCCCAGCATGATGACGAGTCTCTCCACTAATGATGATATAGCGTCCGCGTCACCTGATGCGATATCTCCCCGCGAGAACCGCTCTGCTTCATCAACCGACTGTTCGTCGATGGATGTATCCTGCCCAATGACACTTTACCCCGTTGGTTGGTTACGTAGTAACAGACCTGACAGACAGCAGGACGGCACGAAATCATAAAGGTACCTTGTTGACTTCAGAACCCTGAATGTTTACTCTAACAGAGTGACAGTATAAGGGTCGTCTAAACATCGACCATTACTCGTCAGCTGGAAGAGTTTCTCGCCAGCATCACCAATGCAGTTGTACAGCATGGACCGCATGATAAACACGCGCGTCGCTGTAGTGGTGTCCTCGTTTCCGCAATGACGCCGGAGTGTTTGCAGTACGCGGCTGGCTGCGCGCGCGTCGGCGGCCTGTCCGCGGAGGTGGAGGACGGCGTGCCCTTCCCGGACGTGAGCTTCGACGAGAAGCTGAGCAAGGTGGTGGTGTACCGCGCCACCGACATCACCGGCTCCTGCCCCGGACGAGCCGTGATGACGCTGCGGGTGTCGTGTCCCGGGCTGACCCCCTCGCGCCGCGCCCCGATGGACCTGCCTCCCGCTGACACGCCGCTCCCGTACTGACTGACCCCCCCGCCCCTGACCCGCCCCATGTGCACGCAGCTCTTCAGTAACGTTACATGCCTCGCACCCCTAGGACCCTCGTGCCCTCAGTACGCTACAGTTGTATTCTTCATCCGAGTTGGTACCAGGGCCGCGCGGCATGGTCACCAATGTCTACCGTGATCTAATTTAGTACACAGGTAATAAATATTGTATTAAAGAGCGTGTATTTTTTTCCCCTCATCTACTACACACACACAAGCGCCGGTGCGGTCGTGGTGCGGCCAGTGCACAGGGGCCGCCTGCCCGGTTGGTGCTGCACGTTCTCTGGGGATCGAGCCCGTGACCGCTGTGCCTGAGGTGCTTCTGATCACGGAGGTGTTTGTAGATGTTACATATCAGTCACGTAGTCAATCAAGTCAAGGTTTGATAAGATGTTGTAACTAGGACCAGAGATAAACTACACCACTTACAATACCATGATATTTTATAGCGATAAAAAGCCTGTTTATCAAATCTCGTCCATATCGGTTATGGACTACGACCTGTAGAGGATTACTAACAAACTGACGGGTGAAAGCGAAGTCAGCCAAACTTGAAGCAGAGACGCTTCGCTCGCTCGGTCAATGACTTCATCGCAATGAGATACATAATAATATAATAATTGCTGGGATGAAGGCGCCGGTAGTGCAGCATGCCGCTCGAGGAACGTGGCGAGGTCATTGCAGACGGTAAGAAACACGGTACACAATGATACAACGAACAAATTGAAACGATAAATTGTATTGTTTTTGAAATGGAAACAAACAAACATTACAGCTGTCTGCACAACGACGCTGTCGAACAGTTGTTTAAGCACTTGCGTCCCCGGTCCAGTACGAGTAAATCACGACTAGATTTTATTTGAGTGCGCAAAGCGGGGGTCGTGGCGAGGCGGGGGAGGGGAGGGGCGCAAAGCGGGGGTCGTGGCGTGGCGGGGGAGGGGAGGGACACAAACCACAGTGACGGAGCCTCAACCTCAACTCTGTATACTACTTTATAATTTTGTTGTTGTTGTAAAAACATTTAAGTATTTGACTAAAAAAATATTTTTGTCTCATTCGATAGTCCATGTAAAAAGATGAACACCTATAGAATCTTTTGTCTCGATACGATTAATAGTTTTTTTATCACAACCCGCCGATAAGTGATTCTAGTCACTCGGTGCTAAATCGGGCGTGTTTTGTGACGTCAAATTACTATATTGGAGCTTTAAATATATGTTCGATATTTTGAGATATCTCGTACAAGAATATATTTATGTGTTATATACCCTAATAAGAAAACGTTCAAAATATAATGAAAAAACGAAATCTAATTAACTTTTTACTATTCGAGAAACAAAATTTGGCGAAATTTTTGAGACATTAAAATTTTGAAAAATTATTATGTATTGAGGGGCTTTCTTTGACTGTCCGTGACGGTACAGAATACAATTCAACCCCAAACTAATTAGGTGTCAAGTGCCCACTACACAAAAATAAATACGGCATTACCAATGGTTTGAAGTTTTTCACTTTTTAAAAATACTGCTTTTGTACAAATAAAATTATACAAAAAATTGCAGATCCATCAAGAATTTATAAAATACTAGCTTCCGCCCGCGACTTTGTCCGCGTGTACTTCAAGATGTATTCTACTTGTTCGATAGGCACAGGTGACGTTTATGACAAATTATTGTACAGCATAAGGTACAAAATAGTGTTTATTCTGTTACCTAGTCTAATAATTTAGAGAAACAAAATAAATTTCAATATCTGACGTAGTACATTCAAATAGTCTTCACACCAATATTACAAATGCCAAAGTTTGTATATACGAATTTACATATGCTATGGTCGGTTGCTAGGCAACGTGTTTTTGTTATGCCAAAATTGCCCGTGTAATCCCACTAATATTATAAATGTGATTTTGGACAATTTACACAATATGTCTTTATAAATTATAGCCTATATGTTATTCTGATGTATAAGCTACATTATTGTAAAGTTTCATTCAAATCCTTTCAGTAGTTTTTCCGTGAAAGCGTCACAAACATCAAAACATCCAAACATCTAAACATCTAAACATCTAAACATCTAAACATCTAAACATCTAAACATCTAAACATCTAAACATCTAAACATCTAAACATCCAAACATCCAAACATCTAAACATCCAAACATCTAAACATATAAACATATAAACATATAAACATATAAACATATAAACATATAAACATATAAACATATAAACATATAAACATATAAACATATAAACATATAAACATATAAACATATAAACATATAAACATATAAACATATAAACATATAAACATATAAACATATAAACATATAAACATATAAACATATAAACATCTAAACATCTAAACATCTAAACATCTAAACATCTAAACATCTAAACATCTAAACATCTAAACATCTAAACATCTAAACATCTAAACATCTAAACATCCAAACATCCAAACATCCAAACATCCAAACATATAAACATATAAACATATAAACATATAAACATATAAACATATAAACATATAAACATATAAACATATAAACATATAAACATATAAACATATAAACATATAAACATATAAACATATAAACATATAAACATATAAACATATAAACATATAAACATATAAACATATAAACATATAAACATATAAACATATAAACATATAAACATATAAACATATAAACATATAAACATCTAAACATCTAAACATATAAACATATAAACATATAAACATCTAAACATCTAAACATCTAAACATCTAAACATCTAAACATCTAAACATCTAAACATCTAAACATCTAAACATCTAAACATCTAAACATCTAAACATCTAAACATCTAAACATCCAAACATCCAAACATCTAAACATCCAAACTTTCACACTTATAATATTAGTAGGATAGGATCACAGAGATAGTTTATACAGTACAGCCCGCATCGGAAACGACTCATTTTGTAGAAGACGTACATCACCCCTCAGCAGGTACTACGCGGGCTGGCCGCACGCGCTACGCCGCCGCTACGCTCGTAGACTCGTAGCTCGTAGACGTGGCACCGGTGGGCGGCGTGTAGCGCCTTCTTACCCGGATGTGTCCTTAGTCCATATGCAAACAGAGGTGTTCGTTTACTCGATGTTTAAAATTACATCAAAATCGTCGCTAACCTCCACAGTATCTGAATTTAGCTAAAGTACAGTAAATAATATTCTCAACAAACACTTTTACATCGAGTGGTTGCGGCGCGGGGGCGCGCGGGGTCAACAGCTGGACACCACCAGGCTACACCACCAAGCCCACCAATGCACGTCCTCTTGTAGAATTGAATAAACAATTGTCCCAGTGAGTGTCACATTCAGGGTACAGGCGAGGACACCCCCGCACCTGTGCTTGTATGTATACATGTCTACAGAGACAATATTAAAACGTCATCCGCAGAAAGTAATCTCCGATCTGTGTCAAAATAACAGATTGTGATGAGATGACTCACATCAAACGCGGGGGGGGGGTAGGGGCGAAGAGAGCGGAGGCAAGAAAATAATTTAGAAATCAGTTTTATAACAATGGGATCGAAGTGTCTCGTCTGCGTCGTGAAGAGAGCCCCCGGCCCCGCACCCCCCACTCCTCCGCGCGGGGAGGGCGCCCAAGTTTCGATATTGCCTACAAATCGTTCACATTGTTCTACAACAAATTATAATAAACTTGTACCTGTTGTTGTGATGTTTCATTAATATTTACAACGTGCGCGAACCCATCCACCCGTCCCCCGCCGTCCCCCGCCGGCCCCCGCGTGTGTCTTCCCGAGCAATTGTAGCCACTACTTTGTATTATTTTTGAGAGCCTACACGTCATCATGTACATGCCACACTAACACTGTGGCACACACACTCACTCATTCTGAGGCTCCGCTGCACACCAGCGCTGTGAGAAGAATGCCTGTCTACGCCCGCTGCACGCCCGCTGCACGCCCGCTGCACGCCCGCTGCACGCCCGCTGCACGCCGTGTTCATTGTATCATGTTCGTGTCACGTCTCTTGGCTAGTCCGACCACGCTCCCCACGCCCGTCTCAAGTGAGCTCCTCACTCTTTACAATACAAAGGACTCATTAGTTAGGCGGAAGTTCAAGTTTGAACGAAGGCTCACTCTATTATGTAACAACTCAAGACGATTGAGAACTACGAGTGCGGGATCAGACCGGAGCTGTCTCCCTGCGAGCACCGCGCCGCGCACAGAGCACCGCCCCAGCACACAAACAATGTCACCAAATAAATATTCACACGAATTAACAGGAGCTTCCGCTAATTCCTTCAGGATTCCGGCCCCAAGACAACAATAACTGGAAATATGCTACTCGAATTACAGACATTGGCTTTGCAGGCGGTAGACGGTACACAACACGATTAAAATTAATATAAACTTTAAGTCAATTTAATTATTGTTATATAACTATGACGCACGATGAATAGCACTGCTATCCCACCGCCACCGCCTGCAGGACCGCAGAGCCTGCTGTAGACAGGACATGTTAACGCGTTCAAAAAGAACAAGAAACTGACTTCAATTGCTCTCTACAGCTTACATGTTTTTTCATGGGTGCCATTGTCACAACTGGACCAAATTAAAATGGCACCAGTTTTCAAATAAAAAAAGAGTCATCAAAATCGTCTCGGTTCACCCACTTGAAAGTTCTGAGGCAACAAACATTTTAAAAAACATACCCACTGCATTGAGAACCTCCGCCTTATTTGAAGTCGGTTGAAAAAGCAAAATAAACTATACAGCTATCGGTTCTCGGAGCAAATTAAACTCTCACTACAGCCATCATCTGAGGTTATAAAATTTCAATTGTATATACCGTATCGACGCTATTATATATCTTATACTACTATATATATATATTTATATCACACTCCGCCCCCGCCCCCGCCCCCAGCCCCGCTAGATGCATCCTCACAACAACAGACGCATCAAAAAAAAGAAACAGTGTCCGCGTCCCTTTTATTGCTAATGAATTAGATAAAATCTCAATTCCCTGGCGCGTGCGGGGCGTGCGGGGCGTGCGGGGGGACTGAGGTTTACGATCTCGTTAAAAAATTAAATAACGCGCACATAGGTACGTAATACGACGCTATTCGATTAAATTTTAATTACCTTGCGTCGATTAAAGAGCTATGAAATGTTCTGCTCTCCGTCGTAGGTGATGTTGGAGCGTTGAACCCTGCCACTGCCACTCGTCTGCGCGCGCTCATAAAACTCGTTGTGTTATTAAATCAACACTTCCATAACGATGTGTACTGAACGTCCCCCACATCCCCCCACGGAGCGCGCTCTAATGGGTCCTCGTCGGTTAAATGAAAGCCGAGCCTCTGCTGTCTGCGACCCGAGCCGGGCCGAGTTGAGCCAGGCCGCAATTATACCCACTTCATTATGGCTCGCAGCTTATTCTGAATATTTTAAAACGACTAAGTTCATGTGACTTCACAATTCCACATCTCGCTGTGATTCGGAGTTGAAATAAGTACACGTGTGCTCGATGCTCGACTAGTCAGAGAGCCGGGACTGTCCACGAACTGCGGGAACGATGGCGTATAAATTAAGCAGCAGGCCATATACAGGCTGCGGGGTGATCAATCGGGGTCGGCATTTCCACCTCCTCTGCGCTCCCACTGCTATTCTTGTTTTTTATTTCAGCCAGGATCTACAGCGGTACACTTGAAACGCGTCCACTGAAGGGGGATGAATTTCCTACGGACTCTAAAGCTATCTTGGGACCCCAGACTCGTTTAGAATAAAGAAATATGGTGGAGTGGTAAAGACGTTCCCACCTCTCGTCCACCGGGGCCGGCAGCCGGCCACACATACGCTGTAGGATGATGACAGTGTGTCGGACGCGGTCGGGTACAGAATCTTTCCGCTGGATACACCATCACCCGCGACGACGCTCTCTCTGCATTCACCGCGCGCCGGGACGGGACCTCGCGAGATGAATACAGAACCATTCTCTGTGGAATATTAAAAACTCGCATGTGAAATGAAAAGCAAGTTTCTGAGAAAAATTAATATCAACTTGTTCTTGATTAGTTCAGTTCATTGTGGGTGCGCGCCGCGCCCGGCCGCTCCACACCGAGTAGGTATTTGTAATTTTTGCTCAACTTTATAGTTGTCTTATCAACGAATTGTGTAAGTAGCAAAAATTATAAAAACAACTATCCAATTATTAATTAATCGAGAAATATGGAAAATTATTTGTATCCTCTTTGTGGAGCCATTGATTGTCAAATTGTGTGTTCTGTGAGGACCGCGGCAGCGATCTAGTCGATCTCGGAACACACACGCACACACACACGCACGGACGTCGCGTCGCGGGCGACGCAGTCGACACACACACTGTAGCAAGTCACCCATGAGCTGTAAGTGTGGCCGCTCCTCGCACATCGTCGTGCGACAAACAGTCTTCTTATATGCTGTGTATGGCTCGTACACGCAGATAACTCTGACTAACTAACTAACGCTAAAAATTATATCAATCTCAGGAACGAAATGTTAAGTATGGTGTGCCACAAGGGAGTGTGTTGGGCCCTTTGCTGTTTTTATTATATATAAACGATTTGCCAAAGATAACTGAGCAGCACATGACATTATTTGCCGACGACAGTACCGTGACTATAGAATGCAATATAGAAGAAGAATATAAAAATGATATAAATAAAGCTATTACATCACTTATCACTTGGATGAATAATAATAATTTAAGGATAAATATTGATATTTTTGAGTTGTTTGAGAGCCATTCGAATCTCATACAGGCTGACGTCCGGGATATCTTCGGTATAGTGTCGGGTCAGTTTGGCTCTTCGGTCACTCACCGGGCTTGCGCCTGGTCTCTGTGACGATGTGTACAGCTGTCCATAGAACTTCTCGATCTTTCTCAAAAATAACAAGGCGGCAGTTGAAGACGGAATCACATCAGAGCTTCTGAAAGCGGGTGGAAAACCGATACTTGTAGTCCTTCAGAAGCTCTTTCAGTCCGTCATACACGAAGGCTGCACGCTAGAAGCGTGGAGCAGAAGCGTGGTGGTGCTCTTCTTTAAGAAAGGCGATAATGCCTTACTGAAGAACTACCGACCGATATCCCTTCTGAGCCACGTTTTTAAGTTGTTTTCGAGAGTCATTACGAACCGACTAGCACGCAGGTTTGACGACTTCCAACCTCCCGAACAAGCCGGTTTCCGAAAAGGCTTCAGCACCGTAGACCACATACATACGCTCCGGCAGATTATACAGAAGACCGAGGAGTATAATCGGCCATTATGCTTGGCGTTTGTGGACTACGAGAAAGCCTTTGATTCAATCGAGACTTGGGCAGTGCTTCAGTCTCTCCAAAGGTGCCACATTGACTATCGCTATATCGAAGTGTTGAAATGTTTTTATACAATAAAGCCACAATGTCCGTCCGAGTACAGGATGAATGCACGAAACCGATCCAAGTGCAGAAAGGTGTAAGACAGGGTGACGTTATATCCCCGAAACTCTTCACCACTGCACTGGAAGATGTTTTCAAGCTTCTGAACTGGAAAGGACTGGGCATCAACATCAACGGCGACTACATCACTCACCTTCGATTTGCCGATGACATAGTCATAACGGCAGAATCCTTGGAGGATCTGAACGTAATGCTCAATGACCTCAACAGAGTTTCCCAACAGGTAGGTTTAAAAATGAACATGGACAAGACGAAAATCATGTCAAATGTCCATGTTGCACCTATGCCGGTAGTGGTTGGGAACACTACAATCGAAGTTGTAGACGAGTATGTATACCTGGGACAGATCGTTCAACTAGGTAGGTCCAACTTCGACAAAGAGGTCAACCGAAGAATCCAACTCGGCTGGGCAGCGTTCGGGAAATTACGGCATATCTTCTCGTCCCAAATACCTCAGCGTCTAAAGACAAAAGTCTTTGATCAGTGCGTGTTGCCAGTGATGACATACGGAACCGAAACGTGGTCTTTTACTGTGGGCTGAATAAACAAGCTCAAAGTCACTCAGCGAGCAATGGAACGAGCTATGCTCGGAATTTCTCTACGTGATAAGGTCCGGAATGAGGAAATCCGTAGATGAACGAAGGTCACCGACATAGCTCGACGAGTCAGTGAGCTGAAGTGGCAATGGGCAGGCCACATCGCTCGAAGAACCGATAACCGGTGGGGAGTAAAGGTTCTCGAGTGGCGACCACGTACCGGGAAACGTCTACCAGGCCGTCCCCTTACTAGATGGACCGACGACCTGGTTAGAGTCGCGGGGAGTCGCTGGATGCAGGTGGCTCGGGACCGGTCGATGTGGCGTACCATGAGGGAGGCCTATGTCCAGCAATGGACGTTTCCCGGCTGATGATGATGATGATGAAATATTGATAAAACAACATTAATACATTTCACCCAACGGATGCCAGTTTCGTGCAACTTAAATATTAACTATGGTAATAAAATAATAAAAGAAGTAAGTGATGTAAAATTTTTAGGTTTAACAATTGATAAAAGACTGGATTGGAAATTACATATTCAAGAGTTATGTAAAAGACTCAGTACGTCTGCATATGCATTATACAAGCTAGCAAAAGTTTTAGACGCAGATTCTCTACTAACAGCCTATTATGGAACAGTAGATTCAAATTTAAGAGGCTATGCTGTTGTCAAAGCGCCCATACAAACGTAGTCCAGTCATATTTTGAGTATTAAGCTATGAAAATCTATGAAATTTTCAAGACACAATCTAGAAACAAATATCTGTGTCGGTGGTGAGTCCGATTTTCGTTTAAATATATACTTCCAGAGTTACAGAGCGTCAAAGTATTGTATTTTTCGGTAATAAAAAGCCCCAACTTTGAACCTGATTTACAAGAGTATGAATCAATTTAGAACAATTTGGAAAAACCACCGACATCTCAAATTTCATTAGTATACTGTATTTAAAAAAATGGTTACATAATATACTGTATCCTTCAAATGATCCCTGGACTACGAAACATCCAAATAACGGGTGGATAACATCGCATAATGTATGCTGTCTCACCGTACGCGCTCGGGTAGGATAGGGCTCGGAGAGGGACAGCTACAAAACAATTTAACCTTGAAACCGACCACGTGGTCTTACCAACATAGCCGGTATGGTGTAATATTTTGGGGACATTCAACTTAAAGAGAAATGGCTTTTAAGGCGCAGAAGAGATGTGTCCGATCTATGTTTGGTCTAAAAGTAACTGACAGCTGCAAACCTTATTTTATAAAACATAACATATTGACTTTGCCTTGTTTGTATATCTATGAAATTTCTTTATTTGTCAAAATGAATCCGGGTTTGTTTCAAAGGATCTCTTTACAAATGAATCGCAATAGACGCGATGATGACGCGGTGTATGCACACGCCGAGGGCCAGGACAGCCTTCATGATGAAAAGTGTGTTGTGTATGGCGGCACCAATAGTTTATAATAAATTGCCAAAGTCGATGAGAAACTCACAGCTGAATGAATTTAAAAAACAACTTAGGACTTTTTTGAATTGTAAAAGCTATTATAGTATTACAGAATTAATGCTTGATTCCATAAACTGACCATTAATTTTAATACTTTATTTTGACTTGTAATAATAATTATTATTATTTTACATTATTAATTTTATATTTGTATGCTCATAGCAGAATATTGTGAAACTAAATTGTATATGAACCACCACCTGTAACATTTACCAATATTCACAAATAAATAAATGATTGATTGATTGATTGAGCCGACAGTATATATTTATTTTTATTTATTTGAAACAATGACAATTTAGTAACACTTGTTAACACCTAAATTTAAACGGACCGAAATTATGACCAAAAACGTGTTTTTGTTATAGCAGCCCCAATAGGTAAAGCCTGTAGCAGGGCGAGCTGTTTAAATATAACTGTTAAATTTTTAAATGATGATGATGGGCGATCAACTGAGGATGAGAGACTACAGGATAATAAAGAAGAACATGCAAACAGATATATATAAAAACAATATGGTTAAAATATTAGTACTCTATTTATATTTATTTTGTTAATTTAGATATTTGATACCATAATTTTGTAAAATCAGTCGGGCTACATTCCAGCAGGTATTTTTAAATGGATGTTTAATATTGGTAGATTTATCTCTTGAATCTATGCATTGTGAAATCTCGTGCGGTAATAAGTTGTATAAGCGTGGAGCTAAAGAGGTGAAGTGATGTCTACTGAAGTTATTAGTAGTAAAAGGTACTAAATATTTTGTATAAGTGGTTGTACGGGTGTTGCGAACTATTTCGGTCAATGGAAAGTTGGATATATGACGGGACATGTAGATTGCAAGTTGCCATACGTACAGTTTACGAGGTGATAGGACATTACAAAGCTGAAATAATGTCTCGGTAGAAAATCTTATGTTTTTTCTTTTGAGCATTTTTAGATTAAGTTTCTGTGCAATATTTAGCATTATAATAAGATTATGTGCAATATAAGAAGACATTGTATGTTTTGTGCTGATGCGTCGGTACGAATCATAATTGATGAGCAGTCTCGTTGATGACAGCGTTGCCCTGGACACCGCTCTGCTCCTCCGCCGGTCGCGCCGCGCGGGCATCATGCGTCGCGTGGACGTCAATATCACCAACACTTGCTGCTGCTTGCTCGTTCACCGAAACCCTCCCTACAATCGGTTCACGCGACACTCAACTGGCGCGTACCTGAGACTCTCCCTACAAGACGCCGAAGGGAAAGGCTCAGAACGCAGCGAGCCTTTCCCTTCGGCGTGTTCTGAAGCCGTCCTACACAAATGTTCGGAGAATGTGTATCGCACCCGGGTGAACCTGCTTCCCCGCTCTCAACAAACAAATGAACACATCATTTACAATATTAGTTTAGGGCTCGCTGACGTCACCACTTCCGGCGGACGTCGCTCCACCTGCCCTGCCCTGCGTACGTACAGTCTTTACGGTTGAAACTACGCTTCGATTTGATCATACATAAATTTGTACCATGACACAGTCACTATAGCTTGTTATCGATGTGTGTGATGAGTCAGTCATGAAGCAAAGTTGACATTGGATATTAATTTGAGGTAATGTACCATCCGGCAAAAGGCAAGGCCAAGCGGGAGTACATCGCGGCGGACGCATACGCGCCGTCCCGCGGAAAAAGCATTTGCATGGTACATTATTGATTGAACCTGTATTATCTTAGGACAAAACTATGATGTCGATCTCCCTCCGCCCGCCCACGTCCCGCCCGGCCCCTGCCAGCGCTCGACGTGTCGAGGGCGGGCGGGCGGCGCCTGCAGGCGAGCGCGTCTCCGCTAACCCGGAGTTCGCTTCTCTAAGTTACGGCTAAGTAACAGTTATTGCTAACTAATAGTTGGCAACTTGTTAGCAGCGAAACTCTCTCGCACGTGCCGCCGACTCCTCTACGAGAGATGATTTTAAACTTTGCCGCTGCTGCGATGTAGTAGTGCACCTCAGACACATGCTGCGACGTAACTAGACACTAGAGGAGCACGTCGCATACACCGGCCTCACTCACACCACCTCTCTGATAATTGTTACCATCGAACGCGTCCATCAGCTGGCGCGGGCATCGCTCGCTGCGCACGTACAGCTGCTCCCCGCTGCGACACACGACTGGCTTCTACATTTTGTGGCGCGAGCCCGAGCTCGTAACGTTATTTAAAACTGCAAATAACGTTATTTTAGTTTTGTACCATACATACCATACATACATACGGGCGTCAAACAGCCTCCACTGCTCGACGACCGACCGTAGACGATACTCACTCATGCACAATCATGCGGCGTTCCACGTAACTGCGTCCGTCCGCATGGACTTCGGAAAGTATACCGCGGGAACTACTTGCTCGATCAGGATAGAAAGTAGCCGATGTGCTTTTCCTGGCCAACTATCTCCATATAAAAATATAGTAATTCTGATCCTCCGTTACAACGTGATAGAAGTACAAACAAATATACTTACAAACAAACTCATACTATCAGTATGGGTACGTGTCACATCTTACTACGATCGCCAATCCACCTGTCAAGCGCGGTGATCACGATAGATAGATTATAGAAAGTCCGACATGGCGATTGTTGGGGAGCGGGCTCGGTTATTGAGGATTATGTCCAACAGTGGACTCATGACATGAATTTAATTTTTAATTTCAAGTGACACACACCCTCCCCCGTCAACTGCCTGCACGCGTCACACGGGCCGCGCGCGGGCGCATGCGCATGCAGGCGCGCCTTCGGCCGTGCTCAGTCTCCGAGTCACGCGCATCCTCCGCAACGAGCGAGGGGCGCGCGGCGACGTAGTCAGGTTTCCAATACAATTCTATCACCACCGCTGCGAGAGCGCCCCGCCCCGCCCCGCCCCGCCCGCGCCACGTGGCCTCAGCTCGCGCGACACATGCTACCTCATGTTATTACTGAGGTGCTAACCAGCCACCGATGAAACTCAATACATAAAAATGTTATTCCAACTGTTGATAATAATATTCCTATCCATAACAAAACCATATCTGCTGGTGTACGAGTTCCCATCCATAACAATAGGGACAGTGCTACAACTGAACACCTCAACTACGTCGACTAAGTCTCGTGGAGCAGTAGCTCTGGTTCAGCTCCCGTGGAATCCGTTCTGACGTCACCGTGTGCTCGCCGCGTCATCGAAGCGGAACGACACGTTGTTATCAGACAAGTAGTGACCGTATCTACAGGTACATATGTATCTATCCAGATGGGTGTTCATCGACTTAGTTATTATACAGTGAATCGTAATGAATTAATTTTAGAAATCAATGACGTGACATTGTGGTTTTGGCTATCATCATCACCTGTGTAAGTCCACCGCTGGACAAGTGCCTCCATCTCAGATCGCCTCGATAGCTTTCCGTGGCGTGTATCTCTACTGAGCACGTGTAGCCACGCTCTCCGTGGTTGTCGCGTGCGCTGGCTGCTGTCTATCCTCGCGGGGTGACGCCGGCCCCTGCGACGCGCGCCGGACGCTCAACGCAACGTTCACCACACGTTCCAGGGCTCATAGATAAACGTTATTATATCGGCCGTCCTTCTCTCACACACACGTACATCCACTCTCGTTACTCTCCTCGCAATCAAACAACACATTCCATAAATCATCTAGCTTCATGTCATAAGCAT
Organism: Carcina quercana; assembly: GCA_910589575.2. Lineage (NCBI taxonomy): Eukaryota > Metazoa > Arthropoda > Insecta > Lepidoptera > Depressariidae > Carcina > Carcina quercana. Next base: position 17,519,902 of record OU342428.1, on the reverse strand, counting down.
TTATAAGAATAGGCGCAAAACACTTTGATGAAGAAGAAAAACACATGTCGTTAAAAAATAGGATACATTATTGTTAGAAGAGATTTGCACGGCGGTTGAACATTGTCGCTCGCTGCGGTCAGTCGAGGTCGCTGGACGCTGTGTTCCCGGCGAGCGTGACTCCCGCGTCGACGATGTAGCACGCGCCGGTCACGGAGGCGGCTCGCTCCCCCGCCAGGTACGACACCAGCTCAGACACCTCGTCCGTGCCCACCAGCCGTTTGAGGGGTGCGTCCCTCCACAGCGCGGCGTGGCGCTCCCCCCCGACCAGGTCGTTCTTCGCGTACCCCACCATCACGGTGTTGACACGCACGCCCCGCGGCGCCAGCTCCAGCGCCACGCAGCGCGTCAAGTGGCTCAGCGCTGCCTGCGACACGGAGTAGGCGGTGACGTGCGGCAAGGGCAGCACGCCCGCCACGCTCGACAAGTTGACGATGCAGCCGCGGCTCTCCAGGAGAGCGGGGGCGGCGCGGTGAGTGACCGCGACCACCGCGCGCACCGTCACCGACATGATGCGGTCGAAGGTCTCCAGCGCGTGCGCATCCCCCGTGCGAGCCCCGCTCCCCGCCGCCCCCGACACGTTCACCAACACGTCTAGGCGTCCGTACTCGCGCACCGCCGCCTCCACGGCCCGCTGCACCTCCTCGTCGTTCCTCAGGTTGGCCGTGATTTTGAGCACGTTGACTCGACTTATCTTTTGGCAGGTCTCAGCGACCCTCATCACCGCCCCCCCGTCCACGTCCACCAGCGCCAGTCTCGCGGACAGCTTCGCGAAATGCGTCGCCACGCCCTCCCCCGCGCCGGAGCCGGCTCCGGTCACCAGCACCACTTTGTTGAGGAAGGCCATCGCGCGCGTGTCCCGCCAACGACCGCTGACTGACTGACTGACCAGCACTGTCATATCTGCATCGCTATCGGGTCCCTGATTACCCGAGCACAGTACATGTGTTATCGGCAGGTTTACGCGGCGTTATCGGCTAGTGCATCTAGGGAAGTCGAAACATCATACACCGATATCAAATGATTAGAAATAATAGGCAGGTCGGGCTCGAGGCTGCCGTTATCATAACATCATAGATTAACCGAAACATATTTCACGATTCACATCATTAGTTGGTTAAAATGCTCTGTGTATGTAGTGTGTAGACTGTCGGAGAGAGTGTTGCAGATAATTTGATATTGTAATGTGGTAACATGTAAGTACATCACTGGAACTGCCTTATAATTATCTTATTTATAAATAGCAAGCCGCATCTCTTCGCTGGAGACTCGGGAGCAGGGCGCACGCCGGCTCTGAGTGACACGCGAGACCCGCAACGTATCAGTAATCACATACACGTACGACTACACAACAATAACAAGCTGGGTGGTGTTGCTGCTTGCAAAATAGAATTATGTCAATACATAATCGAAGGACAAAGGGGCCGCGGGCCGCGGGCCTGTGTCCTACAGACAGAGCAGAGCCCGCTTCATGGACCGATTAGGAATTCATTACTACCGAGCTGTGGTAACGCCTGTGGCTACACTGGCACCATGTCGTGCGACATTGTCACGCGCCTGCAACTGGGTGTGGTCAAAATTGTGGTATTTCATGGTAAGGACATCCCGACAGTCAGAGAGAATATACAATACAATACACAACTAAATAAATATTTACTTTATCAGTCAGTGAATAATTATTGTTTCCCCACTTTATGTCAGTCTGCTGTTGGAGCAGCGAGGCTCGAGATTGTTATGAAAATAATAAAATTGTCTTATTGATTCAGTTAAGCAAGAGGAAGTTTGTTAAATTCATTTAATGTGACGACAAAGTAGAGACAATCGTCGCGGGACGGCTCCCTCGGGGCGTCAGCTGATCGCGGGCGTGGGCGGCGGCGGAGGGGGGGCGGGGGACGGCGGGGCAAGTCAACTTGTCAATTATATTACAGGAGAGAGACTTCACTTTTTATTTAATTAGAGCACCTCGCCGCCGCCGCCGCGCCGCGCAGGGCGGGCGGGTGTTTTTGAACTTCGATGGAAAATATTTAACTAGGAGGGAGGGAGCGAGGTGGGTGACGTCACACCAGTCTCACGCTGTCACCTGTTGTTTGTTTTTCGACTGCGGAGTGACGTCACGTCGCGGTGCGTGAGCTGGTAATCTTCATCACAGGTGTGCGCGCCGCGGGTGATGGATGCGGAACGCGATGGAGCACAGCACACGCATTCAATAACTCTATTAACATAATCGGAGTCGACGGGAGACACCTGCCCGCCCCGCCCCCCTCCCTAGTTTCATTTTCCTCAGTGCCCTTCGATACTCATGCAAAGAGGGAAGTATGTTTTTCCATTTTAGTAACTGGTTATCAAATGAGAAACCTAAACGCCTCGTGCTGACATAGCACCACATACAGCCATCGCCGGATACGACGTAACAGCAGCACGCACTAGCTACACTGCTGTTACGTGAGCACGCCGCGCCCCGTGCGGACACCCGCGCCCGCCCTCTGTGTACAGCCCTCGACGGATACGACGTAACAGCAGCACGCACTAGCTACACTGCTGTTACGTGAGCACCCGCGCCCCGTGCGGACACCCGCGCCCGCCCTCTGTGTACAGCCCTCGACGGATACGACGTAACAGCAGCACGCACTAGCTACACTGCTGTTACGTGAGCACGCCGCGCCCCGTGCGGACACCCGCGCCCGCCCTCTGTGTACAGCCCTCGACGGATACGACGTAACAGCAGCACGCACTAGCTACACTGCTGTTACGTGAGCACGCCGCGCCCCGTGCGGACACCCGCGCCCGCCCTCTGTGTACAGCCCTCGACGGATACGACGTAACAGCAGCACGCACTAGCTACACTGCTGTTACGTGAGCACGCCGCGCCCCGTGCGGACACCCGCGCCCGCCCTCTGTGTACAGCCCTCGACGGATACGACGTAACAGCAGCACGCACTAGCTACACTGCTGTTACGTGAGCACGCCGCGCCCCGTGCGGACACCCGCGCCCGCCCTCTGTGTACAGCCCTCGACGGATACGACGTAACAGCAGCACGCACTAGCTACACTGCTGTTACGTGAGCACGCCGCGCCCCGTGCGGACACCCGCGCCCGCCCTCTGTGTACAGCCCTCGCCGGATACGACGTAACAGCAGCACGCACTAGCTACACTGCTGTTACGTGAGCACGCCGCGCCCCGTGCGGACACCCGCGCCCGCCCTCTGTGTACAGCCCTCGACGGATACGACGTAACAGCAGCACGCACTAGCTACACTGCTGTTACGTGAGCACGCCGCGCCCCGTGCGGACACCCGCGCCCGCCCTCTGTGTACAGCCCTCGCCGGATACGACGTAACAGCAGCACGCACTAGCTACACTGCTGTTACGTGAGCACGCCGCGCCCCGTGCGGACACCCGCGCCCGCCCTCTGTGTACAGCCCTCGCCGGATACGACGTAACAGCAGCACGCACTAGCTACACTGCTGTTACGTGAGCACGCCGCGCCCCGTGCGGACACCCGCGCCCGCCCTCTGTGTACAGCCCTCGACGGATACGACGTAACAGCAGCACGCACTAGCTACACTGCTGTTACGTGAGCACGCCGCGCCCCGTGCGGACACCCGCGCCCGCCCTCTGTGTACAGCCCTCGCCGGATACGACGTAACAGCAGCACGCACTAGCTACACTGCTGTTACGTGAGCACGCCGCGCCCCGTGCGGACACCCGCGCCCGCCCTCTGTGTACAGCCCTCGCCGGATACGACGTAACAGCAGCACGCACTAGCTACACTGCTGTTACGTGAGCACGCCGCGCCCCGTGCGGACACCCGCGCCCGCCCTCTGTGTACAGCCCTCGCCGGATACGACGTAACAGCAGCACGCACTAGCTACACTGCTGTTACGTGAGCACGCCGCGCCCCGTGCGGACACCCGCGCCCGCCCTCTGTGTACAGCCCTCGACGGCAGCGACGTAACAGCAGCACGCACTAGCTACACTGCTGTTACGTGAGCACGCCGCGCCCCGTGCGGACACCCGCGCCCGCCCTCTGTGTACAGCCCTCGACGGATACGACGTAACAGCAGCACGCACTAGCTACACTGCTGTTACGTGAGCACGCCGCGCCCCGTGCGGACACCCGCGCCCGCCCTCTGTGTACAGCCCTCGCCGGATACGACGTAACAGCAGCACGCACTAGCTACACTGCTGTTATGTGAGCACGCCGCGCCCCGTGCGGACACCCGCGCCCGCCCTCTGTGTACAGCCCTCGACGGATACGACGTAACAGCAGCACGCACTAGCTACACTGCTGTTACGTGAGCACGCCGCGCCCCGTGCGGACACCCGCGCCCGCCCTCTGTGTACAGCCCTCGCCGGATACGACGTAACAGCAGCACGCACTAGCTACACTGCTGTTACGTGAGCACCCGCGCCCCGTGCGGACACCCGCGCCCGCCCTCTGTGTACAGCCCTCGACGGATACGACGTAACAGCAGCACGCACTAGCTACACTGCTGTTACGTGAGCACCCGCGCCCCGTGCGGACACCCGCGCCCGCCCTCTGTGTACAGCCCTCGACGGATACGACGTAACAGCAGCACGCACTAGCTACACTGCTGTTACGTGAGCACGCCGCGCCCCGTGCGGACACCCGCGCCCGCCCTCTGTGTACAGCCCTCGACGGATACGACGTAACAGCAGCACGCACTAGCTACACTGCTGTTACGTGAGCACCCGCGCCCCGTGCGGACACCCGCGCCCGCCCTCTGTGTACAGCCCTCGCCGGATACGACGTAACAGCAGCACGCACTAGCTACACTGCTGTTACGTGAGCACCCGCGCCCCGTGCGGACACCCGCGCCCGCCCTCTGTGTACAGCCCTCGACGGATACGACGTAACAGCAGCACGCACTAGCTACACTGCTGTTACGTGAGCACGCCGCGCCCCGTGCGGACACCCGCGCCCGCCCTCTGTGTACAGCCCTCGACGGATACGACGTAACAGCAGCACGCACTAGCTACACTGCTGTTACGCGAGCACGCCGCGCCCCGTGCGGACACCCGCGCCCGCCCTCTGTGTACAGCCCTCGACGGATACGACGTAACAGCAGCACGCACTAGCTACACTGCTGTTACGTGAGCACGCCGCGCCCCGTGCGGACACCCGCGCCCGCCCTCTGTGTACAGCCCTCGCCGGATACGACGTAACAGCAGCACGCACTAGCTACACTGCTGTTACGTGAGCACGCCGCGCCCCGTGCGGACACCCGCGCCCGCCCTCTGTGTACAGCCCTCGACGGATACGACGTAACAGCAGCACGCACTAGCTACACTGCTGTTACGTGAGCACCCGCGCCCCGTGCGGACACCCGCGCCCGCCCTCTGTGTACAGCCCTCGACGGCAGCGACGTAACAGCAGCACGCACTAGCTACACTGCTGTTACGTGAGCACCCGCGCCCGCCCTCTGTGTACAGCCCTCGACGGCAACGACACCTCTGTCCTATTCTAGCATTGTCGTTAATTCGTTCGCGTCTCCTACACAAATTATCCCACGAGAACTGTTTGCTACATCAGTCTACACTCTGTTCCAGCTCTCCAACTACCCACACACACACAGCAAGGAACTATAACTCTCCGTAACGACGTACACCATTGATGTACACACATACAAACACTGTCGCGTTTATATCATACGTGTGGGTGTGACCACGGCGCGCGCACGACGAGAGCATCACCCGCAGCAGGAGGCAGCCTCCGCCGCCGCCGCCGCCTGCTGCACACCGCACAGCTGACCGAGATTCACGGTGCGTGTTACTCTACGAGAGGGCTCCAGTCCAGCAGCAGACCTGTGCTGAGGATTAATAATGTACAGCCAAGTCTCTTTGAACATTACATTTGTAGTTGGTGTGGTCGCAACAATGAAGCGATACAAACCTGCGACGACCGCCGGCTCCGAGTAAACGCAAACTAAACCATTCAAAGAACATTAAACCCGTCGTATCATTGGGATCTCGTTTCGAGCAAAAACCCGAGGAATCCGGCACTAGTCCCGCGGCGCGGCGGGAACTTTGTCCGCAGCGGCGGAAATTAATCCAACTATTAATAGGTCGCGGGAACACGACGAAATGCGATATTTCACTTGACTGGCTTCCGGATCTGTTCGCTGAAGGTCTGCCTCCCGGGTGCCTATCATTTACATTTACCTACTGACCTAAGATCAGGTGGATATGATGTATAAATATCTATCTCTACAACATTCGCACACACAATAACACCGGGTCCCGGTCATGGTGCTCCGCGCGGACCCTCTCTCCCTCAACTACACGTATCCCACAGCTCGCCAATAATCCCATGTAATTGACTCCTTGTCCTCCTCGCGCTCGCGAGCGACATCACCAGAGAGTGAGATGGAAACTGATACACAACCAGCTGCCTGGCCACGGTGTTATCAGTCACTGTTCCTCTGCTCAACACAGGCTCCCCCCGTTCATCCAGGCTCGACCTGTTCCTGCCCTCATTTGCATCGAATCTGTCACCACGTTATAATCATTTAAATACTGGTTCTCCTTTAATGTTTTAGTCGAGATGACCAAATGATACCGGCCACTAAAACTTTCAACCGTCAAAAAAATCGTCTCGTACAGTCTGTAAGCGCGTCCGCATCAACATACGAACCATCACTTAAAACAAATGAAACAGTTATTTGCACTTTGATTTTACACCTTACACTGCCGATGAGTACCACATTCAAATGTTGATTTTGTAACGAGGGAGTGACGCCTGCTTCTGCTTTAACATTTGTTATATAATCGTCTCCAAGTCCTCTTTTGCACCTGCAGAGGGTCCAGTGAGAGGTCTCTCTCTCCCCTGTGTCTACTGACACATGTCCCCGGGTACGAGTATCCACGCCCACACACACACACCACCCTGCACAGCTCGTGGGTCGCGCTGCGAACGAACATTTTTCAATTAGAAATAACAACAGCCATTACATAAAACACATTCGTGCCTCGTTCAATGTAAACCACATTTCCATATTCAATATCTAAACAATTTCCATTCCCAGTCGGAGATACGTGATTTGACGTAACTTCCCTCTCCTCCCCCGACCCCAACTCCGAATAGTTCCACGCGGGACACGTGAGGGGGAGCGGGAGGGTATCTCATACTGTTGTCATGTAATTGTATGCCAGGGAGCCGGGCGGCGGCGGCGGCGGCGAGCGCCTTAGTGCATGCGATACCGCCGCGCCGCGCCGCGCCGCCACCTGCCGGCGCCGGGATCGCCCGGGGTTAGCACGTCGGTCGCGGCAACAGATACGCGGGTGGATCACTACACTACGACAGCGAGGGACGGGACACACAGTCCTCAGCAGTTACGTCGAAGTGAGCACCTCCTCCTGCTCGTCACGCACGTCGCTCAATAAGTCACAATACATACTCCTAGTAATAGCATACTCCCGGCGGGCGGCGGGCGGCGGGCGGCGGGCGGCGGGCGGCGGGCGGCGGGGCATGTAATGCCCGCACCGAGCACAGAGCACAACACTCACGCGCTATTGTCCGCACATGCATCATCCGACGTCCGACGACAGAACATTGCACTTTTTCGAGCAGAACTTTTCGTTTGTGCGCTAAATAAACACTCGTTGACAACTCCCCGGGCGCACCGCACCGCCCATTGCGGACTACTCATTCATTATTTACCACAAAAACTGTGTCTCAGCTTGCTTTGAGGAGACTGCATAGAGCGCTCTGTGAGTTTCAACGGAGGAACTTTACATCTGCAAGAACATAAACTTCAGCCGGAGGTTGCGGGCGGCGGGCGGCGGGCGGCGGGCGGCGGGCGGCGGGCGGCGGGCGGTCAAACTTTACTTTTAAATCGCAAGAGGGGTATTGTGGCATCACGTCAAAATTCACAACAAAGAAAAATATTTCTTTAGTCAACTAAGAAGAAAGTACATAATATTGTATATAATTTTATATATATTGTATTTAATAATATTATAATGTTAATTATAATATAATATTTAATTTTTAAAAATTAAATCATCGATCATAGTTACAACGACCTACAAGAACTTTTATACTATGTTACTTGCTGCTACGGAACCCTTCATGGGCGAGTCCGACTCGCACTTGGCCGCTTTTATTTTTTTTATCTTTGAGTTGATTAAATGAAAGGTAAATTGCGGTTTACGATTTATGACGTATTAACCAACGCAAACTATTCAGTTTACAAAAAAATGATATTAGAAATCCATTTTTGAAGATCTATCCATAGATGGGTTTGATGATTATTATTTTTTAGTTTCAGTTCTAAGTATGGGGAACAACAAAAATTTTTCTTTCTATTTTTGTGTGAAAATCTTAATGCGGTTCACAGAATACATCTACTTACCAAGTTTCAACAGTATATATAGTTCTTATAGTTTCGGTAAAGTGTCTGTGACATACGGACGGACAGACAGACATGACGAATCCATAAGGGTTCCGTTTTTTGCCATTTGGCTCCTAAAAAGAGATTATTTTTTAACACAAATTTTTGCAATTAGAACACTTATATCTAACTAAAACCTAACAAATTATTGCAAAATATGTGTGAGGCTGGACCCCAAACTAGATCAAGGATCTGTATCTCTGGTGCAGGCCCGCACAGTCTCAGAAAAATAAGACAAAAACCGGTCAAGTGCGTGTCGGGCCGCGCGGTGTAGGGTTCCGTAGTTAAACTGGTTTTATAAAAGAAATAAAAAAATATTTGTCGTGATAGTTTTCTTTCAAGATTAGCTTATGTACTACTACTGTGAACTTTTCAGATTTTTAAAGCAATAGTTTAGCAGATAGGATGCGGGGCGCCCCGCCACTACTCTCACAAAAATTATCGCTTTATAGCTTAATATTTCGCAAACGGATCCCCCAATCAAGAGTTGGCTCCCAGACCCGCAGTGTTTTAAACAGGCCTATTCAACGATACCCCACACAATGGTGTAGACGCAAAAAAATCCCTGCCCCCGTCACGTGTGTGTGTATGTAAATAAAAATTACATTTTAAGCTTTTTTTCTACCACTTCGTTGGCGTAATTAATATGCATACCCGTATCAAATTACACGTTACCTTGTTTGACTACGGAACTCTAAAAAGTGATATAAAGTTTCATAAATTAAGTCTTATCTTTATGCAAAAATATGTACATTTACAGAAAACAGTAAAGAGTTAGAAATTGATGAGAATTAACAATTTTGAGAGATGCACGAGTGTTGATGAGCGCATGCGACAGTGTGACAGTGTAAGTACTGGCGTAGTACCAGTTCTCCGACCTCATACAGAGATGCAGGCGCGTGTCCATATATGTTTAGCTTTGATAGACAGTGCTACGAACAGTCCCACGCAGCCGGTGAGGTTGTAGAGAAGGTAATGTTTGAAGATGGTGTGGAGAGTAGATCGTAGCTGCTTACAATAAAGATGACAGTGCGCCGAGCACTTCACTGAGGTGACGACGGCCGAGGCGCACGTCTATGTGAATCCAAAGCTACTTGTGTGGCGTGGCTTGTGAACATTCTAGTGATAAGGCATTTAGGAGAACCAAATATAACAAAATAGTTGTAATGCGGCGGTGGTTGGACGAGAGACACATGACACGTCGTTGCTCCTGGTCCGATATACACTCGTTTATTCTCTGGATTGCTTGTTCTTAAATACTAATGATTAATCTATATTACATCGTATTAGGCTAATTGTAACTATACGGTGCCATGGTTGGCTGCACCTCGTTAGAATGGAGATGCAGTGCAGCGACACTATGCAACCTTACAGTACGTCAGTTATTGCCCCACTACACCGCATTGACGATGTGACGCAGGAGCCTCCAAAATGAGTGTCAATTAAATGTTGGGTGAAACAGGTGACACATTTATACTTTCAGGTACATAGTCCGGTCTAGTTGAATAGTAGGTGTGTCAGTGTAGAATGCAAGCATCGCCGGAGCACGCATAGAGAGGCACACGTGCTACTTCCCAACCCCGAAAGTAGTTCCCCTACGCAGGTGATGTCGTTGGCAAAAGGTTGTGATGTGACCCCCGCTACACCCTGCCGCGGTGTTATTAGCGCGGACTGGGCGGGGGCGGGGGCGGGGGCGCAGGGCGAGACGACCCAGGAATTTGATCAGAACAAACAGAACGAAAATTGTCATATTTCCGGTAACCGAGTTTCCGATGTCACACAACCGAGAGCGCGGCGTCGCGGTGTCGCGCTGTACCAGCGCTCGTTAATACGCATTCAATCGTATGCTCGGCCATTCCATCATCCGCCGGCAGCGCGGGCGCGGGCCGGGAGGGGGCACGCGGGGACACGCGCGGGAGGGGGGACACCACCGCCGGCGCAGTGTTGCGACTTATTCATGCAAATGGTGCCGCGCGCCGCGAGGCGCCGCGTGTGTTGCTCAGAGATCATAATTCCTGAAAAATTCGAAGACTACGTTTTGTCAAAACATGTTGCTTCATAATCATAATACCTTCCAAGAATCATGCTCACAGTGCACGTTGCATGTGCCACTTGCCAATAAATACATTTCTACGCAGATTCATAAAACAGATAACACGCACTTCAATAATCGACTACGAGGCCGGGCTTGCAATTGAATCATTCACTCGTTCAGTAATTGAGTTTCATGCGCTCGTTGGACCAAAATTTACGAGTGACGTCACTGTATCGTATTCGAGGCAGTTTGTTGAGCGCGGGCACAATTTATCGATGGTAGATAACGCGCCCCCCGCGCCCCCCGCGCCGCACGCACTAATTGCCGGCGCCCGCTGCGAGCGTGCGTTCCCCAACGACTCCAAGCTAATTGATTCAAATTCATTATCATTTGAGGAATGTGCAGTCTAGACTAGCCCCACAAATACACACGCAACACACGCGGAAGGTACCGGGCTCGATTCCCGATGGGGATATTGTTAAAAGCACTTTGTATGATTTCCCCCGGCTCGGTTTGGACATTGCGGGCAAAATCTAAAAGTAATATGACTCCGTGGTTCGGCAGGTACTATCGACAAAGTTCCCGCCTGACCACCATTAGGGCCAATTTCGCATACAGTCGTGGCTCGGGATGCTCAGCCTTGCTAGTTTTTTTGGGATAGATCATAAAACTATAAAAAACAAGAAAGCATTGTTGTATTTGTGAAAGTCCCTCAAGTTGGACGCCACAATGATGCATGATGAAATGACCCTAAACTATAACTAACTACTACAATGAACTTTAAAAACTCATAAAAACTCACAAATAAAAGCGTTTTCGTCTCTCCTTATTGAACAAAATAAAAGACGGGTCTAGCTAAGATCACAACACAAGCAACTTGGTTTTGAAACTGACCAGGCGGGAGCTTTGTCGATATTACGTTAAGCCGCTGGTCCCACCTAATGTCTACATGCCAGAGGCCAACGACGGTTCAACAACTCTGACACTGGGGTTTGTGAGGGCAGTCCTCGACCTTAAAACCTACACGATAAGAAAACTTTTTTTTTCTCGTTTTGAAGCGCTCCATCACTGTTCGTCCAGGCCGGGAACGGCCACATGATTACAGGCCACTCCTGGCAGTCACCGGCTCCGGCTTTTCAATTACAGATTCCATCAGTCACAAGGTATGTCAGTGCACCGCGAGCCGTCGTCCTCGCTCGCAGGCGACGCTGCTCCCCATGACGCGACCCGTGGTTCTACTGCCGGATCATTCGCTGCACCAGCCACAGAGCGCGCCTTTCTCGCACACAGCACATACAGGCTTACGTAGCAGGTATGTACTGACTTTTTTTAACGATGTATTCTATCTTGTAATTAAAACGTCGCCGCCGTGAGTGTCGCTGGTGGAGCGCTGCGCTCGAAGGGAGGCCTGCCGCGCGTGGCGGGTAATGAGCCGCGGCTAGAGGTGCCCTGTAACCGGCGCGGGGAGCGGGCGAGCCGGCGCCGCGGTGGGTATCAACCTGAAAACAATTTGTGTTTCTGGAATCGTATGACCGCAAATAGCTTCCTGCTCCGTGTCTCTCTTAGTGTCAGGTCACACAGCAGGTCTACGCAAGTCATTGTGGGATGTTTCCGCGTGAACACTGTCATATACTGAGGCGCAGAGCTGGACGCGCAGCTCCACGTCGTGCTTGTATATACTGAACTGTGACCGCTGCGGCGACAACAGACGATCATAAAACCAACTTTGCCACGAGGCGCCATCGACATCGCAATAACTAAATTTAACAACGTATTTTCTCAAGTTTTCATCCGTTAAATCTTTTTACAATCTTCATTGAAAAGCGCGCTCTTCCGGCGAATCCGTAAAGGGGTCGTTAAACAATTTACGGCCATGACTAGAGTATAACTCGCGTCGGCCGCGGTCGTGGTTGCGGTCGTAACCTGCAGTTAACGACCGAGGAACGACTACATCGATCATAATGTGATTGCGGCCGGCTTTACGGTCGACGCGACACTGTTATGTACGTATTGTCAGTTTAGTGTCGTGTCGTTATCGATGCGACGTTAGCTCGTCGTCCGCGGGGAAGTACCGCCGCGCGAGGGGTCCGCGGTCGTCGAGAGGTGAACGCGTCTCGGGAGCGTAGGTAGCGGTCACTGTTGGTAGCGGTCGTAAATCGCCCCTCCATTATTGCGCCCCGCGTTAATAAAGCGGGGCTCCGGCGACCGTGTCCCTCTCCCCCGTCCCGAGGACGACGGCACGCAAATTAACTAATTTTCGGAACAAGTTTTATTGTTGTTGCAGTCACCACTTCATTTGTCCGCGCGGTGTTCTCGTGCCCTCGGGCTCCGCCCGGTGTCTGGGGCCGCGTGGGAGCGCTGGCCTGCAGCTCGTGTACGGAACAGGTAATGATGATCTCCGGCGCGGCTGTTCGCGAGCCATGCACGCGCGCTAGTTCCCGCGACGAGTTCCCGGAAAACCTCGTTTTATTTCAGGAACGTTTCTTTAGCATAATGGGTATTCTATGCCCCAAATTACAGGCTTATTACACGGAGGTGCGGGCCACGGCGGGTGTGGGCGGGTGTCGGCGGGGGAGGGGCGGGGTAACGAGCGTCGGGCGGACATTCCCGTCACGCGCGCGCCGCGACGATTTGTTCCTGATGAAAGGGAAACTGAGCCCCGCGATCCCTACGATACGAGCACTAAAGGAATCAAGGTAAATGAAGGTGTATTTTCTAAGGCGAATCGGGAATACCTGATTTAGAAAAGAGTAATGTAACTACTTGTCATCAGAAACCTCCGCGCCGTTCGATACGAGCTTGTCTAGTCGATGTAATCTAATTGTTTGTGGACGGTGGAGGTGTCGACAGGAAGACATGACGACGACCATGCGGGCGAGCGACACGAGGCGACGCTGCTCTGACCACTCCAACAATACTATAAACTATATAGTGACACAAGCAGTAGTCGGTGCAGGGTCGTGCGTCTCGCCGGAGACAGATGGCCGAGGATCGATCACCCCCGCCCGCCCTCGCCGCAAGCATCGCTCACCGGGTATCAGGGCGACACTATTCGCGCGACTCCCGAACACGGGGCGGCGCGACGTAACGTCGACATACATCTTAAATAACAGCGAAATCGTTCGGAAATCAGTTTAGTCAGAGCACATTTGTAGCCGCTGAGCGGGCGGCGGCGCCTGAATACAAACGTGCAAATAATATTGAGTCATGTAACGGGGCGCTCCTTTGTGAGGGAACTGTACTCTCGCCTCCACCCACGTCCCGCGCCTCCACCCACGTCCCGCGCCTCCACCCACGTCCCGCGCCTGCACCACCGTCGAGCGCTGGAAAATGCCAGATCATTCATTTCACAGTGTGTAGTGTATTCGGGATGATAGTAATAAAACACCGTGTGCGTTCACTGAGCGTATAATCCGAACTGACGTATGGCCAACAATTGTCCAACCACCTACATCATATAAATATACATTATTATAAACTACCCTACATCACACTCCTCTATACATAACTAAGACTACACTAACTAACCTAATAGAATACAATTTAACTAAACTATTATAACTAAGCTAACAATATAAATTATAATTACACTAACTTATATTTAGGTTCATTAAGCCTGCACTGTCTAATCGGTCGACCTGGGGGCGGTGTTGCGGGTGGCCAGGCAACCTGTCGCTCCGGTGAGGCCGGAGACGACACTAGTGTCCCCCGAGGTTGTTCCACCGGCTCTGGTGCGTCACCGCGCGGCGACATCACCTCTCCCCTCGACCCTGCGCCGACCGGACTGCCGACCGGCCGCGGCCCGGGCTCGGTATTGCCTTGAGAATCTGTGCGTGACTCCGGAATGTTTGAATTCAGACTGGGACCAGTAGACGACAACGACAGTCTGCTCCCCCTCGACCTCTTCCGCAACTGGTCGATGTGTCTGTGCACTGTCTCCCCATTACTACCTATCACTTTAAAGCTACTCGGACCCAGCTGCTCTACTACTCGACCTTGTACCCATTTTTCCCCTTTCAAGTAGCGCCTGTACCAGACGTCCTCATGGTTCTCGATTTTCCGTGGTACTCCCGCCGCCCCCTGCTGCTGACGTTCCTGCGCCCTACGCACTGGATGCTCCCGGTCCGGTTTTATTAAATCTAAACGAGTACGAATCCGTCTCCCCAACAGCAACATGGCTGGACTTTGACCGGTTGTCGAATGCTCTACGTTCCTATAATAAATTAAGAACCCCCATAAAGCTCGATCAATATTACGTTTTTCATGAATTGCTTTCTTTATAACTCGCTTTAGAGTCCGTACTGCATTTTCCGCTAAACCGTTGGAAGCCGGATGATAGGGAGCCGTGAAAACATGATCAATACCGTTCGACTTGGTGAAACTACCGAATTCCTCGGAAGCGAACTGTGATCCATTGTCGCTCACTATTTGTTTCGGTAAACCGAATCTACTAAACAGCTCACTTAATTTATCTATAAGTACGTTGGCCGATGTACTTGATACCCGAAACACTTCGATCCACTTAGACATGGCGTCGACTACCACCAAATATGTGACCCCCGCTATGGGCCCCATGTAGTCGAGGTGTATCCTGGTCCACGGTCGCTGCGGCCACGTCCACAGGCGCGGCGGGGCGCGCGGGGGCGCGTCTGCCTGCGCCGCGCACACCGCGCACTCGCGACACAGGCGCTCCACCGCCTCGTCCACCCCCGGCCACCACACGTAACTGCGCGCTAACGACTTAGTCTTCACAATCCCCATATGCGACTCGTGTAACAAAGTTAAAATTTTATCCCGGCATTTATCCGGCACGACCAACCTGTGACCCCACATTAAGCAATCTAATTCCTCGTACAATTCGTTTTTTCTATTGAAAAATGGTTGTAAATTATGCACCTCGCATTCCATAGGCCAACCGTCTCGCACATAACTTAGTACTTTAGACAACACTATATCCCGGGACGTTTCCCGTTTCACCTCGTTATAATCTAAAAGTAACGATTGTTGCACCCAGTGTAAATATGTCTGCTCCGGCGCCGACCTGCTCCCCGCGCCTGCCGTCGCGAGCGGCAGGCGCGACAACCCGTCCGCCCCGTTGTGTTCGGTGCGCACGTACTCGATATCGAACGAGTACGCGGACAATATGATCGCCCACCTCTGCATACGGCTCGCTACCATCACCGGTATACCGGTATTCGGACCAAATATCGACACTAGCGGCTTGTGGTCCGTGCGCAAGGTGAAATGACGACCATATAGATATTGGTGGAATTTATTCACACTGAATATAATACCCAACGCCTCTCGATGTATTTGCGAGTAATTTTTCTCCGCGTCATTGAGTGTGCGCGACACATATGCTACGGGCCGCTCCCGTCCGTCCGCGCTCCGCTGCGAGAGCACCCCCCCGACCCCGCGACTGCTAGCGTCACACGTCACCCACACCGGTTTCTTGGGATCATAATGCGCTAATACTTCCGCGCCAGATAATAATTTCTTGATCTCCACGAATGATCCTTCACATTCGTCAGACCATGACCACTCCTTACTTTTTTTAAGTAAATCGTACAGCGGCACTAGTTTGCTACTCATGTTTCTAACAAATTTCCCATAGAAATTAATTAAGCCCAAAAAGGAACGTAATTCCGTGACATTCGATGGCCTGGACATATTTACGATCGCCTCTATTTTAGCGGGGTCCGTCTTTATACCATCTTCACATATCACGTAGCCCAAGTACTGTACCTCCTTTACTAAAAATACGCATTTACTCGTCTTCAATTTTAGCCCGTAACGATGTAATCTACTAAACACGGCTTCTAAAGCTTTAAGATGTTCGACTTTATTTCTCCCCCCAATGATGACGTCATCGAGGAAGACCTCGACGTTCGAAATATTCTTTAGCAAATTACACATAATCCTTTGAAAGATGCCCGGGCTCGAAGCTAGACCGTACACTAACCTGTTGTACCTATAAAGGCCCCTATGGGTGTTTATTACGGTGTATTTCTTAGATTCATCTAACTCGATTTGATTGTAAGCTTGTGACAAATCTATTTTTGAATAATAACGAGCCCCACTCAGGCTCACCATGAGGTCATCGATTCTAGGCAAGGGGTACCTATCGATCAGTAGAACTGGGTTCAGAGTAGCCTTATAGTCAGCACAAATTCTCAAGGAACCGTCCGCTTTGTTTACCGGCACCAGCGGTGACGCCCAGTCGGAGCCGTCGACCGGCTCGATGATGCCGTCGCGCAGCATCGCGTCCAGCTCGCTGTCGACGCGCTCGCGCAGCGCGTACGGCAGCGGCCGCGCTCGGTGGAACACGGGCGCCGCGCCCGGGCGCACGCGCAGCGTCGCCTGCCCGCCCGTGTACCGTCCCAGCCCGCCGCTAAATAGCTCCTTATAGCTGTCGATTAAAACATCAATATCTTTAATAAACTGCTTACGATCACTGCCTACGTTGTTACAATTGCTAATTATAGGTATTTTAATACCTAGCTCAGCTAACCACTGTCTACCTAGCAACGATGTAGTGCCACCTCGAATGACTAATAGCTCTAATCGTTTCCTTTGCCCGCCATAGCTAACTACCGGTTTGATAAGCCCTAATGGTTTTATCTTGGAACCATCATAAAAGTTTAACACGATGTTGCTGTTCTCGAGTGTATATGTGTTAAAGTATTTATCATAAGTCTGACTGCTTATACACGAGACCGCCGAACCCGTATCAACCTCCATATCTATAATATGTTTGTCTATAGCAATAGGTAGCCTCACCGCTCGATAGTCGTTCAAACACAGGTGGTGGAAGTCTTCCTCCGGCGTTGGTTCGTACGGTGTCTCGTCCTCCAGCACATCGTGGTGGTATGTGGTCCCGCCACCGCCGCCGCGACTGCCGTGCGCGTCCGCGCCGCGCTCCGGGCACACGCGACGCAGGTGCCCCGTGCGCCTGCACCGGCTGCACACGAAATCTCGATACCGGCACACCGTGTAACTGTGCTCGGTGTCACCGCACCCCGCACAGCTGTAGGGCTTCCCGCCGCTCCCGTGCCCGCCGCTCCGGCTCCCGCGTCGCTCACCTCCCGCGCCGCCCCGCACCGGCTCCCTCCCGCGTCTTCCCGCGCTCCCCCGCGCCCGCGCTCGTGCCCGTGCGACCCCCGCACCTCCGTGTCCCAGCGCATGCACCGCCTGCGCCCCGACGGATAACGCCTCGACCCCGCTGCCCACCGACAACGCCCCGGCCTCCACGGCTGCCGCATTCCGCTCCGCCGCTTCGAGAGAACTCGCTAGTTTAACCGCATTCACATATGTTAATGTGTCATCCTCCGCGAACAACCGTTGACGGATGACGTCACTACGTAACCCGCACACAAACTGATCTCGAAGATTATCGTCCAACGTAGCTCCGAACTGGCAATAACGTGCGAGTTTCTTTAGTTCCGCCACATACGATGCAATATTTTCACTGCTAGCTTGTCTGCGCTGTCTAAAGCGGTACCTCTCGGCGAGTGCCGACGGCGCCGGCTGTAAATGATCCTGCAGCAGCGTCACCGCTGCGTCGTATGTTAGCTCCTTAGGTTTCTTCGGACTTGCTAAATTAGCTAACAGCTCGTAAGCTCCGTCACCCATTACCGCTATTAACGTTGGTAATTTCAAGTCCTCCGTCACTTTGTTAGCGGTAAAATACATCTCCAACCTCTCGATGTATGAGTTCCATGCTCCGCACTCCGTGTCAAAACTGTCCACTTTACCGATCGACATACTGGTTTATGTAATAAATAGCACGCGTATTTACACAAATTCAGCCTCGTTAGCCACTGTAGTGTATTCGGGATGATAGTAATAAAACACCGTGTGCGTTCACTGAGCGTATAATCCGAACTGACGTATGGCCAACAATTGTCCAACCACCTACATCATATAAATATACATTATTATAAACTACCCTACATCACACAGTGTAATGTACGATCCTACAAAACCTCCACCTGGCCTCAAGGAGACACGCAAACTTTGTGTGACACTGAACCAGATCAGCGGGAGCAGCGCGATGCAACTACAACTACACAAGTGGGGAATCAGGGACTCGCCGAGTTGTGACTGTGGAAGTGAAGTGGAAGATTTGGTGAGGGGTTGGAAGAGCTAATTATGCTGACCGACGACGGAAGGGAACGTCTCCTTAACCTAGATATTAAATTATAACAACTATTCAGGAACAAAAGCCATACGAAAATAAAAAGTAAAACAAACCACGCGGTTGATGAAATAAGCATGGAGACAACGAGGCCCGCCTCGAACCGCTAAATGGGTAAATAATGGATCCGACCGGCGTAATGAAACGGGAAACTTGCCGCGAACAACTGGTACAAGGTAACAATGGGTTCAATTTACCGAATTCAAAAGTTAGGACTCTTTTATTTCCCCGAGCGGGGATCGAACAATCCGCGGTCGCGGCGCGCGGCCGTTGCAATTCATTCTCCAAACAAACTGTTCAGTGCCAACTGAAGAAATAAAACGCCTCTGTTATGAACTTGCCCCACGACTGATCACTGCCCCACCCATGGGGCATGTGTAGCGTACAAGGCCGTGCGTAAAACATTACATCGCACTGAAATGTTATTTCTGCGAGGAGGGAAGGCAAAGGACGGGATTTGAATAGAAAACAAGGCCTCTCAGTGTTGCTGTTAGCACCAAACTATATCTCTCACCGCCCCCGCCCCCGCCCCCCGGACTGCTCTCAATGTTCAATACGTTTTATGTTGTCGTCCACCGCTGCTCTTTACGGGACTTATCGCAAAAGCTCCGCTATTTGTTTTGACAATTCAAAGTAAATCTTCTGTTCGAACTCCTATAGGCGCGCTCCGCGGCGGGACAACAATAGCGGGACATCTCCGGGCTCGGGTGTAATTGCCGGGATCCCAGTTCCCGGGACATCATTAGCAAATTAACTGTTGTTCGTTGTTGTGCGTGACCCGCGCGCGGCGGGGCAGGGCGGGGCGGGGTGGGCCGCAATCCTTCCTTTACACAACATGTCTGCTAAGCTTCCATTATCGAGGCGTTGACAACTTAGGTAAATAGCTACAGGGTTTGTTAATTGTGTTCAAAATTCTCCGTATTAGTGCGGTGTGCCTCGCCTGCTGGCGGAGGCCATACAAATGTCACAGACATACACAATTGTATAGTCAGACACAAAGTACACATTCGAACTTAGACCTTAAAATTAATTCAACCTGCAGATGTTAGTAAACGTTTGGAACGTTCAAATGTTACCGCCCGCTTCAATCTTTGATTCTAACAGAAATAACCGCTGCCTCTAACTTGCCGCAACTACCGCCGCTTAATGTAATTACTGTGATCGTGAGATGCCGCCAGGTCGACGGAACTATTCCAATCACTGGGTCCGGCGGGGCGCTGCTCGCGGTGCAGCTGCGGTGCGGCACACCTCACACCGCGTGCTCCGGAGCCGGCAGACGGCCGGCACGGCGCACGCGGCGTCTCGAGGCCGCACACTCCACGTTCCTTTCTAGTAAGGCAGGGAGTCGCTGGATGCGAGGGGGTCGGCACTGGTCATTGTGGCATACCATTACCACAACCAGTCCCGACAGATGTAGGTCATATATATCTCTTTATTCAAGTCAGTTATAAATTAACAGTAAAGCTATTTTAAATACGAGTACATTATCCAATAACAATTTAAAAAACATGTTGTCGTTACTAAACTGTATGTGTGCTGGTTGTTTGTGTTATGTTAGAGAGAGAGAGAGAGTTATGCCCTGCCCTGCCCTGCCCTGCCCTGCCCTGCCCTGCTGGACATCCCTGGTTGCCGACACAGTCTCTCGATGCACACCGTCGCGGACCGCGTGCCGCGCGCCCCGTCGCGCACCCCAACGATACACCAGATAAACGTCCCATGTTTCATTCTAATCCGTTTCTCACCGCGAACCAATATTTCTGTATGACAAAGTGCGCTGCAATCTGGAGCGGCAATAGGTACCGCCCGCCCGCCGCCCGCCCGCCGCCCGCCCGCCGCCCGCCCGCCGCCCGCCCGCCGCCCGCCCGCCGCCCGCCCGCCGCCCGACCGCCGCCCGACCGCCGACCGCCGCCCGCATCGTTCCCGAACCAAACAAACCAATAAGTCAGATTGTTTGCGTCGCGGTCGGCGGGAAACGACAACTACACTTTATCCGAGCGAAAACAGTCTCACTCACTTCACCGATCAACTTATGTTAAGCGACTCGGGGAGGGAGCATGCAGGAATCAACTAATGCTTTTCCCTTTTGAAGATTGCTTTCACTTGGCTCGTCGTATGCACCGGGTCCGGGGGTGTCCGGTCAGCGGTGGACGTCCCCTGTTATCGACTTACATTTCGATGAGTACATACATATAAATCATGGGATGAGCGCCGGCGCCGGCTCCGGCTCGCGGTAATGAGGAGCCTCTTTTAATTACGGCGCCAAACTCGTCGCCAAATTAAATTCCTCGCGACGCTCGCGGAGCGCGGCGCGGAGAGGGGGTAGTACTGAAGGAACTTTATGAAATACTGAAACCATTTTTCATGTACATAATGAAGATATTAATTTCCCTTAAAACAACAAACTAGACACCTACAAGAATGTAATAGAATTTTTAAAGGAAAATTGTCAAAAAAAATTCTCATCGGCATTTCACAACTTTAACACGATTATAATGTTCGAACACCGCGGGCCGGGGGTCGGAGGTCGGGGGTCGCGGGGAGGCTCCGTCCATCTGACAGATGCAATTACCTAGTCATCTCGTCTCATCTCGGTGCTGTCGTTGGGCGATTTCATTCGCACATAGATATGTTAAGTGCGGAGGTCTCAGTGATCATTCCTGCCGCGGCGCCGCGCGCGGACGATAGTACCATTGCAAACAAAACGAAAGTAATGAACTGAGACTCGACGTAACAAAAACGTCTGTCTCGCTGGCGGGGGGCGGTGGTCGGGGGGCGGGGACAGGGTCGCGGCATCAACACAAGGGGTACGAGAATTCATTAAAAAGTATTTGACTGGACAACAAGAATTCTTAAAAATAAAGCGTCCAGCCTGCCCCGCCACGACCTGGACACGGCATACTAGCGCGCCCCGTGGCGTCACTCTTTCTTTTCTCCTTCTTTTAACGACGTTCCCTCAAGAGCCTTCAATCTCTATGGGTGGGAAGGTAACGTTGTGTCCTCAAGAATTTATTTCTCGTTCGTCAAATTGAGCCTTCCCTCTGCTGCGACTCGCGGGGGCACTAGGTAGAGGACACCTGCTCCAGCGGTCACAGGGATGTTGCAGTGCTTATTCCTCACTCACATGAACTTTTCTTTATTTACAATATAAAAATAAAAAATAAAAATAAAATTATTCTCCAGAATATTTTGGTACAATATACTTATAAACTACTTATGTTTAAAAATTTGGACAAAATTAAGTGTAAAGGCCTCCGTTGCTGAACTAGGTAGAAACCTGTATTTCAGCATCCAGCGCCTCACCCCTCCGGATTATATAATTTATGAGATCAAATAACCAATATTTGGTTTATTACTTAAACACTAAGTTATACATATAATAAAGTATGTGTGTGAGTGTGTACGTGTACCTCTCGGTGTGTAGGGTGCGTGTGTGCGTGGATGGTGTGAGAGGGTGTGTGGTGTATTTTATTATAGTTAGAATTACATATAATATTATTTGTTGTATACTACTTTGATTTTATAAAGTTAATATTATTTGTGTATATTAGTATATTTATGTAATGTAATTTGACATAACTTCAACTTGCAAACACCAACAACGGAACTCTGTCGAGGGTTTGTCAGTAGGTATTCAATAGCAGAACAGAACAGAACAGCAGAAGCGTCAGTAAACAGATGTAGTAACTGATTGCGTCCCCGCGCGACGTCCGCCGGTAGAGCGATAGAGAGCGAAAGCAATCAACTACCATTGAGAGTGCGCGACATTCGTCGAGTGCCCGGGGCCCGCCGGCGGCCCCCCGCCCGCCCCAGCGGACGATCATTAATGCGCTCATTACTGGTTGCTAGTCACTCACGGCGGAAAACAAATGCCTCCACAGAAATCTGAACGAACCGCGCTCGCAGCAGCGCACCGCCGCCGCCGGGGTCTGCAGGCCAGCGACACCAGCCTGCGGTGCGCCTGCCGGCGGTGGTACACATTGTTGCACACACATAACGCAACTCTGACGTAACATTGTCGAGATACACACGACGTGCACCTCTTTGAATGACGATGTCGGAATCAATATTGATAATGTTCATGAAGAGCAGAGTATCCACAATGTATCGCGTAATTAACGTCTTGTTGTAGGTGTTGGCACCTCGCCTGCGTAGAGTATAGCCGGCAGTAGGTCTCAGAGCGCGATGGAAAGATGGCAGAGGTGCTCCATTCGTAATGGCTCGCTACAGACCGCTGAAAGTGCCGTATAATTTTCTATAGTATGTTTAATGTTGCTGTGTGTAGTTTTCCTAGAGAGCATTTCCTTCAGTGAGCACAGGTTTCGTTGGGAGGTCGCGTGCGGCGCGAGGCTGTGCCCCGCTCAGATTGTTTATTCAACGGACGCCGGCTCTTAATTAAGGCGCGGACGTGCGCCGCGTTAATCGCAGGCGGGGGCGGGGGTGGGGGCGGCGGGGAGCGCGCACTACACTTAAACGTGACGAGTTTAATCTTAGTTACTGCCACCGCTGCACTGTCTGCCGCTGGGTTTAATGGAGCTGCGACTATCTCGCTCCAACCATTAGAACCTTGCTTTTGTTTAACAAATACCACCGACTGTCTCGTAGTCCTACCTATATACAACCTCAGTATTACTCTGTGGGCAGGTGTGGTCGAGTCCAGGAAGGGTATCAAATCTCTCTCTCAAAGTCTCGGAACCGAAAGCGCTCTCGACCGAGTGCACCGATCTAGATGTACCTCCGCGTAGTACTCGTACACTGAAGTATCGCTCCTGTGCACCACACGCCAGTACAAGCCGTCAGGGTTTCAGTACAGATCATTTACCAAGACAAGTCTGACCTCTGCCCCACCCCCTTCCAACCACAATCAACCAATCAGCTCCTCCGGGAGATGACTGGCGATGAATCCGGACCACGTGAGGCGTCGCATGCCTACCAACTGTCCCGATGCGAATAAGCAACCAACTACTCTGCGACGTCACAGCCGGTGACGGAGGAGGACGGACCACGTCACGTGGCACACAAACAAAAGAATTGATAGTTGTTTATTTTCCTCCGTTATGTGAGAGATTGTAGTGCGCCGCCAGTCGCCGGACAGTCCGTCGACGAGGTGCGCTCCCACGAGCGGCGCTCCACGATAAAGTACACATATTATAATGTATGTTCATCCCTCGCGTTACTTAATAAAGAAAACATTAACATAGCACAATATCGCACACAAGCGGGTTTTAATTTGATCCGGAGCGACCGGCCCGTCTCATTTACGCGTCCCTAAGCCTCTGGAGCACTCGACGTTCACATTACATTTTAGCTCGTAATCCCTTTAACTAAGGGTGCTTGGGGCGCAGCTCGCTGCCGGTGCTCCGGGATTATTGTAAAAACTGTGGCCGCTTCATTCGTAATTCCCAGTTAGAATGGGTTTTAGATTGGTTTCGCGCGGAGGACCACAGCGCGCGTGCGGCGCAGCACTACCTTGTCGATGTATAAATGAAGTCACCCGTGGACCGCGTACATACGACTGTTCACGTCACACATCAAAGACGTCGCTCGACTCGTGTATTTGTGTGTTGGATCGTGTGCGTCGAGCCAGCGAGCGTTAGTTGCCGGTTCGTTAACATAATGAGCTATTTTCGTAGAGCGATCCTGTGACTCGAGAACTTCCGTAATGAGCTTTCTAATAGTGTCGTGTACGTCGCGGCGCACGCACGCACCTGCGTCACGACGTCGGACCGAATGATTACATTACGCGGAGGCAGCGCTTCAATAACGTGATTGAGAACACGGTTCAATGAACTTTGGTACAGTCTGTTCTTAAAAGTTATGTCACAAGAGACATTCTGCCCAGAAAACTGTGCTGTGTCTAGTGGAGGGCGGAGCGGGCGGAGCCGAAGTACTTTATTGACAATGAGTGCGTGAATATTTTCAATTTTAAAGATTATTTCAAGCAAACTTTACAGATTCAAAGACGTTCTAATTTTCGGCGTCAACATAAACTTAAATACAATATTAAAGTTCTCTGTGATACAATTTCATTGATGTGAGAGCGTTGACAAAAGGACACCAAAAGACAATCTCGCTTTACCCTGAGCAAGGGCTAAGGCCAGTGGTTGCGGAGTGGGATGGGATTCTGGTGTCTAGCAATGGAAACCTCTATTGTGGTGGTAGTTATTTTATAACTTTAAGCGAAAAATTCTTTAATTACCTACTCCTAACTCCTATATACTGAGGCATTGGGGTCTATGGATTGACTGGTTATAATGCGAGACAATTCTACTTTTCTTTCTACAAAAACGTACCTCTTGTTACTTGTTGAGACATGTATCAGCTGTTGCGAGACATTGAACGCTAGCTTGATTAACAATTGGGGTCAGAAAATGTTTACCAATCCTCAACTTCGTTTTCTTATCATATCCATAAAGTCCAATAAAGTAGATCGCAGCGTCTTCTTTGTTAGAGCCTCCTTATTGGATAGATAAACATACGCCATTATGAACCTTAAGGGAATAATGATTCAGTGACCCCGCTAGTACCTACATACGATTATATTAAATACAGAACTTCAAGTATTATTGATTGCCGAGCCGCAACTTCCGAGGTATAATCTCAATATGAAATCGTGAATTGTCGTCCCATATTATATTATTACATGAAGGATGGGTCCTGTGTCCCCCGCCCGCCCACCTGCACCCACGGCTCGCCGCGCCCGCGCCCGCTCCCGCGCCCGCACGGATCAAAGGCTCGCTACAGTAACTACTCTATATATAGGAGACATCTTTAATCCAATGAATCCGACGGAATCATTTCATATTAGGTAAGACCTTCGTATTACACGACTCAAGGAACATATGTAGGGCGCGGTGGAACCCACTACGTACCCGCACGCTTGATCCCAGCTAACGTAAGTCAACTTCAATCTGAACGAGAACGTTTAGCTCATATTAAGTCGGATATAAGTACGAGATTTTATTTCACTTCACAAATAAATCAATATATTGTTTGATCTCTATTATTTCTGTCTTGTGCGATTAGATCTGACCTGGGACATTTACTCAATCATATAATATAATATATAATACAACCTCGCGTCTGTATGTCTGTCACTGCGGCGTGCGGAGGGGCCCGTGCGGAGGGGCCCGTGCGGTGGCCGGCGGCTCTCCAGCACAGCTATCCCGTAACTCGGTACCATAGAGGACAACGAGGATACAAAACAAAGCACATTGTTGCAGCGTGACAGCGTCCGCGTGTACCTACGATTAGTTTGTTTGTTCTTCCTTCACGACGTAACGAGGAGTCAGAATGGTTGATGTTTTGTATAGGTATAGGTGAACGGCTGGAAAAGGACATAGGTTACGTTTATCCCGATCAATCAAGTATTTCCCGCACGGTATATCTACAATCCACGCCAACGAAGTCGCGGGCAAAAGCTAGTAAACAAATAAAACTAACTTTTACATTGATAAGTGATGTCATCATATAAAACAAAATAAGTAAACAAGTGATCATAAATAACGTTGGGCATCACATGCACTGCAGGCCGCACGGCCGCCGCTCCCCGGCACGCAGCTCGTCGGCAGCGAGGTGCCCGTGTACCCGTGCGCCCGGACACCCGGACACCACCTCCAAACATTTACACAAATGATACCTCATTAATTTAATACTGATTCGGGTACTGTAGCGCACATGACGTCACGATAACCTAATGTGGCGGTTGGTAACGTAATATCGTCGGCTGGACCCCCTTGGAGGCAAGGAAACACCTAGTTCTGGAATTATAATGTAGTTTAATGATACACCTTGATTCTTGATCAACTATGTAGTTGTGTAGCATATAAATCGATAAAGCCAAACCAACTCGGTGACTTGAGAAATATTTAACCAGTAGCTGAGGTACGTATATTATACCGAACCAATTAAAATTTTAATGGCGGCAACGTCATTTCCCCGCGCGCCCGCCGCCCTCCCCGCGACCAATTACCGAGGTCCGGCCTCCGTCTGCACGAGTACTAACTGTTTCATAATGGCGGCACAGTACAAATGATCATTGCGACAAAACGCCTTCACAGACCTAACCTCATACCTGCAACACAGTGTGTTTGTGCAGTAGGGCCGGCACGCAGTGAGCTGGTGTGACGCCGGCCGCGTGCAGGCCTGCACTAGTGTTTACACACGACAACACAGTTTACAGAACAATGTCCACTTGCCGCGCGTGCCGCGTGGCAGCACTGCACTGTTGTGCCGCGCTACGGAACGTTTGACGCGCGCGTCGTGTCACTGTCACGTTGCTGTCACGGCACGTGACAAAAAACTAAACACGCGAGGACAGCTCGCGTCCAAACTGTTGAACATCCTATCAAATAATTTTTCATTTAAAGCTGTGTATAATCTAAACACGGGAGTTCTCTAAGAGCACCAGAGCCTTCGATCAAACGACAGCACCCTGGTTACGTTGTCGGGACCACGGTCGTCGTCGGTGCCCGCATATTGCGACTTGCGACTAGTGACTACGTTTTCACGTCGGGCGCGGAGATTGTTCCATTTTCAAACAACGTATGTGACAGTAAGGTAGAGGTCTAACTGCGCTGTCTGCGGGGTGCTCTCGGCCTCGGCACTGCTGGCACATTTACCACAACCACACTCAGCTATGTGCCACTGCGCTGTGAATACATCTGCCGTGTGCAGCTGTGGGGCTGCGTGGGGGTGTTCACCTGACAATTATGCATCTGTTTCTGATTGTGGCCACTACTGAATACGGCTAATGTTGGAATATATCGTAAAATATTGTCGAAGCCAACAAACTTAGTATGAGGTTTTATTTGTTTTAGCTACTTATTACAATTATAGGGAACCTACGACGTGATTGTATTGATGGTATTTAATAAGTGCGCCTGGCTTGCTACTGTTACCGAAGTCTGCCGACACACAGCAGTGTTGATAGCACTGTTGTGTGAGCACGTTTTCCGTCCAACTGCCTTTTCGTCACGCACCCGCGGCGGGATGCAGTTCGAGTGCAAACCCATTACACATACGTGTTTGTAACAACTTGTCCGGGTGAAGGATTTCCTATTCCCATTCCATGATGTGTTCACCTGCAATGGACCCCCTGCCCCCCGCCAGCCCCCACAAGATTCCACTATTATAATGACGTGACGTTGAGCGAGGCGGACGTGACGCCGGCGCGCGGTAGGTTGCAGGGGGTATAGTTAAATGTTCATATTTACTTCCGTCATATATTTTTTATCTTTTTAATTCAGGCACTACTACCCCCGACAGGGCCGCACTACTCGTGAGTTAGCAACTTGTAATGTTTATTATAAACGTAGATTTATTTGTAAAATATGTAGATGCATAGGTGACAGTGGTGTCTGTGCCCGCTCCGGCAGTAGCGCCCCTCCGATACCGCGGATTCTGTATAGTTCGAAGCTGCTTCTAGGGAGGTCTATGGGAGCACCTAATGGACCGATCCCTCGTGGAGCTGCCTGTCAAATGGTCCGTTAGTTTAGTGTAAAAGGAATATTATATTTGGTGCTAGTATTACATTAATGGGTCGCTTATGAAAAGTCAACGGAACGTTACTGTTGTCTCGACCCGCTCGCCTACCTACCCGCTACCTAGCTACGCGCGACGCGGCCGCCTCCAGCTGCCCGCTGTACATACCTACAGGACACATAACAAAAGCTGTGGGAATTGAAGTAAGTTCCTGTATTTATAGATATGTCGTCGTTTGCAAGGTCGCGCGACGTAACAAGTAGAGGTGCTGTGTGTGCGTGTGTCACGCGCGGTGTTGGACAAGCTCCACGGGACCATGGTTGTTACAGAGTGTGTGACTAACATTATAATTCATTACAATGACAGCGTTGGGGCCTGCTCACGAGCGGCAAGAAAAAATAAACTAGCGTAACCGGTTTCGCGTACTTACCTGTATTGTCCAGAAGTTACGTTACAGTTTATTCTGATGCGGTCTAATGAAAGCAGCTAAGCAATGGCGATGAAATACGACGCAGAGATCGTCCACTGCACCCTGGGACAGACGTAATTTGCGTGCCGTTCGCTGTGCCGTGCCGCTCGCTGTGCCGTGCCGCTCGCTGTGCCGTGCCGCTCGTTGTGGCTCGCAGAGAGCGGCGGTAATGAATAGAACACGTAAACGGAAATCAAAGTATCCGCTCGTCGCTCGTCCTCACAATCACAATACAGTAAATTGTGTGTCCGCGTAATCCCTTTTAGGGCGTCCTTTGTGCGTCCTTAGGCCCCCCTCTCAGGTGGGATACAAGATTTGTTGACCGCAGCGCGCCCGCCTGAATAATGCAGGGCGGCCGCGGTACACGACGCAGGCATGGCGGATATTAATGAGTACATTGATAACGTCTCGCTGAAACGCTGGCAAATGTAATGCGGTCGCGGGGGGCGGCAGCAGCACTCTCGCAGGCGGGCGGCGCCGCGCCACCAATCTGCGGAGATGGATCTACTTTTGAATAAGTAAATATCTCTCTACTTCAGACGGAAATACACGGACCGCACGTCGGCTGCCAGTAGTCCGGAGAGCGTTCCTGTCCGATCGCCTGACACGGTCCTATGCATACAGACGTCTCATCGGAGTCTAGACACGTGGTATGACCTAAGAGAGCGGAGCGCAGGCGGGCGGGCGGCGGATGCGCTACAGATATTTGGTCCTCGTCAGTAATGTGTGTGACACGCGGGGTCGGACGCGGGCGGCGGCTCGCTGACAGCCTTTGTTTCCCGGTTCATGAGAGGGGGTGAGGGAAGGTCGAGAGGGGCGGAAGGGTCCGGGAATAATCCTAAAAAATATCAAGTCGGTCGTGATTCTCAGGCAGGCGGCATGTAGATGTGCGCATATAACCATAGCTATGTTGACAGCAGTAGTTTTCATACACGAATCGACTGTACACTCGTGATTAGGATCTACGAGTATTGTAGCAGGAGCATCCACCGCTGCACCACCGTCACCACCGTCACCCTCGTCCTCCCGCACCCCTCTCGCTCACGCGCACAGCTTGCCCTCACTAATTAGCCCGGCATTATTGTGCGTTAGATCGGAAACTGCAATTGTTCCTCGCCAGTGTCAGCCATTGTTGCGGGCAAACCTCGCCGGACGAGGACGGTCTGCACCCGACGGGTATTGTGCCGGGGGCGGCGCGCGTCGCTCGCGGACTGCACAACTCTATGTGTATCCCGGACAGTCTGATAGACCATTTCTGACTGCATAATTGAATTAGTCCATGAATATTAAGACGTGTCGACGAGTCTCAGCACCGCCGCGGGAGTCGTCAGGTAGCTAATTGTCTTTAGTTTTGTTTAGGAGCGATGGCTCCATATTTGAGATTGTCGCGGGCCGGGGTCGCCGGCAGCTCGACTCAACAACATATCTCATGGCATCATTGTTCATGCAGCGATCCAACTAATAAATGTTGACTGAAAATGTCAGTCAAAAGTTGTTTTCACCAAAACTACTGTTCACAGAGATATTTTAATAAAAAGGCAACCAGTCAAAGTAAATATTTTCTCAATACAAAAATATTCAATTTGCCTGACAGCAACAAGCCGACGCCGATTGCTTGCAAAGAATGGAATACACTACCGGTTTCCGTGTTCCCCGAAAATTACAACATGGGAATCTTCAAAAGAAGAGTAAATAGGCACCTTCTAGAGCAACACGTAACATCGTCGACCTCATCGTCACTTACCATCAGGTGAGATTGAGGTCAAGTGTTGGTCTATCTTCAATAAAAAAAAATAAAAAAAATCCTACCATCCGTCGGCTGTGGGTGTCACACAATGTACTACAGCCTACCGCAGTCGTTGAGTGGTCTCAGCTGTAACATGCCACCGCCGTACCTCATCCCGTGGGTGTAGTTTCATTCAGGAGGTGGCAGCATCAGGGGAGAGTGTGGTCCGAGGCAAGCCTGAAGGAAGAAAAGTTCCTTTCTACTACAGATAGGAGAGGAAGAAGATTACAGAATCAATTTAAATACGCTGCACGGTAGAGAATGTCTCGTGACCCGGAGATGACGGGTTCGTGTTTCGGTTGGCGGTACTTGGTTTTGTTGGATACTGCGGGATATTATGTGAGCATGTCGCTAAGCAGAGCTAATGTCACAGTCGTGTCCCGTGTGTTACAGTGTCCTCGGCAGGGCGGCATGGACTGTCCTCCGTGATAGTCATCAATGACAGAGGTAAGATGTAGGCCAAGTGCACGTCCATTGCGATAAATTGGAAACGTGGATCCCGACCAACCGTGCATTCATACAAAATGTACGACCACCAAATTACAACGTGCCTTCATACGACAACATCACATTAATGAAGCATTGTTTCAGGCAATTAACATAAATAATAATTAAAACTACAAATGCAGCCACCAGCCACCGGCCACCGGCCACCGGCCACCGGCCGATCACCGCGCGCACGCACACACAACAAAAATATATTTGCTTATCGCTGCATGTCTGTGTGCGTGTATGTTTGTATGAGACCACACACCGATGGTTATTTAATTAGCTTAATGTTAAAATACTATCGCGTCCGGTGGTTGTTGTTGCCATGGAGATAATGTCCGCGGTTTAATTTAAAGCTGTCAAGTAATGTACGAGTACACGTGAATATTGAACGATGAGCTCGCAGGTAACTTTACATTGCAAATGTTGTTCCATGAGACGACACAACCACGCAGCACAACAATACAGAGTGCTCGTGGTACCTGCTCACTGCGCAGGGGAGAGCTGTCTATGGCGGCGTAGGGTCCCGGAAGCAGTGTCGTTACGAAAATACGAGGGGATTCTCGGAAAACCGGAGCATTGCAATTTGACTGAATTTTACGACACGATTCAAGCCTGCGTCTATCGCCAGCCAGTTGTTTCTTATTTGAACAATTTTCGGCGATGACGGTATACCGCCGACAGCTTAATTGGCCAACCGTTCGCTCCGGACTGGCGAGAGACGCAGGTTTGGATCCCACTTGTGTAGAAATCTTTTCACCAACCTAGTGTTTCCGCAAAGTGCAGACAAAATAACGTTACCTGCAACACTCGGCGTGCAACCCGCGTGTGTCAGGGTACCTGCATTCGTACCTACTGACATTGGTAGTTTTTCGCTCAAAAGACGATTCATTTTCATGTTTTATTTGACTAGCAAACGTTACCTGCTTCAATTTAATCGTTTCAAGTTCAAGAGCACGTGTGGCATCATTCAGTAATTTACTATTTTGAAAGACTTTTTCCTAACTATTCTTATAGCAACAACAATAATGTAGAACTGTGTTATCTTGCAAAATGAAATGAAACAGTACCATGTATTTGAGAAGCTCTAAATAACAATATCTCAAACGTTCCTCTACTAGACATCATCGTCAAATGGTCAAAGATAATGTTATAAACATTATATAGAAGAGTCGAGCCCGATTATTCCTTCCGCCTCCGCCCCCGGCACGCAGCGTGCTACGAGCTACGAGCTACGAGCTAGCAGCTACGAGCTACGAGCTACGACGCGGTCCCGAGCACCCTCGAGCTCTACGGCGTATGTAGTGTTACGAGTATAGCGCGGTCGAAGGGCGTCGGCATAATGCGCTCCTTATTAAATAAAGTGAGTCGGGTGATGTGTCTTCATTACGCGGTCTTTATGACGAGCACCGCGAGCACCGCGAGCACCGCGAGCACCGCGAGCACCGCCGGCACGGGGCGGTGAATAAATAACACCACGTTGATACTCGCACACACACGAGTCACGGCAGAACATTTATATGTGGCTCTGTGTTGACACTATTC
Source organism: Carcina quercana (assembly GCA_910589575.2). Taxonomy (NCBI): domain Eukaryota; kingdom Metazoa; phylum Arthropoda; class Insecta; order Lepidoptera; family Depressariidae; genus Carcina; species Carcina quercana. Next base: position 17,487,448 of record OU342428.1, on the reverse strand, counting down.
AAACAATTTTAAAATTTGTGCAGCCCTGTGGGTGAGGGTGTGATACATTTAAATGAGATTATCTGCATACCATCGAAGGTATGTACATCGAAACATAATAACATAACAATATTTTTATTTTAATATGAAACTATACAACATCATTCGTTGCAACACACGCCGTGAAGAGCTCCTCGCAGGGTGACGGCGGGCGGCGGGCGGCGGGCGGCGCGGCGCTCTGCTCAAAGCAAATGCAACAAAATAGTGTTGGGTGCCACCAGATCTCGTAGCAGGGAGCGATGGTAATATTTGTTTACCGGCAACTATGACGTGTTCTCTACAGTCACACAGCACACATGCTTGCATCGTTTACATATTTTTGTGTGGACACACGCAGACATTGAACTGGATGCGACTTTAGGAATACGAATATCATTTGGTATAAAACAGCGTTCTTGGCTGCACGGATTATTTAGCTCGGGCGACTAGGGGCTCGTCGCACGGCGCAGCCTCCACAAATACTTCTTTTGAGTTTCGCAGAAATTGTCGCGCGCTTCTCGGCCGGGGATTCCGATAAACACGCCGCCGGCGCTGCCGCCCCAGAGCGGAGCGGACCGACACTCAGGTACACTACAGGTATGTCTGTGTCGGTACACGCGTAGAGTGCACTGAGTGCTCTTATATCAAAGGTACAAATAAATATTCATGACGATATCGTGAGGCGTGACGAGCGGCGAGTGTCACACACACACACACACAGGCGACACAAATAAACAGAGTGACACGACGAGACTCTCGTATAAACCGTGTGTCCGTGAGATCAACAGTGGCACACAGACCGAGCCAAGATAAGTATATAAAAATTTAAATTGGTTTTTCATGGTTTTCTATGATCACCACTGCACACCCTCCACTGCGGCAGTCGGGCAATAAGTCAATATTTATGTGCACGCGCTCGGGGGTTCCACGAGTACTTCCATTTTATAATTTTGTAAGAAATGCATAAGAAGGGTTACGATTCATCTTCAGTCTTTGTACGTATGTTTGTTGTTGATCATCTGCAGACCTTCACCGCACATGCGTACAGGATGACTGCAGTATCATTACAATCGTTGTGTTTGTCCGCGGGTAGGACAACAAATCACATAACATACAAAATGGCGGCATAAATTGATTTAAAAAATTAGTGTCTGTGTTGTCGTCAGTTGGGACTGTTCCTCGCCCGCGCCGGCTGACGGCTGCCCCGGCCCGGCCCGGCCCGGCCCGGCCCTCCTCCATGAATGTTGATGGAACATGACGCGATCACAGAACCGTAAACATCCACTACAACTGTACAGTTCGCGTCGGGTCGACGTCACCACCTGTTTGTCAAGTTAATTGAATCATCGTGCGGCAGGGGGCGTCATGCAGGGTGGTACTGTCCACTAATGTAACTACCTGCTCCGGGGCGTCACATTACCTTTTTCATAACGACACTCAGAATCGTAGAAAAATTTAATTGGTTTTCCTCAATATGGCGAGCTTCACTATTTTCTGGTCAAGACCTTTAGGTACACGCGCGCGGTCTCTTGTACACACACATAATGTAGTCTCTGTACACCTCGGTGGACGCCTCGGTGGACGCCTCGGTGGACGCCTCGGTGGACGCCTCGGTGGACGCCTCGGGTACACCGGACCTTAAAATTATGCTGAGAGCATCCGTCGCGGCGCGGGACCGCATTTCCACTGACATCTGAATAAAATACATCTGAATTATTTGCATTTGATTTATGTTATACCTTTGAGATTACTGAGAACTGCTGCTTCGTCGTAATGCAACCTGCGGCGTTGACCGTGGATACATCTAACCATCGGCGCATTACACGTAGGTAGGTACTCGTCGCAACAAGGCACGAGGTAAGAACAAAGACTGCGATCTCACAACCACTTGAAAACAGATTGTTCCAAACACAATCGCTTCCACGTAATGGCTCCGCGACCAGAATGCTGATTCTCTATCCCCAACCGACTAATTCGAAAATGGAACCAAAGTTCGTTCGTGAGCAAAAACACGCGCAATAGATTCTCTTACAGCGACCTCCGCAATACCACAGCATATATAAGTGCTGTATAGTGACGGTACACTCATTCACAAAGTATAGTTACTCGTGCTTCCCTGCGGGAACATCTGCTCACACGCTGAATGATAATGATTCTGTCCGTACAAACCATTCTTGTTGTATTATAAAGACTGTGAGACGCTTCCCTGCACTGTTGCTGGACAACAAACATATTATTTCAGAGACAAGAGTGTCGTATTTACCTTTGTTTCTTCGGTTTTATTGCTTCAGCATCTTGTATAATCATCATCATCACCACTAGAGAAGGCCTCCCCGGAACAGGCAGTAGATCGACGTTAAAAAGTTTACTTCTAAAACAAATAACTTTAATTTGAACCTCGACAGATAAGTAGTAAATGCCGACACGGCCGCATAATGTACTCGATCATACTCACACACAACAATGTGACAGCGTAAGCATATAATAGACAATTATGTACAAGGAACACACTCTCATCTAAACCCAGCCAGTGGTTGAGCGTGGATGTGCGAGCACCGTGCAGCTGTAGCCAGCAGGTGATCATATAACAATGACATCTCAACGATGAAGTGTGCATTACTTGGGGACCAGCTGCCGGCGGCAGTACGTCGCCGTTACAATTCCAAAGAGCCGTTACCCGGAACTCCTTCAATAAACAAGCAATAAACAAGGATCCCGCGCCGCGCCCCTCGTTCACGATATTAATTGCGAGGACAACATGGTCGCGACACTTTGTCTAATGGCCCCGACCACTGCCACAGTTCCCCCGGGCCTCAGTTCCACCGACTCCCAAGTTACAAACAGACAACACGAGTAGAAGCGACAACAATACTGAACAATGGTCACCGCGTCGTGAATTCCGCCGCTGACCCCGAGGTGGCCCGCGACTGCAATAATGCCGAATTGATTACAGTTGTACAATGATGGAGCTGGGTACAACCAGCCAGATAAAAACAATAAATGGTCCTCGAACCGCGGAGCAGTCGTCTCGGAGCATGTCTCTCTCTACACACGAAGATAAGTGTCCGGAAAGTGATTTATATCACTTTACACCGAGAACCTGCAAGGGGTCTGTCGGACCTGTGTCTACGTATATGCCTTGCAAGGGTGGGACGGACGACTTGAACAAGCTCATGATCATTTTACAGATAATACCATCAGGCTGACTATTTGTGAACCAACTCATCCTCGACACTGGACTGAGCACAAGGTCACCTCGCGCTCGTAAACACCGCTCCCCCATATTCATCATCATCATCAGCCGGGAAACGTCCACTGCTGGACATAGGCGTCCCTCATGGTACGCCACATCGACCGGTCCCGAGCCACCTGCATCCAGCGACTCCCTGCGACTCTAACCACCACTCCACCATATAACATGGCTGAAATTCACTGAGGTACTGAGCAAATAATCTCACGGCTCGCGGACGTCTTTGTTGACGTCATTCGATATTGATCCTAGTTGCCTAGGAAACTAGAGATATCGCCAGCTAAGAAATGCGTGAGTCGTGAGGGTGGAACAGTGTTGTCCTTAGTGAATTGTGTCGTAGCTGTGTAAGTATCTGCTGCGCTGCGACGGGTACGAGCACGCGGACGTGCCCTCGCCCCTCCGCCGCGCCCCGACGGTCCCCCCATCCATAAATTTCCAGACAGAACTCGATCTATAACCAATTTGCATATTTTTTGGTCAGAAGAAATCGAATTACAAAGGGCGACCCTTTTCCATTTTGTCTAGTTTCACTTCGCCAGTGAAATTGCAAAAATAAATCAAAACACTCCAATTACGGCCCACAAAGAAACTTCGAATGTGAACCCTTTCACGGAGATGTCGGGTGGGGTGCGGGCCCGGGGGGGGGGGGGGGGGGGGGGGGGGGGGAAGGGGCACCGAGTCAATCGTCATCGCGCCGCCCGCGCCCCGCCCGCACCCCGCCCGCGCCCGCGCCGAAGGTTTCAATTAAACTTGTAAACAATCTCCGCGCGCCCTGTTACACTCTGGAGCTAATTGCTCTCGAGTGGGTCCGGATTACTCTCGCAGCGAGAGGTGGAAGGTGCTGCGAGCTCGGTTGGGACTCGAAACGCCTTTTGTATTTTGTTAGTCAAATATAAATACTGTGGGTGCCGGCGACCCGCGCAAGTCGATGAGGGTGGAGCCTCACCGGGGACGGCGGAGGTGGCGTCAACGAGCAATGCGGATACGTTATAAAAACAACATGTTGACAATTTGAAGTATATTTAGCCAGCCCACAAAGTCAGGGGCAAAAATTAGTTAAAATATTAATACAGAAAAAACATATCATTCTATTTAGGCACGCTACATACAAAACGTAACCGTCGCTATTCTGACGACGTCGTGCCGGGGTCCCGGTCCCGGTCCCGGTCCCGGAGGGCGGGGTCGCGGCGCGGCTCGCTCGACCGCATCCGTGTGTATCACATTAATTAGGATCAAAGAACAAGCGTGCGCAGATCAATTCAATCTCGGGTACACGTATCGCCCGTCCCCGCCCGACCCCTTCGAGTAGGAGCTCTCTACTACGACTCACGATGTCCCAGAGTCCCGGGCCGGATGGACCACAGTTATACTTGTTTCGGTGTCCATTATTTTGTAGGACATAGTTCCAGTTGAAAGATGTGACCTCCCCCCGTGCCCCGCGCCCCCTGGCCAGCTTCCGATGGATGGAAACTAATTGTTTTTCCGGGAAATTGATTGACGAAATAGGGAAAGATAATTTCCGGACATTTCCCCAGATAATACAACTTCCTTTGTGATTCGATAAACTGCACTCACGGGTGTGGTGTGATCCCCGCGCCCCCCGCGCGCGCGACGTCACCCGCCGCCCCCGCGCGGTACATGGAGCGGGGAAGTCGTAAAAATTAAAATTTATCTTGTTTTTTTCTCGTCGGTCGGAATATCCGGTTGCGATAAAAGTTATCATTTGAAACCCGAGGGAATACTTAGCGAGGAACAACTTGGAAAAAGTATGAAACTGCTTCAGAGTTGTTGGCGCGCCTCCGCCCCGCGCCCTGCCCGCGCCCTGCCCGCGCCCCGCCGAGGTGAGCCCGAGCTGTGCAACCAGGGTTAACATGTATGGGTGCTCACTGAGGAAGTATTATTATGCGGGGAGCGAGCCACCGATCACGTGTAATGTATATACAAGCTAGGACCAAGCCTAGTTGGTAGTATCATGGCTGTATCACTGAGTGTTGCCCCTGCTCCAGTGTTCCTACAGCGAGTCGTTTACACGCCAGATCAACAATGTTGTTACAAATGAAAGCCAATTAAAATTCAAATATTGAAATCAAACAAGATCCGAGATGGAGATTGTCAATGAAATCTCAGAACTCAACTGCCGAGCAAACGACGCGAATAACAAATTGTACGGACGGACGCTCGCCGCCCGCCCGCCCGAGATCACGAAACAACCGGCAACAGAACCCAATCGACTCTCAAATTACGTCCTTCTGTTGTCGGCAAATCGCCCTTCAGCGCCAATAACACAACAATAAGTGAACGATTAAAAAGTTGTGGAGGCAGCGAGGCGGCGCGCGAGGCAGGCCGGACGAGACGAGGCAACGAGACGGACGAGGCGAGGCAGCCTCGCGGCCGGGACGGGACGAGGCGAGCCTTCAAACGACGGATACTCTATTGACATTATTTAATCCGACGAGAATTATTTGTTACGAAAGAGAAGGGGGAGGGTGCGGGGGAGGGGAGTCGGGGTGCCGTCAACTCCAAAATTGAGTTTCAGCAAATAATTTTCCAGTTTTTTTCCATCTTTTGTTTCTTTGTTATTGTTGCGAAGAGCTTCAAACGTCTGCGAAGGCTTTTTGCGTATCGTCACAAAGGAACGCGCCGAAGTACTTGAGCAGATAAACGGTCTTAGTCGTTTTAATCAAAGAGAGTTTACAGTTGTATGCAAATGTCGTGAGCCCGGTGCGTCCCGGCCGGCGGCGGCGCGTCCCGGCCGGCGGCGGCGCGCACCGAACAATGATTGTGAGAGCTCTACATTTATCAAAATATTCCCGAGCCTATCCGCTTTATCAAGAATCGATTTAAAACAACAAAAGGTATCTATTGTGTCATTGTGAGGGAGGAAGCTAGGGATCGCGACGAATTGGATTCAAAAGTGTGACAATGACTTTCAAACTGAGGCATTTTGTTCCCCCAAGTTATTATAGGACATTATGAACTCATGAAGAAAATTAGATTTTTATCCGTATCAACGCGACGAGGGGTTAGGGAGGTGGGGATAATCCTCAGCTCCGGGGAAGTGTCACCGGTTGAGCCCCCCGGGACCCCCCGTGCGTCACGGGACCCTCCCGGACGTCGCATTGACCGACAAAACAGACACCGTCGACTCTGCGCGCCGCGACGATATCTTTCTTACAATAATATTTCTTGGGAATCTTGTTAAATTCACGGAGGGCTAACGGCACGTCGCGTCTCGTCGACGTAACAATATTAAATCATTGAAGTGGTCCCACTACAGCGTCTCGGCGACCACCGCGCGCCGCTCTGAGATCATAAGTCATAATAGAACCACATACCTACGTCTACATGCATCACTGTATACATCGACACATGAGCATATCAGAAGGATTATCCCGTTGTGCTATTGCCATTTTATCACCATCTCGAGAGATACAGAAAGTGATAAGTATCTCATGCATGACAAGTAGCTCTTATAAATATATAATTGGCTATATACAATGTCGATGAATATAACGTTATACGACGGTTGCTGTTAGAAATGTTTATTTTATATACATTTATTTTATTATCTCCTATAGCAGGGCGGGCGGCGCGCGGCGGGCGGCGGGCGCGGGGTCGCTCTCTCACTTTTTTCTGTAGGTACTGCTGTATAATATGTACTCGTATGTATACACAAATGTATGTTCAAAAATTAAAGAGGAATAAAGATATTATTATTCTTATGTTATGAATGATTTATTTCTTAATTCATATATGCACCTACGTGTGTGTATTGAGTTACGAGATCTTCTTTATATATATACTTTATATATCTACTGTACGTGTGTATGTCTCTGAACTGCTCCTAAACGGCTGGACCGATTTTGATGGAATTTTTGTGTGGTTTCAAGTGGATTCGAGAATGGTTTAGATTTACAATTTGATGTGTTTTTTTTCTGCATAAGTTTATTCTACTAAGTTTATTCCAAAATGTTTAAAAAATAAATGTCCACGCGAGCGACGCCGGGGCGGGACGCTATATAGATATGTATATATATACATAAACTACTTGGCTTGCTAAAAATGCAGGTCTGTGATGTCCTCACTGTCACTAACAATGTCGTGACAATCAAAGAAACTGACAACAACTAATCCGCTAAGAAAGGATTGTCCGTGGGCAAACATTGGCGGAGTTGCAAACACACACACACACACACACGCCTCGAGGTCATGTCCCACATTTGCGCGTCGGTCTCACTTTTATAGTAAACTTTTACGATAGCGCGTGGTGCGCGTTCCAGCGTCGCCGGCAGCGCCCCGCCCGCCGCCGCCGCCGCCGCCGCGCTCCACGCTCCACGCACCACGCACCACCCTTACCACATAAATCACGCGCCCGCTCCCACGAAGTATGTTCGTCATCTGTTTTTTTATTGTTTTCTGCTTATTTATTTCCTGTCGCGTCCGCTTCCAACTGAAATATGTGTTTTGATTGTACTTACACCTTGCTCGCTATAGCGCGGCGCTCGCAGGGAGATGTCGACACGGTAGGTACCGCGTGAGAAACTCTTGACTGAAAGTTGAAAGGTCGTAACAGGACGCAGGCTGCTTGTGATACCGATGGGAGACGTCGTTTAGAAAAAAACTAGTTGAAAATAATTTAAGAATATAATAAAGTAATTGAATGCGAGTACATTGCAGTACAGTACGCAGGCGCGCGTGTTGTGGAACTAGTTGCAGTTTGATCGCTCCGTCATTATATTTTACGTGCGTAATGTTTCCTAGTGTAATTGGATTTACTCAAATCCAATTAGTGGTCTCGTGCCCTCTGATGAGGTGCTTTACGAACAATATAATCTTAATTATTTCCACCTCGGCGGACGGAGCTCGCGTACACGGAGTTCTCATACTTACTTGAATATTTACGGCAGCGTATAAAGATGGCCGCCGGAGTTTACTTTGCGGGTGAGTTTAACAATAATTGTACGAAATTATAGAGAACATGCCAGCAGACATGGCACACCAGCAGGCATGGCACGCCAGCAGACATGGCACGCCAGCAGGCATGGCACGCCAGCAGACATGGCACGCCAGCAGACATGGCACGCCAGCAGGCATGGCACGCCAGCAGACATGGCACGCCAGCAGGCATGGCACGCCAGCAGACATGGCACGCCAGCAGGCTTGGCACGCCAGCAGGCATGGCACGCCAGCAGACATGGCTCGCCAACAGACATGGCACGCCAGCAGGCATGGCACGCCAGCAGACATGGCACGCCAGCAGGCATGGCACGCCAGCAGACATGGCACGCCAGCAGGCATGGCACGCCAGCAGACATGGCACGCCAGCAGACATGGCACGCCAGCAGGCATGGCACGCCAGCAGGCATGGCACACCAGCAGGCATGGCACGCCAGCAGACATGGCACGCCAGCAGACATGGCACAATCAGTCGACACTGTACGAACCACGCCACAACAGACCACTCTCTGGATTCAACAGCATTCATTGCCCATGTTATGCAAGCTCTCTTATTGTGGACATTTCTCTTGAGATTGCATATGCACAATAATAATAATAATACATATAGAGGTATATACCGGGTTGAGAATTCCACCGGTACGATGTGAACCTACACGTTTGGGTCTCAGCCAACACGTGACACTGCCACCACGTAGTGCCACAGCACGTCCAGGTGGAACTTCGTAAACTGTTTGTTGATGTGGCAGTGGTGTGCAGCCCCCTGCCATCGCGGCCTCGGCTAGATACAGCGAGACCATGCATCCTACAAACCTTACAAATGTAGACTCTTTTTAGGGTTCCGTGCCTAGAGAGTAACTAACGGGACCCCATTACTGAGCCTCCGCTGGCCGTCCGTCCGTCTGTCTGTCAGCGGGCTGTATCGCACGAGTCGGTTCGGTAGACTTAATTTTAACAGAATGTGTATTTCTATTGTCGCTATAACAACAAATAATAAAAATATACATAAATATATAGACGTCCAACGTACATGTGCCAGATGGCTATGACAGATGTCTGGGATGTACGAGTGTGTATCTTGTTTCTCAATTCGGAGTAATCTCCCTGGTCTGAATGACGGTGTCGTGCGTCGCCAGTGTGTGTGCTGACGTCGTGTGTGGTGCTGTCAGAGGGGTACATCCTGCTGACTGCCAACGTGGAGGACGTGCAGCAGGTGGCTCGCCAGCTGGCCGACTCCCCCGTAGTGGACCAGCTCGCGAGAATCTGGCGACGCGCCTCCCAACAGTTCTCGCAACACGTCGTCAGCGGCGCCGGCGCCGGCCACGGATACCGCAAACGCTCCGGAACCGACCACGGTAAGACGAGAAGAGACTACTGAGTACCGCTCACATGTGTTATATACCCGCTACGTGTGTATGATATATGCACGACTACCCGCAGAGGACAGATCCACCGGTAGCGCCTAGCGACCTGGCGGGACGCGCACCGCTCGCTGCCCAGGGACGATACCCTGCGGCACCCTAGGAGTAATCAGCCAGCAGTCACGACAGAACCTAAGAATTTTCGTTATGGAAGTATATACTTTGGATGGTTTAGTTTGATAACTACAAAATATAAAAAATTAAATTAATAATGTTTGAATAAGTTAGAAACCATATACGAAACCAACAAGTTGCACCTGTCTACTGTTTTGGTTCGGACCCCAAATACAAAAGTTTCGAGACAGAACTTTGTCTAATAATAAACGTCTGTAAGAGGGTCTGCGGCCGCTAGTTACAAATGTAGTTGTTGCCTGCAGTGTCTAGTGGCACGGAGGAGTTCCCCGCCGGTCCCCGCGACGACGCCAGCAACGAGGAGCTCACGGCGCTAGGGAAAAACGCCAGCGTATACCTCAAGTCCATCCGAAGACTCTTGCAGAACTTGTCCCAGCGGGACAGCACGCCATAAACGTAGTTCCAACATGATTGACGCGCTTTTATTTTTCTCCTCTTGTACAAGTTGTACCTACTTACTATTTATTCAGCTTATTTGCCGAATCGCCCAACGCAAAGATTTACGCAGTAAAATACAGAGTCAACATGGGGACAGTGCCCTGCAATGTGTACAATGATAACGAACAGAAGTAGTCCTTCACCCAATGATAAAATTCTCTGCTGTGACGCACGCACGCACGCGCGTGCAGACACCAGTGCCGTATGTGAGTGAGGGTTCCGTGTATTCATCGCATGTCAACCCTCAACCACTGAAGTGACAACAGATATGTTAACGATGCTATTATTTATTAGACTGCATATTAAAATTAATCCCTGTCGAAACGGAACCCTTTCCCTCTTTGAAAAAGATGTAAAATGTCATAGAACAATCTCAGTCTAAAATTCCCAAACTTCACCGATCTATCTACAAACATAAATGAATAGTATTATAAACAGCCTGTGATTTGCTAGCACGCCTCAATAAACTTACAATTAAAAGATAACTTTACATATACGGCGGTGGCTGACAATCAGAACTCTATGTTACCCTGCCGTGCCCAGACGATTATTGCAACACAATTTGATTACATGAATAAACTGTTGTTCTCTTTTTAACTCTTTTTTACAGTGATTCAAAATAAAATCGCTTTTATTTAAATTTAAAATCAAGTTAAATAAAATCTATTTACTCGTACACACATATTAGTAGACTAACCAATGAATACTAAAATTGTACACCACCACGGAGAGCAGCGCCTCGGGAGGGAGCGAGGGACTCGTGCAGTATCCCCACATAGAGACCCTCACAACGACATTGCTATACAGTTCCACATTCACATAAATTTATGTCAAGGTGAAAATTAATAACGTTTGATTTCTGACAAAACCTTTTCAATTTTCCATGAGATAACTTGTAGAGCACCGCCGCAGTACAATGGCAAGTGTTGTCCTCTACTGTGACTGGAGTGTGTCCGCGGCTGGAGGGTGTCTGCTCGAGACGGAGGCTCTTGGGACTGCGGGTGCTCCCTGCTGCCGCGCCCGCCTCACTCGACCCCGACCGACCTCTCCACGAGTACATATTATTTTCCTTTTGCAAAACCTCGGGTCTGATGCTGGTCGTACAGTATAACAGTTTATTTATCTATATTTAATAGTTAGTTCGTAGTATTGCTTGTCTTCCTTCTCTCGCAGGGGTGCACCTACCAAGAACATTATTAATGAGCATGAAGGTAAAACGACTATCGCCGCCGGCACAGTGACAGCCGATATCTCCATGACTACGTCGCATATAGCTGTAATGTATATGTGTATGTGTGTGTGTGTGTGTGTGTGCTCCCCTGCTGCAGCTCCTGCCAGTATTTAGTTTAACTAATTTGAATATACATACTTGTTTTCAACCGACTTCAAAAAGGTGGTTCTCAATTCGACTGTATGTTTTTTGTATGTATGTTACGCAGTAACACTAACGTCAGATTTTGATGATTCTTTTTTGTTTGGTAGAGCATACTTTAGAGTTGGTCCCATATAAATTTTATCGAAATGATTTTCTCAAAAAGCGCTCAATCAGCGCTTTTTGAGAAAATCATCAAAAACCAAATATGCACCCAGATACGTCTACCTCTACGGGTGAACATTTCAAGGCAAACTGCGAAGTCGTACAGACAGTCGCACGAGTCACTAAAATTCACGGTTGCTTTTTCAAGACGGAATGGACACTACAAATGCCTGAAGTATTGTATGATTAGCCTGTCCCGACGATAACTGTCACAGAGAACAACTGCAATTGCAACACAATCCCTACTAACCGTTCGGTGTCACAGCGCCGACTAGATATAACTTGTTCAAAACAACTGTCCGGCGAGCACAGCGGAGCGCGCCCACCAACCAACCATACACAACAAGCATCTGCAACTACCCTCCGGCATATGTCCGCAGAACGAGCTGTATATTATTAATAATAAAAATTTCAAAAATAACTCCCTGCGACCGCCTGCTCAGTCCGACTAATCGGACCACGCGATTTTTTTCTTCCACTTGGTAATATCCTTAGATGTCGCTTTGAATAATAATAATAAAAATGTGGTCAAAATGTAAATTGTAATTCACTGTGAAGTTCTATGTTAATGACCCTCACTTCGCGACGTTACTATGCGATGTCATATTTTAAGACCGCACAAAGACAGCTAACCTAATTTAAAAGATTATGGTAAAAAAAATTTATTATAAAACTTTTATCGAGCGAAATCACATTGTATGAATTCACACAAAAAATTCATCTTCTCGATTTAAAAGAAAGTTATGGCTACTTTTAATGCAAAGCATGTACCTACCTGCCTACACGGGGTGAGTGCAGGTGACAGTAGTCAGAGAGAGACAGATGCGTACGCAGATAATCTCATCTCATTGAGCTCCTTGTGACGAACACGAGGGAGATCATCCGCGTTTCATAAGGAATTGTTACAAATTCTTTCCCGATCAAATATTCACGGGATGGCAGGTTCGTCGCGCGGCGCGCTCGCTCGCTGCCGACCTCTCATACATACACCTTTGAGCTTTACTTATGTTGTTATCAAACTTACGGCGTGTGGAAAATGCTTTGTGAGGATACGGTAGGTATGCTTACGTTTTCTGTACCTTTTCTTATTTTACAGGACCATCGTGTAGGTTGCCATAAAAAATATATTGTCTACGTGTACCTATATAAATCAAAACTTTTCAGAACTTTCCGCGCCATACCAATTATTTATTAATCTGCATTACATATGTTCGAAACACATATTCGGTTGTCATTTTGAACGCGTGCAATGTTTCCGAATACAAGAGCACCTGCCGCCAGGTGTTTAGTTCTTAATAAGATGGTTCATTCATAGTTTATAAGTTGAATTTTATTTTTCTCGGGTGGGCTACGAATATTTTATTAATCCGTGGCTAAGAAATCAAGAAATTTCATTACCAGTTACTCATAGTAATATTTTTTAGTTGGCCTTCACGACACGCTCATGTGGAGTAAGCGATAAATAAATCTATGCCGGCCCTGCTGAGCTGTTCTGCTGACACAGCGTGCGCTCTGCTAAGTCCACCGAATAATCCGAGCACCAGATAGATAGACAACTCCAAACGGACGTAAGTTTAGTAGGACGGTCGGTCGTCTGCCACGGGACCGGTCCTGATTTTCTCAGATTGTTGGCCAGCCTTCATAATATCTCTGAACAAAGCAGATACCACTGGTGGTCCACGGCGCGCGTCTGCACACGTGCATCGTCGTCGGTCGCTGGATGCGAGTACTACTTACTTCTCTACCTACCTACTACTATCTAATGATACTTATTAGATGTAACGTAAGGGTGATGGCTCGCTGCTCGTACTGTTCCAACTCATCCGGTACAATACATACATATTTAATATCATACCTGCAGACAGGAACCGGTGGAGACGGGTATACATCCAATAAACTCCCAAATCCTTTTACGGTATCGGGATAAAATATATTATATGTCCTTATCCCTGGCATAGGCTACGGACGTGCCAAATTTCATCATGATTGGTTGTGCCATTGAGACTCCGTTTTGATTTTGACCACTGTGCTTCAGTGGTTCAATAACCGACAAAAATTACACGAATTAGTCAATTACAATTTGATTAAAACGAAGACCGTCGTCGAACGTCATTGAAACACTATGCCTGTTTGCCTTCAGCTTCAAGTCTGAAGTAAATACCATTCCTGGTTGCAAGCTTAACAAACAATTTATACCAAATTGCTCCATCAGGCTCCTACAGGTAGTCTCGAGGGCGACGACAGACTGAAACACAAGGATAACGTTGCGTCGCGACGCGTCGCGGGCACGTACGAGTACGTCTCAGTAACGTCGCGGGCACCGGCGACGTATTACGTTACTCGTACACAAAGCGAGCAATGTGAACTGTTTCATGTACAGGTCGGGGTGCGGGGCGCTCGTCGGACTCGCGGCGTCGCTGGCTACGATCTCTACTTCACTTATTAACCGCCAGGAGAAACGGCACAAAATCCAGGTTAGGGTTGCGACACGCGACCATTACACTACAAACCAACCTGACTCGTCTACACCGGAGCAGACCACGTCGTGTAGTGGTGCCCGCACGCCGCCCCGGTGCCGTGCGACCAGTGCCATATCATAGTCACAATCTGTGCGATGACGCTGGTCCCAACAGTAACACCTGGCGGCGGCGTGGCAGCCCTGTCGAGGCGCGCCCCAGTCGCCTCTCGACGGTAAACTTTGTCCACCTCCCCCCTCGCCCGCACCCCCCGACCACAATAGGTAACAAGATTGTAAGAAATTATTGAATACTCCATCTCGTCGTGGAGCCCGCCGCCCGCAGCCCGCGACCGACGACTCTTCGCAACTAGTTTACAGTGAATGTTATTATTTCATTCCGTTTCTTACCGGAACTTTTACAAGTGTTTGTTGTAGTTCCGGGGCTCGACGGAGCACAGTTATGCAACTATTCTGCTGCTACAGAACAGATTCATATTTTATTTACTGTTGTTTACAATACTTGCCATGTTAGATATCTACGTGCAATGGTTGTACATAAATAACAGATCGCAGAATGCGCATCGTTCTCACAATAGTTACAGCACATCTATACATACAGGTACATTGCTTCTCCGATGTCCCCGGTTGGTTATTCATACTCGTACAGTTGCTTTATACGTGTTTTGCGAAACGCTAAAAGGCTTAGGACTCATCAGCAAGCTCGAGTATCCATACAAACGCATTTAGGTCCTTATTTTTGAATAACACGTTGCATCATCATAAAATTTGACAAATATAATAATAAGATGAGATATATCTTAGTCTTCAGTTAGTTTATGACTCTTGAAATGTTATTATAAAGAAAATAGAACGAGTACAAGTTTTGCATTTGCATAACCACCAAACCCCTGTTCAGTTCGGCTGAATATTACGGACAAAATATGGTTTAGATTTAAGTCATTACACTGTTAGTTTTACACGAAAAATGATTTTTCGAAATTGATTTTGTGGTTTTCAAATGAAAACGATACCACGAAAATCAGTTAAAAACTACAAAATTATGATGCTAATTTGCAGCCGAACACTAGTGCGGGGAAGAGTAGGAGGGAAAGGGCGGTAGGAGCCCTCATTTTTCCTTGTTTTTTTTTCTAGTGCCCTCTCTCTATAGGTGCAACATTTTGAAGCGTTAGGCGCGTGATCTCGGCGCTGCTTCCTGCAGACTCTTAAGGACGAAGAGACAGACTAAATAAACGTAAAAAGTTTATTTTTTAAATCTGTGCATAGTTTAATTTAATCGTGCTCTGCTGCGAGCCGCTAGCCGGGGGCGGGGCGGGGCGGGGCGGTCGGTGCGCCGAGATTTACTTAATCCAGACAATCTTACAACTAAAGAACGTTTTAAACTTATCTTTTTAACCCTCAACACAAACTTATTATTCACGTTTTATTTGAAAATACATTCCATTTTGCACAGACCAGACGGGGTCGCGGGGAGTGCAGGGCGGGGTCGCGGGGAGTGGATCGCTATCATACCTTCACATCATATTAAATCGCATTTCTTAAGTGTACGGCGTATGGCTTGGTATTTAATAAAACATATTTATAAGAATATAACTCTTTAATAATAAAAAATTCACATATTGCGAAAACCAAATTTCTATTTAATCTTAAATTCCTAAAGGGCTTTTCATAAACCATGCTCGTCGTCAGTGAGGGCGGGGAGCGGTCGTGTCACACACACATACACACACACTCATCGGTTCGCGTTAGTGAAGGAAAGGTGTTAAACAGTGTAAAATACGTCACGTGGTTTATGAATAGCCTCAAGATGCCTTAACAATGACACATCACACCCGCTCGCTCGGACTTACTTCAACAACGGAGACCTAGAAGACAACTAAGCCTAACAAAACTGACTGGAAGCACCTATCATTCTTCTTAGCGATACATATTTTACGTAAAAAAATTATAACAATGAGACTTTACGATAAAATATTTCTTTTAAAAAATTGTAAAAAGAAATTAAGAATGTAGGAGTACTTCTCTATTAAGCGTAATGCATCACCGACGAGCTACTCGTACGTTCGTCTGGCCCTGGCTCAGAGGTTGAACTTGAGGTAGTCAGTTATTCTTCTTCAGTCTGCGATTGTCTTTTCTTCTTATTTTTCTTCTCGCTCTTGGGCGTGACGGGCGCGCTCTCCGGCTCGACTTCTGTCTGTGACGCATCTAAAGACTTCTTTTTCTTCTTCTTTTTCTCCGATGAAGGTTGTGCGTCGGCACCTGCTTCCTGCGTTACTTCCTCTTCTTTCTTTACTTTCTTCTTTTTCGGTGTCACCTACAATCACATCAACATTGAACTAGAGTTACGCTCATCGTATCATCAACATTATTGCCTGCATGAGTCATCGTGAGTCAGATGAGTAATGACCCTGCATCATAAATCCCCACATACAACTATCTATGAGGGGGTTTGACAACCACCACGCTTTGGAGGCGGATTGGCGATCACAATAAGATTTCATGTATGATTGGGTTTGAACTTGGCCTTCATCACACCTGATGGTAAGTGAAGATAAGGCTGGAAAATGCAACATTTTGAAAACGAAAATAGCAAAGTGCAAAGCCACTGTCGATATCAAAGCTAACAACAAGTACACAAGAGCTTTTGGTAAAACATTCCATTTTTAAACAATGTTCTTGGTTGACGGTACTTTAATATTGCATTTTCAACGAATTCATTGAAGAGTACCCATCAAGACAAATCAAACGAACCCAACCACGACGGGTTCATAATGCATAGTTTTAAGAGTTCACATGAACACCTCCTGCCTTCATCAGACAAAACGACGGGTTTATCATGTGTAGTGAGTTTTTATAGCCACCATCCATCCATCTCCAGCATCAGACCAGCGCGATGGCACAATAAAAATGCATTGTCATCGGTACTGAACCAACATGAAAAAGAAGGTACATAAGCCCAATGTATATGTCAATGAAATAAAAATGCTGAGATGGGTAAGAGGTGGGCATTTGAGGAAACTTATAGTTGCAACAATTATGGGGAAAATCACAAACGGCTAACCACGTGCTACAGCTGTCGTCGATCATAGCCCTGTCGGAAGGGAGAACAGGCAGAGAACACCCGACATCGACCAAGTAGTCACACAGACCTCGAGAAAGCCCAGCTACCAGATTTTGTGTTGTTGTTTGGTCGGTTTTCGCACTCAGCTATATTTTGTCCATTGTGCGTGAGCGAAAGTGCAGCCAGCTAGTCTATCCAGCCGATCTCCTCCAAGAAGTGCGCAAGGCACTTGATGTCCCTGCAAGCCTCCTGCAGTGATCCTGGATTGTCCAGGACAGTCGACTGATGCAGGTTGTGAGCATCAGCTACCATATGTGACAACCCAGGACAAACAGAGCCCCTACCCCATGCAACGGGAACAGGGATGCACTCACCTCGCTGGTCCCGTCTTGTTCGTCCAGTTTGATCCTCTTGCTGGAGCCGGGCTCCTGGTGGTCCGGCGAGTGTCCTCGCTTCACCGCCTGCTGGCCGAGCGTGCTGTCACCAGCCGACGGGTACTGGAACACCTCGCTGCAGAACACATATTTGTGATGAGTAAGATAGTATGATATACACAAATATTTTATCTGTATATATATAGTAAGGGAGGCTTGCAACTGACCACAACCACATCTAATATTGATGCGCGATGTGATCAAGTAGGCAGGTGAGATTTCAGAGAATGGCGCCAGTATCATCACAATCACGACTCCACAGAGCGACAGTGGCGTCCGCATTAGTTTCTTCTACATTTCTCTCCAATAAACAATAATTTGAAAAATTCAGACGGACTTTTGTGGTTATAACTGGTTTACGGTTTATCGATACATCAGTACTACACATAATCTAAAAACCGGCCAAGTGCGAGCCGGACTCGCGCACGAAGGGTCCCTACCATTCTCTATAAAAACGGCAAAAAATCACGTTTGTTGTTATTTATTTTTCAAGAGAATTAATATATATAACTAAATATTATGTGAATATTTCAAGTGTCTATCTGTTACCGTTATCAATATCGAGCAAAAATGAACAAAAAAATCATGTTTGTTGTTTGGGAACCCCCTTAAATATTTATTTTATTCTGATTTTTATTATTTTGTTGTTATAGCGGCAAAGTTGCAAAGCGGTGAAAATTTCAACTGTCTATCACGGTTCATGAGACCTTCACGATCTTAGTAATAGGGTCCTGTTTTTACCCTTTGGTTACGGAACTCTAAATAGTAATCCATGATGGCTTGATCACCTGAACACCAGAAATGTTCATACTTCATCATCAACAGCCTACATATGTATGTCCCCACTGCAGGGGCTCAGGCCTACTCTCCTACAGGTAGTGATTTATTACATTAATTTAGGTAAAATAATGTACACATCACAAGCAAACACTAAATATACGTAAAAACAATTTCTCATGAGCATCATCAATTAATGTGAATAATGGTTCACATGGACAAAAGAATACTAAATAACGAACATATTATTTCAAAAACAGGCAACAGAATAAATATCAATAAAATGATTTCCTCACCTCTTACTGTGATATTTCTCGAATTTGGCTTTAGCTTTCCCGGTGCCACTGATCCTTCTCAGATTGCCCTCCTCCATCAACCTCAATTTATTCTCCAACTTGACTTTGTGCTCAGCCCCGAGCTCGAATGAGACGTCTTCACCAAATGCATCAACACGAGTTGCCAGAGCTGCCTTGGCAGCCAACATCCTGGACATTTTGCCTTTATTCTTCGTACTGCACTGGCCAACTAATTGTGCATGGTAGATCAAACCATATTTAGGTGTGTCTTTCTTTGTCTTTAAAGCACGGAACAATGCTTTCTCTGCACCGAAAATCTGAACTGTTGACGCCGGGTGCTTAGCCAAGTTCATTAACGAACCAGCGTGAGCTATCAACCTGGCGCCGATGTGTTCTCCGATCAACACCGTCAAGTTTGGTGCCATAGCCATCATTCTCGCCTTTAAATAGTCCGTCAGATGTGTCCTGTAGTCCATTATAGAAATGATTTCATCACACAAATGTTGAATATTCATTATGTCATCATCTGAAATCTCCGTTCCCATTGATATCTCTGCAGCTTCCTTCACCTTCTCTTCTAGATCTTCAGGTAAGATGTCAGACAGGTCAGTATTGGAGGCGTTGTCACGAGTACCAATCAATTTGACCACTTTGACGAACAGACTGTTGTCTGTGATGATTTTTCCGAGCTCTGGGAAGTGCCAGCCGTACCACTCCCTACACCGCATTATGTAGTTGTTAAGTTCCTTGTCTAAATCATCAAGCAGACACTGAGCTTGAACAATCATAGTATCGATTTTGTCTGGAGAGAACTTCAGCTTGTACCTGGACAGTGAGTGAGCCAGACCGAGAGCCATGGCAGTCATTTCCTTCTTGGGCAAACCGCCAAGCAAGCTGTCCAGCTGTGAACGAATGCATCTCAGCAGCTCTTGCACATTTGTGTTGGACACACATTGTAGATCAAACTTCTCCTTGATGGCACTGCCCAGTTTAGCATCCCCTACTATCAGTTGATCCTGTATTTCTTTACACACATATTTCTTGAGGGCTTTCTTCAATGGTTTAGATATTTTACCTTCTATAGCGGCTGTGGTAGCGGCTAGAGCTTCAGTTGTATCTTCAAATTTTACAAAGTTCTTTAGTTTGACACTGAAAAAATTATGGTTTTATAAACTAAATTGTTCCATGGATAGAAACATTTCATAAACAAATTATAAGCAAACCATCAACTTACACTGAGGCAGCTCCTTCTGGGGAGTTGAATTCTTGATATAGATCATCAATCTCTGACAATTTGGACTCATCTAGCAGCTGAAACAAAGAAAAACCAATTAATTGAGCCTAACTCAGAACAACCTGATGGTACTGCAAACACTCACATCATATAATAAACAATTGTGGTAATGTGATGCCACTTGTACCTTATATCGGGATTAAACATTTGTTCTTAGGATAGGGATATATGTATACATGCAGGCCACTACACTAATAAATAAAAAAAGGAAAACATTCTGAAATTTGTTACAAGTTCTTTTATTTATATTCAACTTGTTGCAAATCTTCATTTATGCCAATGATATGAATGTACTGCTTTTTTTCCTTTGTTTTGTACCCCAAAAATATTGACCAAAACATTTACAAATAGTAATTAAAGCACCATAATTTGATGATGACATGTCGGGCTATAAACTTACACAGTACGACTCTTTTTATCAAGATCAGTTGAGCCATTTAGTCGTGAATAGGCAACAAACATGTAGCAGAGTTGCCGTCCAGTTCATTAATTATATTAGTGTGTTAGTGTTTCCTAAATAATATATCCAATGTGATAATTGATACAATATTATATATAGATAAATATGACAGTGAGTTTGTTTGTCTTTCCTTCATGATGTAATGGATTAATTTCTTGTGTAAGAAAATTAGAGAGAACAGTGGAAGTCATTTTTTAGGACCATTTAGGCCATATAATGATTACAAACAGTCACATTATTTTATTAATACCATATTGTTAACAATTGCTCTGTGAGTCTGTATTGAACCTCGGTTGTTCTTTTTTCTGAATGTTATTCAATTTCGTTCATGTCACAAAAAATGCTCCGAGTCTTGTTTTATACTAAACACTTGTGTTTTGTGGTATGTCATCATCATCAGCCAGGAAATTTCCACTTCTGGACATAGGCCTCCTTCAAGATATGCCACATCAAATGGTCCGGAGCCACCTGCATCCAGCTATGGTTTGTATTTTGGAAGTATTCAGTTAAGTTAAAGAATGTACCACTCACTATAAACCAGTCAAGAGACAATAAAAAGCACGTTATTCATACAACAATGGATAAAATGCAACAGCAAAACTATTTAAATACTTAATATTATCACATTATTTCCATAAATGCAGAACAAAATCTAAATATTTGGATCAACCCCAAGTGTAAAATATAATAATAATATTGGAAAAAATCTGGATAAGTCATTTAAAACTTCAATCCTGAACCAGCGAGCCAATCAAACAGATCAGATTTTTGTAAATCTATGAGGACGAAGAAATAAATGGACTGGTTTCATTATCGAAATGGACAGTATCAGTCGGAGCGACAGAAAAGCCCTGAATGTATGGTATTTTAATGCATAACTTTAATGTTTATTTCGATATATGTTAAACATATAGGTTATAATCTACACGTGTTGTGTTTACCTTGAAAATCGCGTACCCCGCCGGGGTCTCGAATAGAATCAACATATTCCAAGCACAAAACACGCTTTATACAAACTACTTTTCACTACTTTCCACACTTTTTGTTAGTAAAAACGATATCTAACAATAAATTTACGAGACACAGCCGCTTTCCGACTTCCGAGCGGTATAACATTGACGGTGTGTTTAAGACGCACGCTGTAAGCGTAAAATGAAATCAAAGAGAATAAAATTGTATTTTTATTCACATTTCATAGTATCTAAATGTTACAGAAATGTAACCTGAATATTCTGACTACTAAATAAATAATAAGTCCAAGTTTAAAACAATAAGTTGTACAAATAGATTAGGAAACAGTAATTGTGTCTGAACACAAAAAGCGCACGAATTTGACAGTAGTAGAATGAGTGAAAAGTAATCCGTCATTATCACGGAACGTTGTTTTTAACTATGTTGTGTATTTGTATGTTAAATGTATTTGTCTTTAATCATATATTTTTTCTAAGAGCTAAACCGATTTTTATGTGGGTTTTCTATTTGCATGCAATCTACTTCTTGTTTGCGTCTGTTATTTTGGTGGCATTCAGAGCAACCTATCGGTAAAATTCGCAGCCGGGAAATTTTTTGAATTACTATGTACTTATTTTTAGAAGTACCGGTCCCGTGACGCTTGCACCTAGTGACTTCCCGCTACCTACAAGTATCTTTAATCTTAGTGAGGGGGAGAGCGCGGTACACGTCTCCCGGTGTGTGGTCGCAACCCAGGAACTCTAAAGTTCCTCTACGGATTTCCTCGTTTATAGGATTTTTACACATAGAGAGAGATTTTGACCACTCCAAGTATATTTTATAATTTGGTCGACTATTACTCGTTTTCCTTTAACTTATAGTATAATTATACAATACTTTTTTTTAATAATGGCTTTAACCAGTGGTTATCTAGCCAATGACGAGTAAAATTAGGTGAACAAATTTTGAGGTTATAAACTATGCCGAAGCCATTTTTTCAGCTTTCTCAATAAAATGTATAATGTGTACATTTTATCGCTTAATTTGGATTCTTGACGAGAACTTCAAAGGCCAGCCTTGGTTTCAACATTATCCGAAAGAATCCATATGCCGAATGTACTCGACATGATAAACTCTTCGGATCGCGTCGAAACCCTCGCAATTTTGCGTAATTGATACTATAACACCCTCCATGACACTTTTTGCACTATATCACACCATTATAACACAAAAAAAAACAACATAACAGTATTAATATTCAATTAACAAAATTGCAATGAACCACTTTTTCAGTTCAGAATTTTTTCAGTTTTTTAAAAGCAACAGTTGAGCATTATAAAAGAGAGTTTGCTCGACTCTGACAAAAATTATCACTTTCAAGCTTAATATGTCACAAATGGATCTTTGAATCGAAAAGTAGTGCTTCTAGACCCTAGAGCCTCACAACCCAGTCCCGGGGCCAAAAATACTCACCAGCTACTAGCCTAATAACAGAAATACTCGCTATTTGTATATTTGACCGAGGGAGCGAAGCGAAAAAAGGTCTTCCTTTCGACTACTTGGGCAAAAAGCTTCTGTGTGTTTGTATGTTTTCCTCTACAGGTCGCATTTCTGTATCGATGTGCACGAAACTTGGTGTATAGGTTGAACGAATTATTAGAAATTTTATGCCGTCGGGAATTTTTATTCTCTTCAAACTTCCTCCAAAAAGTGGTAAAAAGGTAGTACTGGATATATCCGCCATGTGATATATGATTTTGATGCAGTTTCTTATTATTTGATAGTTGAATTGTGGAGTAGAGACAAAGCATATCTTCTCAAACTTCTCACGGAAACACGACGCCCCTGGGACATTGCTGCGTAGCCCCAGGGCGTCGCGACGTACACTTTGGGAAAGCCTGCCCTAGAGCATCTGAGCTTCTTTGACTACGGAACCCTGAAAAGACTTCCATGGAACAGTCTTACACAGATTTTCATTACCTGTCTTATAATAAACTACATAAGAGACCATTGAAATGCTGTCATTAAATGTAAAACAATGAAGTTAATGTTTTGCACGCCATGTTTCAAATGATATCTTTAACAAACAAAGACAAAGCTATTACATGCCACTTCAACAGTTTGAAGGAGGGTTATGTCTGCCGTGCACCGCCGCGGCCGACACCGAGACGAGACGAGACTTCTCGAGTCACGAGGCTGTCTGTGGACAGGTTCACGTAATTCAACAGAATATTGATGAATCTCAACAAGTCTTGACAAATCACGCCATTTCGATATTAGCATAAGCCCTCGTTACGTCCGTCCATTTAGCACCCCGCGACCCGCCCCACCCCGCCCGCGCTCCGCTGGTGGTGCATGCAGCACAAATATTTACGTAAATGGATTCATCTGCCGCTCCGAGGCCGGTAATTCGAATTGGAAAACTCAATAACTCGCTGTGTACTCGCGGTGAGTAGCGAGCGGCGAGTAGCGAGGGTGATTGAGCGAATGAACGAGTAAAAAGATCCATCGAGTGGAGGCTGCAGAGCGAGCGCACGGAGAGGTGATTCTTTTTATTGATTACACGGGCGAAGCTCGTGAGTAGAGTGCGATATCAGACGTGGCGTGCTGCGGGTGGGAGTGGGGACGTGCGGCGGAACTGCTCGCGTTATGGTTATTTAGATTTTAGCGCTAAATGGTAACGACTGTCGCATCACGTCAGCCGTGTAGGCGCGGGGCGCGGTTCGAGCGGCATGCACGGTACGGGACAAGCCGTTGCTGTAAAGAGTACCTCCGTTTATAAGTTATGTTACAAATAGCAATACATTTTTTTATTGAAGTAACTAGCTTCTGCCCGCGGCTTCAACCGTGTGGACGAGGATGTATCCCAAGAAAACTACTCGATCGGGATTTAAAAAGTTTCTGCTATACGGGAACAGTACGATGCCTTCGCACTTGAGCTCTTGACCCTTGGGACCTGGTGCAGAGTTGCGCTGGACTCTCCACGGTACATGTTTTTAAATGTATTGCGGAGAGGTTTCACAAAGGAAAGTGTTCCAAGACTCCAAGACAGACAGTGATACCCAACAAGTATCTTTATAGCTAAACGTAGAACTGCGCTGTATTAAAAGAGTTGTTATATTATGTCAATGAAGGTTCACAACAAGTTTCCGATGATGATGACGTGACTGAGGTATGTTGTGCAGAATTTGTGTCACGTTGATGACGCCCGCGCGCGTGCTGGGTGCTGCGTGAACCAAGGACAAACTGTCGAGGGCGTGCACGTGGTTATAGTGTGCTTGTCATCACCTATTATACGAAACATCTCATTGAAAACCAAAGTAGATAACTAGTTGTATTATTGTGACCATTGTACTCAAAGTCGCACACAACTTTCTGAAATCAAATGATGTAGGTAAAGCGTTCTACAGAGAAGTTGTATCGTATCGCAACTATAAGAAGGCGTGGTTATAATCTACTGGTGTTTCCAGCAGTCATAAGATGGTAGTTTAAATTATACTTACTTGGACCCATAGAATAACAACTCTACGGTAACGCGCACTTGGTAGAATTTGTTTTCTTGTACCGGCTACTGTTGTTACGAAACATGTCACCACACAGATCACACACACACACGTTGCGTGCCGCCCGACATCAAAGGGTAAGGTTTCCTTTTAGAATCTTGCAAACCGATAAGTACCCATCGTTCCGGATGCTGCTGTCCGCGGGGTTCCGGGGGCCGCCGGGGGAGGGGGCGATTAGCGTCGTATCGAGGGATCCCGGCGCCACTAATGTCCCTCACTCCGAGTAACACCTGACGAGCGCGTCAAGTGCTGCTCGGGGTAAAGGGATTCACTTGAGTGATGTTGCTTCGACGAAAATTAGGGTCACCCCTCGTCCCTCGCCCCTCGCCCCGGCTAATAGTGGCTTAGTTCGATCACTCGCCCGAGGGATGCGCCGGCGACCGCGCTGTCGACGGCGACTGATTGATGAGAATAAACACACGACATCACCAGGGGAACCCCCCTTATTGATGGCAGGAATACGGCTAAAACGTAGGTATACATACTAACGAGTAAGGACCTTCACATCACGTGGTAATGTTTAAAACACGTGAGCGTGTCTCGTCGCTTCTACCGAAAAAGGCGCGGGTTTTGGGGGAGTAGAACCAATAAATACGTTTTTCACTGCTGATAGCTGCTAAGAGTTTGATACAACATATAGATATATACATACATATAGCAACCTTCAAGAACACCCAGATGACGACGGAGTAAGACGCTGTCAATAACAAGCTTCCTTTGTAATATATAATAATTATTTGTATAATTATCCATTGTAATGCAGTGAGCGTGGGCATCACTGGTGTCCCAGGCGGTGTCATCAGGTACAACATGGATCTGCAACAAGGTGTCACGTGAGCCGACCTCGACGGTCGCTGGGACGTGGCGGTCGGCGCACACTACCCGACTCGAGGCAGACCCTCTAAATAACTCATGTCAAGGTTTACTTAATAACTAAATTTCTCACTTATATGTACAACGTTGTTTAAGTTTGAGCGAGGGCGACCACGCAGCGAGGTACGCTAAAGGGACGCGTCCCACGTTACATCAGCTCCGATTTACATTCTCATGTTGAGAACGTTGGTGGAAGTTCTATTACTTTGAATACATTGCTGATATTCTACCAGGAACAGTGGTGAGAATTTTAAAAACAAAAGACTAGACCAGTCTTATAATAAAAACCGCCTTGAAATGAAGAGCTACAGGCAAGCAGAACCAGCACAGCACAAAAACAGTATTTTTCCGTGGCGAGCTACAAACTGTTGATGCTTTTGCTATCATATAGCTCACTGAACTATCCAGCTACTGGAAGCAGGCGAGAGGGCGGCGGGTGGCGGCGGCGGCGGCGGTGGCGGCGTGGAAGCAACACGACGACGTCGCGCTAATCCGACCCTCATCCATCCCGACGATTGCGGCAATCTGCGGCAATTTGCCCGTAGTTGCCCGCCGCTGCCCGCCGCGCCGATAGCCGACGACATGTTGCCCATGCTGCTGTATTGTTTATTAAGGATTATGTGCCGACGTCTCAGGCGATTCCCGTTATTTACGAGCAGCTGCCATCTTGAGGGATAATGGAGATGCGAATAAAAAAGGTTGGGAGCGGACGTCCGCCGATGCGATACATGTTTTTCCCAATATTTTCTCGTGCGTCGAGTTAAAGATGGAAGATAGATAATGCTCCAAATTTATAACGTTATTTAGGTCGATAGTTTATTATTTTTTCATAAACTGTCCGATGGAAATTGGTTCGCGTGATGGAACACGTGCGAGCAGTGTAACATATGTCTACCCCAGGGGAGCTCGACGCGAGCAGTTAGATGCCAGTGCTTCTGCTTCACGGTGTTACTATTTTTAGGCTCCGACAGTTCAAAATACCGCAGATAGTTTTGTAATAAAATGCTAGTACCGTTCTAGACTATTGTACTATGTACTTACTCCACAAACATATTCGACAGTTTCATTAATTTTTACGACTGTTATTTAGACAGAGCGTGAGCTGGAGCCCCGCGGCCCCGGGGAGCGCTGGGCCAACTCCAGCTAAGTGCTCGAGTTAGCCGGAAATTTACCTAACTTAACCGACAATTCCAACTTGGGAAACGTCGGAATTAAATTTATGTGCGCGTGTATGGGACTCGCGGGCCGTGATGGATGGACCTGCGCCGGCGATGGCGGTGCAGGGGCCCCAGGGCGGCGTACTAATGTTCGATGTACGAATACTTCATTATGTTTTTATTGACTATCTCTCAGCAAAGTTTCTCATTGTGTTATTGACTGCGAAACAGGAAACACAGATACTCTCCGCGACGACGGTGACATCGCTGAGTGCTCGCGGGGAGGTGTGCGGGGGTGCGGGGGCCTGCCTCGGCCCTACACGCGGAGGCGCAATATTTGTACGTCATAAAGTAAGCTGTAAACCTACTCGCTCGACAAAACGTTCATTGGGTTTTATGTGTCTCGCTCTACTGGCGATGTGCCGGCCGCGCCGCGCCGCGCCGAGCTCAGAGAGAGCTCTCCTCCTGGATATTCACCGGGTCGGGGGGCGGGGGCGCGGGGAAGCTGCGATGTTTTTACTTTAAAAGAATACGCTCCTCATAAACTCGCAAGTGACGTACAAGTTGCGGCTCCATAATTCACTTAGCTTGCGAGCTGCCACGTACGAAGAATGTCTCCTGTTTTACTAAAAGGAAAAGTTTAATCCCCCCCCCCCCCCCCCCCCCCCCCTCCCAGGAGCAAGGAGGAGGGGGTTCCGGGGCGACATTCTCGAATGAAGTTGCGGAGTTGATGAGACGCGAGCCGCTTGCTGTCGAGGTAGGGACTAGCCGAGATAGACGCAGCTCGCGGGCCGCGCGCCGTGAGATAAGCCTCGACGCTGTATTTACTTGGCGGAGCACGTATCTCCGAATGAAGTTGCGGGTGCACAAGTTTTTAATGTACTTTTAATGCTTTGTAATGTCACAGTCTTTTTCCGCTCAAGTTTGTAACGCAGTTATCATACCGACGCTGGTTACGTAACATGGGCCCCTCGCGCCGAGCGACGTGCAACCTTACATCCGGTGCTCGAAGGGTCATACATCTCGCGGTGGTCGCAGCGAGCGAGTCGGCGAACGTAACGGCGGGCGGGGGGCGGGGGGCGTGTGACGTATCTCTTGCGTTGAGCAGCGAGTGGTACATGCTCGGTCGAGGTACTCGTGTTGGAGCGGGCCCTCACCGGAGAGCGCTCACATGAGGGTGCTCGTGACTACTGGTGAGGGAGCCGCGACCGAGCCGCGTGCAAGGCATCCAGCTGCTGTTACCGAGCGAGGCGCGAGTCACACACGCTCTACACTTGAACAATGCTGCGAGACACGGGGATCGCTTTGTTCGCGGTGGAGCGCGCGGTCGACTCGAGCCGGCTTGTATGCATGTCGGCAGAAACTTTGCACATAATATATGTATTATATAAACAATGCATTATTTACATCAAATGACTCGGCCAAAAATGATGTACCAAAACGATGCGTATCATCCTGCGGCAAGCCTGCGTCGGGCTAACTATATATTACAATGTAGTTATTTAGTTGTTTGTGATGATGAATGACCAGCTGCGTGTGGTGGGGTGTGCTGTTGGCGGTTTCAATAACATTTAGATGTATATGAACATCAACTAGGTACGTGATATAGAACAGAACAGAAAAAGATATATTTAGAAATGACAAATTTTGCTTAAAACCTAATTGCCTAAAATTAATACATCATCATCAGCCGGGAAGAGTCCACTGCTGGACATAGACCTCCTACATGGTACGCCACATCGACCGGTCCCGAGCCACCTGCACTGACCTGCACCGAGGGACTCCCCTCGACTCTAACCAGTTTTTTTAAAAATTAATACACACATATTTCAAAATAAAAGTAAGGAACAACGTAAAAAGAAATAAATACATATCAAACTAAAACAAGTTTTAAAATATTTGTAATAATAATAATATATTTAAAAAATGAGCTCACCACGGGGTGCACAGTGCACAACGTAATCTTTCTCTGTAATCTAAAACGTTAACAAAATGTCTTCTGCGATGTTGTTACTGACGCATAGAGACACCGCACCGCACGCCGTATTGCAACTACGGGGACATATGCTCACGTAGTAGTGATGTATGCACCACATCAGTGTTCAGTTGCAGCTGCAGGCGCACGGCCGGACGGGCGCCGCTCTGCAGGGAGCGGGGAGCGACCGTTCTCCTCTCATTTCCTCGCGACGCTCGTTATATAGTTACAGCCAGCTTCCGCCCCGGCCCGATGATGCCGGCTCGCAGCACGAAGCGCGAAGCATTATGACTACCCCGCCCGCCCCTGCCCTCCGGCGCCCGCCCGCCCTACCGAGTCAAACGGTCCTTTGTTTTCACTTCCTCGATGAAGCGAGAAAACTTCGCGCAAGTTTCAAATGTAAATTAGACGAGATACTCCGAGGTAGGTACGTGAGACTACACGGTTTCCCTTCTTTCAGCGGATATTTTCTTTGTTCCCGAGTGCTTTTTAAGTGGTCTTTTTATTCAATAAAACGAGCTTAACTTTTCTCGTGAAGCGTCAGGAGCCCTTCACAGTGAATGCTGGCGGCGGATAGTGTGTCGGTCGCTGCGTCGTCGCGCTGTGCTCTCGCGAGCAGTCGTCGCGGCGCGAGCGACGGCGGGAGGTAACTGTAGCGTGTCTGTCTCGGACAGAGGCAGTGGGAGGCGGCGGCGCGGGACGCAGGGTGCACCACGCTACGAGCCAGGATCCACTGTCAGCTACCGGACGAACGGCCGAGGTGGAATGACTTCACTCAAACATCCAACAATCTAACTAAAGAAATACATGTGATAGATAAGCACCCCTACTGACCCCCTCCGGTGCTACTGGATACTGGTTATTACGTTTACTGTCATCATCAACAGCCTATATACGTCCCCACTGCAGGGGCTCAGGCCTACTCTCCTACAGAGAGTGCATGGGCCATAGTCCACCACGCGGGCCCAGTGCGGATCGGCGGACTTCACATGCCTGTTCAAGATATGCAGGTTTCCTCACGATGTTTTCCTTCACCGTTAAGCAATCGGATAATGTACTTGAATTGAAAAACAACTCATAGGTACACGGCTGGATTCGAACCCGGTACCCTCAGATTGAGAGTCCGCGCCTTATCCACTGCGCCACCGACGCTTACTGTATTTTACTGTATTGTGTGACAACGTGAGTCAGTCCTCTCGCTGCGGGTAGTGTAGAGGTGTGTACCCTGCCTCAGACAGGGGGCGGCGGGAATTTGCTTACCTACAAACTATACGTAATTTGTCTTTGATGGCAACGGGCAGGCCACATCACCCACGTGGGGAGGAACGACGAGTAGCGAGTGGCGACCACGTGCCGGGAGACGTATACCGGGTCGTCCCCATGCACCGACGACCCAGCAAAGGTCGCGGGGAGTCGCTGGATGCAAGTGGTTCGGGACATCGCGTCTGCTCGAACGGAAAAACAAATTGCCGTGCTCCCCTCATTTCTTTATCTCGATGTCGCAAAGAACTATTGTAACTTTCGTAACGATCGTGTCCGTGGTCCCCAGGGATAATAATAACTCTCGCTGAGTCTGGTTGTTGTCGTTTATATCTTGAAAAATTCATACGATACCTTCCTCAACGTCTGGGGTCCCTTTCTTCCCCGCATCAACGTCCATTAATATAAATTCTTACAAGATATCAGAGCGCCCAGCAGCGAGCGGCGAGCCTCGCGACCTGATGCCTCTCGCATAAATAAAGCGGGTTACATAAAATATATTCATCGGCGCGCGTATCGGGCGCGCATTACAATTTTATGGCGAGGATAAAATATTCGGGCTAACTTAATAACTCGTCGGTAATTCAGTTTGTAGTGAGGACGCAGCGCCGCGCCGCGCGCGGTGTCCCGCGAGGCCGACCCGTGCCCGAGTCACAAGATACTCACAATGCTCACTGCATTGCTACATTGCAATCAGAAGATATGTTTGGTCCCTGTAATGGTTAAAGGATAAGTTTTGTATGCCTGATAGACAACTCCCACTGTTGCTAATAGCACTGCTGTGCTTCAGATATGGATAATGATATAATCATCTCTTAGCTAATGGGTAAGAACGTCGCTTGTACCAGACGGCCTTACGAGATGAAGACCAGAACCACAAATGTGTTTTTAAAACGACGAACCACTCAATTATTGCTGTTACAATCCAAATCCATAGTTGTCACAAACATAAGATGATGATGGTGTATGGCAGCGAGTCGTCTATGTACTATAGTATGTGCTGCCACTGTGCAGGCTCGGGTCTGGCGGTCTGAGGAACAAAGGCTCATCCCTCGCAGACCATAACTCACGCGGGCGGGCGTGGTGGGTGCGGCGACCTCCCCGCGCGCCCGCCGCACCCACCACGGCACGTAGTAGTCGCGGGAGCTCCGTGGAAACTCGATAATTAGTCAGTTGGCGCCATTCTCGGAACCACGGAACAATGGACCTTGTTTATGCCTGCACAATTGTTATAAAGGGTGCCCAGAGAAGTGAGACCCTCGCGAGGGATGTATTGTTCTGGATCCAATAAAAAAGGAAGACGTTCGATTCACCGAAACATTCTCAACGATTACGTTGACGTTATCACATGTACGACTGTTATCTCCACGTTATTTCCACTAACCAGCACTTGTCGTGTCTCGGCAGTCGGCACATGTTCGCAGGGATCCACAGGTTTGCACAAAACGATAATGTATCTTCGGTTAGGAGATTCCTCGCTTCGATTTTCTAATACAATTTAGTGAGCTATACAAGTGTATTATTAGATTTTATGTACTGTTGAGCCAGCCCTGCGAATAGTGCTGTTGATTGTGACGGGACGGGGGCGGGGCGGGGCGGGGCGCGGGGCGAGCGGGTGCTGCAACATAGCGATTCTTAGTACGAGCGAGGCCCGCGGCAGTGGACCGCCGCATTCTATTGCTTAGAAGTATCATCCTTTATTAAAAGTTGCTGTTCATAATATTAATTAGTTTTGTACGCGTTGACTTGAGGACATTTTTTTAGAAAGGTCGTTGTTGTCAAATTATAGGTCGTAGGTTATCACTATATTTGGAAGTAACATTTCATACTCGTCAGCTCGTGTGTACCATGCGTACAGCTGTGGTATATAATACCACCTTCTAGACCAATGGTTCCCAACCAGTGGTCCGTGGACCACCAGTGGTCCGCAGAAGCCAAAATATGGTCCGCGAATGATTTAAAATTAGCGGCCGGTGAGCCGTCGGTCGCCGTGCAGAGCTTCGTAACCTTTTTAGCACGGACGCTGGTGAAGTTACAGAAGAAATTCAAGAAGAACTTATTGATTTACAAAATGACAGAAACTGCAAGGATACTTTTGAATCGAATTCACTTGAGTCATTTTGGTGTAAAAAAGCAATTTCTTATACTAAACTTCGAGAAATCGCCTTACGTTATTTTATGGTTTTCTCAACAACTTATTTATGTAAACAAGGATTTTCTGCTTTGTTGGTAATACAAAACAAGGCGAGAAATCGTTTGAAAGTAAGTGATGATTTGCGTGTGGCTTTGAGTAACAATAGTCCTAGGATAGCCGAACTCGTGAAGGAGATGCAAGCTCAGAAATCACATTAATTCAGAATTACAAAACTTTATCCTAAAAATGTTATTATTTCTTTTTATGTTATTTCATATTAGATTTTAATTAAAGTTTCAGTTTGATTATTACAGTTTATTTTTATTACACCTAAATAGTGGTCCCTGCCAAAAAAATATATGTAAAAGTGGTCCCTGACCAAGAAAACGTTGGGAACCCCTGTTCTAGACCAACGCGTCACTTCGTCGACCACATCATCGTTTATATTCATCAGGCGAGATTGTGGTCAAGCATTGGTCTATCTTGTAATGTATCGATATCGGCTGGTAGGGCAAAGACGCGACGACGCTAGGTTATTGTGCATATATCCTGCTGTGTTACGTGACCAGGCAATGTGTGCACACCAACGATTTAGAAGATATTCGTATAAGTTCCTCATGTTGTATTACTGCTGTTTTGATTATTCACAGATCAACTCATAACACCTTCACTTCAGTTCTGACACTCGCCGGCCCCTCTAAGGGGACAATACGTGCTTATTTTGTTAATCGTAAGGTTACTGTTCGCTTAACTCCACCCACGTTACAAGTGCGGAGCTCTGGTGGGCACTCCTGAGAACGCGAGCGACACCATCCCTGGGACACAGTCTCTAACAGTTTATCCTCAAGAGTGTGCAGGAATTTTCCTTCAACGAAATCACAACACTTTAAAAACATCAGAGCGATAACGTCCCTGATCGTACGCTTCGCAACAAACACCCGGAAGTTACACGTTCCATTGTTGTTTTAAGTTATATTTAATTCCTCGCGACGTCGACGCGACTCACAGGGCATCGAGTGGAAGGCGCGCGACCAGTCAGTCATATTGCATTTGTTTATTGTGCTAAATTAAAATACAGCCACGCACGTCCAGGCGGGACGGAGACGCTTGCCTGCCTGTGACACTTTAATGAAACTACTTGCTTCGCTTCCCCTGCACATGTGCTACGGACGTGACGTCAGCATTCTACTGAGTTTTATTTAAACCATGTTAACATTTCCCGTTAAAGAATGCACCGATCGATGCCTCCCACGGACTAGTAAGCTGAAGAACGAGCGACGAAACCCACGTGAAGAATATACATGAGCGTACCGAAACGAGTTCATTTTGTAAATTGAAAAACCTTATGATCTACGAGACATCATTATCTGAACACGTGCCTAGTACCCTGACGCAATCAGAACCTCACGGAGCAGTGATCCCTCCTCAGAAGATATATATCTCCAATACTTTCTCCTATATTAAAGTGATATATCAAACCGAGCAAAACATCACCGGCGAGCATGACGAGCGCGTGCCCCGCCTCATATAACTTGTACAGACATATCAATATCCATCGGAGTACGTTTCCAGTGACACCACACCAAGCCAGGTCCTGTAAACCCAGTAGCGACGTTGTGGTGCATCCTTGAGAACATCGCGGCGCGGTGGATCACCCCGGCTCGTTACCGCTCCCGCCGCCGCCGGTAATCACGTCGACAAATGTTCACTCTTTACATGTCATTACACTGTCTGTATGTAACGAGGTGTCCCGACACACACATACACACGCACTGTGGCGGGTGTACACACGAGTATTATTATCTCGTTAGAATCAAAAAAATTTAAATATATTGTTGCGAGCTCGTGGGTTTGAGATTGAAGGAAAAAACCAATCTTCTAAATCACGGGTTCCCTCGACAGAGTGCGTCCCTGTCTCACCGGGTCAAAGTTTTCCGCACTGAGTTCGTCCCTGACACACATGACACACCAGTACACTAACACTTTTTCACCTCGACTGTACTTTTGTTTTACTAATTCTTCCGGTTTCCGTTTCTTCGCTTTACATCGCTGTTTACTTGGAACTGAACTGCTGTCGAAGTCCGGTCTGCGTATTTTATATCGGTTTTTTGACGTTTCCAGAGCCTTCGCCGTGACTGACCTTTCATTGTTTCACACGAAGAGGATAAGTAGATTGGCCTCCCTTTTCACACTCGTCTGTCCTTATGTGATATTCGAGAACCTTCCGCGCTATTCCTTTGTTGCTACTCCGAGATAGTAGATCCGCCTCTCTCTTTTCGCTTACATCAATATGTTCTAAACTCTGACTCTAATATTAGAGTTCCAATTTATCACACAAGTCACGCCCATTAGGATTTCAAAAGTGTCGTCTACGTTCACACGGACTGTCGGCGTGGCGAC
This sequence comes from Carcina quercana, assembly GCA_910589575.2. Classification (NCBI taxonomy): domain Eukaryota; kingdom Metazoa; phylum Arthropoda; class Insecta; order Lepidoptera; family Depressariidae; genus Carcina; species Carcina quercana. The sequence goes on along the minus strand of OU342428.1, from coordinate 17,452,585 downwards.
TGCACAGTGCCGCAGGCATGTACCCAAAATAACCATAATATGTATATAATAGTACCCACAGTAAGATTTTTGGGACAAAAATCATATTTCTAAATGATAATGATAAGGATCAAGTTATCTTTTCATTTATTCTAAAGCGAAGTAATATAATCGCCTGTGCCTGTTCCAACGTGGACGTCCACGTGACGTCACGACCCCGTCACACACACAACAACAGCGTCCACTGGTCGCACTCCTCACTCCTCACCTCACTCTCGCTGTCATGTTGGAATCAAATCTACATAATACATATAAACCGACTACAAACGTAGAGAGAGGTATTTCTCATATCCCTCCAGCATACTCGTAATCTCACAGACGTTATCCAAAACCTATTTGGTTCGAGTCGCGTCTGTCAAAGGAGTGTTTAGTGACGTCATCGCCGGGATCCTCTTCAATTCTGAATTCCTCTCGTACCCCCCGCCCCCCTCCCGCGACCCCGCGACCCTCGCCCCTCACCCTCACGCACGGCCGCCGCTCGAGATGAAGGCTGCATTACAAGCTCACTCACATTTGATCTGTCCCTATAATATCTCCGTAATACATACGCGAACGGAAAACTATTTACGCTTCAGATCTTGTGATTTACGTGTTGTTCTGGAGAGTGAGGGCCGAGTGGAGCCGTGGGGGCTCAGTTGGTGTGATAATTCTAAATCCAGGATCACACGGCGGATGACGCCGTACTGAAGCTGGGTTACTAGTGTACACAGATCACTACGAATATATATGCAGTGAATCAAAACACATTGAGGCGTATGTATAGCTATTTCCACAGATATATAGATATATACGCCTCTCCTTCCAACAAAGGGCAGTCGTTATAAGGGCGACGATTATGGATAGCTTTATGTGATACGTAATCTACGTCAATTTGTATTCTATCCAATTACCTAACATATTTTGTTTATACCCAAGATCTACAGATATAAAGGTTATCCGCCGACATGACAAATAATAAAAGTGAAGAACTTTCAACAAAATAAAGCGGCAACATGGTGGAAATTTAGTGGAAAGGCCAACTCAGATTAATGTTACGGTCAGGTTTATAACAGCGGTGTTCATGCTGACAGAGCTGAGGCTGTGTACAGTGCAGGGATATTAAAGAAATAAATAGAATAGAAATTTCACAGGAAATAGGACATAAATATTAATACTAATAATAATATTTTATGTATAAATACATTTCCGTGTGCTTTAGTGACGCTGTTTTATATAGAAGAACATATGTGAAAACATTTAAATGGTGTCTAGTTATACATTTTTTTTAAACTTATAAAAATAAACTGTATGTTTACCGAATAAACTAAAATAAAAATAAAATAAATAAATAACATGCTTATCAATGTTTATCCATCGTTCACAACAATACATAATCATGCTTAAGCCACGGTAAATCCTACAGACACGACGTCGGCTGTACCTAAAGGCAGGCGTTACTATCTCAGAGATAACCGTCCCGGTCGATAATTTATAATTACAACTTGATTCTTATGGTGTGTCAACAAAAATCTAATTAAGCATTATAAATGAGTTTATTAATTAAATTAGATTGGTGGAGGGGCCGAGGTAACAACAAAGGGGTTGGCAAAGGTCGCCGTCAGCCATTGTACGGGCGGCGGGCGGCGGGCGGCGGGCTGCAGGACCTCGCTCCTTGGTAATTGGTTTACGATCAAAAATCGCTACAACGCGCCCAAAGAAATAAATTAACTTGTACTGGTTTCTGTAGGCCACACGCTCCACGTCCGATAATAAATCCGTCGAGATTTCTCTCCTCATAATTGAATTAACTGTTGGTATTTGCGTTTGCGGGATAAGCTGTTGATTGTTAGCGCTCGCTCGTAACGTTCATGTCACGTAACTAGTATCGTGAAATCAGTTTCATATCATTAATTTCAATATGTACGCTAACGTCATAATGCCTGCGTTAATTGCATGAAATGTATATACTACTCTGTAATGAAACCCCAACAGCAAGGAGCTCTGCGGGATCATTCGAGGAAACGATCCCTACAAACAAGTGCAACTGTAGGTGAATGGTATCGATCGAATACAAAGCTATAAGATGTTGGTGGGTCCGTGGGTCTATCATCACTGCAATACAAAACTACTTTTATAACTTGGGAAGCTCTGCTGGTGTCGTAATATTTGTTTGGCGTCACGTGACTGAGCAGGACGTGGCCTGTGGTGCAGTTTACTAAAGGACAAGCATCGTTACAATATCATGGATTTATTTGCTGACGTCATTAGATATTGACCCTTGTCGTCTAGGAACTAGATATATCGTCCAACAAAGTTGTATCAGTACGTGAACTTCACCGCTGATCCTTGCCGCTTCAGCGTACTTATTTCACTACTTCACAACGTTTTTTGTGATTGTTTCATCATTATCAGCTGGGAAACATCCACTGCTGGACATAGATTTTTACTCCCAAGAAGAAGATGATGAGTGATCTGACCTACTCATTGCCACCAGCTCACTGACTCGTCGAGCTATTTCGGTAACCCGTACGACCACGTATTTCCTCGTTCCACGTAGAGAAATTCTCGTTCCATTGCTCGCTGAGCTTATTTAGTAATTTTTAAATAGGTACGCTATAAGTGACTATACATATGAGTTACGTCGTGCACGCCCCCGCCCCCGCAGCCCGAGGGGCCGCGGTCGCCCGGCCTGCGTTAACAAATGACTAAGCGAGGCAATCTTTTCCTGGTGACGAGTGAGTGTGAAGACACTGTTTAATTAAACGGCCATTACTCGACGGCGCGGCGTCCACCTTCATCATGGGACATAATCACTCATTACGTCACGGGGGCCGTGTCCCGCCCGCGCCGCCGGGACAGCCTGTCTCACCGAGACCATGTCCGGTGCACGCTGGGTTCATTACTAATTTGTGGGTTAAAGTTTTCTAATTCGTAACCTTTTACTGTTTCAAAAGTATATTGTTGTACGCCGCGAGGACCACCGTGGTCGGTGGTCGTCGTGGCTTCCACTGCTGATGATATCGACAGTTTTTGGATGGTTCTGCTGTCGGTTCACTAAAGTTTGCCATAATATGAAAGAATTACAGCATTCTAAAACTTATTTTTACTTTTAATGACTACAGCTTTTGATTTATGTCGAAAAGTATCCAAAAACAATGTTTACGATATGTATCAATGTTCGACTCTCAGTACACAGTTTTATAGCATCTATGTACAGTACAGTGTAATGGAAAGCCCATAGGCGAAAACTGGTGATTAGCTCGGAGTTTTAGTTAATTTAATAACATTGTTGTAGCTGTAAGTTTTCCGAAAATATAAAAATAATAAATAAATGTTTTTTTTATATATCGCTTGGCCATATCAACTGTGTAACTGACGTCATGTGTGCCAGCAGATTGCACGCGTAGTGTGGACGCCTGCTCGCTGTCTGGACGATCGCTTCCTGGTATCCAGTCCGCCATATACCAGGAGAGCAGCTACAACAAGTATACACGTACTATATATATATTTATGTATATGAGCGCTACATTTGCAGGAGTAGGTCCTCCATGACGTCGTCACCGGAAGCCGCGATGAATGTCGGCCATTACCGCGCGCCGCCGCCTCTACCTGATACCTTATCGCTAAGTTAATTCGTGAGGGAGCGCCGGGCGCGGTGCGAGGCGTCTCGCGTCTCCCCGCTATCACTAACATCAACCATCATCCCGCAATGTCCCGTACACACACACACACACACACACACACACATCACTAGAGGCGCCGTCCTTTCCTGTCCCGCGTCCTTTGAGTTACGACGCGATCCCACTTTATGACCTGTTACTTTGAAATAGGTAACTAGAGCGCCGTGAAGCGTCCGCCCTGCTGGGAGCTGGGAGCTGGGAGCTGCGAGGTTGTGGTCCTTCTTAAAACTACACAGTTTACTGACGTCTATTTGGGAACCAGGGGAGTTTGCGCACGTTTGTGTTTTAAATGCTGAAAGTATTTCAGCTCTAGTAGCAGCTCCAGTAGTATCAACTAAATAAGCAGAACTGAAACAGATACATTTGTTTTCATCGAACATGTTACTTTGATGACATTTATACATGTTTAGGTTAACACACCACTTTCAGAGGCATATAAATATTTGTAATTAATGGAGACATGGTTCACTGTACTGCGACTCCGCAGAGAATTATGCACATTATTTTAACACTACTATTAATTACTTTATACCGAATTAAATGTATTGTTGTCTGCTGGAAATGTGACGTGATGTCAGCTCCTCAACTGCAATCTCCGAATTCTTTAACTGTTTTCTTACACCCGGTCACGTGACTTACTCTCGAGAAAGATTATCGTCAGCCTCTGATCTTATTGTAAACCTTGATTGACATAACAAATTTTATATACGGCGCAGTTCTACGCTTAGCTACATACAGACAAGCATGCATGATGTATCTCTGCCTGTTCACTACGGTATACATGATAAATGACATCAGTCAATTACCACGTCGGTGCGGCCTGCCTTGCCCTGTCCTGCCCTGCCCTGCACTGCACTGCACTGTACACTGTAGATATGTAATGTAAACTATAATCAATATTGTTTGTCAGTTAGTGTATCGGCGCCTGTAAGCTCGTAGACAAAGTGAACGGCGAACAAAGTTGTTCGTCAAGTGATCCCTCCCCCAGCTCTGTCCTCAATAAGAACATGAACAAATGTCAGAGCGCCGCCCGCCCGCCCTCGCCGCCCGCCGCCCGCCGCCCCACAGGTACCGATTCTCTGAAAACGCTTACAAATCCTATTACCCGGTACAAGGCACTCGAGCGAGCTTATTGACCAAACTTTCCTTTTCGATTGAAAGAAAAATCAGCCCGTCAATACGACTCGGGGAGCTCAGTGAATAAAATTCAATAATTCATGTGAAAACTTGTAAGTCCTGGACAAAAATGTTCCGAACAAAAAGGTAACTCGTCCGGCAACTTTTGTTTCTCGAGTCACGGCACCAGAGGAGCAGATCCAGGGCTCACGGTGCGGGGTGCGGGGTGCGGGGGTGGACCCTGCTGAATTATTTATGGTTATGGCGGACGTTTTGATTCGGTCCGGTGAGCTGGAACTTTTATAATTAAGAGTCGAGTGATTCTGCGTTGTCACCGTTCATTGAAGTCCGTCAGTGAGGAGACATCGGATGCGGACCGGAGAGGAGACGAGGAGTCCCCAACACGCCCTCACGTGGGGCGGACATGCGGCCACACGTGACGCAGTGAAGAATCTTCACACTCGCTCTTCACTAAAGAGTATTTCCAGTTTGCATGTAGAACCGATTGAACCTACGTAACTAATTTAATATATTTATATAATGCATAGAAACGTAAATCTGTGAGATTACGTTGAATGAAGAGCGAGGCTCTGCACTGGGCGCGGGATAAACATGTCTCTGAATGTTGTGAAAAATGAGTTGATGTCGTCAACAAATTGTAATTAGCATCTCCGTTTCTGTTGATCAGCTTCACTTCGTAGAGTATAGTTCCTGCAGCATGTGGTGCGGCGCTACTTTGTTTTATATAAAGGATATATCCATTACCCGCACCCTCCAGCTAATTAATTGAATTGTGAAAACATCGTAACTGACCCCGCCCCGAGCGTGGCGCGGCGAACGTCAGCGATAGTTACCCAGCGGCATGTACTACAGTGTCACCGCACCGCACGCCGCTGGTCAACTCACCATCACGTGGTAATTTGGAGAGACTTTTATATAATTAAGATCCTACATGTTTAATACCCAAATTAACAAATAAAATGATTTGATTTGTGGTTTCGCTGTTGGACTCTGGCAGGCGCCAGAGAAAACCATGACTTGTAGATGAAACGCGGCAATTTCAATAAAAAATATATATCATCAGCCGGGAAACGCCCACTGCTGGACATAGGCCTCCTCCATGGTATGACATTGACCAGTCCCGAGCCACTTGCGTCCGGCAACTCCCCGCGACTAGGACGTCTGTCAATCTTGTAGGGGGACGGCCCGGCACACGCTTCTCGGTACGTGGTCCCCACTCGAGAACATTTACTGACACTTTTACTTACTCGATACACAAGGCCAGAACCCTGAAAAACCAATCACTCGCAAACTCTTATTTTCCTTGAAGTTACTGATCACAGTCTTCTTAGCGAGTGTCGTGCATTACTGTGGTTTGATTTACCCATTGAATTACAATTATTATTATAAGGAGGTAGGCAGCACCAGCACCAGCACCAGCACCAGCACCAGCAGGCTGCAGGCTGCAGGCAGCACCAGCAGGCTGCAGGATTGTGCACCTGACAATCGCCGGCACCCTGTTACCATAGACATCAACAAGGACAAACATCTTAAATTGAATGACAACAATGATTATTTCGTTTGACCGCTAGAAATTTTTTTAAACTATTAATAACATTAGAGGACGTGGTGACGTGGTTGTGTTGTCCGGACTCTAGTTCACAATGAGCGGCTCGCCGGAGCGACAGACGCCCCACAGAACTTGTGTAAAGTTACCGAGAAGAACTCCCGCCCGCCCAGCCAGCGCGCGCGTCTCTGCCGCCGTACTTCTTACATCTAGTTAATTAATCAAAGCACTTGTTTTCGGCTCGTTCCGGAAATAGGGCGGTGCTCATTAACTGTGGTATCTATTGCTTCATTAAGGGCGCGGACCCCGCGATAAATCGACTAGAAATTGGCCGATTTCGACCAAATTAAACGTCGCCCGGGACGTGACAAGGAGCTCAACTCGCCCGCTCCCGACTCCGACACAATTTAGTACTAATTGGCAGTCAGAGACTAGTGTCGTCGGCGCTCGCTACAGATGACGTCACCGTTTACTCTACACTTCGATTGTCAGAGGTTCGTTCGATCACCCTGTCAGTGACTGATCTGAGACCTCGACACTACCTACTTATTTACTTGCACGACACAGCACACTGAGTCAATAACGACATGCTTTAGTGTCTGTCGACATCATGACTGTCCCCAGCACGCACACACGCACGCGTCCCCCCTGTCCAGACACGATAAATAATAAACATGATGAGTGCGGTGCAGGGGGTGGGGGTGACTCCACCGACGCATACATCATTGATCAGCTCACACTAATTATGAATGATGAGGGACTACTCGATAACATGGTCCCCGCCGGCGCCCCGCCCCGCCCCCCGCGCCGCCGCCGCACGACCGATGGTTCTGCAAACTACCCGGAAAAGATAAACAAACGGGGACGGAGTAAAATTGAAAGTGATAATCTCGTAATGATACTCTCGGTTTATCTTGGGAATTGTTCCGAATTAGAGATTAAAATGTCAAAGATTTCGTATCTGTGTCGAGCGTCACCGGAACTTTTAAAAGCTTTTCGCTTCGGAGTTGCGTCGGCGTGGCTCTCGCGGAACGACTGCTATTCAGTAATATTCCATTTTATATTCGGTCAAATGGACTCATTATCTGTCACAGGCTCCCATCAGACCAAATTTAGTGTGACAAATGTTAAGAGGCTATGCTGTTGTCAAAGCGCCCATACAAACGTAGTCCAGTCATATTTTGAGTATTAAGCTATGAAAATCTATGAAATTTTCAATACACAATCTAGAAACAAATATCTGTGTCGGTGGTGAGTCAGATTTTCGTTTAAATATATACTTCCAGAGTTACAGGGCGTCAAAGTATTGTATTTTTCGGTAATAAAAAGCCTCAACTTTGAACCTGATTTACAAGAGTATGAATCGATTTAGAACAATTTGGAAAAACCACCGACATCTGAAATTTCATTAGTATACTGTGTTAAAAAAATGGTTACATAATATACTGTATCCTTCAAATGATCCCTGGACTACGAAACATCCAAATAACGGGTGGATAACATCGCATAATGTATGCTGTCTCACCGTACGCGCTCGGGTAGGATAGGGCTCGGAGAGGGACAGCTACAAAACAATTTAACCTTGAAACCGACCACGTGGTCTTACCAACATAGCCTCTTAACATCTCGTATTAGATTGTATGGGTCTCTCGGAGTGTTCTCTTTAACGCGTTCACCTCACACACACACCTGACGGAAAGCAACAGTGCACACAGCCGTTTGGCGGTAGACTTAGGAAACATGTTGATATCCGGGCGGACATGAGAAATGTTCTCCACCAACCAAACCGAATGCCGGCGCCGATACCTCTGACTGGTGACTCCAGCGCTGTAGCTACTACTAGGCCACGGAGGTGTTCAGTCTGTCCTGCTCGCACTGGGGCCCGTGTCCGCTAGCCATCACCGTCACCGGCCAGGTCATATATAATGTAATTACATCACACCCCCGCTCGCCCCGCTCTAATTGCCGGAGGTTGTAAACAACATCATAAGCACCCCTCCTTCCCTCTCCCTTAAACTGAGCAGAGGTTACTCCACAAGTAAACCGTTATCTCTGGATCGGGAGCCGCCACAGGGACGCTCGTGGAGTACATCAAACGTACAATTACGTATATTTATAAACAGCTCCAATTACTTCAGACAGCGCTGTGATTTTGAAGGACGATTTCAGTAATTTTCTAGAAAATCATGTTCATTTCAGCGAAATCTTTTGACGTCAATGATTTATCTGTGAAATGGCGAAACTAATGAAACGATCCAAATGATCGTTGTACAGTCTCGGGGCAGGACCTCACACTCCCTCACAGAGTATTAAAGTACTGCATATTTAGAGACTCGAGAGAACTTTTCTAACCCAAAATAAAATTTCATTGTTTTTGAAAATGCATGCAGTACTTATTTACAACAGACATTTTGAACCGCAAAGTAACACAGTAATTACTCTGAGGAACCTTTATTGTACGGTACAAAGTAACAGCTGATCTCTCGAACAGTGCCCCAACGACCCGAACCAGCTCTTACCTATTCATATACGAGTATCAAGAGCGTTCAACCACTCTACTTTTAACTAGTTTGCTGGCAGCTCATATCTCATTGCATTATTACTGGAACAGTACAGATGTAGACAACACTTATTTGAAGTTATTTGTTTCCAGTGGCAATATTGGTTTAGATTTGTGACAAGTGGCACGTTCCGCGAATGTCCACGGAGCCAAGGCCTGGCCTTGTGTTTGTATTTTTCATTATAACTGTACAACTTATAATTTTGAAAGGACATTATCAAATAAAAGCGATTTAGTTACCATTGTTGTATATTTTAGTTTAGTTTATTTGTACAAATACATATAAAACGCACGAAACAGATGATAGTTCAGATTAGATAGAGAGAGTTACGCTTGTGCCGAGTAGATCAAACGTATCTAAAAAATGAACCTTTTGTGTATAAAAACGTTTATATAATTTTTTGTTAATGACTTTTTGTGTTCTGAGTAAAAACATATAAAAAACTTAACGTTGAAAACCAAGATGACCTCAATAAAATTTCATTTGGCGCTGTCAGTTACTACAAAAAGAGTGATTTGTGCAATTAAAATAAATGCAATAATATAATTCTAGTACTTTTCTGTACATGTTTAGATTATTACTTGATATTTTAAATAGTGTACAAGTGCACGTCGAATTTGACACATCTCTTTTCATACAAACTTGCATGAGCAGGTCGCACGTCTGTGGGTCAGCGAGTGAGTCAGAACGAACCCCTTTATTGGTATAGATAATCTCTCCCTAAGCGCAGCATTCTCTCGGAGCTACAGTAAGCCGTCCCGCGCTATTTGCACGTCTGCTACCCGCCGGGGGGCACTGCGAGGGGGCGGGGGCTGCACCGAGCACCGCTATAAATATCCTGCAGCCAGCACCAGTACTTAGCCCCTTAGGTCGACGCCTCACACTGCGAGAAACAGGCAGAGGTGCCGCGAGATTAACAATAAACCACAGACTCTCACGTGACAGTACTGGAGCACAGCATGTCTGCTGTCCTTATCATCTCTCCTGATTGTCGGACGAGGAAACATTGTGTCGCACAAACAAAATTGGCACTTATTAGGATAAGAACAAACTCAAATTTAAATAATAAAATAATGTATGTATGTACATATGTATTGACAATAAAATATTACATTTGGACGAATCATTAGATGCACGAGGCTTGTGCGTGACACTACGGCGTGAGTAGGTGTAGTGCATCACGAAAATATTGATATGAAACAAGTGATTCGTAGCCCGGGAGAGCTCGGGCGGGGCGGGGGCCGGCGAATCCGAGAAACCAATAACTGCGGAGATTCTTCCGGCCTTTCTTTTACGGGACGCCTTTACAAAAACGCCGCAAATATTTCTACTGCGTAAAATATTTATATTATTGCTAAATTCTATCTCTGCCCGCGGCTTCGCCCTCGTGGACTTTAGAATGTATCCCATGGGAACTACTACATAACAAATATCACACTGACGCGACACTTCCAGCCAGTTACTTTACGTCAATGAATAATTGTTTGGATATGATTCATACTGCAATTCTAAAATCGCGATTAAAAATGGGGGATGGGGGTAATGGGGTGCAAGATTCTCATACCTACCACACCAAATATTAAAAAAAAAATTTTTGAGCCGTCTCTCGCGAGTGCGACCCCAAAAGGCGTGACACCGAAATTGTATATATTAGATTGCGTCTATCTATCTCTTTCTTTATCCCTTTTCCGACATCATTGAAAAATACGTCACTCTTAATTTTTATAAATAAGGTTAACTACAAATTTTCATGCAGTTGACTTCAAAAACAACAGAGTTCACACACAAACTGTCATCCCCCTTTTCACCCCCACTTAAAATCCGTGAAACACATATTTTTATCTAATCTATCCACAAACCAATTTTCATGGCATTATCTTCAAAAATAACGAACTTAAATTTAAATGTGCATCCCTGATTTCACCGTCTGGGGGTTAATTTTTCAAAAAACGGTAAAACACGTTACCCTTACTTTACCCCTTATTTATAAGACTGAATATCAATTTTTATGTTATTGGCTACAAAAACAATAGAGTTCACATACAAACTTTCATCCCCCTTTTCATCCCTTTTCAGGATGAATATCCAAAAACTGTGAAACACGTATTTCGTTACTTTTGACCGAAAAGCTGCTTAGGAATTTTCATGGATCTATCTTCAAAAATGACGGACATTCATACAAACTTACATCCCTAATTTTACCCTTTTAAGGGTATAATTTTGAAAAGACCTTTCTTAAACGATGCCTACACTTTACAAAGAACACACTCTCCAAATTTCATGTCTCTAGGACCCATGGTTTAGGCTGTGCGTTGATATCTCAGTCAGTCAGTCAGCGAGCAAGTCAGGACTTTGAATGTTATATGTATAGATAGATCATCCGAACCCCCGCGTGCCGCTACCATAGCTCAGGAACCGACTCTGTGAAGCGCTAGGCCGGTAGTGTATCGTCGTTGAGTCAACTCCACAATTGATTCCCGCTTACACCTCTCAGTCTGCCAGTTCCCCTAGTCAGGCCTCCACGTCGCGAGCTAAACTCTGTTGATACACGACTTAAAGCTCGGCTTCAAGTGCGCTTGTAGTGCACTTTTATCCTTGAAGCGGAGATTTGGAAGAAGCATGCGAGTGGAGTCGAGGAGATAATAGCTACAGAATTTATTAGTACACGAAGCTGCGAGTAGTGAAGGGGCAGATAGGTACCCTATCCATCGTGAACACCGCACATATAGGAAACATACATACAGCTATATTGTAATAAATAACCTTGCGCATGTCTAACGCATAACTGAGCTGTTAAACACACCCTCCCGCACCGCTCCCATGCGTCAGGAGCAGACTCAGTTACGCGTTAGACCTGGACATACAGATTCGACTACGTGAAACGAACCCCGGTTCATGTAGATTTGTGAAAATATAAATTTAATTGACATTGTTTGATACATTGAATAATAATGAGATGGACATATCGTCCTCGTAGGAATGCTCCCTCAGTTCCATGAGAGAGACAGAGAGACACGACACTGACTGTATGTTATTGTATCCCTTGGACATGACGGCTTATGTCGAAATTAAATTAAACCATAGTTAGTATCAAACATTCACATTGCATACGGTTTACAAGCAGCAAGAGCAACGTCGCTCGCTCGTAGTAGCTGCTACGAACTAGTCGCTCATAGTGGTTGCTACGAACTTCGATACAGCTTGAGGCGCGTAGTATTTGCTACGAACTTTAATACCAGACTTGACGGGAGTAGAGGCTGCTACAAGCTTAAATACAATCTGACGCTCTCAGTAGCTACTGCGAGCTTTGATACAAAAGCAAAAATATTGTGCAATTGAGATCCTCGTTGTGTAAAGTTATGTATACATATATAACAGGGTGGTAATGAGTTATACTCATAATTGTGTCAGTAATTGCTCCAATTGCTTGTTTCCAATCAACATCCCGGCAGCAGCAGTGCCGCGGGCTCGCAGCCCCGTGCCCGGCGCAGCCAGCGGAAACATTTGGGCACGTCGCGTCGAGCCGTAGGCACAATTAGCAAAACACGAGCGAGCGAAAACACGAGCAATAATTTTAACGAGAATAAACGCATCTCGTCACTTATCGTGGCGGCTGAGATCAGAGTGCCCTTCAATGTATGCCCCCCTGCCTCCCTGCCATTCCTACGTCACTCGCTGTACATCACGTATTCAAACGACAAAACGTGTAAACTCCAGCCTACACGTTGAATTTCCACACAATTTCCACGCTCTCATCTCTGTCTGAATCATGTAATATTAATATATAACACAGTCGTAGGGCTGCGGGTCGGCGGGAGGGGTGCGGGAAGGCGAGGCAAGACAGATTTATTGTATGTCTGCGACAGGAGCGGGCCGGCCAGGGGAAGAGGGCACAAATAAAACTATTTAGATGCATATTACTGCTGCGTGCGGCAGACATTGCTTATGTTCATTCTGGAGCTGACACCAGCGCTCTGCCTCCTGCCTGCGCAGCGGCGACGGGGCGCCTAGATGGAAGGTCACGACCCCGAGACTCCGCGTCTACATTTGCTTCATATACATTTCAAATTATACAATTAAGGTCTGCTATTGCTGCCCTGCAAGCCCTCCCGCCCTGTACTCTTCGTCTGTATCCTTTGATGTATATCTCTCAGGTATATTTCGTAACATCGTCATCATCGTCTTCTTGTTCCTCTACAAATAGTGAAGGTTGGCTGTCAACTCGCTGCACTCTTGTCTGTCGCGAGGCGAAAGAAGTTGATCGTCACTCGCGGCTCCCGTCCTCTCTGGAATGTTCCACAGACAGAACTTCTTCCTACGACTCGTCGCTTTCTACCAACTTTGCCCATCATGTATCAGAACGCGTCCTCGATATGCAACATTTTGTATCTTTATGATGGACGCGAGTCAAAGTTTCTGTCCGAGTCATCGCAGGAGATGTCCGTAAGTACTGCATCCGATAATATATACATTTGAAGTTATTTCGCGTCTTCTCTCACATTATAGATTTATTCTAGACATAGTAATCGTCGTCACTTTTGTTTTACGTTTGTTTTTACGCCAGAAGATTGATTATTACTGGCGCCCCTGTCCCAACAGAGGGATGCGATGCTGACATAAGAGCTGACATATATTTTTCATATTTCACTTTAAATGCAATAAATTGTTGAATAGAAAACTCATAACAGAGTTGAGAGCGCTTTGGAATACTACTCTATTCAAGCTGGAAGCTCGGGGGTGCTGTATAATTGAAAAATTGAATGCCTCTCTCCCTCCCCGGCCCCACCCCGCTCGCCGCGAGTTGCACATCTATCTAGTCTGTCTGTGTATCTTGTACTACCCTATCCTCTAGCGCTTTAGACTCAGTTGGACAATTTTAATTTGCTGCTCTCCGCTTCTATAAGAGTTTCCTATGCGGGAGTGTAGCGCGTGCGGCCGGCCGCGCCAGCTCCGCGCGCTCGTCAAAGAAACTACTTTTAAATTTAATTGCAGCGAATGTCGTCACATTTTTCAAAATACTGAAACAAATTACATTCAGCATCGGGGATTCAACTTCGTTGCGCATTCGTCATCCGGACGGGATTTCAATAAAATCTGTCCGGATCCGGAAACCAGCTCGATATTAAAACAAACAAAACAATGGAAGCCGCAGCGGCGGGCGGGCGGCGTCGTGGCGTCATTTGTTTTAATTTCAATAATTCTGTCAGACGGCTGCGTCCGGATCGCTCCGGGTTCCCATTCATTTACTTCATTTCATTAACATTTAAAAGCCTTTGTTGATTTTCCGAACTATCGAGTCTGGCGCGCGTCCAAGCGGGCTCGCACCTCGCCCGCCGCCCGCCGCCCGCCGCCCGCCGCCGGGGGCCGCGCGCACACGGTCGGGCGCGCCCACTGCCTGTGAGAGGCATTCATAGCTTCATAACCGCCGCACACAAACCACCCGAGCGTGACATAGCAGCGTGTGCCCGGCGCGTGTGCAACTGAGGGCAGGTGGACCTCAACACGGCAGAGTTGCACCCTCGCCCTCCACTCCACTCCACGTCACGACTGTAACGCGACGTATTCAACAGAACGGAAGCTAATTAACGAACAGTTCGCGTTTACGTCGGCAATAAGACGAATTTATACGTCTCCAGCCGTTAAATTTACGGCCTACTTCGTTGAGTGCTATTTCCGGAACCAATATTTTTGCGGTCGCCGTCCCGGGCCCCGCATCTTTCTCCCCAGAGCTGTGACGGAGGATTTAATTTTCGCTTGCTGTAAAAATAATTGCAAATTCTTCAGCTGCAGAAATTCCATAAAATTTAGTGGAAATATAAAAAGCTAAAGCGCTAAGAAAAGCAGTAAAAATTGTTTCATTACTTACGTTTCAGGTTTTCATTTTGCGTGACAACCGTCAACGTGTAATTTGCATTAACACCACCGAGCTTGTCCTAGCGGACTCAGGCGGCTCATGCTGCACCGACCGGGGCGCAGCCGTGTGGCGCTAGCTTTATAAATGGCTAAATCAATTGTATTCATCTCATTGTTGGATGAGAACGATCAAACTCGTCTGGTGTGAGCGCAGCTTCCCCGGCGGGGGGTGTGCGGGGTGCGGGGTGCGGGCCGGGGTCATGCAGCCTCACGACCAGGTAATTGTTTTACTTCGGCTTGTGTTCTTTACGACGCTCCGCTAAAAGGTAAGTCTTGTTAAGGTAATGTGCTTTATTACAAGTGGAGCAACACACCCATTACATAACACACGTGTAACATCTGCAGAACAGGCCTGCACTGCAACTGATAACATGTTAAATCAAAAACTGTGGTAAAAATAAGAATATATCGTTTAACAAACGACTGCTTTCATTTCGCAGCAACCATATTTCCTTGCGCTTCACGTATAATTAAATGTTTTTGTATCGTATTCACAATTCAAAGTTCAGTAAACAGCGAGGTACGAAGCACAATTATTCACGAGGATGCTGGTGGCTGGTACACAAATCCTCTTGTGACATGTTCAATTACAGAACTTTTAATTCGCCATTCGCAGCAGCTTCCTCTGGAATGCTACGAGAATATTTACCGCAAAACTACCCCCGCCCCCGCCCGCGCCCGCGATCGCGCCCGCTCTTCGCTCGCGTGCATTAAAAATTTTATGACGTCATAAATCTGAAGGAGGGCGATAATAACGCGGAAGGACGCGCGCTAACCGCCCGCAGCTATTTTATTGTGAAATTACGCGGCCATTCGGAGAATCGAGTCGTCATTATGTCGCCGTAATTGCAGGTTTGTCGCGATGAGAGCGCGTCCTCCCGACGCCCCCGCCCCCGCCCCCAACGCACAATGGCTTCAATGCGTCTGCTGCAGACAATCTCCGCGACCACTTATTGGGATTGCGGATTACAGGATCAGCGCACGTCTTTTCGCCGGCCCCTAGATACTCTCACCGCGGCCATTGTAAGAAAACTTTTATTTTTAAAACTTTTAAAATCACAGCTACATATTGAGTCTGAGCCGAGCAGCCTGAAAACACGTGTAAATTCAATTATTTAGTGCGATGGCCAAGTCTCAATATATTTATATAAAACATTAAAGAATTTTTGAAGAGAAACATTAAACTTGATACAGAGGAAGCAGAAGTGGAGCGAATAATCTCATCTTTAAGGACTGATTGTGCTATTGGCATTGACAGACTCTCCGCCAGTATCATTAAACAAAGTAAAACATCCCTTGTTCCACCTCTCACTTACATTTCTAACCTATGCCTTAAGACTGGTATTTTCCCAGACGCATTTAAAAAAGCGATCATCCATCCCATATACAAAGCTGGGGCCCCATCTCGGTACTTACATCATTGTTCAAAATCTTAGAAAGAATAATGAACAACCCTTTAACGAAATTTCTAGAAAGTAAAAACATTCTCTCCGATAATCAATACGGTTTTCGCACTGGCAGATCCACAAACGATGCAGTTAATAACCTAGTTGAAACAGTTGTTAAATCTCTAGATAAAGGTAAAAAATCGTTAGCAGTCTTCTTAGATCTTGCAAAAGCTTTCGATTCGACCCCGATACCTAGACTAATCTCAAAACTAGAAGCGATAGGTATTAGGGGCACCCAACTCGCATTATTCAGCGATTACCTCCAAAACAGAACCCAGCAAGTCAAGATTGGGGATCACATCAGTTCCCCGCTACAAATAGAGTTTGGTGTCCCTCAGGGAAGCATTCTTGGGCCAACGCTATTTCTGACCTACATCAACGACATTTGTAACACGGAAATAGACTCTGGTAAACTCTTTGCCTATGCTGATGACACTGCATTAGTGTTTTCTGCAGAAAATGCATGCATGCAATGCATTTAGACAAGCACAAAAAGGCTTTAATAAAATCTTTCAAGCTCTTTCGGGAAACGGACTGACGCTAAACATTGGCAAAACTAAGTACATGACATTTTCTTTAACCAGTCGAAACTTACCATCTGAACATAAATACAACATTCAGGCTCATCGTTGTTATCCCACGGGAACTTTAATTTGTCACTGTCCTAACCTGGAAAAAACGGATACATACAAGTACTTAGGTGTTATAATCGATAATAAGTTGACCTTCCGATACCATGTCGAACTTCTATCAGGCCGTACTAGGAAACTAATTTATACTTTTAAGCACCTCAGGCACATAGCTGACAACATTACCATAAAACAGGTTTACTACTCTCTTTGTCAATCCCTTCTAACATATTGCATTACCTCTTGGGGTGGTACATATAAAAGCTATCTTATTAAACTAGAACGATCGCAACGGGCTGTACTAAAGGTCTGCACATTCAAGCCATACCGTTATCCAACTAAAGAATTATATACTTTTTGTGAAGTCTTGTCTGTCAGAAAACTATTTATTCTTCAAACCATTCTTCAAAAACACGCTGAAAAGCTTAACCCGATCCCAACAAGTCAACGTAGGTGCTTTGTTCCCCCTGACATACACCCCAAGACCACCTTTTCACGCAGATTTTATTGCTTTCTGGGCAGCTTTTTATACAATAGAGTGTACCAGAACCTTAAACTGTATCTACACACTAAAACAAAGTATGAGTGTAAAAAACTCGTCTCCCAATGGTTACTTGCTCTTGGTTACGGTGAAGCAGAAGACTTATTACATCCCGTAAAGTAACCTCTATGGCCATTTCAGACAGACAGACAGACAGACACACAGAGACACACACACACACACACACACCACCACACACACTCCACGTACTTGTGTATATATATAGACAAGAATTCCGTGCGGGGAGACCTGGTTACCCATAGCACAGGCCTCGAGCTTAGTCTGGGAACCAGCTCTCCCACAACTACTTTGTAACACAAAGTTGTAAGCTATGATATAAGTTTACATTAATAAGTATTATTTCCGTGTGGTCTCAGCGTTACAATAAGACCACTCCTATCATCGCGCGGGTGTCGTAAAAGATGACTAAGAGAAAAAATATTGAGTAGATGAGCCGCAGCATCTGTGCTGCCTGTGCCTGCATCCCTGCATGCTACACTGGCATGCTCAAGCGTGGTCGTTGTCACGTATGTGCTTCTCGATCATGTCGATCTACTTCGTAGATCAATGAGGGAGACTCATGTCCACCAGTGGACTGGATTACGCTAAGAACTATTTAATCTGTGATAATGCTGTACGTGAGAGGCTGTAGCCGGACCTGCATGGGCTACAAAGGCGTACTGCTCGTACACTGTAGTGGCACTAACTGTCGCGAGCGGACATGATTTTATTTTATTTTATAGGTTGCCAACACAGCAGGCATCATTACAAAGCAATTACACACACACACACAAAAATTCAGTTCTAAATGCTGCCGCAATTATAGGCAACTACGGCTTACACAAAAAAAGTATCTGAATAATAACATTTAAAAAATGTGCCTCAAATTACAAAGTGTAGGCACGCTTAACAGCGTTTTTAAACTTATCGATGCCGTCATCAAAAATATCAATATCGATCTCTTTGTTTTTTACAATTTTGTTGTATTGTCTCATTAGGCGGTTCAATGGTGAATATTGTTGCTGCTGCCTCCATGATGCTGCTGTCCAACATGAAGCTGACTCACAGAGGGAGAAGGCAATGCTCGCGGGACTGGGGTGGATAAGATGATGATGATGAACACCGACGTGTTTGCAATTGCATGACTGTTAGTTTTAGTACCACGACATCGATGCTGGAGATTAATGTCAACACACGGATACATGGCCTCGCGTCACGCGTGATGCAACACTGACAGCGTCGGGCTCCCCCTGCTCGCTGCGTATACACGCAAACATCAATCACTGACATGAGGACGTGCGCGCCCGCACCGAGCCCCGCCGCCGACACCGACGACGCAGCTGGCAGTAGATCCCTCTCATTGAAGGCAGGGAGACATATAAAAGTACAAAAAGGAAGAGGCAATAGAGTGCGCGGTTTCAATTGGCGGCTTAATACACTTGATCAGGGTCCGAAGGTGGAGCGAGGCATACAGCGCGCGGGGCGGACACGACGCGACTCGACCCGCCGCCTTGATGAGCTCCAGCTCGGAGAGATCACGCTGCACCGCACCCACGTGGGAATTACACCCAAAACTATCTACTCCATTAAGGAGAAGAGCCTCTGACAGATGAATAAACGAACAGCATTGACTCAACAATACAGCTTCGCAAATACGCACTTTTATCATAATCCACTGTTGGACATAAGCCTCTCTCATATATCGACATATTTGATTTTTCATTTGGAAAAATAATCGATCACAGTAACATTTTGTTGTTAAATAGGTATGGATGCTGCGGCCCACCTGATAAATACTTTATACGCCTTTTACGAGACCCGCGGGATGACATGGGGTGCTGCTACTCTAAAGCCAAGACCACGCGGCGTGCACTACTTAAAACTCTCATCATAAAATATCTCGTATCTTCCATGAGAGTTTTGCTATAACCACCGCGCTTGCTTGCCAGCCGGACCAGTGATCACAAGACTCTGTGAAGACATATGCAGATGACCATCTCTTGCATGGTCTTCGGTCGGGCTGCGCTCATGTGCACACACGCGCTCGAACGCATGTATTACATTGATGATATGGTGGATCAATGTATTTATTTGCAACGTATCAGTCCGACTAATTTGTTTTCAATCGCAGCTCGATGTATACTAATCACAAATGAGTCTAGTAATTAGGTCGTGTCATACATCCGCCGCTAGGTGCTGTGGCCCGGCCGGCGCCGGCGCGGTGCGTGCGCACCAATCAGCACTCGTTAGTTTAATTCTGGCAGCTGCAGCCACGCGCGACTATTGCATACAAACCAATTACACGTTTAAACTACGATTAACAAACGATCAGGGGAATACATGTCCAGATTAAATTGTATAATAATATACCTTATCCATTCCAACATTATAAATAAATGTGAGAGTGAGGGTTGTTCCTTCCCTCACGTCGCACCGCCCAGTAATATGGAACACGATAGAGATAGTCGCATGGCCGTTGGAGTATATCGTTACCGAGCAAGTACATCCCGTGGGATCATGTCTGAAGTCGCACAAGAAGTCCAGTAGCATAACTTGCCTTGTTGTCCTCGAGCTATATACGTTTAAAATATTACCCGAACTGAGATTGAAGTGATGGTGTTGTTACACCAAATAAAATCTCAATGGTATCACCATGAGCTGCCGTCCACGGTTGGACGTGGGACTCCCGCATGTAACAGATCGCCTCGACGAGGTGGTGATTTGCCGTAATGACGGATTGATGATACAAGTTACACGTTGTTGATACTTATGGTGGTAGTGGCTGCTGCCCATCTCTTGATTTTTGATGAAAAGTGTTGAATTATTTTAATAGAATAAATCAATCATTAAAATAATAACAACTGAAGTAGATACGCTAAGTACATATATGGTAGTCCGCTGCGTGCGTCCGGAGCCCGGCACAGCGCAGTGCGCGGGCGCCGCGCGCTCCCGTCGCGTCGTCGCCGGTGGGTCGTCTCTCGCGCCGGCGGCTGTGAACGTCCGCTGGAGGTCTATAAACGTTTATTGTTCCCGGGACCGCAGACGTAGGTAATAGTGATTCCCGCCGCTATCCGACGGAGGATCCTAATGGCCTCCTTATGTGCCGCCCCCGCCGCACCCCGCCCGCCCCGCCCCGACCCGCGCGCCTCTTTATTGCCAAACTTTTAAATTTCCTGTCGGACGATATCTCTCGCCGATAGTGGACGAGCGCTGATGGTGTAAGTTGTCGGTCGCGACGTGATACACAGCTTGTTGTCGTCGTGTAATGGGAGCCGGGCGGGCGGCATCACTCACAACGGGTGTACCTACTCACTCGCTGCCCGCCGGCTGACGCGTGCCGCCGACGGTCAATTGATTGGCTCGAGTTATTGCTTCCGTTCAATTGTGTGGCAGTTTGCTTTTTAAAATTGTTTTGTTAACTAATGTCGATGTATAGAGTCATAATTACATGAGCGAATCAATTTTTATACTAGACTTTGAGCTTTTTTTAGTCTTTCACTAACTGCATATACGGCACACGCAGTTGAGGATCGGATCTCTCAACCATTCACATTTCTTGGTCAGCTATAGAAAACAAATATTGTGTAAAAATAAAAATAAAAAATCAACAAAACTCCCGCCGCGTGACAAGAATGCGTCGCGGGCCCGCAAACCGAACATTATATTTTCGTTTCTTCGGCATTATATATACATCCAAATTGTAAAAGAAAATTGAAGTCTTTGATAGCAGCTAGCTGTATTATAAAATGACGATAAATAATAGAAAGTAAAGCCAGCGCCGGCCGTACTGATATTATAAATGCAAAAATGATTTTTTTCCTGTGCTGTACTTGCCCGCGCTGCTGCGTACTGAAACGTAACAGTGATATTAACACTCGACTTAGCTAACACAAGGAGTACCAACAACCAAGACGAGTACCAATTTGTACCCCCTCTGGGAATCAAACCTGGGACCTCCGGATTAAGGCGGTTTATAAAACCTGTGAGATCTGTTATTGGGGGAAAGGGTGCAAGCGAATATTCCAATTATCCACCCCAGCGGTAAAGGTTTGTTTGAAAGAATTTCAGGAGAAAGCCCGTAAAGCGAAGCCGGGGCGTAACGCTAGTAAATATTAAATATGCATAAACATAATGTTATTGATATACAAACAGACGTGTTCCCTGTGAGCGAGTAATATATGACGGGTAAATATGATGTACGTATCAGATATATTATTACAAAGAGGGGAACGTTGCATGTACGACCACCGCGCAGACAGAGCGACCGCGCTCTAACGAACAGTTATTGCTGCGTCCTAGGAACAGTCACAATCATGTAACGGCTCCACACACCGTCATCGACGCGGCACTCGCGCGCACCGCCGCCCGCCGCCCGCCGCCCGCCGCCCGCCGCCCGCCGCCCGCCGCCAGCTAAGTGGATCATTTGTCGCGGCGCGTCTCTGTATCCCACAGTATATAATAAATGTACCTGTGTTGTACACGACGCTCTCTGTCGAGATAACATATTGCTTTGTGTATTTTTTACGATAACAAATACTCATAACAGAAGACGCGAGTGAGGAGGGGGCGGCGGGCGGGGACGTGTCACGCGCAATAGTTTGATGTAGAAACATTATAGTATACATATGTATACTGTATCAGCACTCGTGTACAAGAGCACCAGACGCACAGTACGCTGCACTGGCGGCAGAGATGAAAACTACGGAATCTATAACTACCACTAGTGAGGACGTCAGTAGAGAAAAACATTTAACAGCTATTGAAAATAAGATTTTTCAAACAACCCCAATCACAAAGAAATGACAATTGCAATCGGTCGTATCTTGAAGCAGGGCCCTGATATTACGTATCGTAGATCAGCGTACACGTCACAGACGAAAGAATTAATATGTCTGACTTGAGTTCACGGACGGTGTATGTCGGGGGAGCTGCGGACGTGCCTCGCGTGAGCGACACGCTAAGTGTAGATTATATCTCTGTATATGCACGTGTGTAGCTAGAGGTAATCTTCTGACAGGGGATCGGTGCCCGTGCCCCAAGCGAGCCCCGCGGTGCTTCGAGCCGGGACACCGCCACCTGGAACAGGCAGCAGACAAAGGTACCTCACCGCCCGAAATAGAAATGGAAATAGTTTACACGCGCGACCCAGGCGACTTTTTAAAGGAGGCAAGTTGGCGTCTTTCAATGCAATCAGGTCGTCATTTTTCAGTCCCCCTGAGACCTCCACTAGTGATACTGACTGTCTTTCCGGATATATCACACTGTTCAAATGGCATAACTGACATACATTGACACCAGGATGCGAGGACTGATATTTTGGGCGTTTACGGTAGTGGCCTTGCTGATCCAAACGCCAAAATATATTTAGCATTTGACTAATAATACCGTTTCCCTGCAACCAGAACACAAGGAGCATTCCACACGCAGCACTGGACCAACAACAGCCAAGTGTAAGTGATCCACACGCGGCCGCTGCAATCACTGCAGCCCTAATTCCGATCACGCATCCGTGTGTAATGAAGGGTTGTATTAGATCCACGCCGGACGGCCTGGCTGGGCGGTCGGCTGGGCGGTCGGCGGACGGCTATTGTCCGCTCCGCTCCGACCGCAAGATACAATCTCCACAGTTAGCCGCTCCATCGAACAATACAGCACAGTACACTCGCACACAATAGAATGTACATTTTACGAGGAAAATGGTTCGTCGACTTTTATTTACCGCGGGATTTCCTCTTTTCAATGAGACCCGCGTCCCTCGGAGGCTGGAAATGGCATCTTTCCTTACCCGGCTCAAGGTGCTGCACGTAGGTGAAGTAATAGTTTATGTTTACGGCGGGAGCCGGGGGGCGGGGGCGGGGTGAGCGACGTCATTAATTACGCACGGACACGTGCTCGTTACGCGCGAGGGTGTCGAGCCGGGCATTGTTGAGCGCACGCTCTGTCACATGCGATACTCTACCACTTTCTTGAAGCACGTACGAGTATCTTCTTCAACTGTTTAGTTGCTTCAAGCTAAACCTAACCAAAGTCAAACTCAAAACAGTGATTTGCAGAGACTTTTGACGTCATTAAATCGGATTCCAAAGAATGGAAGGATTAATTCGTTCGACGAAAAATATAATGACGGAGCTCGGGAGCTCGCGGGCGCGCCGCAGATCCCAGTTTAATACACTTGCAACATTAACCGCGCCGGCGTACCCGGGTGAGCCGCGTAATAACAAAGATTCGACTGAGGACGCGCCACTTCCGAGATTACAGCTCTCTTCATTTCCGCAAAATTAAAATTAAATTTGTGAATGGCTATTGCTGCGTTTGTTGTTTTTCGTCTTATTTTTTTTAGATTATTTTATTTTGTTATTGTTGCAGCTTGCAGTCATCACTCGTAATTTTACACCAGCACCGGGTACACGCCACGTCGTCGAGTGTACCGCCACATGAGCGGGGCTGATGCGATTACACGAGCGCGGGGTGCGGGGTGCAGCGTATAGAGTGGTGCACTCGCACACTAATACAGCGTACACCGACACACGTACGGGGATCGATGTGTGTGTGTGTGTGTGTGTGAGCTCAGGAATCCACTACAACTTCTCGTGGAGGCGGAGGCATGCCCGCAACGTGGTCACTGAGCTATTTAGGTCGGCGCGACGCACCGTGCCAGCCAAACTATTCAGGAGCTTTGCCTTCCGGTCCCCGCACCTCACATCCATGGCTGGCTCCACAACCAGCGACCTGCCTCCGACGCCTCGACACATTTATCATGCTCAGAAAAATCTACTTTGTTACCTGAGACCGCCTGTCTCCGCCCGATCCTAAATAAATTGCCGAAGTTGGTCGCGGGAGAAAACAAGTAGATTCATCGACCCATTTATACTCGTACCTAGCCGACTCTCCAATAAAATGGAAGTGCCTCCGGTCGTATTGAGTATTTCCTGCTCTGCACCTATCGCTGCGTATGTTATACTGAGCATTACCATGCCGACGTCGTTCCTGCTCCTGAAAATGTATTCCGGCTCGCGCCTCCACTCTCACACAACACGGCCCACCGATGACTCGGTATTCTCTCTGTACTCATGTTTTCTGCTCTCCTCGATGAATCCTTTAATTGCTTACAATTTTAGATTTAGTTGATGTAAGCTCGAATCACACGTAAGAGTTAGGTTTATCTCTGTGAACCAATCTATTACTGACAATGAGCGAGGTCGCCGGGACACGAGCCACTAGTCTCTATTCCAAGCGGAAGCAAAAACAACCCACCTTATTTATGTTTGTTTGTCCCCCCGATAAAAGTGTACAAATATTACGTAGGGGGTCGGGCGCGGGTGCGGGGGAGGACAGGGTCGGCAACAAACAGAGCGGACAAACGGACGTATTTGCTGAGCCGCCCTCACCGCCCTCGCCGCCCTCACCGCCGGTGTCCGGTGATTCTGCTTTTAACTTGCATGTTTGTAGTAAGGTTACACGCACGCCCGCGGGCCGGGCGCCGGCGTAATGGCGCGCGTCACGTCAGCGCGGACGCTCGGGTGACGAGTTTGACGCAAGCGTTTAATCCGGGAGAGGTATTTGTAACGAGTATCAATTGCGGCGTTAACGCGCGTTGGGGTTCTCCATTAAAGCGTAGTGTACACTGTACACAGGTTGTAGACAGCGCATGAAGATTCTCCATACTGAACAAAATTTCAGAACGACAGTATACATTTTTATAAACCCTATTATAACATGGGGCAGTACTATATGCGCGTGCTCGAGGTCGTCTCACTCGTCGGTTACTGGTGACAAACGTGTACCATCAACACTACAATACAAACGTAACTACTGGTACATCCCCTCTCACCTGTTCAGAGAATACCCACGGGAAGCTGTGTGAAGGCCGGGAAGGCCTCACACACACCGGGACCGTCGACGCGCCAGCCGCTGCTCAAAGGCTCACATTGTTCACCGCCCCGTGCCGCAAGAGACCTGCAGCCAGGTGGAGAGAGAGTTTTCTGAAAACCTTTTATGAGTTAAAAGTTTTACTGTATTTTAGTGCAGCCTGTATTTCATCAGTGTTCGTAATGTAATGCGTTCAAAAAACAATAACTTCAATTGCACACAAAGTCTTTATAAATAGACTAATTGGAATGTTCTTTAAATTGTTTAACGGGTAGATGGTGAAATTGTAATAAACGGCATTCATCCCCTAATTTCCACGTTTAGAGGCGGATTGTATGATGCGTCAACGCGAGGTCAACTATATTAATCATACGAGTATAATAAATAATGACGCGCGGGGTGGGGTCACGCGTTGTCCACTATATTAATCAATACAATACATAATGACGCGCGGGGTGGGGTCACGCGTTGTCCACTATATTAATCAATACAATACATAATGACGCGCGGGGTGGGGTCACGCGTTGTCCACTATATTAATCAATACAATACATAATGACGCGCGGGGTGGGGTCACGCGTTGTCCACTATATTAATCAATACAATACATAATGACGCGCGGGGTGGGGTCACGCGTTGTCCACTATATTAATCAATACAATACATAATGACGCGCGGGGTGGGGTCACGCGTTGTCCACTATGTTAATCAATACAATACATAATGACGCGCGGGGTGGGGTCACGCGTTGTCCACTATATTAATCAATACAATACATAATGACGCGCGGGGTGGGGTCACGCGTTGTCCACTATATTAATCAATACAATACATAATGACGCGCGGGGTGGGGTCACGCGTTGTCCACTATATTAATCAATACAATACATAATGACGCGCGGGGTGGGGTCACGCGTTGTCCACTATATTAATCAATACAATACATAATGACGCGCGGGGTGGGGTCACGCGTTGTCCACTATATTAATCAATACAATACATAATGACGCGCGGGGTGGGGTCACGCGTTGTCCACTATATTAATCAATACAATACATAATGACGCGCGGGGTGGGGTCACGCGTTGTCCACTATGTTAATCAATACAATACATAATGACGCGCGGGGTGGGGTCACGCGTTGTCCACTATATTAATCAATACAATACATAATGACGCACGGGGTGGGGTCACGCGTTGTCCACTATATTAATCAATACAATACATAATGACGCGCGGGGTGGGGTCACGCGTTGTCCACTATATTAATCAATACAATACATAATGACGCGCGGGGTGGGGTCACGCGTTGTCCACTATATTAATCAATACAATACATAATGACGCGCGGGGTGGGGTCACGCGTTGTCCACTATATTAATCAATACAATACATAATGACGCGCGGGGTGGGGTCACGCGTTGTCCACTATATTAATCAATACAATACATAATGACGCGCGGGGTGGGGTCACGCGTTGTCCACTATATTAATCAATACAATACATAATGACGCGCGGGGTGGGGTCACGCGTTGTCCACTATATTAATCAATACAATACATAATGACGCGCGGGGTGGGGTCACGCGTTGTCCACTATATTAATCAATACAATACATAATGACGCGCGGGGTGGGGTCACGCGTTGTCTACTATGTTTTATTTATTTATTTATTTCGTCAGAATACAAAGTTCCATTTTTTTATTTATCAATCAGTAGTTCAATTTTCGTGCCCAACCTAATCACAACAGTTGTAAAAGCTGTACAGGGAAGGATTGATGAGTGAAAGTATACTCGCGAGAAAGAACAACAAGCTGCTATTGACACAACACTCTCCAGACAGTTTGACAAGTGTCGCGGTTCCCTCCGGATCGCAGACCCCGACTACAACAATCTTATGAAATTTCCCCGGGAGTGTAACTCGAACGCAGGAAGTGTGTTCACATTTTTTCCCGCTGTCTCCCAAATGGGATGTTCCATAAATCCCCCTTCCCCCTCGATTCCACCCCCAACAGAAATATCTCGTAATTCCCCCGTTATGAAATCACTCTGATGTATCGCGCTCCGGTCGCAACCTTTTGTTCTGACAGCTTTGCTTAACGAGCGCGTCGAGTCGCTCGCACTCGCCCCGCGCCACTCGTGTGATCACGTTCTTATAGCGAGTGAAGACGGAGGACACACATAATATTACATTCAACGCTCGCTCTGTATAATGTCGTTCTCGTACTGGGTATCGGGGAGCTATACGTCACCGGCGGGTGCCCGCAGCCAGCCCGCGTCGCGGGTGCCGGGTGTGAACTGCGAAAGTTCTTGCATTTTTAAACATTATTACGAGGAGACGTGTGCGTGCCCAAACACGCAAGATATATGGTCGTCGCGTGCACCGCGGTCCAAGTCATGAGCACAGCGGACCTGGACACACTGCCGACGACTTATACCCGCATTAGCTTTTCAAAACTATCGCCAACATAGATAATAATACTGTTCGTTTACACAGAATCACAGCATTAACATAATATAAACAGCGCAAAAGAACTTCATAACTTCCACAACGTCGCAAAATATGTTGGGCATTTATTATTAGAGCATGCGAGGGCCGCACTCCGTGTGTCCTGCGTGTTACTGCGACCTCTTTACTTCTATTGTGACAATGAATCAAATCACCTCCTCAAAGCCGATCTCGGTCATGAAGCGTGCGATAGGTCTGGGTCCTGATGCTGTCCTCCGTGCGCTCCTGTGGCCTCCGAGGTGTCTGCTCCTGCTGTGATGCAGGGCGTCAGTGACAGAGGAGGTGATGGGCGTGTGCCCAGTGTACCGATGGTTGTGAAGACTCGTGCTCATCCACGCCTTCAGGGGCATTACGTCGACGTTGGTGTAGACATCAAAGTTTGTACCTTCGACCATAGCAAAGTCGCCGTCGCCAACAACGTGGCGGGAGCGACGCGCGTTCGTTTTAAACTTTAACGCGCCCCGAATAACGAGGCGTCGACCAGCGCGCGACGTACCCCGGGCGGAGCACAGGGCAGCCGTGGAGACGCCGACACAAACCCACATCAATCTCATTACAACGGCACGTCAGCTCCACGAGTGTTCACGACGTGCACCCACCAACGGCCCGCGACACGCTGTAGCTCTGAGACGCGGACAAAAGACGACTTACATATGTCATTCAATACGAGTACAAAGAATGATCCACATTTATATGCAGTGTGCAGGAGCTGCAGGGGCCGCCCTCGGTGCCTCGGTCCGCGCTGGCGAGCGCCACCTCATCACCTTGTTCCTGACATCTTGTACATGTAATTGTATAGAGAGCTATCTCTATGTAACAGTCATTGCCGATGACGGAGTATTGGTATACTTGAATTTGGATATCTTTATATCAAACGAGTAGTGCCACAAATAGTTCCTAAGCCTTTTCACAAATATAACACATTCTCTAGTAGGGTAATTCCATCGTGTTTGAAGAGGGACAAATCCCAAACTAAATGTTTCCTCCGCGCCCTAGTCCGGCGGGCGGCGGGCGGCGGGCGGCAGAGGGGCAGTCTGTAATAAATGTATGTGCTAATAACACAAACATATGCCCGAGCACTGTCTTCAGACCGGCTCAGGTTTATTTTGAAGTCTGAATAATTCCTGCGGTCAGCGTACAGCCCCGCACTCGCAGACAGATCGTCGAGGAAGTATTCTCATTTCCCCGATCCTAAGGCTAAGCCGTACGTTAAACGCTATTGTTTCAGCCTTTAATAAAGCCTAGTGAAAGAAATATCCCCCGAGCCGTGCACTAGCGGAGTGTATCCTGTATTTACGATTGCTCCCGCTCGCTCCAATAATGCTCAGATGAAAGCTGCTTATGAACAATATTTTCCCTCACTTTACGTAAAAGGCTCTGACGCGATCCTAATATTGCTTTTTGTAAAAATAAACGTTTACGTAAGTCGTTGCGAGTGGAACTGTGTTTGGAACATATTTTCGGACGAACGGTGATTGGATTCTGACGGTACTTTTAGAGGCTTTTAACTTTCCGTCGTTCGCCGCGGCGCAGCAGGACCCACCAAATATCGGTGGCGGGGACTTTAATTGGCAGTTCCGGCGGAATTCATAACTGCGTTAGACTCGTAGCGCTTTGAGCTCCACGAACTTCCTAAAATTTACCTAAGGGGTTAATTTTGTCGAGTTTTGCAAGTAATTTCAGAACTGTTATTAGTAATAGTGGCATATCATGTCAACGTTGGAGTAGCGGGTCTCGAGCAGTGGGGGCCAAGATGCACCAACACGACGCCAGCTTGCCGTTCACACCTTCTGTTCAAGCGTCGTAAAACACCTCGTTATTAATGATGTACAAGTGTTACGACGGAAGGATCATTTTCTTGCCTGGTTGCCGTCGATACCTCCCGCGTGCCCTCCCCCCGCTCATCGCGTTAATCTCAACATGACGCAGTAACTACCGGACCGTCCCACTTCCGTCATTAGCGGGACATTTACACAAAAACTTGAATAAAAACTGGAGCAAGAACCCGCGCCCCGGGACACTCCGGGACACCCAGCGTGAATTGATAGCTCCGACCCCCGCGCCCACCCGCCCTTTCCCCTGTGTGAGACATGCCCGACCCACGCAGACATCCAGGGCTGACAGGTAATTATAAACAAAAAAGTAATTTTAACATCCCATTTGAGCTCAAATCATTATCGAAGAATCTATCTAATAGAGAAGGTACAATCCAGAAAGGGTTTGTTTTCAGAAGACCGCCCTGCTCCACCAGGCTGAGGAAGCGGCTCGTGCTGATCCCTGGTATTTCGCTGGCATTTGTTTCACCAGCTCACGACGAGAGGTTGTTTCTGATCCGTGTGACGCAGCGGCAGCAGCGGCATGTCCCAAATATAATAATTAACCACCAACTCCCGTTTTAAGAACTGGTTTACAATATTCAGGATCAGCAATTTTCATTACATGAAAATTCCATTCTAATTTTGGTGTAATCTATAACAATAATTTAGTAACAAAGTGTTATATGCATATATTATTTATACAGCTAGACAAGGTCTCCCTTTTCGCATAGTTGTTTGACGCGACTTGAACCGCGGGGACTGCGGCGCGGATACCCTCGTGTCATGGTCATGAGCGAGGTATTGAAATCAATGTACAGTCCCCTGGTATGTATAATATTACTAGAGTTTGACAGCAATGTGTCTGCATGGACTTCAGCAACTATCCTCCGGGAACTGCTGGTTTGAACCGGATATAAAGTAGCTCGTATCATTTTGCAACCCTTCAAGTATTGCCACACAGAACACCAAGTCACAGACTCTCCGCGATGACAGCGCGGTGACGTGCTGTGCTGGCGGCGGCCGGCGGCCGGCGGCTTGCGACAATGTGTTAGTTACCGAATGTTATTGCTGCACACCCGCGTGAGCGAGACCCGATGTTTGTAATAATAATGTTCTAGGTATAGAGACTGCGTGTAGCGATGATACCGCCTGTACTGCTTTATATACCTATAATTGTTATTAAAATTTAGTAAAGCTCATTGATTCATTGAAAGTGTGTAATGTAAACTGTTTGATTCTCTCCTCCTCTGATATATGTTACATATTTGTGTACAACACTCGTACGCCGTCTCGATGTCGGATGTACAGACCATGAACAAAGAAAAAAGGGAGAGGAAATCTCGGCAGTACGTCGGCGAATACCTCCAACCGCTTAACACAAGCTCAAAAACAGAACAAAGAAAAATGTATTTCTAGCTTTGTATCAGAGACCTTTTGTTCCCTCATACATCGCGATGTTTTTTCATCGCGTACCCTTCAACGTCTCACTGCCACAGAGAACTGAGTGACGACAATAGATATGCCCTGATCTTCCTGAGATTGAAGAAGGACGCGTGAAAACTCTAGTGAACCGAAACAATCGTGTACAATTCTGAGATGCAATAAGATAAGAAGAGAAATGTTTCGTACCATGCACTGGAAGCCCTGCCGTTTGTCTGTCACTTAAGTTAGGGTTTGGGAGCTAATTGAAACGCATGTAAACTCATTATTGACTAATTAATTTGATTGACTAAATCACTTACCGTATTATAGTGCTTACAATTACATGTTTAATTAATAATAGTCAATTTGAAGTCAGCAAAAAGTACCACTTAATATGTACTATCTCTAAGACTGTCTTTCCAGCTGCACAACATGTCTCCTCCGCGTAGAAGGGAACGTATAAGATGACAACCCCCCGTGCTCCAACAGGCTGCACTGGTACGCGGCCGCCGGCCACGTCACCAAGTCCCGGCACTTCTAATGCTCGTGTGCGTCAGCTCGCAGGCAGCCAGGTATTAGTAGAGCATCAACACGCGATGTTCCCACTGCGAACGACGCGGTACAAAGAGCCTGCGCTACATAAAGAACCTAATTTGTACCTAAAAGCACCTTTCATGTCTCCATTAGTATTGAAAACATAGGGTAACTTATTATGATAGTAAACGCTACAAGCAATGTATTTTTAAACACGAATTAAGTTTACTTTGTCGTAGTTTATTTGTCTCTGTTCGCCGTCGCAGGAGCGGGAGAGATCTGTTTTCTGAAAGACACAATATGTAGTCGGTTTCGTGTCAATCAGTCTGCGAGACCGAATAAGTATTGGATCTTTTATTTATAAACGGAACAGCTTTGTGAAATGATTCGTACCAGCTTTTATTAACTTATAATATTTTTATATAATGTTTGTGTAGGTCAAATATTGTAAGCTGAAGCAGAGCCACTATCTGGTATGTTGCCGGAGAGTGGGCAGACTGCATGCAAGCTCAGAGCTGACGCAATGGAATGGTACCATGGAGCTGGTCTGATGATGGAGATAGGAAGTAGCCACAGGAACAAACTTGACTTAGAAGTTTTATTTTTTCACAAATTAAAGTGTCCTAACCCGACCTAACCTAACTTCGTTATGAACGTGCTACTTGCACATACATAGTTGGAATACATTGGAAGCCATAAACACTATGCAACTTTTGCAAGTGCAGCAAGCCGGAGAGACTCGCGCGATAAGTAGCTGACGTTTTATAATCTGACGTCATGTTGCGGCTGCATGTGTTTCCTCGCGGCTGTATAATACTCCTCGCTCGCTAACATCCACGACACTAATTATATGATGACTTCTCTCACTCACTCACCTAGCCTCGCCTCGCCTCGCCTCGCCTCGTATTCTAAACGAGTGGATATTAAATTAACAAACTCGATACTAGTAGAGCGCGCGGCTCCGTCTCGATCTCCGCCGCCCCGCTCCGCCCCGCCTCGCAGCCTGCGCCCTGTTCAATAACTGCCTGTTTAATCACAGTTTAACGTTACAAATTGACTTCACGGATCTAGACAAAGTAGCAGATAGTTCTCGATATATTTTTATGAACGAGGTGAATACCTCATAGATCACCACGGCCTGTGAGTAGTAAGATGATGACGAGTACGAACGTACACTGGGGCGACGAGTGCGAACGAACATAAAGTATGTAATACCTGGTTCAAAATGTAATATTTTATCGAAGTACTACCTAAAACACCCCTCTCCCTGTCGCCTCCCCTGCCCTACACATGATTGATCCACCCAAGCCTAGTTGGACTGGACGACCACCTGTCTCAACAGAGCTAGACAAGACACGTCTGACTGTCTTTAAATGACAAGTTGAATTGGAACAGATCTAACGGATAGGTTTCAATGCTCAGAAAATCCATAAAGGTGACAGTCTTGTCTGGTGCCATTAACGTAGGCTTAGATTGCGCATATTGATTCCAACTATAGCGCGACGACGACGGGGATGACGGGGGAGGGTGATTGCGAGGCTTCTAACGTGGACGACATATAGGTACCGTAAACTAAACTAATGCACGGATGTAATAAAGTTTACTTTTTGAAATACTACAGCCACCAGTGATGTATAAGCCACAAAGGAATAGTTCTGACAAATATGAATTATTTCGTGGGCGTTTTTCTCGGATATTTGATATCTACGTAGTGACGTAATGACACGTGTTGCCCTGCCCGCCTGCACCGAGTGCTGGCTGCTGTATCCTAAGTAGCTGTTCATATCTACAAGCAGGCTTGCACATCCTCAACAACAGGTTGTAATGGCTAGTAGCCTTTAAGTTCATTGTCATCATTTCATTAATGTTAGATATAAGCCCCCCGAACATAATAAAATTTTCAACAAACTTGCTCGTAAATTGAGCCTTACGAGTATTACATCGCTTTTAGGTCCATACATCGATCTGTAACCCCCGCGTGCGTAATTTTATTCTATTACACCCTAGTGCGTAATAGAATTATCCCTACAAAGTGAAATACGTACTTTGCTGCAGGTTGTATGCGTGTAAACAGAGCATCCTCAATGCAAGGCAACGCACACCACAGCCTCGTGTCTAATGAGAACTTAGCTCACTTGTATCATGTACTGATATACAATATAAACATATGTTCACGCGCGTGCACCTGCTATCTCAGTATAGAGTAAATAAAATGTATGCCTTTCTCTGACATATTCATTCTGAAACATACTGAACGAATCCTGATTATGGTTTCTGATAAGTTGATACTTTGTGAGACACATGTAAATATAATTGATGTATACTCCGATGTGCGCGGATAACGGCATCAACTCTCCGTTAGCGAGCCGCCGCCTCCGCCACCGCCACCGCCCGGTGCTGTATATAATTGTCGAGTAGTAAATACTCGAGATCTCTCCCCGACTTAATCATAATAATTAATCAATATGTGCCAATATTTGCTTCAACTAAAGCCCGTATTTGTGTGTTTGTATTTACATCGTCGGGGCGGGGGTGCGTGGTGCGGGACGCGGCTCGCTCGCTCGCCTCGAGGGACGAGCAAACACTCGCACGAGGTATATTAATTGATTGCCTACTTGTAGACAGTATTAGCTGATCCCACAGGTGCGCGTGATACTGATCCTGCAGGACATATTCTTTCCCCATCGTAAATCATATTTTGCAAAAAAATTAACTAATATTTTTGAATGTCGCTCAGTCTCCCTAGCGACTTACGTAGAAGTAGCATAAAGAAGGCAGAGTCAATTTTTAAGCAAATTGAGAGCGTATTTGTCTATTTAACTACCTCAACATTTGACATTATTATTATTTCATTGAAATTTCGTATTTATTGTTTTCACGAAAAACTCTTTGAAGTGTGGAATTGTCCCATCCCATCTTCGTCACCAGACTTATGAATTAAACGCGGTAATTTATTAATGCGTTTTTATTTAAATACACTCAACTAGCTCGCACACCGACACATTACAGCTGCCAGAGAGAGCACGGTCCAACACACGACAATGTGTACATGTGTATCCAGTACTTGTTCAATCAGAAATAACTAACAAACGTCAATCCACAAGCAGACAGTACTATTAACTCACGACTCTAGTAGTAATGGCTCTTAATGTCACTTGGTCGGTGAGGTATCAGATGACTGTCGCTTTCTATTCTATCTTATTACAATGACGAGCCCCCGGGGAGGCGGGGAGGTGCGAGGCGGGGAGGACGAACAACGACATCACTAAAGGGAAAATTAGTTTTCATTTCGATAGAACGAGCTTATTTTTGCTTAAAATTTAACTACCCTATTACACCCACATAGCTGGACCCACGCGACAATAGCTCTGAGAACACTACCGGACAGGTTGTAGGTGGTGCTTGGCCCCGAATATTGCTAGCGGTCCCCCAAGTTGTTGTTTTTACAGAAGATAGACCAACACTTGTCTTCAACGTTCGTCTACAGGTTTCCTCACTTAAGATTTTGTCGCGTGGATAAATGCTGAGCATAGCTAGTTCCATAGCTGCCTGACTAACGTTGAGCTTGTGTATTCAGTAACAGACCACGTCTCGGTGTCGTATGTGTTACACACTTTTGTCTTGAGTCGTCGAGGTATTTTGGTGGAGCAGATCGCCGAGTTGGACGTTCTCCGGTTCAGTCGAAGTTGCACTAACTATTATTGTTATCAAGTACGTCACTCTGTACATACGTACCGATGTCACACATGACATCGCGCTGTGGGAGACGGGTCTTGTGTCATCAATCATCGTTAACAGCTGCATTAGTATGATGATGCTCAAACACAGTTTACACTGAACCAGATCAAGTCAGGAACATGTCCCTCCCTCCGTCCCTCCCGCGCCGATCACTACGACCGACGAGCTCTCTGTGAAGGTACTTGCTGCACTCTCCGCGCTCGTAGACAGGTTCGTAATCGCAGTACATGTCTGCGGTGCACAGGGACGCACGCAAGACACACAGGTGGGTCTACTATAAAGTGAAGGTCACACGGATTTACCTTGTACTGCAAGTACCGTGATTATACCTCGTCTACATCGCTTTAGTCGTCAACCCTCATTAGTATGCAGGTTGTTTTAATATTTAAAACATTATGTACAGATTCAATTAAAGTTGGAGCTCTTTTTAAACGATGTAATTTTAATATTCAAGTAAACTCATTCAAGTGAATTCATAATTAATTTAAAATGTTGAATGTTTCGTAACTTGCGTGGCGTAGTAGGTAAATGATCTGGCCGAGAACCAGTTGCGATCGAGGCTTCTTACATTTATTATTGTTGTTTATTATACTTTTCTTTTCAGTTAACAACGGCCCATAGTTATAAGTACATATATGTTATGGACCAAGTGATTAATGAGGACATTTTGTACAATGCCCGCGCAGTATGGATAAAGGCAAGTCGTAACGTGTCAAGTAATAAAATAACTATTTAAACTTCATTATTTATCACAGTGTCTGGTCATTATGAATAAAGCTACGTGTCTGTTGCGCAATTTGATAATTTGTGTACATTTGCCGGTCCGCGGGGAGCAGGAGCAGACCTGCGACGTGTGCTAACCAATCCTGTGGTTGTACCATCAAGTCCCTCACGCACCACGAAGATACCACAGTTTATTTTACGGTTGTTGGTACCCCTGTCCACTAGCTCACACTCTGTTCCACTTTGGTATACTTGTTTTGATCTGGTCACATATTATCACATGTTGTCACATTTTGTCAAATGTTTTTAAACCCGTACTCCGTAATTTAACAACGCAACTCCACCGAGTTTGGGCTCATTTGATTTGTCTTGATGAGTACTTTGATACTGCATGGTAACCAGGGTCTGATGATGGAGCTGGAAGGTGGCCACAGGAACTCCGTAATTAAACGATGCAACCCCATCGAGTTTGGGCTCGTTTAATTTTAATTAATTTATTTTCAACTTTAAGTTCATTTTATTAACAATTAATAAAAGCTTGTTTTTTAAAAATGATTTTTTTCTTTAATTTTATATCTATATATGCATACCTAGTTGTAATATGTGTAGATTGTAATGAAAACGATGGGATGGTTCCAGTCCAGTGACTGATAGACGTACTTACCCCGAACAAGGACCACATTAGGGTGAACAAAAAATAAATGTGTGTAATTTAATAATGAACATTATCTGCTCCGTCGCGGCGATGGATGGATAGAAAAACCCGAGCGAGCGTGTGTCGGGGGTGGGGGCGCGGCGCGCGGCGCGGGCGCACATTATACATTCGTCGACTGCTACTCGATAACTTATAAAGCGGACTTCGCTGTGACTGTAGCAGCTGTTTTCTGTCAAGTATACATATAATGCAGCTGATGGCTGCACGGTTTGAGTAACAATACAGAAGTCGCGGGGTCGGGCGGTTCACAGTGGGGTTCGGTTCAATTAGTGTAAAGGCAGTTTCTATATCCGGCTGTCTAGCTACCTAAGTCTGGTGACCAGTAGCAGTGTTAATAACAGATCCAGCGCCTCGTTACCCTGAGCCTTGTGGTTGAGCACGCTGACAATCCAACTTCACTTACAATTACAGGTAGGATAAAGGCCAAGTGCGAACCCCCGCCCGTGCCGGAAACCCACGTCGCCAGTTTATCCCGATGTTGTTTCTGTCACCTCCCCCGCCGTCACTCCCCACACCCGCAGTCTACTTGTCGAGTCGCTGTGTACGTGCCACTGCACTAGCGCCACTTCTAGTAAAGAGGGTTTACACGCCTCCATGACTCTCTAGCCAGGCGAGCCCGCGCGTGACACCCGAGTACACGAGTGTGAGTGTGTGTGTGTTATTCGAACCCGGGTTTTTATTTCGTGATGTACTACTAGGCTTCTCGGTGACCACTCTTCTCAATGTTGCTTAATTATATGCCGTTCGGGAATATTTAACCGTTTTTAAGCGACGAAAATGAAAAGAGAAATCTGCTTTCTCACTTTTAACTTACGTCAAAAATAGTTATTTATATTCATCATACTTAACAAATCGTGTTATTTAATGTACTGTTAAGCCGGGCAATTCATTTAAACTGGAATTAAATATTCCACCTCCAAGTGTGGAGAATTATGGGATGAATCCCGTATATGGAATTAAAACCACTTCCCGTTATCCGATTTAAATAAAACATGTAATTAAAAATAATGTGATATTATTACTTTGTAAAATATTGAATTTTAATTTTATAATTGCATTTAATTAGTTATGAGTCTCACTTATTATGTAATATACTTTTTGTGAAATAAATGAAAGACATTTATCAAGTCCATTTATAAAGCTTGGTTGGCGGTTGACATCGGTTTATTCTGATCTACCCAACCGAGGTATTTTACTACTTATTTTATATATACTTTATACTCGTATAATAGAACATTGTACCTCTATCCAATTTAGTTGCGATCAGCTGTCAGGCGACTCCGACTCCGAATCAATATTGATTATAAAAACGTTTACATAAACCAACAATACAAGTTGATTAGTCAACTCCAGACAAAAGAATAACACAACGATTCAATTACGAGAAATGGATCCAGTTCGCTGTTAGAGGTTCTTTAGAAGTTATTGAAAATAAACAACGGTCAAGCGTGAGTTGCAAATACGCTCAGTGTTCCGTGCACCTCTACGGTTATCAAGCACGACTCTATGGTATTCATTTATGGTTAGAGATATATTTTATCCAAATAATATTTAATTACACAAATTAAATTAGAGCTTTCTAGTAGTAAGTGTCTGGGAGCTCAGCCGCGAACGGACAGACGGACAAACAGATGGACATAGGCGGACAGAGCGAAACTGTAAGGGTTGACCTTGTTTGACTATGGAACCCTACAAAAGTTCTCAATTGGACTGTTTTTAAGTATGTCATAATTCCGCGAATTATGAATCGACTTTGATGATGCTTTTTTGTTTAATCGATGATACTTCATTGGCTGTATAAATTTTGAGAGAAGCTTTTTGAGAGAATCACCGAAAAAACCCATAAATATATAATCAAATCAAATCAATTTATTTAATTCGTAAAACTTAGGTAGAGGTACAGTTGGAATTGATATATAAACAGATCGGCTAAGTTTTGCCCTGTGATGGGCGTACGAAAGTTGTTTTTAAAAGATATAAAGTTTACATAACAAACAACATATAAATATAAAAACAAATAAGGTATCAAATTTCAATGTCAAGTGCTTAGTAATAATATAATTATACAATGACAAAATACTAACAATAATTTACATGTCCTTCAAAAAATCTTTGACTTTATAGTAACATTTTTCATTAAGCATTAAATTTGGCAAAAAGGAAGGTCTGACGCCACAGCTATATAAAAAGTGTTTTAAAATAAGAAACTTACATTAAGTTATCAGTGTGATATGACATCGACCGATGTATGGGAAACCATTTTGTTTTCCATTGCAAAGCTAATCTTCAGTGGGACCTTCATTGCGGACATATTAGTGATTATTTCTTGCAGTTCCCATGATTAATACTCTGCACGGAACGCTCGGCGCGCGAGTCCGACTCCGCGAGTGCAAAAATCCCAAACCTGGCACACGATGAAATTTTGACTTTTCCCCTTTCCAAATACAAATACTTTTCCAGCATCCAAATAAATATACTTAAGTGTACTTAACTCATCCAAACTTCAAGTCGATATCTACAGCCGTTGCTGAGATACACAGCTGTGACAGATGGATGAACCTCAGTTCATTTGATTTTTGAAACCGTAGTTCGTACTCCAGAAAGCTAGGGAAGATAGCTACATAACAAGCTTGTTGTGTAGTTACATTTGACGGTTCATTTATTCAACAAAACACAAACTAGACGAATATGCTGTGTAGTCATTTTGCGACTTCTACGAGGGCAACTAAAGACCGAAGTGACACGATGATTATCCAGTGACTTTGCTTCATAGTCATACTTCTACCCAGACAACCTGATATCAAACATGTTCAAACTGTTATGCTATAGAGACAGGAGGACAGACGAACTACCAGATATTATACGAGGTCGTTGTGTGATTGTGGAACCCTACGTAAGCTCGACCTTTCGTGCGTGGGAGGCCCGCGTAACTGAAATTATAATTGACTCCAAGTAAACCGTTATAGAGAGCGGCGCGGACCGTCCGGCCACGCTCCATCCACACACGTTAAAACACAGTTTAAAATGTATACATATGTATAAGTAAGATAACAGCACTACCTCCGTCGTCCTTATACAATAATACTATAACAATTGGTTGTGTGATGTTAAGGCATCAAACGAAGTCTAATTTTGGCGTGACTGCCACCTTCTTAACCAATATACATGTTTAGCATTAAACCTGCCGCGTTCTCCGCCGTCAACAACATTCTAGAATAAAGCCTCAGCAAAGCCAGTTACCTGTCAATCTGAATGAACAAATACCTAATCGAGCAAAACGGTACAACGCTTCCAAATCTGACAGCGAACCGCGGCCGAAGAGGAAACTCTGCTGTTTGTTTTGTGGGTGATGTCTGACTCGAAACACGAGTCATGCTTCCTCGACACGTGCGGGGCGGGCGCGGGGCGCGGGGCAGTTACTCACAGGGACACAACACGAACACGCGTCGGACGAATTTTCCAACTTTGAAAGTAATTAACACTAAAAGCAGAACATTGTATCCGATTAGATGAAGCAGTTTGTTCACATCTGCGCGGGGAAATCTCGAGTCCAGCTCACTCAGCGCGCCGGTAATGTGTTCCACTACATTTCTTGTCGGGCGGGGCGGGGCGGGGCGGGCGGCGGGGCAGCGAGCATGGCCGGTTCACTAGAACAGGAAGTTACCTCGGTAAGATTTACCAAGAAAACTGTAATAAACCCTCCATTACTCTAAGTTGAAAACTTCAACGTTGCCGACATAAATAAACGTCCCGTTATCTCCACTGCTCCCCTCGCCGCGCCGGGACACTTGTCTTTGTGAACGTATATCAAACGTCGCCAACTATCGGTAGCGTCTTGCCTCTGCCGGCCCCCTCCCTCCTCCTACAACCACCCCCCTCCCCGTCCCTCGGGCGACTCGTTAAATAAACTGCATCTCGGACGAGAGAAATCAAACTGCGATATTAACCTCAGAGCCCTTCTATAAAAAGAAATTGAAAAGACATAAATGATTGATTGATTGGTTGTTCCACTTTATCTGGATACGTGGCGAGGCGTCAAGGGAAAGACAGTATGCCTATCACAGAATAAAAACAGTCAGTCGGTATGTCACAGGCGGAGCAGGCAGTAAGTCAGTACGTCGCACACGCGGTGGCAAAGAAGCATCAAAGAATCGCAGCGTAAATTCCAGCACATGCGCTACACGAAGCGGATTAAACTCGGTACAAGTCTATCAGAAACAGATATTAGAGCACTGGGAAAGGCGTGCGAGCTCCGGCAGCCCTCGGCGCGAGCCTCAGATGAAGTAATATGGAAAATAAAAGGTGGCGGCGGGCGGCGGGCGCAAGGCGGGCGGCGCGGTGCGAGCGACGATGGACGCATTCAATTTTCCAATTTAAAGAAGCGTAAAGCGCAGCCGGCGCGCCTCTAGGCGGGCACTGCCACGGAATTTCACAAAAATGCAAAATGGATTCGTGTGCTGGAGA
Source organism: Carcina quercana (assembly GCA_910589575.2). Lineage (NCBI taxonomy): Eukaryota > Metazoa > Arthropoda > Insecta > Lepidoptera > Depressariidae > Carcina > Carcina quercana. The sequence goes on along the minus strand of OU342428.1, from coordinate 17,411,321 downwards.
TCTGTGCAGCTACAACGGACTCAATTTCGATTGTTTCTCCCTTTTTTGCTAACAAATGTATGGGGTTGTGTATTAAATAATAACCTTAATCAAAGAGCAACATAACGGTAGAGGACTGAGCAGGAGCGCGCCCGCACTGCCTCGTGGCCAGAAGGACTTCTGGACAGTGAAATGACGACGAACAATGAGAATCAGTAAATAGGTATTATTATCGTCATCACCTCGCCGCGTGTTCCCGGCTCGGCGCGGCGCGGCATTACCGCGCTCGCACCCCACGCCCCACGCCCCGCTGTCGTAACTAACGACCCCGGCCGACACATGCGAGCACATTACCGATACTAATTATATGTAATCTATAAGTAGATCTACGTCAGGCTGCGTACGCGAACCAGAGCCGGGCCGCGCCATTAGCCAGTTAGGGGTCAATGTGGGTCATTATTCAATGGTTATGGATTTATGATTGTGACTGCCCTGCAGTGGCGCAGGGTCCATACAAGCCGATTCCCACCGGCTTACCTTTCAAAAATGCTTTCCACATATCATTAATGTAATGTACTATTAACTTTTATACGCTCAAAACATTACTACAAGAAACGCCTGCGCGCAATTAAAAAGCAATACAAAAAACGCCTGCGCACAATTAAAAAGCAATATCTATCAGTGGCGAAGGGTCCATACAAGCCGATTCCCACCGGGTTACAGATATTATCTATAAATTGTCAAAGCCCGCCAAAACTATACCACAGTTCCCGTGTCAACTAATGCTCTGTCTCTTACGCTCCCGTAGTACTTGTATATTTCGTTCAATACGGTGAGTTTTGTGTGCCATTATGGCTTTAATTCGTATGGAATGCTGCCTAACTGACTACTTGCTCATCATCTTCCCATTTGAAGAAATACTGAGAATTTCTGAAGCCGAATTTGAATCACGCGGTAAGCATTTTTTTTTGGATCGGCTTCCCTTCGCCAAAATTCCACCCTTCGCCACTGCTGCCCTGTATACATCATCACGACAGTTGCCTTCTTTAAACCCACACACCCGACGTGGGTGACGTTAACAGTTGTGACCCAGTAGCCTAATTCGTACTTGCTTCGGCTTGCGGACGGAACGCAAAATACGAGATTGGATTCCCAAAATTTTCCGCCAATTTTGTTGCAGCCCGTGTTTTGAGACGCCATTACGCGACCGTTGCCGCCTTGTTGACGATTGGAGCTTCGTTTTGGTTGCCACATAGGTTGGCGTTGGCCTTCGCAGCGTAGTATATTATATATTCTTTGCGTCGTAATAGAACCTTTGTAAAATCACACACGCGTGCTCACGTGTTTGTTGTCAACTCCAGTCACCACCACCAGCACAGAATTTTACTAAGTTAGAGAAATACGCTGTACGAGCCAACGTACAAAACTGCATCGACAGCTGTCCGGCATTAGCATGCGCCGGCAATAACTAATATTAGCTAGCATTTAGCATAATTAAATCAGTGTTAAATTAGCAAGCAAACGGATCGGTTTTATTTCACCTCTCTCCATCCAAACATTCTATATAACACTCACAGCATCAAACTCAGCATCTAAACAGCATCAATCTAGCGCGAGTGTAGAACCCTACATTCTTTTGGTCCTTCGAGCATTTAATGACCCCGTGGTCTTTGGCGGGACCTCGCGTCACTCTTGTACAACACGTGTAAGTGTAACGTGACTGTTAACAGTTCATCAAACTTTGGACGTTGCAAGTGTGTGGCAAGGCGCACTTCACATTAACGTGATATTTGTGAGTCTACGTGGCTCACGTCTTCAGCATCGTTGATCGGGTCTAGTGGCCCGTCTCTTCAGCATCTTCGGTCGGGTCTGTCATCCCGCAGCTTCAGCATCTTGGAGTGGGTCTTAGGACTCATTCAACAGCAGCATCTTAGGAGTTTTTCCTCTCAAGTAAGATTGTTCCCGTATATACATAATAATGGAAGCTCTTATCAACCGACAAGTAGAGGTCATTGACCTTATCAAGCAGATAAAATCAAACTTTGATAAGGACTCTGCCAGCAGAAAAACCGCAGAGTATTTAGCATCACGACTGAACAGCTTAGATAACCTCTGGGGAGAGTTCGAAAATAATGATACGCAGTTAGGGCTATTCCATGATATTCAAACTACTAACTACCATACCGATGGAATTTTCCAGAAAACTAAAGACTTCTATCTGTCTGTTCGCCTCAAAATATCTTCTTTGGTAAAGAAAGATTCTTCCGTTTTGGAGCTTATGTCTCAGCAGCAAACGAACTTTAGAGCATTAGATCGAATGTTACGTAGCATTAAGGTAGCAGAGATAACCGACAAATGGGAGTTGGAAGACGAGCTCAAGAACATTCAGGCTCGTTGGAACACGATCGATGCTCTGCATTTGCAAATTGACAATGTCATCCAGGGTGGAGACATTGTCTATGAGGATCAGCTTAGGAGTTATGAAGCTTCATTTAAGATAGTAAAGCGGGAGCTTCATCAAAAAATCAACTCTGCATCTCACCATCAGCAATCAACCCCACAGCTGGAAATTCCTACTTTCACCGGAAGTTACACTCAGTGGCCGACTTTCTGTGACTTGTATGTAGAGTCAATACACAACAACAACTGTTTATCTAAAGCTCAAAAAATGCAGCACCTAAAGGGTAGAGTTAAGGGAGAAGCAGAGCGAATGATACAGCATTTACACATATCCGCAGATAATTATGACCTGGCTTGGGATATTTTGACTCATCGGTATAACAACACACAGATATTATTTACAAAGCAGATGGAAATATTTCTTAATCAGCCGAGTATCCATAAGCAAGGATCATTTGAAATAAAACGTATTTACGACACTACCACAGAGTGTATACACGCAATACACAACCTAGGCGTAGATACAACCACGTGGGATCCGATGTTGGTTCATCTCATGGTACAAAAATTAGATAGCGAAACTTACAGGGACTACATGGAGGCTCGTAAGTCCCCCAGGGACTTGCCGTCCTTTGAAGAGCTTATGAGTTTCCTGGAGGCTAAGTTTATAGCTCTTGAGCCTGTGCATAAGAGAGAGAAGGAGAAACCATACTTTCGGCAGGAACCATCTTCCCCACAAAAATCGTTTTACAACAACAAGCCTAATTACTACAGGAAGGAATACCAAGCTGCCTTCTCGTGTACAAAAAATCAGTGTCCTTATTGCAACTTTGACCATGAGTTGTATAAATGTCACCAGTTCATTAACATGCCAGCGGAAATGAAAGTAAAAACAATTGCAAAACTTAGTATTTGTCGCAATTGCTTATTTAAGCATAAAAGCAATTGCACTTCAACCAAGCGATGTAAGCAATGTAATGCCGATCATCATACATTGTTACACGAGGCGTGCATGTCAGTGCCCTCGGCTCGAATGTCAACCATGCCGCCAACACAGCAGCCTACAGCGGCTGCAACTAATTCAGCTAAATATCATAACAATACGGCTAACAGCAAGTCATCTAATCATGTAGCATCTAACGACCAAGAAGTTCTTTTAACTACAGTTTTGTTAAAGGTTAAAGCCATTGACGGCACTTATGTAACTTTGCGTGCCTTATTAGATCAAGGTTCCCAAGTGGGACTCCTGTCAGAGAACGCAGCTCAAAGTCTAGGTCTGCCACGCAAGAGATGTAGCGCGTCCGTGTCAGGAGTCGGTAACGAACCTAAACAAAGCAGAGGTCTCGTTTCAATAGAATGCCTCTCTATCTACAACGACCATAATTTTACAACAAATGCCTTAGTTATACCTCGAGTTATAAGTAACCTACCTACAGCGTCATTCACAAAACAGTCATGGCCTCATATTGAACATCTTAACCTAGCCGATCCAGAGTACAACATTTCTAAGCCGATTGATCTCTTGTTAGATGCTACTGTATACTCTGAAATTATTTTGGATGGATTAATCAAGAGTCCTAACGCAAACGCACCGATTGCTCAGCAAACTAAATTAGGGTGGATTTTATCTGGCAGTGTGAAGCCGCGATCGTTCAACTGCAGCGTGGTTATAAACAATCTATCTGACATTCAGAAATATTGGGAGCTAGAAGAGATTAGTGAAAGTTCATCTCATCTTTCCAAGGAACAGCAATTTTGTGAAGATCACTATTTAGCAACTGCAAAACGTTTGGATAGCGGTAGATATGAAGTGGGTTTGCCTATGAAAGAAGGTTATCAAGAAAAAATCGGATTTTCTAAAAATAAAGCTATAGCGCAATTTAAGCAATTAGAAAGCAAAATGACGAAAAATAAAGAGTTTTCAGAAGGTTACAAGCAATTCATCGCAGAATATCAGCAGCTAGATCATATGAAATTAGCTCCTTATAGTCAACATCCTACTTGCTACTTACCTCATCATGGAGTATTGAAGCTCGATTCAACAACAACAAGGTTACGAGTTGTATTCAACGCCTCATCTAAGACAAGCTCCGGTCACAGCCTCAATGACTTGATGGAGTGTGGTCCGAACCTACAGCAAGACCTACAAACTCTCATACTTACGTGGAGACAGCATAAATACGTGGTAACAGCGGACATCGAGAAAATGTTCCGTCAGATATTAATCAGAGCGTGTGATCAACCTTTGCAGTCAATAATTTGGAGAGAATCACCACGTGACCCTCTTCAGGAACATGTGTTGACGACTGTCACATACGGCACTAAAGCTGCACCTTACCTAGCGATCAGAACGTTAAGACAACTAGCTAAGGACGACGCATCCAGATATCCTCTCGCAGCTCTAGCACTTGAAAATCATTTTTACATGGATGATTTACTCAGCGGACAGGACACGATAGCTGAAACTAAGGAACTTCAAAAACAACTAATAGAGATTTTAAAGGGGGCAGGGATGAATCTCAGAAAATGGTCTGCAAATGATAAAGAACTTTTGAATGATCTGTCTACTGAACAGTTGAACACCTCATTTGAATTTAAATGTTCCGAGTCCCGTAAAACACTAGGACTTATATGGACACCCTCGTCAGATTCATTTTCATTTGTAAATAAAATAGAAAACGCCGATCAGTGCAATAACACTAAGCGACAATTACTATCTGAAATATCAAAAATTTACGATCCCTTAGGGTGGCTTTCACCATTAACTATTCGAGGAAAACTTTTATTCCAACGAACGTGGGAATCTAAGACATCGTGGGAAGAAGAAGTACCAGTCAGCATTCAAAGGGAATGGGCGCATCTATGCGAAGACTTAAAGAAAGTAGAAAGCTTCAGCATACCTCGATACTTAGGTGACGCCGATATAGTGTATTTACATGGCTTCAGCGATGCATCAGAAAAGGCTTACGCCTGTGCTATTTACTTAGTAACAAAAAATGATAAAGGTGAGTCCACATCGAGACTCGTCCCAGCAAAAACAAAATTAGCGCCCTTAAATAAAAAGGTCTCACTGCCAAGACTCGAGCTTTGTGGTGCCTTGTTGCTATCAAAGTTAATGAAAAATGTTATAAAAGCTCTGAATAAACGAAACGGTATCATACAAGCTTGGACAGATTCCATGGTAGTCCTAGGGTGGCTTCATGGAGATGTCAATCGTTGGAAACAGTTTGTTGCTAACAGAGTGCAACAGATTACAGACGTCATACCCGCCGCACGCTGGAGTCACGTACGATCAGAAGACAACGCTGCCGACTGTGCCACAAGGGGGGTCTCGGTGGCTACATTACAAGATCTTCCAATTTGGTGGACAGGGCCAGAATGGCTCTTAAGTTTCAACCATAATGATTCCAAGCGAGTATCCTACATAGCGCCAACCATTGAAACAAAAAATGTTAATGTAAACGCAACTTTACAGAAATCAAACCAAATTAATTCAGCGTTAATTGCAGAATTGTTAATAAACAATAGTTCAATAACACGAGCTGTAAAAACATTGGCATGGGTTTTACGTTACATTTCCATATTGCGACGTCAGCCGCGCCAGCGCATTGCGATACTAAGTGATGTCGAAATAAATAACGCATATAATATTTTCCTTACACATACACAAGCGGAAAATTTTGACGATGATTTACTAGATTTGAAGAATAAAGGCCACGTGCGACCCAGTAGCAAGCTAGCGAGCCTATCTCCGTTCCTAGACGAGAACGGGATAATGAGAGTCAGTGGCCGACTCAGTCAATCAACTATCAGCAGTTCAGCAAAACATCCTGTTATCATCCCTAATCATAGCCGTTTTACGGATTTGATAATAAACTTGGCGCATAAAACTACTCTACATGGTGGACCCCGCCTGACACTAGCTTACGTAAGAGAAAGTTCAGTTCACTTAGAACTAGTATCAGAGCTCAGTACTGCAGCCTTCTTAGCAGCTTTCCGTCGATTCTGTGCTCGACGCGGGACGCCCAAACGCATGTACAGCGACAATGGGACGAACTTTGTTGGTGCGAAACGTGCACTGAATAAGGAATACCGAGCTATTCTTGACAGCTTCAACTCAGATTTCTTTAACAGCATTAGCGATATGAACGTCGAGTGGTCGTTCAACTTTCCAGCGTGGCCCAGTGCTGGCGGTCTATGGGAAGCCGCAGTCAAGGCCTTCAAACGTCATTTGAAACGAGTTTTAGGGAAGCAAAGACTCACATACGAGGAATTTACAACACTGCTACATCAGATAGAAGCGTGCCTCAACTCTCGACCATTGTTCCCTTTGACAGAAAATCCTGAAGACAGTTATTTAACTCCTGGTCATTTCTTGATTGGTGACTCATTATTATCTAGACCACAATCAGATCCTGATAACATCAACTTACCTGCGAGATGGCAAATGATACAGAGCATGAACAAACAGTTCTGGAAGCTGTGGTCGTCACATTATCTTCAACAACTACAACAGCGGTCCAAATGGAGGTCACCTAGAAAAAATTTTGAGCTCGATGACATCGTGTTGATCAAGGAGGATAACTTACCTGCTGGTAAATGGGCGATGGGACGAGTACACGAACTGCATCCTGGGAAGGATGGATATGTAAGAGTAGTGTCCGTGAAAACAAAAACTAACATTGTTAAACGTCCGATTACAAAACTGATCTTACTACCCGTTCATCGCGACCAAGAGCAGCAACCAGGACAGTCCAAGCATCAACAACCACTATCCCCATCAAGATAGAAACTTTCGTCAAGAAATCAACGTAAAGCCATACCCAAATGTTGAAGAACTTTTTCTCAGAAATTTTTACTAAATTAGACTATTTTCATTGAAGCGGAAGCAAATATCATTTGGCTAAGGCAATAGCCTTATTAATATAGGTCAGGGCTGCGTCCTTAAAAGTGACTCATATACAATAATGAATATCCAGCGTAATATCGAAGCCCCTGAGGTTTATATTCCCAATCGACATAGATCAGCAAAGCAGCCATAGACAAATGTATAACGATAAATCTGCTGGTAGGAAGCTTCCTTCTTTATCTTTTTCTGAAGCTGAGGAGGGAGCGACGACGCTTAGAGAAGCCAGCAGCAGCTGATCCCGCGCGCCTGGTGCGGGCGCCCACCGAGAGCGTGTATCGTGTGTGCGACACAGTGCGAAACAAGTGCAGTGTATTTAGTGAATACATGGGCAATCTAAGTGTTGTTGATAAAATAGTTTAGCAATTAGTGTCAAATAAAACAGACTGTAACTAATACTACTTAGACTTAACTTTACTATAACTAGCATTATGATTAGCGTAAATTATAGATAATTTAATATACAAAATTTTATTCTAACTATTGTACATATTACTATGGTACTATTACGTTTATGGTGTATAGATTCATTCTTTTCTTTAGTCTTTCTTCTTTCTAGTTGGCAAGATGTACGAGCCAACGTACAAAACTGCATCGACAGCTGTCCGGCATTAGCATGCGCCGGCAATAACTAATATTAGCTAGCATTTAGCATAATTAAATCAGTGTTAAATTAGCAAGCAAACGGATCGGTTTTATTTCACCTCTCTCCATCCAAACATTCTATATAACACTCACAGCATCAAACTCAGCATCTAAACAGCATCAATCTAGCGCGAGTGTAGAACCCTACATACGCTTTCCTGACACCGCGGGTTGCGGTCACTTTGTGCCGCTGTTTTGCGACGATCCTTGTTTCGATACTAAGTAAGTGGGCCCACGAGACCGCCCTCAACGTATAATACTGATACAGCAAATGAAAACTTGGCGCGTTCTAGTTTATTGTGCTGATGCTTGATGTGGGAGCCGCCCCTCCCTACACTCGCAACAGAGAAGTTTGCAAAAGCTATTTCAATCAATGTTGGAAAAATACACGTGATTTGATTTGGACGTAACATCAACAATTCCGTCTATTCTTGGTTCCCTTTATTTGTCGACACAAAGTAAAGTCGATGCGCGACGTCGCCCCGCGCCCCGCGCCCCACGCCCCGCGCCCCGACAGAGATCACTCCGGCGAGTATTTGCTTCAATCCGGAGATAAAGAAGTTTTTCGAGAATAGCAGACTTCATCAGGTTTTATAGATTTCATGAATGCTCATTCAAAGGTCAGAGACCCCGTTCGCAATACTCTAAACAGAAATAGCACCAGGGTCGAACTAATTGCGCCCCGCCCGCGTGTCCCGGGGCGACGGCGGGGGGTTGAGGACGCTACGTGATAAATTTAAATAGGTCGTTACTAGGATTGTCAAAGCATCCCGAGCTCGGCCGCGGGCGCTCCACTAAATTGGACCGAAATTATACCATTCATAATATAAATCTATCCGGAGGTCGAGGGAGAACCATTTGTAAATCTGAGCCGTGACGTGGTTCTGGACCCGAGTTAAACAGACACGTTCTGTGAATCACACGTGCCTGCCTGCGTTCGGATGCTGTAATTTACTAATGAAATACTTTTCCTTTGTTCGTGGGCCCCCCCGCGCCCGCGCCCGCGCCCGCCGTCCACACAGCCGGCGCAGTGCACGCGTAAGAAGACAGACTCCCGCGTAAGTACACATACTTTACGTTAATTGCGAGCGAAAGTTGCGGCTTGTCGTAAAGGAATTAATTACTGCCACCCGCTCAAAGAGGTTGCCTCTTTTGTGTCGCTAATTGAGAGCTGCGGGTTGCGAGCCGTGTTCAGCTCACCGGCGGCGTGAGGGGCGACCCACGGACCAGCGCCCCCTGGCCCGCCCTCCCCAAGTTAGGCACTGGATTAGATTGGAATCTTTTGAATTGCAAAACCCTAATTTTATTTTTTCTCGCAGCTTGCTCCCGTGCGAGAAAGTTTTATTACGTCACGGCGCTCAGGAACCACTTTACGGATTAAAAGTATTATACCTCGCGACTGGAGCTGACGAGACCGCAGACCGCACTCCTGCGAGTATACGCGCTATATCGTTATATGAAAAATGTACAGAGTGGTGCAGATTAAATGTACTTTGGCAGATTTTATTGTTATTGCTTATAACTTAAGGCTCTCCACTCCACTGAAGGCTGATTATATAAGTCCAGGACTTCACAAAGTACAGAATCAGCCCGTGTTGGTCTGCTTCCTTTCGTCTGATCGTACGCTTGATATATTGTCAATAAATTATTTCCAACCAATGGCACAACATTCCTGCGCAGAATACGAATGTAACTTTTCAGTATAAACACAATAAATCTGTGACAGAGTGTTGTGCGGGCGGCGGCGTAGCGCGGAGGCTCGACGCAGCCTCCGCTCCGGTCGCGCATTATTGTTATCTGTTGTTGACTCAGGGCTCCAGCACCGGCGTCGTTGAGTGCCAGAGTCTCGTGTACACAACTGTGGCGGTGCCGAAGATGCGTCCGTTTATAATAGGAGCGGATGTCTCTAGCTCAGATGAATCAGTACTCTCATAACCGGTCCAGCTTGTGGAGCAATGTGGAGTTAAATTCATCACATCATGGCATTGCTGCTAGCTGTAATACAGAAAAGAAAATAAACACGTTTTTAAAATTTATTTGATAAAGGCTGTTGTGGAGATCTTCAACAGTACAGAAACAGGTGATACACACACTCACACCTGTAGAGGAAAACATTACAAACAACCAAAAGGTAGCTTTTTGTCCAAGTAGTCGAAAGGAAGACCTTTGTTCGCGTCGCGCACTCGGTCATACGTCAATAGATACGTCACGGGGGTCTGTCAAATTGATAACAATTAATTTTACAAATATGCGAGTGGTGTCTCCCTCTAGATGATCCGAGGTTCCTGCGAGCTGTTGATTGCAAGCCGCTCGCGACGCTACCGGCAAGCCTATGTTCAAAAGTGGACGTTTCCCGCCTGGTGATGATGATTCCAGGGCTTTAGGTGAACCATCGCAGGCGTACATCTACCTAAACAGAATAAATCACAAGTCAAACATCATCAAACATTCGCAAAATAACAGATTGTGCCGTCGGGCCGCCCGCCCCGCCGCCCGCCCCGCCGCCCGCGCCCCCACCTACGCAAATAGAATGTTCCTCGATTCCGCCCGTCATTGGGGCTTTATATCAGAGCAAATAGAAGAAAAACTATTTGATACACGCGCCGCCGGTTCATCGGAAAAAGGTGCAAATAAAAGATTAATATCGACATTGGAATGACTGCGCGTCGCTCGTGCTCGCAGCACGCGGCGTCACAGGCGTGTTAAATTAAAAAAAAAACTGAAAATGGTTTGTTGATAGTTACTAGTACACTTGCATACAACACTATAATGGAAACTGGTGCTGGTGTGTGCTGTGAAACGAATGCCTGCGCGCGGCGGCCCGAGGCATAGCTAAGTCATCAATCATAATTTAAAATAGACATACTCGTAGTTGCGACATTTGGTCCGGATATATATAACAATTAGTCGTGTATAGTGCTTGAGTCTGTCTCCATTGTCAGTAGGACGTTCCCCGGGTACGTAGTGCGGTGGTAGGTTGTTCTCCGAGCGGCAGTTGTTTATACCCGGCGACAGTTCCCTCGGCCACACGCGGTATTAAGTTTAATACCACACCTATATCTCCAAGTGCGTGTCATAAAAGGCGACAAAGGAATAATCCAGCTAACAAACAAGTCACCTGTATTCTTCTATCTATGTCTAGTCTTCTACTCTATCACTCGCCTGCATAGAGCGTGGTGATTCTGGAAGGTCTCATGTAAATCTCGTTCGCAGCGCAGCGGCCACCCATACATACTCGTAAGCTCGTGTGTCATCATCATCATCAGCCAGGAAACCTCCTTCATGGTACGCCACATCGACTCTCCGCGTCCTTAACCAGGTCGTCGGTCCACTTAGTAGGGGGACGGCCTGGTAGACGTTTCCCGGTACGTGGTCACCACTCGAGAACCTTTACTCCCCACCGGTTATCGGTTCTTCCAGCGATGTGGCCTACCCATTGACACTTCAGCTCACTGACTCGTCGAGCTATGTCGGTGACCTTCGTTCGTCTACGGATTTCCTCATTCCGGATTTTGTCACTCTTCTTATCTCACCCTCATCACACTTATCAGTTCGTTCCATTGCTCGCCGAGTGACTTCGAGCTTGTTTATTCTGTCCACAGTGAAGGACCAAGTTTCGGTCGCTCGTGTGTGCCGCTGAATATCTCGGGCTGATATCGTGATATGGAGTGCTTCCCCGAGGTGAGGTTAACCTAATCGTCTTCAGGGAATGCTGATTATGAGTCATATGTGAAGGCCCTGCTTGTAACCACTGCACTGCACGGAGATAGCTCCGTGATGTCAGTGATTGTCATTGCTGGATGATATCTGTTGCTATATGATGTGGTATCGGTACCACTCACTGCTCACGGTTTAACAAAGATATCACGGTACGTTTACAAGGAACATCGTAAAACTCCTCGCGATTCCGAGCTTTCAGAAGAATCTCTTTTTTACGCAGCAACTTTTTATGATGGCCATAAAAACACGGTCGGACACGTTAGTCGTACATTCTAAATAAATTTTAATACTACCCGTTCGTCGGCACAACAGACGATTTTCCCTTTGAATGTGTTTTGTTTCAAAGTAAGCAGCATTTGTACGTAAATCATATTCTATGCCGCCTTCAAAAATTTCAGGGCAATGTTTTAGAAACACGAAAGGGTTCTTTCTTCTTTTGTTTGCTTTGCAAAACGATCTGTTCTTCAGGAAATGGTAGACAAAGTAGTGGATTAAAATTTGAGTTTGAATCAGCAGTTATTTTTGATGCAGGAGCAGTGCGCAGTGACACTAGCATTGCTGCTGTGGCAGGAGCCTGGAGTGCTGTAGTGTTCATCACACACCGGGATCTCCTGGTTATTGAATTTCTCAATTCAGTAACCAGGGGCGCCGCAGTTCTCCCACAACCTCTTACTTACAATTAGTCTTCTCCCAATATCTTATCAAGTTATCACATACTTTGCACTGCATTATATACATGCGACCTGCAGGGCTAACATGAAGAGGCAGATATATATATATATATATATATATCGCATTACAAAATGGCGTGACAAAATTATCTTGAAGCTTTCATGTTAGCCCTGCAGGAACCTTCATATGGAACAATAGGCTAGTTGACTAAATTTGAAAACTTGGCTAATTATATACTTTAATATCTATTTTATCCCAAAAAAAACTATATTTTAAAGAAAAATCAATATTTACATTACGTATTTTGTATTTTAAAAAAAGCCATTTAGATTTCCCTCGAAAACGCTGAATAGTGTCATGGCGTCTTGAATGACGTCACAGCTCGCGAAATAACCTGCTCTGTGATATGAAAACGTCAACAACAACAATGATGTTTTGCGAGGCGTGACGTCACACTTTCTTGCGCCGCGTTCTTCGTGTTCGTTGTCACGTGACCTAATGCCTATTTTTTTCGAATTCATTTTCTAAAAATATTAATAATCTTTAACTTTTTTGAGAAATATACTAGTTTTTTCTTATCTTCGTCTCCTCATTTATAATTAGAAACTATAAACCAAGCAATTTGTTATTAGTGGAAACAGGCATATTGCGTGTGACCCACACGTAAAACGTTGAGTTCACTAGTCATTTTAAAAATACAATCTACATAGTATTGAACCAGTGAACATCATGGAAATTCGAGGATGTTGTATATGATATCGCTTCATTGACTATCACATACTGTACTGAGCGATACTCGATCAACATACAAATCGGTTATAAAGTTGGATGGTTTTATAAAAACAGTGCGCGTTCTGAGCCGGAGGATTGTGTAAAAACACGAGTTTAGTCAAGCGATTCCAAAATGTTCCCGTATTTTTACTAAGTCCAAAATAAAACTAAATCGAAAACTACAGAAGTTATCAATTCTGATAGCTAGTATAGTATTTTAATATGGAAATATAAACATGGAATCTGAAACGTATATCCTTCAATATCATATAGTGGAGCCGATACGATCGTTGACCAGCACGCAGGCACGGACACGACACAGCAGGGGTTTGCATTTTCCCCCTCGTTCTCGCGTCATGTCGCGAGTGACGTCACATCGCTGATATCCGTCAATAAATCACGCGTGTCTGGTGACATGACGTCACGCTGCGCTCACAGATACTACGATAAAACTAAAATGAGAACGGTACATTTAACATACAACCTTACGTTCTGTATCTCTCTCGTCTGAACCATATCCCAGTACTGGGCACGCAACGAAGACAATAACAATATGTTGTGACAGGTCGAGATCCAAAATCTAACGAACCTATTTTAATTATGAAAAAGCAAAATGGTAGTGATCGTCAGGAATAAAAACCCTTACACAAAATAAGAATAGGATCGCCGACTCGAGCGTCCTGTCAGTTCTTAAATGCAAGAAAAATAACCGATGACAAAAGCCCGGAGACGACCGCGTTTAAAAATAAGTGACGGAAAAATATAGTCTCGGAGGATGTAGCGCGCCGCGGGCTTTGTCGCGATTGTTGCGTAGCGAGCGGCGACGTAACGAAGTGTCGGCGCAGATTTATGGTTCCACAGTGATTTGACGTTCGGCTTGGCGCGGGCACTGCTGCGCGCTTCCCTCCGACCCCGAAATAGGGTGCATTGTCGCCTGAGGATCAACAGATGCTGCAGGTTGCGGAGCGCGTCTGTGAGTATCCACATCTCGTCCGGAGAGGTGTTGTTAAGGTGAACCTGAGGAAATACGTTTCCCTCCAAAAGGAATCTCAATTTATAGATATTTTGCTTCAATAAATTCGACGTATATTTTTATACACAAAGTAACAGGTTCGACGGGACGGGGCGCGGGGGGGGGGGGGGGGGGTACATTCTTTATCTCTTCGTGAACGAGATCAAATAAGAAACGAGGGAATGTCCTCTGACTTTTATACTTCACAGCGAGAGAAAGGAAGGAAAATCTTAATACAAAATAGTCATTCAGAGAAATAATTGAACGTTAAAGAAGCGGAAGAAACGTAGCAATCTCTCGACAGTAACAGATCGACTTCCATATAAAATAACCGCCGGGATGGTCCGTCTAGACCAGCCCTGCCCCGCGCGGCCCGCGGCCCTCCCTCGGTAAATTACCAGATAATCTGTTCTGAAAAGACTGAAATAAAACCGATAGATCCTTTGTCAACTAGGACATTAGCACTACCCCACCTTCCTCATCCCCTCTCCAGCCCCTCCCCGCTCTATAGAGCGCGGCCCACCGTAAAATAGATTTTTTATAACTGCTGGTGTCAGAGCTTTTATTAAGTCGCGGAAGAAATCTGCAAGCTGGTCGTATTTTTCACCCGACTTTCTAGTAGAAACTGGAATGGATTTATGTTGCGTGACAACATGTTTGTTTGTTTCAGTTCACTCTTACTTCCCTCGTGTCTTAGATGCGCCTCTTCTTCACCGGTCGTACAGTGTCGTATCCTACGACAGTTGGCCATTGTCTTCCGTGAGGTCCGGTGATGGAATCCTGCTCCTCCACCGACGTACAATATTTGTTACGTCATTCGCAACTTCGTCTGCAAGGACTTCATAAATTATCCCACGGTAATACATTTCATTACTTGGATATCAATATTACTTAATCGAGAATACGTTATATTCGTCACCAAAAGATGTTCAGCCTCTTATGTGTTATTGACTCAAATTCAGAACATTAATATCATAGTAGGCTAATAACACTTATCATGTAAGCCAGAGCCGAGCCGTCGGAGCGAGTAGGCCCCCGTCGCAACTTGTCCAAAACTCCGTCCGCCCGCCCGCCCCGGCCCGCGCTACCAGCGCAGCGCTTTGACATCAAAATTCATGTTCTCCCGTTTCATATAAAGTGCGCAACTTGTACGATAACACTTCGTCAGCCTCGCCCGACGCAGCGCCACGCTAGCGACATATTGACAGTGGATTTACATGTCCGCCGATACCCGTAGCGTAACGACTATTGTTATCGCTGCGGTGAGGTGGTACTACGCCGGGCGCACGGGAGCACGGGCGCACGGGGGCACGGGGGCACGCGTGGATGAGCGACGAACTACCATTGTTTTACATTTCTATCTATCAAACACCACATTTCCACCACATAAAAAAAGCTCTTATAAAACGTACTGTTTTGATAAATGTTCTCTTAAAGTGACGGTTTAGGAGTTTCTGACACCCATTCTTCTGTGCATATCACCTCTCCGGGAGTGAGAGTGGATTCAGTGACGTCAAAACTAAACTTAATGACAAAGCCATTTTAACAATAATGTTTATGTTCCGCTGATATTTTACAACTGTGCGATATTGTTCATTGCATACACTAAGCTAACTAAGTCGTACATGACAACACAGCCGCGCTCGCGCGACAATGAAGGACTTTCACCGACGTCGTAGCAACGCGACGAGCTGAAAGTTACACTGTACGAGAGCTTATCTACCATCCAGTGACGTCATACGAAAACTTCACATCCTAAATGTACATAACACCACAGACAACGCGCACATTAAAATTTACTGTTCCTGAAACCATACAGATAGCGGATAGATACCCCGTGCAATAAAGATATCGGGAACGTTACAGGAGACAAGTTTCTCTGCATGATAATGACACGAACGACATCCTAAAGGTAAACTCGCATCCCTTTGTTTTAGTTATAATAAAGCGAGACCTAGAACATCTGAGGAAGTCTTGTGACGTCACAACTGTGGTTAAGCCTCGGTCACACGACGCAAGTGCTCGTACGATCAACTCGCTGCGAGTCAAGCCGATGGCTCGCTCCTCTTATGTTAGATGTCGCTCAATACAGCGATTGCAATGTCACAATACTCACTCTGGCATCACGTGCGGGAGCAATGGAAAATATACGTGGTCAAATGGTGTTATTGTATTTACAAATTCAAATAAACTTTATTGCACACACAAAAACAGAAAAGATACGAATATAAAAGGTACATGAAAGCGGCCTTATCTCTAAGAGCAATCTCTTCCAGACAACCTAGAGGCAGAAGAATCGTATAGTTAACAAGGGGTAAATGGTGCTTATAAATAATAAATGGTGCTACATAAATATGATAAAATAACATACTACATTTTGTACTATTTTTTGCATTGTTTACTTATCCAGCTTATTTTGTATTTCATTGATAATTTTATATTGAAATAGTCACTTAACAACGGAAGTAGACGACTTACAATTAACGCTTGAATGTAAGTACCTACTTACTTCTCTTTTGATTTTATTCACGTTTGTCATAGTATGCTTTCCCTCTGAGCGAGAGAACGCTTCTGTCAGATAGACTTAACAGAAAATACAGTGATATATAATATATCACATAAAACTTCTTATTCAAATCTCAACAATTCTGGTACCTGAAATCTTATTTTTCTTCTTCAGCAATTATGAAACATGTGAAAGTGATGTTTGTATACTTCATCATTCATGTCTTCTAGATGGAAACCGAAGGATGGATGGAAGGAATCATACTAATTGAATTGAATAGTGGCTACTGAACTCGCGGCAAGTACTGGCATCGTGTGACAGGTGCTTAACGACAGAATGAGTGTCTAGGGAGGGATGCGCGGTCGGACGGGAGCACGACGCCACGACGAGCTGCGTGCCTGTGCCGCGTGCTGCGAGATGGTGTGCTGTCTCACGGCACTGCAGGACTGTCGATTCGTCACTCTTCACTTGAACACTCCGCCTAAAAGAGCTTGCTTCCTTCTATGTACCATCTATCAAACTATAGCTTGACTATAGCTATCGCTATATCTGACAACACTGAGCGGGTTCGGTGGCTGTGTGTCATCATATCCCACAGGGTTCCTGGTATAAATAATTCCTTAAAATATGAATATTGTTTACAAAAATTGAAACGTTAAATCTATCATTTGTAATTTTTTATTCTATAAATTAATGTTACTATCCCGCGCGGGACTGCTGAGGGCCTGTTTCAACACTGCCGTTCAGAAGGGACTCACTGTCCGAAGTTTTGTAAATTGAAGTCTAGACTACTATTACGCGCTCAATAAAATATCAAATATTTCTAGATGTCATTAACAGCATGTAATCATCATCATCAGCCGGGAAACGTCCACTGCTGGACATAGGCCTCCTTCATGGCACGCCACATCGACCGGTCCCGAGCCACCTGCATCCAGCGACTCCCTGCGACCTTAACCTTTATCACGTAGGGAAATTCCGAGCATGGCTCGTTCCGTTGCTCGCTGAGTGACTTTAAGCTTGTTTATTCGGCCCACAGTAAAGGACTGTGAGGTAGTTGCATGTCATGTTTTGGTATCCACCCTCCACCCTCCAGCGGGGGGAATAAATCAGTAGTTGAGTGAACAAGCTGTTTTATTGACGAGCTCCCAAACCTGACACGTTTCAGTTCCGTGTGTCATCACTGGCAACACGCACTGACTTTATTCTTTAGAATTGCTATAGACGCTGAGGTATTTTGGATGAGAAGATATGCCGTAACTTGTCGGACGCTGCCCACGGTGACTGCGACTAGGTGACTTTATTAATTATTTAAGTTTTGTATCATATTTCAACAAGGGCGCGGGCATTTGTTCAACAGTCATCAATAAATAATCAATCACTAAGCATATTTTGCGGCGACTTCGTATGCGCGGGCGCGAGTCCAGGAACCACTGAGTGTATCTAGGGATAAACAGTAAACAACATACCCTTTTATATGCCTTTAGCAATTTGCATATCAAACTTCATCACGATTGTTTGTGCTGTTTACAACAATACATAACAAACAAACTCACTTACACATTATTATTGAGATACCAATAGATTATTTAATATATGATTGACATTATTAAATTATTAAAAAGGGAACAAATCACTTCCACAATCTCAAATAAACAAAAAACTCAAATTAATTGACGCTGTTTTAAATTTTAAAATAATTTCACGGAATACTAAACGTCGTCTTACAGCTGTTTATTTTGAGCAAAGAGCAATTAACTCCGAACGCAGAAATTAATAATTCAGTCTGAGAATGAATCGGCCGTGCTCCAGCTCAGTTACTGGTGGTGCGAATCCCGGGCTAGAGTCGATTAACTGAACTCCGTTATAAATCTATAATCTTGTATATTCAGGTAATTCAATAGCTTTTCATTTAAGCTTTTTATTTATTGTGTGAACAAATCGAAATGAGAAACGTAATAATACGTACTCCATTTTGAAAGCATTACCCCTCTCACACACCGCGTTGCGTATTTATATCTGACTAACCCGTAGATAAGAGAACGCGTGGGTGGGATATAATTCACGCATATTTCAACTGCGGCTCGAACAACTCTCCCAAAACAACGTAAGGCACCAGCCAGCCCGAGCCCGCCTGTATATAACACCCGCAGAACAAAGGGCCGGCGAAATGAACGTCACAAATTATTATTTTCTTAATCCGCAGAAAACTTATTGCTGATAAATCTTGAGTAGTTTGAAAGACAAAGTTTTATAAAAGAGAACCAAAGCCACTGAAAGATTTCGAGACAAAACTTGTCTAAAGTTGGAGGACTTTGTAAAGGCGTCGTTGGCACGAATCACGCAGCTTTCATAAGCTCAAATTGGAAATAAAGAAGTTTTCGCATTATGGTGATCTACAGTGAGCCCGCGAGATCTCCGCTCGGGCCGCTACCTTCCCTTGGCTGGCACCGCTACCCACTACCACCGCTCGAGCCACTGCCTACGATAGGATTGAGCTACTTCCCCGCTCCTGCTCCCTCCGCTCAGACCGCCGATCCACTACATCAGCTCACGCCGACCCCTGCTACGTCCACGTAGGCCACTGCCCCAATACCTTAGTTCAGGTCAAGTACCGTTATAAATCTATGGTGTCTGCAATCAAATATTAGTCTTCCGCACACGTCGTGGGTATGCGAGGGACACGTTGCTCTCTCTGCGCGAGCACATTCATCAAGACAACTGCTACAGCGGTAATTCATTACGTTGTACTCCCGTGCACTGTGGTCACACCGCCGACTGCAGCTCGTCCACGTGCGCCGCAGCATGGAGCTCCGCCGCGTGGTGTGGGGGCGCGATGTACTCGCGATGAACACTCAGTGGTACAACACGCTTCTGCAGTGACGCGTCGCGGGCGGGCAGTGCGTGCAGTGGTAGCATGTAATATTCGCACAATATGTTATGTGTGCTACGAGTAGGTGGACATCCGCGTCCTCATTGTACCACTGATACTGCAGCCGTCACCTGGCGGACAGTGCGTGCAGTGGTAGCATGTAATATTCGCACAATATGTTATGTGTGCTACGAGTAGGTGGACATCCGCGTCCTCATTGTACCACTGATACTGCAGCCGTCACCTGGCGGACAGTGCGTGCAGTGGTAGCATGTAATATTCGCACAATATGTTATGTGTGCTACGAGTAGGTGGACATCCGCGTCCTCATTGTACCACTGATACTGCAGCCGTCACCTGGCGGACAGTGCGTGCAGTGGTAGCATGTAATATTCGCACAATATGTTATGTGTGCTACGAGTAGGTGGACATCCGCGTCCTCATTGTACCACTGATACTGCAGCCGTCACCTGGCGGACAGTGCATGCAGTGGTAGCATGTAATATTCGCACAATATGTTATGTGTGCTACGAGTAGGTGGACATCCGCGTCCTCATTGTACCACTGATACTGCAGCCGTCACCTGGCGGGCAGTGCATGCAGTGGTAGCATGTAATATTCGCACAATATGTTATGTGTGCTACGAGTAGGTGGACATCCGCGTCCTCATTGTACCACTGATACTGCAGCCGTCACCTGGCGGACAGTGCATGCAGTGGTAGCATGTAATATTCGCACAAGATGTTTTGTGTGCTACGAGTAGGTGGACATCCGCGTCCTCATTGTACCACTGATACTGCAGCCGTCGCCTGGCGGACAGTGTATGCAGTGGTAGCATGTAATATTCGCACAAGATGTTTTGTGTGCTACGAGTAGGTGGACATCCGCGTCCTCATTGTACCACTGATACTGCAGCCGTCGCCTGGCGGACAGTGCATGCAGTGGTAGCATGTAATATTCGCACAATATGTTTTGTGTGCTACGAGTAGGTGGACATCCGGGTCCTCATTGTACCACTGATACTGCAGCCGTCGCCTGGCGGACAGTGCATGCAGTGGTAGCATGTAATATTCGCACAAGATGTTTTGTGTGCTACGAGTAGGTGGACATCCGCGTCCTCATTGTACCACTGATACTGCAGCCGTCGCCTGGCGGACAGTTCGGTGACCATGGAAAAAGCTCCTAAGCAAATTCTCCATTTCGGCATTCCCATACATCAGATGACAGTGAGAAGTCAGCGGATGGTTCTGGCACCTGTACCGTGCCACCGACAGAAGTACGCGCTGGTTTGTTACAATACAAGTGCATGTATGGGTTGCAGTACCGCTAGATAAACATACCTCTAAACATTTCCAGACAAGTAAGTGTTACAGACGTTTCGGAGCAGAACGCGCCGCCCGCACCCCCGCACCCCCGCGTCCTACACACACGTTCCCAGTAACGAGCACCTCAGTAAATTACTTTTAATTGCCTGCCCCTGGCCGAGCCGGCGCCGCAGCCCGAGCCCGCAGCGGGGCCCCGGGGCGTGTCTCGAGGAGCCCGGCTTCCACTCACTCATTGTGAATGTGCCTTTGTTTCCCTGCCGTGTTAGTTGCTGGATAGATCTACACAATTCACTATTCATCGATAGTAAACGCGCTGGAAGGAATGTGGAGATGATTGTGGCCAAAGCTGATAACTGTCCGTCGTTCATATACTCGTAGATGTATGATACTAGTCCCTACATATATTTTGATATTGTAAATACGAATGAAAGTTTGGTGGTTAATCTAGTGTATACCTACGAGTTACAAATCGTATAATAACAGAGCACTTGTAGATGTGAGCTACGACTCGTAGCATTCGTAGCGTAGCTACAAACTATTCCATACACAAGACTCCAACGAATAAACATCTAATGTCATCATGCCAAAACGGCATCGTTGAAGTTTAAATATATCTAGACAAGTTTGATATACGAGTATAACACAGTGAGTTGCATAACTCACGTCTCGAGTGAAGTCACAACACAATCCAACTGGACGTTATAACGAGGTCTATCACGAGGGGTATTATTTATATAAACAGTTATTGATCTGTGAATTAAATATTTGTGTTACTGAAAACCACTTACTAAAGGTATGCTGTCACAAAAAGTTCCATCGTCTGTCCAGCTACACACACCCCTCTGCCGTACCGCCGCCCGCCGCCCGCCGCCCGCCGCCCGCCGCCCGCCGCCCGCGCCGGTGTGCCGCGGTTACGCGCGTGATGGATATATCGCGAGACCTGTCATTGTTACACGCAATGAACTCGACTGAACTTGCCGCGGGCACTACCGGGCACCGGGCACCGGGCACCGGGCGCTGGGGACATTCGACGTGATGACAAATGACAACTTTATACACAATGGGACACTTGAGGCATCGTGCTACAAAATCGTTTCCACTTGATGGTACAATGGTAAACAGTTGAAGCTTCTTCACCTAAAAGTGTCAATCTAATGAGTCTCACTCGGATTATATTGTCTAATTGCTAGTTCACGGACTATATTGACAATGTAGCTAGCCAGGTCTGCACAAGTCTACTGTTGGACATGATTTTCCCTCGATAAATTATCTTTGAAAATAATCATCACGCCAGCGGAATAATACCCGCAGTAAGCTGTTGTTTTATAATCAGATGCTGCTGTCCATAAGTTTTATGTGCCATGTACAGTGAATCCCATTTTACTAACAACAAGTGTCATTTATTGCGTAGTTAACTGTCAGTTCCAGAGTTGTCTTCTTAAGATAAAATCTTAACCATATTGTACAAGGTTAATGGATGCGTCAGGTCCGCGCCGACAAGTTCCGCCCTGCACAAGTCCTGGACAGTATCGATCACCTGAACAGTAGGTTCACTGACTATATATAGACACACTTTCAATACATTATGTGATGTTAGGTATATAGGTCCGTACTATTGAGCACGCTGCGAGCACTGGCCACGCTCAGAGAGCACGTGCTGGGGTCCGCTTATCGGTGGCGCCATGAACACATAGAACTTACATCCTGTTCCATGACACGTGGAGTACGTATATGTAGGTGGAGATATATGTTATAACTAGTTCCAGTCTCTTCCGCCCGACGGCCGCATGCGGAGCTTCTCTCACATTGCTCCAGATTAATGTAACAAAAGCTTCTTTCTTAGTTGTTATTATTATTATCAGATTATTTAATCATCCTGCCTTTCTAAAGTAAGAAATGTGGTGAAATAGTTTAGCACGTTAGCGTAAGGAGGTCTTTGTTTAACCTCTAAGTTTCACAACTGGTTTTAGTTGGGTAAATTCCAAATGTGTGGTTATGTAGTCCGCGTGGAGCTAACTGGGTCCCGTGAGCCTGACACCAGCAGGCCGGTGTAAATCAGACGGTGCACATTACCATCCCCTATTCACAGTTAATGTTCACTGCACGGCTTGTTTACGAGGCGCCACCGGCCGCGTGCCGCACATGGCCATGCATCCTTTATGTGGAAGGAGATAATTAGCTATATATTCAATGCGTAAAACATTTATTAAGTGCTAGAGCTTTGTGCGATATAATAAAAGCAAAATTTATTCGTTTTGTCCATACTTTGCATCACACCGGAGAGTCAGAATGACTTCATTACATTTAGCTAAGTTGATCACATCCATTGCTACGTCAGTAATATATGACATTAACTGGAACAGGAAGTACGATACATCTTGTATAACATTCCTATAAACAGGATAACTGTTGTGATAGTGCTACTACTTACGCAACAAATCGTTATAAATAACAACACCTCCGCCCGCCCTCGTCCCCGCCCGCCCCTCCCAGGATCAATCTGTAGACAAGGCGGACGGAGAAGAGTAATATGATTTCCTTCGTGCATGTAAAGTGACGGAGATGAATGCTGCGGCTGAGGTATGGAGACGGATGTAGGGCTCGCGGACGACGGACCGCACCCGCCCTGCACCGCCGGCCGCTAGCAACAGTTGTGAGGGACCACACAGCTACTACACTCTAGGAGGCGTCTAGTACAAGGTCGAAGGTTATTATAATAATGTAACTTGTATGATCCATGCTCTACACATACCACATTGTGGCTACACGTACATGAATGTAATAGCTCGTGACATTTGTTGTGGTCGTGTGCCGCCACACGACCAGTGGTCAGTACCAGGTCAGCCACTGACATCATACTGAGATCGTCTACCCGCCTCACTAGCGAAAAGTAATTTATTTTGCTTCTTAACTGTTACAATATTTGCGAACTATATAAAATTTGTAAATGAACAGAACCTGACGAGCAATCCAATAAGGACAAACACAAGGTTTCACACGAACGTGTGCTGGCTAACTCTCGACGCTTACACACCACGCACGCAGCGCTAGTTACAACATCTCATTAGTTACAATACCTGGGTGACTGAGCTTTGCTCGGAGTTTTGGGGCAAAAGCACTTGGTTTTTTATGTGGCTTAAAAATGAATCTATGTATACCGGGCCTTGCACCCGGACGCCTGTGACTGTCATTGACACCTTTGATTGTCAATCTTGCGCTTTGGCCGCTTGACTTAAGATTTTTTTACGTTGAAATTAGAGACCATATTTTCCGTTGAATAATCCGAAAGAAAATCACTTGAAAACTCAAAAACACGAGTTTTTCCAAACATAAGACTAATCTAAATCGATTTTTCGCCCCCGACAACCTCCACAAATCAAATTTCCGTGAAATTAGGATTAGAGACGTTTCTGAGATCGCCGGTGTATATATTAATAAACAAGAAAATTGTAATTGTTCGTTCAAAGGTATTTTTACCCACGACGGAACGGAGACAGTGTAGTATGCGTTTAGGGTGAGAGGATATTTGTTTGTTTGTTTGTTTGTTTATTTATTTTATTATTTTTGGGTGGCTTACAGCTATCAATACAGAGCATAGAGAGAGAAATGACTAATAGCCATTGATAAGCTAAACATTAACAATTATATTTATATTGTTTCTGTCTTTAGGTATTGGTATAGCAATCAACAAAACTTGGTGAAATGGGATAGCTCATTTTCCGATGTATATTACCTGGAATGTGGTGTGAGACAGGGGGGCCTGAGTTCGCCAAGGCTTTTCAACCTTTATGTGAATGCACTGATCGAGGGTCTCAGCGGCACTCGTGTCGGCTGCCATGTTGATGGTGTTTGTATGAACAACTTCAGCTATGCAGACGACATGGTGCTGCTGGCGCCCTCGGTCTGTGCACTCAGGGAACTTCTGAGTCAGTGCGAGACATACGCTACTAGTCATGGGTTACTTTACAATTCAAAAAAGAGCAAATATATGCTCTTTAAAGCCAAAACCAGGAGTCCAGCGTATGTCCCACCACTGACTCTAAACGGAGTGGCCTTGAGCCGAGTTACATGTTTTAAATACTTAGGTCACATTGTAACCGACGACCTAAAAGATGACATGGACATCGAGCGTGAGCGCAGGGCGCTGGCGGTGAGGGCGAACATGCTGACTCGCAGGTTTGCTAAATGTACAGACGCAGTTAAAGTTACTTTGTTTAAGGCGTACTGTACTTCATTCTATTCAAGCAGCCTGTGGGTCAGCTATACCCAAAAATCGCTTAGCGCTCTGCGCGTCCAATACAATAACGCGTTCCGGATGCTATTGGGGCTGCCGCGCTACTGCAGTGCGTCAACCATGTTCGCGGAGGCGCGCACAGACAGCTTTCATGCTGTCCTCCGAAAAAAGTACGCATCTTTGTCATGTCGAGTGCGCGCCAGCTCCAACCGCATCCTGAACACCATAGCCTGGAAATTTGACTGTCCCATTATGCGACATATAAATAGTTTGACAAATTCAGTTATGACATATACTTACTAACATAATTATAAGCTGTACTAACAATTATATGGATCTTTGACATCTGATAATAAAATGATTTTAATTTAATTTAATTTTATATATCATCAGCCGGGAAACGTCCACTGCTGGACATAGGCCTCCCTCATGGTACGCCACATCGACCGGTCCCGTACCACCTGCATCCAGCGACTCCCTGCAACTCTAACCAGGTCGTCGGTCCATCTAGTAGATGGACGGCCTGGTAGACGTTTCCCGGTACGTGGTCGCCACTCGTATATTTATATACTTACTAATAAATAATATTAAAACTATAGTCAAATAAATAAATAATAATAACATAAACAGAACAACAAAAGAGCAGAAGAATATTTGAGCATACAATACATAATATCATTTATGCGATAGACAAGCAGTAGTTCTGGTAGTTATTATCCTACTAATATTATAAGTGTGAAAGGTTGGATGTTTAGATGTTGGGATGTCTGTGACGCTTTCACGGAAAAACTACTGAATGTATTTGAATGAAACTTTACAATAATATAGCTTATACATCAGAATAACATATAGGCTATAATTTATAAAGACATATTGTGTAAATTGTACAAAATCACACTTATAATATTAGTGGGATTACACGGGCAATTTCGGCATAACAAAAACGCGTTGCCTAGCAACCGACCATAGAATATGTAATTCGTATATACAAACTTTCGCGTTTATAATATTAGTGTGAAGACTATTTTAATGTACTACGTCAGTTATTGAAATTTATTTTGTTTATTTAAACTATTAGTCTACGTAACAGAATAAACACTATTTTGTACCTTATGCTGGAAATGGAGATAGATGCCTTCTATGCCTATCCTGAAGTACACGCGGACAAAGTCGCGGGCGGAAGCTAGTTAAATATATATGTACGTATAACTGTTGTATGTGGGTAACATCTCGCCGCGGGAGAACGAGAACGAGAACCGGCAGTAATTATGAACCGCTTGCCTAAATGTACAAAAGTTTATATTATATCTAAGCAAATTCTTTTAATCTTGCCCTAAACTTAACCAAATCAGCTAATTAGTATGTAAATCTGTAATCCTCGGTCGCGATCTAGAATTCTACTGAACTTGTTACCTCGACTCGGACTGTACTTTATATCAGGAGGTGAAAATAAAGTTAACTAGCTCGGCGCCATTACTCCAGTGACGTAGTGTGCGAGGGCGAGGTTAACTGGGGAGCGCAGCGCGGGACGCGCTCAGCAGCGCCGCGCTGATTGGTGACTGGGAGATACTGTAACAATGGTATCCGCACGCTCCGTTACTCTGGTAATTATGTATAATGTGTTTGCATTTGGCCTCCGTCTCGTTCTCTCGCTCCCTTCGTTCAGTGTGGGCACTTAGCCTCAACCTAATGAGGCGCTAGTCGACCGAAGAAAGCATGCGTGCGACGAGGCTTACTAAACATAATCAGGTAAGCACTCGCAATGATCACTGTCTGCTGTGCTGGTCTTCTCAGCTCTCTAATTAATTAAATATTAACACTCTGTCTAGCTGTGTAGTGACTGTAGTAATCCTACTAATATTATAAGTGTGAAAGTTTGGATGTTTGGATGTTTAGATGTTTGGATGTTTGTGACGCTTTCACGGAAAAACTACTGAATCTCCGGAAGCTAGTATTCTATAATCACAGTCGCATGGTACATACAAGACTATAAGATGGATAGAAAAGTACTCGTTCTACATTCTAGCAATAATAATATGTTTAAATTTATATCTATAAGCTATATTATTGTAAAGTTTCATTCAAATCCATTCAGTAGTTTTTCCGTGAAAGCGTCACAAACATCCAAACATCTAAACATCCAAACTTTCACACTTATAATATTAGTAGGATAATCAAAGAATGTCTTCCCGCGCGCGGAGAAGTGGGTACATACCTAGATATATTACCGCGATCTAATACTTGCCAAGTATGGGAAACTCGCGGCGACGTCACAGGGCAGGAGACTGTGGTTAACTGTAAATAGTCCAGGTACGATGTAGTCGGGTATAATGCTACACCAATGCCCACAACAATTGTTATTCAAGAGACAATCCTGCCAGGAGCACTTTTTACCGACAGACTACTTCCAAAACCGAACAAGCGCGTAAACCAGAGTAGAGAAAATGGTCCCATAAAAATTGCAAATCGCTATGTATCTCTATCGTTTCTGGGACATTCCCGCGTCGCTGCGAGTGTCTTATTGTCCCGTATCTGCCGATACATTTGTCCCGCTATCTCTCGACACATTGGTCCCGGAATTGTCTCCGTTATTTACTGCGCACAGCCACATAAATATTTTATATACGCGAGAAGAGTGCCAGATAAAAGCCCCGGAACGTTTGAATCCATTTTATAATGCATTGCTGATTCCTCCGCCCCGATGTGCGAGTACACATGAGATGTGAGCACGTCAATAAATAAGGAAGGAAGCCTTTGATGTCGCTGCTACGATAGTGCTACGAAGCTACGCGCGCGCTACGATACACAGATGAGAGGTTTGTTAGAAGACCGGGGACGGAAGTAGATCTCTACGATCAAGTAAATATTATTATGTTCTGGCTGTGAAAGGTACTGCTGGCATGAGTGTACGATACTACTGCAATACCATTAATTACATTTACATGACTTTGTTGGTTTTGCCTTCTGTTTAATTTTCATTTGTAATTGTGTTTATATTATTTAGTGTGTTTTTGTTATATATAAATAACTAATGACTTACGTCCCACAGGAGAAACCTTTATAAGTGGCTTGAGACGTAATAGAAACGTTAGCTGTTAATTTTTCCAAATAAAATAAATCTTATTTAAATTGCGATCAGGTTATATTTTAATTTAATTTAACATTAACTACTTTGTTGGCGACTGATTATGTTGAAGCGCTAATCGTTTGATAATTCTTTTTTAATTATTTACTTCGTTTTTATTCTTTCATGTGTTTATTTTATGTATTATATGTTTGAGCTGAAACCCAGGTCTTGTCAAATTCTACCTACACTATGCAAGGCACTATGCCTTGCGACTTTATACCTCGGGGAGTAGCCAGTGCCAGGTCTTCTTGGCTGCATGGAGCTGGACACAGCGACACAGCCTTTTTAATGTAGGAGCCTGAATAAATCACCAAGTTGATTCTCTTGTAGCAGTAGCACACATGTTGATCTGTGTGGTGACGTCACACTTGAGCGTATATCAACTAGTTGTTACTTCGCCGACAACAGACTAATTTAACCTGTTGGTGTTTCATAAGAAAATTAAACAAAACGATAAGTTTACAAAACTTTCTAAGTAATTGCCATCATGAAAGTAAAACAGGCAAGTATGTGAGTGCACAAGTTCCGGGTTGTTAGTGGGACCCTCCTCGGACTAGTTGCGGTGCTGTGCGGTCGCGGGCGCGCAGCTGCACGGGGGAGGGCTTAGCGACAACACAAACAACACTATCTGCGTCCCG
The DNA here is from genome assembly GCA_910589575.2 of Carcina quercana. NCBI lineage: Eukaryota > Metazoa > Arthropoda > Insecta > Lepidoptera > Depressariidae > Carcina > Carcina quercana. The sequence goes on along the minus strand of OU342428.1, from coordinate 17,382,514 downwards.
CGACCCCAACACTACCACCAGATTATGCTGGTACGAGTAAGTAACGAATTGGAAAACAATAATATATATCAAAACTAGTTGATATATGAATAGACATTTATAGAAGCACGCTTCCATTCTACGCCTACGCCTCAGGCAAGCTAGGCAAACCATCTCCATCAAAGTTGCATACTAAAATTTTGATGTTAAAATATAACTATTTAAATTATTTCTGTTGTCTGTTGTAAAAATATAATAGCTGGATTCGTGTAGTAACTATTTAAAGATAGGACATCAGATTGTGATGTCGCGAAATAAATATCATTAATTTACAACTTTATAGTTGCTACAATAGCAGTTATGCAGCTGGCAGTTGGCGCAGATGGCGCTTTGAACAATACTCGAAAAAAGTGTTTAAAATTTAATTTCCTATTTTTAATTAATTTCTTACCAAAGCCAGCTATTGTATTTTAGACGACTAAGGCAACAGAAATTTAGTATGGAAGCATTAGGAAAGGGATGGCGTTAAAGTTACTTACCATCACGTGAGATGAAGGTCAACTGCTTCCCGTATAAAAATAACAAATATTTCGCAATAAATAAAAGTCTGTACAAATAGAGTGCTCGAGCGGGCAGGAGGTAGCCGGCATTAACAAAGAGCACAATCCCGAGCAGCGCAGCCTCCCGACGATAATTGCAATTAGTCGCGCGCCGGAGACAATTAGCACTCGATAGGAAGAACCAATTACCGGGCGTCGCTGGGTGGCGTGGCGACGGTAGCGGCCGACGAGTGTCCACCACAGTTACCACTTACGACGGTGGTGGATGTCTTTGGAACATTATCATCAGCTGCATTAGTCCACAGCTGGACGTGAGCCTCCCCCACAATGATCGCAGTATGATGTCAATACATAGATAATGCTACCCATTGTTCTTGCTAACTGTTCTCTATATCTTTTATAAATGGTTGATCACTACGGTCAGGTCGTTCCTACACGCATTACACACTCAAATGGAATACCTCTTGTATATTTTGTAATGTTTACAAAGTCCCAAAGGTAAGATAAGCCCCTAAACCAAGTTAAAGAACAACATGGACTCGGCACGGATCGGCGGCACATCAGGTTGAAGCGATATTTTTCTTACGAATTTATGAAGAGATAAAGAGAACTTTTTTACGGAACCGTTAAGCGCATTAAGCTCGCTATAAATTCCGACAGGATGGTTTATTGCTGCTCAGGCGCTTTGTGGATCGTTGGAGCGTCCTTGGCAGGCGGGCACGTCCACTGTCGCCGAGATGTCACGGTGCTGACGGGGCGCAATCAGCCAGTCTGTGTGTCCGCAGTGCATGACGGCACACCTACCTAGCAACCAACAAGTTATCCCACTAAACACCAGGTGTAATTTGTGAGTGTTCATATATATATTCGTTGACTTATGTTTATATTAGTACATTAAGGATTCTCAGTGAGTACGAGTCTATTTTACGGCAGTGTCGTCAAGGGAGATAAAGGCCAAGTACAATCACATTTATGAAAATTCCCGTCGTGTATATATTTCTAAAAGCCATAAATCTTGCGCTGGCTTCGAAGGCAGATCCATCCATCCATCACACGAGCAGGAGCGGGCGCTTGCACTGTCCCCCGGGACCCTCCGTCAAGGCCCGAGTGAAGCCACGCGCCGTACAAAGTCCACAAACAAACCATCAGAATTCATAAACAGGCGCTTGTAAAACTCGAAAGATGTTTCGTCAGATGGTGGGCGATTACTCTCGCTCCGGCCGCCCGCCGCCCGCCGCCCGCCCACCGCCGTCAGGTGCGACACAACGCTCGCTCGCGGGGCGCGCACGTAATAATGAAAACATTTTTATCGCACCTCCTTTGTCTCCCGCGAGCTTTAAATTTTGATTAATTAAGGTACGGCAGCGGGCAGCGGGGGGAACACGAGAAACGTTTCTCAACTTGTCCCGCGCTGCCCGGGTATTTGACGAAAAGAAAAAGTTGTTAAACTCTTAAGTGTTTTTCACGAGCGCAGATGATCCGTGAAGCCGTTCATGGTCCCCCGCGCGGGGTCAATTACTGCTGAATTCATTCGAAGGAGAACACGGTGAGCGACAACTCCACTCATATTTCAAAGTCTATTTAAATATTCAATCTGTAGGCGGCGATCCGCCGAGGCTCATTCTATTTTCATTCACGCACGACATGGACGAGCTCTGCGCCGCCGCAGCCTCCGACGCTTGTGTGACGTGATATAAGTAATTAACTCGGGGCTGAGCGGGTCGACCCAGGGGGACGACGATTTCTTAAACATTACGTAGTACGAATATTAAAGAATTAGAAGCCGTGAAGGTAAATTTCGGAACGAGATAAAAACAACTCTCTCAAGTATTTATCGATCCCGTAAACAATTTAATTAAAGAATCAATCGCGAGCGTTTGCCGTGAAATTAATTTATTCAACTGAAAATTATAGACTCGCCGCCGAAGCCGCGGCGGGGAGCTGTTCTCTAACGGGGGTGCGGGGGCGGCGTCATCCCAGCTGTAAATAAAACTATATTGCATTACATCGGTACCGAGATTCGATTGTTTTGCAGTCGTGGGACAAGAAACAGTGACAAACGAGCGAGCGATGAAAATCAAATTATGTGAAACGCTCGCCCCAAGTATCGTGTCGTCTCATGCAAATTCCTGAAACACATTTATCTTTTTCATTTGGCATGAAATCCTCTCTAATCGTCCGCTGACCTTAATTTGTGACCCCCATTACGTCCGGGGCATTTCTGTTTTCGTCAAAATTACAAACTACGCGCAGAACGCCCGGCATTCCGTTCCCAGACCGGAGCCCGGATCCGGGAAGATTGCAGAACCCGGATCTTAAAACCGAAACCACATGAAGGCTGTCGTTTTTTGATCCGTCCGGAACCTTTGTGCCTCGTCCGTGCTCACCGCGCGGGGAGGCCCGCCGCCGACCGCTGGAGACATATTAAAACGACAAAAACCTGTCTACTCCGGTGGATGGGTGCGTCCGGAGCGGCGGAAGCGGCGGGCGCGGCGCCGCAATACTCAACTTTGCGGGTGTCCGACGGGGCGCGAACAAAAAATTGTTTTGCCAAAATATGTCCGCGCGCGACAAACTTGTTTCTGAAACAAGCATTGCTGCCGCCGAATAAAAACATATTCTGATGTAAGCTGATGGAGGAGTACGAAACATTCACAATCCATTCACGTCACTCGAATGTTAATTAATTTCTAATTACTCAATACAGTGGTGATCAGTCGATATCTGTCTGGAGTGTCGTCGCTCCCTGACATCCATTATACAGAAGCGAGCGTGTCATCGTGCACAGTACACCGCACGCCGACATCCATCAGCGCGTGACATCCGACTCCAATTACCGATGAAGGACAATTTGTCGCGTGACGCCGCCGTCGCCGGAGACGCCTTGACGCTCCCGGCGAGCGGGGCGAGCGGCGCGAGTGAGGGAGGGGGGGCGTATCCAATCAAGGAACACTATACGAGGGTATATCGATTGCGAATGTGGGAAGCCTTGGACAAGGCATACAATGACTTCTTGTGAAAGACTCATCGAGTCATATGTCAGCAAAAGTGAGAATATTTGTGGTTTTTATTTATTTATCTAAAAACGCATAATCTCCACATAATAGTGCATTGAGAGAGAGAACCGTTAATTGAAGAAACCTACGAGTATCTGCAAAGCAACAAGGCACTGTCAGTTAGTTGCAAAGTCAGTCGAACGTTACATTATGAGTCTCCGGGTCACGTCGCCTCGCACATCGTCCAGACCAAACTAGACCTAGAATATATAATAACGTAGGGTCTGGGGCGGTGTGGTGTAGGCAGGTTACTGCACAATCGTATTGCCGCAGCCATTACGGTGCAATCCACGTGATAAGATTATAGGGGAGACAGAAACTGGTCCAAGATTTACATACATACAAGGCAAGTTATCGCTTCCTATGCAAACGACATAGCTACATAATCTGTTTGAAATCTGGCGAGATTACAGTCCGCCTCACGCCTCGCGCCGCGCGCCGCACTGCAGCCGGCGGTAGCCTTTTTACACGAGTCCATGATGAGATTAAATAATTCATACAGCCTCTCCTGCACAGACTCCGCCCGCCCGCGCACAATCCCCCCTCTCATTTTGAATCTAATGAAATTAGTTGGCTTTGGATTTATCGCTAAGAGTTGGATTTGATGTAGCAATCGTTGCCAAGTGTGGGTGTGGGGGTGGACTGGTCTATGTTCTACCATGGACGAACAGAGGAACTGTACGTTAATTGATGGTGGATCTATAGAGCAACTTATGAGCGATCGACTATTGTAGGAAGAAGACAAGCTAATGTGCATCGCAGACCGAGCACACTAAAGTTGGGAGTTTCCCGACTAAAATATATCGTAATCTGTCATCGTCGATGTGGCCAGCTCTCTGACGCCAGGAACCTTCAACCTTGGACCAGCCAAGTGCGGTTACATTGAGGCTCCAAGACCCCCAAAACCTAAATTATCAAGTGTGACTTACGCCGAGGTAATTTCCAACCCGCACCAGACGTTCAGTTTTACCATTCATCGTGTCTGTTCTGTTCAAATTAACAGTTACTTCTTGTAGTTCATCAATTTGAGAAACGATTAAAAATTATCTCTTTTCTGTTTTAATAATAGTTCCACTATTTATCACTAAATATAACTCACTATCATCACTATAGAAGTTGACCCCCGCATGTATCCAGTCCCACTCTGACTCAGTACGCGGGCGGGCGCGGGCGGGCGGGGTTCAACTGCGCTTCTTTCTGCTAGAGTGAACGTTAACCTCTCAACGATGATCTCGTCCTATTTCCATAACTGACGATGATAGGTGTACCAGCGTGGACGAGATCAACGTGAAATAGTTTATTACCGAACGAATTATCACGAGAGGCGTTGATTCACTCCTCGCTTCATGATAGGTAACATAAGAAGTTTTAAACATTTATGGCATATTTAGATTCAAACAACCATATAAAAAAATTGATAAATATATAGAATAAAATCGTATACTAGGGAAAATTAATGAGTATGTCTAAATAATACACTTCTATAAAAATATTTACTTCATAAACTTAAAAATTACAAATTGCAATGGGGCTTCCCATTAAAAATATAAATGCCTGTGGTAGGAAGCTGCAGACATTATTTTACGTTTATGACACATTATTTAATTATTCGATTTGTTTTCCACTATTTCCCATGACTACATATTTAGAACAACGTCGCGAGATGCGCGGGTGTGTAGGCTATTACATCCTCACCTTCGGCTCGAGCTTGTTAATGACAGCTCGTTTGCAATAACCTACTTTCCGTCCTTGTATCACAATGTACTATTCATTACAATGTGAACAGATTTTTAATTACGTGTAAATTAGAAACACTCGTCTCGCGGCTCCGGCGGCCGCGGCGCTGCAATTTCACAATCAGTACACACATAAACCTGAATGAGTTTTTATCAACATACTTATATAAGATGTGATGGCGGCACTATTCCAATCATGTTAACAGTACCGCCTCCTCCACGCAGTGTAGCCGGGTGCCATCTCCTGCGCCCTGCACTGTTCCCTCGGAGTGCAGCATCCGTTGTTATGACGTTGCGACGGTCATTAGATTACCCCCCGCCCCCTGCACCGCCCGCTAGCTGTCTCCGGGCGGGTCTATCACCGCTCGCCGTGCCTCGGGCCCCACAGCGGCGAGGAGCGATCATATACTTTCAAAGACTCCACTTCGAAGCGCGTAAAGTTTTAAGCGCAAAAATCGGTTTTTGTATCGTAGTCGTGACGGGAATTTAAAGCCGCCGCCGCCGCCGCGTCCCCGGCCTGTCGAGGGTCGCCAGAGGACGCGAGCGGGGACTCCCGACTTATCTGTTAAGATCGCCCTACATCTCCAATCGACCATTCTGCTCGTAAAGGCAAAGCTTATCTCTGAGATGACAGTCCCGATTTACATAAAGTTTTGTGTGCTGCTCGGGCTCGTCCCGCATGACTTCTCGTAGGTAAGTAGGTGCTGTGACTCGTCTGAGATGGCTTCAGTCGTGAAACTTACTCCTTGAACGATTCATCTAAATATAAATTAATTTCAGAATTGCCTTTCCTGTGTACAGGTAAATACATAAATCTTCGCGGTTCCACTTACTGGAAATTAATTCTGAAATCGAGCAAAAAATACAGCGCCCGCTTTTCTTTTTAACGGTAATATGACGCAAAAGCCATAAGGAAGGGGAGACAAAAAGTGTCGTGGATACTTTTTCACGATAATGCGATATGCCTCAGCCCCACCCCGCTCGTGGGGGGCGGGGGGACTAACTGCCTCCTGAGGACAATAATTCGCGAAAATTTCGACTTTACGGCCCTCGCAGTTCATTGTGGCGAGGATTCAGTACAACGGCTTCGATTTGGGGGATATTGTTTTATTGTTCTCAGAATCAGAACAAGCACTTGTACGATGGATCACAATTAATAAGGAACAAGGGATCCCCCACCCCCGCCCCGCGCGCGCGCTCCCCCGCACTATTGTTGTCGAGGGGAGCACAATCACTTCCACAACAATGTCCCTCGCCTTCGCAACACCACATCTCTGTACATTAATGTAATATAAATATTTAAGCAGGTACGAGTATAACATGCAGACACGTCTTCAGTCACGATTACAAAGTCAAGTGAAACGTTCGTAAATAAACGAACACTCGATTCTCCCCTCGTGATGATAAGCAGTGATGAACCATGGATCGGTCAACGTCACTATACGTTTTACGTGAAAATTGCAGCGTAACGCGCCACAAGTATCTTACAGTCTGACTGTTATGCAAGTTCAGGCTCAAGTGCGTAATACAGAGAATGACACCTTCTTGCGTGAGACTCATACACGCTGGTGTACAGTGCTATACGTATGGCCCACGTTGAAGAACAACGACCAGCAACGTGTGCGGGCGGGCACCAGTGCGTCATCAGCGAAGCGTAACTTAACTACGAGCAAGATCAACCACGAACCAATTACAACGAATTGAAGTCAATACCTTCACTTGTAAATGTGGGGTTTCAATGAACATCCTTATATTATCTCATTAAGCACCCTAATCCCCCAATCACGCGCCGGCAATTAAATTGTGAATCCTGCGGGCAGAGGTCACCAGGAGGAGGCCAGGTGCCCGCCGCGGACCCAGCGAGGGAAGAAAAAAGTCATTAAATTGCAATCCTAGCGTAGCGGAGGCGGACTCGATCCGCGGCGCCTCGGTGCTCCATATAAAAGGCCAATAAGAAGCGCCCTCCACCGAATTGAAGGAAAACAGATTAAACAGCGCCCCCACAACCCTTCCCAGTACAATGGAATACAATTGTAACCAACGGGTGGCTCTAATTAAAAAATAAAACATTTAATTGATGAATAGGAAATAAAATTGTGATGGGCTTTGTTTTTGTGATCACTGAACATTCCCTTGAATAAATAAAAATGTTTTCGCGGGGCGATACAACCCGGGGCCGGCGGCCGGCGGCTGACAGATTTTGTAGGAAATTTGCAAAGGTAGGAGCGCAGCTATCTGTCTGTCAGACGTCCGTCTGGACGCGAGTGATCCCTGATGCCAGAGATAAGGCATGACGCCGATGCCATCGCCCATTACGACTACGGACGTACGACATGTGGACGGATGAGTTGTAAAGCTGGACGCTCCCACCAACCCACATAACTAGATGCCTCGAGGTGAAAATAGAACAACACTATGCATACCCCTACGAGTGCAAAGTGCAATAAACTAATGAGCAAATGGCTACGTTTGCTGGGAGCCGCGTGAAAGCGCAAACTTCTACAGAAGCCCCCTCGAAATCCACTATTTTACATAGTGTTTAATTTCGCAACTCGTGCAACGGTCGTTGTTTTTCCCATTCTCCGCAGGCTTGCTCTCTCACCACGTTTGTTTTGCTGGCGCCTCCTCCCCCGCCTCCCCCCGGCAACATGTGCCCTGTTTTATTTATCAGCTCTTTGCACGCTCCTCCGCCGGTACTGCCGAACCACACTAAAATTATGTTTGCACAGGTTCAGCTTACGGTAAGGTCGCCGTTATGAAAACATTCTACGCGATATCAAGCCATTACCATACGCAGTTATGAAGATGTACCAACTAGGAGATAAGGGACGTTACGCCGGCTTTAGCCGTATACCGTAAAATATTGCGTTAATAAAATTCGGTTCATAGAATTGTGGGTGGCGGTGGCGGGTCGGCCTTGATGGCATCTCGGAACCTTCCTTACGATGTCAGGACGTTCCTCACTACGGCGTTCCAGCACCAGAGCTCCGACACCTCATCCCGCTCGCTGCACACTGCCCACAGCTGCACACCGACAAGCCGTGTACAAAATCTGCTTAGATTTTCATAACTTTATTCCATTAATCCCGAGCAGTAATTTGTTCTCCGGAATAATCCCGCAGCCCGTTTTTCGTTTACCCAAAGAAATAATATCCTAGTACTTGGTTACATCGCAGAGATAAACCTCTCTGACGGAGCTTAAGCAGGAGTTATTAAAACGAAACTAGCGCCTCTTTGTGCGACCAACTTTAAATTGAATTTTTAATTACTTTCATACAGATTACTTCGACGATATCGTTAGCGGGTCTTCAGTAATGACATCTTCGTTATTCTTTCCAAGCTACTTCAGGGGACCGAGTTGTCAGAGTGTCCCGGGGCGGCGGGCGGCGGGCGGCGGGCGGTGGGCGGACCGCGCGTTATTTCTTGGAAACCTCACACGTCAGTGAAATCTGGTGTTTAGGTACTGTTCCTCTTATCCATTTTTATTAAGGATTAGCGAACACAGGCCGACCAAAGCCGAGTCCACTCTTTTACATAATGTTTTTGTTATAGCCATCCAATCTAAAAACAATTTGCGCAAAACAAAGCCGGCCCCAATTCTATCCGAGCTTACATCACAGTTTATTCCGAGCAGATCGTGTGACGTCACCACACAAATATATTCACCAAGGAACAACAAGCAGCTGCCAACGTCCCCGTGGTCATCGTCTCGCCACGTGGCCGTATCTTCGCGAAGCTCGAATCTATCGAACGTCCGTCACCCACCTGTGATCGGCCCACCGCCCGCCGCCCGCCGCCCGCCGCGTGCTCCCGGGGGCTGGAGGCTGCGGATTATCTAACTCCGGCATGGCCGCGTCGGCCACGCGCCCCATACTTAATGAGGTTCGGGTGTTTTTGATCGAAATTTTAAATGGTAATTTGATGGCAGGTGACGGACATTATATTTGTATCACGATCGTGACAAGTTCTCAAAGAGTTTTACTAAAACTCTTTGCAAGTTCTTCGCTTTGCATGCGGATTCTTCGGTGAAGATAAGGGAAGATATAGATAGACGAGAATCCGGCAGAATCTTTTAAATGTATGCTGGGTCTGCATGAAGGCTTCACCTCACCTGATGGTAAGTGACGATAAGGCTGTTGGATGGTAAGCGTGCGCACACAGAAGCCTCGATCTAATGAACTGCTGTTTGGCGGCAGACTTAGATAACATGGTGATGACTAGCCAGGCGGACATAGAAAATGCCCTACCACCGACCAAACAGAGCACCGATAAGTACCCTCACCGGGAATTGAACCCACGACCTCCGGATTAAATAAGTTCAAGCATGTAGCCATTGGGCCACGGCGGGTGCTTTGTATTTACGAGTACTCAACACCGCCGAGACGGTGAATATGTTTTTTCATATATATTTTTTCAGGAACGATATGTGGACCATTATATAATATCTCTCCGAAATCCCTATAACACGTCAGACAGGCGGAAATGAGTAAGAACAGTAGAATAGAAACAGAAAATGTATCTGAACAACGCACCAGCTCGATGACATATTGCAAATAGTGATGATCATGCCCGCCCGGTTCAAGAATACAATAAGTTCAACACCCGCGCGCCACGCACCACTACGCCCCGCGACGCCCCCTGGTGAGCCACAGACAAAACGTCCAACAATCCAATTTACTTACACGTTGTTACCATCACCAAACAAATAACGTAATAAGCGTTTGCTTTTTAAATGAAAATAAATAAAAACATAATTTATCTTTGATGATACGAAACTCTGTTACCGATAAAATAAACTCGAGTTAAATGGTAATGGTATTCCAGTTTACCTCCCCCTCCCTCCCTCCCTCCCTTACTCCGTCCGTCACTCTCAAGCCGCAGTCGTACTCGCAAATCAATCGTTACGTGTGAATGACCATTTTCTGTACGCTCCGTTGAAATTCCAGCCATAACTCTGTGTTTACCGTAAAAGTAAATAAAGTACAATTTAACAACATTAACGCCATCCTTTTTTGAACTGGAAAGCAATTTTTCAAACAGAGTTGGCGTTCAGAACGCGTGAATCGACCTAATAAAGTACCAGTGAAAAGTGCGCGTAGAGAAAAGACGTAATGGCGGGCGCAGGGAAATTGTGAGCCCGTCGTGCAGCGGTGCGGCCGGGGCGCGCGATAGTACGCCCTGTTGCGAGGCAGCACGGAGGGAGCGTGCGGCACCGATGCGTTTGTTGATACGACATTTGGCAAGGGAATCGTAGGAAGTACTCGGGAGCTCCTTCCGTCGGATGTGTTAACGGCAACAGGCCCGCCCGAGCCCGCGCCGGGCCCCCGCCGGGCCCCCGCCGACGCCGCCGGCTCCGGCGAGATATGGTTTTTATTTTTGCGAACACATTGAAAAATCTGCGGCGTACTTTACGGGTTAAGCCCGCGAGGAAGCCGCGTGAGGAATATGCTGGAGATCTTCTTACGTTAGGGGTTTTTATTAAGAATCCCGCTGCGTATTACAGGAGATGATCTGCCTGCGGGCGCGCGCGAGTGGCCCAGCGAGTGGCCCAGCGAGTGGCGTGTGTGGAGGTCCGAGGGTTATATACGCGACAAGTTTAATCCATATTTCAGTGAAACATCTAATTTAAAAGATAAAAGTTGTATATTCCTTCGCGAGTCAAGATACCTCTATACATACGGGTGTGGATGCCTGGGTTTGATAATGAGAAATCCCAGTCACACTGGAATTGACACTCCGGTGCGACATAAAACTTCACTGATCTATGCCAAATTAAAATAGTATGTCAAGTATTAAAAAATCGAATAATTAATTAATTAGTATCAAGTGCTACGTCGATGGTAATTCTACCACTTGGGGTGCAGGGGGCTCGCCCACCATGCTCGCGACGCTTGTACGAGTTCGTTCTTAGAGCAGACCTTTGTTCTCATGGTGGCGCCTGCCACCCCGGCGTCCGCACGAATTGACACTCCGATGCGACATAAAACTTCAATATGAAGCCTTCGAATATGTCTGATTATGGTGTCGTAACCCTGATATTATTTTTTACTGTAAAGAAATATGAGCTGTTCTATCCATAAATCTGTCCCTTGATCAATATCTGTAGTGTCCGGGCGGCGTAAGCTCCACGTTTGAGAGACGGAACAGTGGTCGCAATAAGATTTTGTTGAAACATGGTTTTCGCTTGATGGTGTTTCGAGACACTTGCATCCAGCGACCCCCCGACACTCGAGAAATTTTACTCCGCCTCGGTTATCCACCCCACCCCCGCCCACCGCCGGCTGATAATAATGTGCTGATATCGATACAGGTGGTCCGGAGTGGCCGTGGCTCGGGTGGCCGTGGCTCGGGTGGCCCGGGGGAAATCAGGCGAGGTGCCGCCGCATGCGCTTGGTGCAATGCTGCTGCTAACACTTCACGCGCGCGCATGTGACCTCCCACTGCGGCACGAGCACTCTCTGTGCGCAGCGAGTGCTGGTGGTGTTGTGTCGGTTTACTGACGTGGCGTGGCTGTATGTTTGGCTACAATTATGTGTAGTCAAGTCGAATTCCCTCCTTGACATTCCGTCGTGGCGATCCATGGGGGAGGCTCCTAGGCAGAAGTGGATTCATACAACTGACGTTCATGATGTGAGAGTATAATGAAAACAAATTAATTATAGGGAATTATAGGGAAAATCAACCTTATAGTGAAATTAATGGTGCTTAAAAGTGATTATGTTCTCTAAAACTAATCTAGACTGTAATACGATTGAGTAAATTATAATACCAACAATAAACACAACGGTGGAGGTTGTCGTGACGCTGCCAGCGAGCAGCTCGTCTCATGACAAACGTGAGTTTACTCACAAACACGTCACAGAGCGGGGGCGGGGGCGGGGGCGGGCGGCGCTGCGAGCTCGGGTAAACAGTTACTGCTCGCTTCGCGGTGTTAATGGGCGGCGAGCGACCCTCCGCCGCCCGGCACAGAACAATAACGAAAACCACCAATACAATAGGTACAGTATTGGATGTAGCCGGCCGACCCGCATCCAGCCCCGGGGAAATCATCCCGGGGCGCTAGACGCTCGACGGCCGGGCCCCCGGCGCCCCCGGCACCCGCCGCAGTTACTGCGCGAGAAAACGACACTTTCCTTACGTCTTCTTTTAATTAACTCGGCTCGAAGATAATCCCACAAACAGTAACATATTGCCGGAGAAATAATGTGAGCGATATTGTTCTGTTGTTAATACTTGCCTAGGAAAAGCCTCCGTACACAGATCCCGAGGGCATTGTGACGAAATTAGTGGCTGGCTTATGTTTGCCCTGGTCGGATCTCAGGCTCTCACACGTACAGAAGTAAAGGAAGCCCTTTTTTTACGGAGGGGATAAAGCCCTACCAATACGCATGTAAGTGCTCACCAACGATTGCCATGCAACGTGTATCTGACATGGAATTAACCTGTTAGCGTCGCGTTACGTTACGTTCTACTACGCTCATGCCAATATTGAAATAGGAACCCTCGCTGACCTCACGTCGCAACTCCGCAAGCCAATTCTATTTCGCCAAAGCTCTCAGCAGGTTTACGTTTGCGGGGAAAATATCAAACGAGGGGTTGTAAAATAAACGTGGCGCGGCGAACAGCTCATCTCGTGGGTCCATTCGTTAGCGCCTGTGATTGCGGACGTCCCGGACCCCGGACCCCAGCCCCCGGCCCCCCGGCCCTCGGCTCTAATGGAATTAATAATTTGCCACATCATATGCAAAAATGGCGCTCGCATATCGCAGAGAGGATGCTAATTTTGGGGTTTTTTAAATGTTTGTTTTTCTTTATTGTTGGTCGGTCATAAATCATCATCTGTCATGGTCGCGCTGCGATATGAGCTAGCGGTGCGTGCGTAATTAAAACTTGTACACCGGCCGAGGTGCGAGCGCTGTAGACCTTCGTTAAATACGTAGTAAACATTATTAATGAAACATCGACAGGCTTTCTTTAACAGCAAAATTAATAATGAGACACAAAGGGCAAACATCTAGTTAAAATTAGGACCATTAATCAGTACCATCCAAAGTGTAATTGAGTTAATCTGTTCCTCCGTCGAAACATAACAAAGCCAGGTACCGAGCTACATTCACCGCCACGCTCCCGGCTAGCGAAAGAAAGTGACTAAACAAACCAAAAAGGAAAGCCATAAACAGCACAATGTAAACTTGCAAAACGATGATAAAATCACTGCATAAATACCTGTTTACTTAACCCTCGGAATGGAAACCCCGGTCGACCGGCAAAGTTGGTCCTAATGAACTTTTACAGCGTGTTGCGAGGCAGCCGGCGCGCGGCGGCCGGGGCGGACTCCACTTAAGGTAATAACAAAGATGTCAACACCGAACAGTTTAAACAAGAAGGCTCGAACGCGGCGGCGCGCGGCCCGAGGGGAGGTAGGGTCCAAATACCCACACACAGGGCACGCTGGACTGACCACAACTTACTTAAATCAGGTCCCAATTCAATAAACGGTATCGTGTACAGTTGCTGCTTCACTCGTTCGTATAATTCCAATTGAGTGGCAGCATCTGTGTGCCCGGGCGCCGGTGTGCCGTGGTACATCGACGTAAGCTCTTGTTAGTCGAGAATGCGTACGGAGTCTGAGAAAAGGCCGTATTCCGTCTCTACCTCATGGACCAAATAGAAATGAAACCACACGGGAAGCACCAGCTTTCAAATAAAAAAGAATCATCCAAATCGGTTCACCAGTCAAAAGTTCTGAGATAACAAACATAAAACAATCATTTGTTTATAAAACTACCCGTAGAATTGATAACCTACTCCTTTTTTGAAGTCGGTTAAAATGCCACCTGGGGCCACGCGGAGCTAGCACCGCGCCCACTGCAGACACTTGTGAAGTGCTTTTACACGCCACTGTTCTCAATACGAGTGGTCGTTCTAGCGGGCGGCGCGGGCGGCGCGGTACGCACCATTCTAGTTAATCCTTCTCATAGTTCCCGGGGCACAAGCTATATAACAATAAAGTCAATGTGTTTCAACCGAGTTTCAAAAAAGGAGGACGTTCTTCTTGGTGTGTATGTTATCTTTATCTCCGTATTTGTATTTAACTTGTTAGGGAAACTAACTGCCAAACTGTAATCTACCTAAATAACAATCGGATGTAGTAACACTTGGCCAATCAAAGGTTCTCACGTGTAGCGATCTTTTAACTTGTGTACATATCTTCGCCATTTGTGAACCGATTTTGATAAATGATTTGGTAGAGAAGAAAACATTTCATCCCTAAGGGTGACAATTAGGGGATGAAACAAGTATAATTTACAAAACACTATGAGCTGTTTCGGTTGCTCTGTAGATATTTACTTCGTTGAATCTACCGGCACTATCGTAAAGCTGTCTTGAAGATAATACAAAGAGAAACGCTATCCTACGAGTATATCGTTCCCGACACCCATTTCCATAATACCTCCTCTCGTACATCGTACATCATTCTGTGCTCGAAACTAATTAACGTGTGGTCCCGGCGACGACTGACGTCATTACATCCACCATTATAGTCATAGCTGCGATTATACTATATGCGTGAGAACTTGTCTAGGTGCAGATATGGACCGTGAGAGATTACAGAAGGTTCTCACAGTAATATTTTAAATGCGATGTAATAATTCTATATTTCTGTCTGTTTGTCTGTTTTAACTAAAAATTAATCCACCCGCACTGTCATTTTAATGAAAGGGTTATTTAGTTTGTTTGTTCTTTATTTGATTTGTAGTATATGGATAGTTGAAGGGCTGAAAAAGGATATACGTTCATTTTATCTCGATTGCGCAAGTAGTTTCCGAGGGATAGTTTCCAAAGTCCGCGCGGACGAAGTTGCAGTCAAAAGTAAATGCGTTCAAAAAAAACTGGAAACTGACTTCAATTGCCCTTAAAGTCTACTTTTACTAAGGCAAATTTAAGATTTATATCGTTTTCTCATGGATGCCGTTGTCAGAACTGGACCAAATTGAAATGGGACCACCTGTCAAATAAAAAAAAGAATCACCCCAATCGGTTCACCCAGTCAAAAGTTCTAGGTAACAGTAGGTAGGTAGTAAAGGTAACAAACATTAAAAAAACATACCCGCCGATTTGATCACATCCTCCTTTTTTGAAGTCGGTTAAAAAGCAAGTGCCCGGATGGGTCGTATATAATGGCGGTCGTGTCGTGCCGTGGTACCGTCGTGCGATGTAAACACCTCGTGTAACCGGAGCCAAAACAGAAGCTGAGAGAGCCACCTCGTTACTTCGGCCTGTAATCCAATCTAGCTGATTCGCATTGACCCGCCCGCCCTGCCCCGCCGCCGCCCGCCCTCCACACCTCGCTCGTGTACACGTATTTATTTTTCACGAGATATCAACGTATCCTACGGCCGCTGCATGCTACGTATAAAACGTCCACCGCCATGTTTTATTTAGTTCTTTTTAAGACGGAAGAAACGCCTTCGTGACTCGGTTGGGAATTGAACATTCTAATTTTCGTGCGTGTTGAGTGTAAAGTCACGCTCACTCCGCTAGCTCACCCATGCTGCTGTGACGTAACGGACAACTCGACCAATGCACCGCAGTTATTGTCCGGGTTTCGTGCATCAGAAGGAAAAATAACTATTGACTTGTATGATCACATTGCTTTCCATCTTTATGTCAAGATCATTAACGTCATGTAAGTAATGAATATTGTGGTCAATGGCCGTGGACAATATATTGAGGAAATGTACAAACTATTGAAAAGAAAGTACCGCCAACCAAACCTAATACCGACAGAGCCCTGGGAATCTAACCCGGGACCTCAGAATTGCTAGTCCAAGCGTATCCATTAGTCGACGGAGGCAGTCCACGTTGTCATCGGCAGCCTGTCGCGTGATCTGGGCGAGCAACGGCTCTGGCTGCAGCACTGACGATGTCGACCTCTACGTAAAAACACAAGTTGCCACACGATTTAAAAAATATCTCCAGCTGTCTCTCTTATCAAAACATACAAATAATCATCTTTTCAGCTTTAATGCGGCTCTTATGCAGCTTATGAGAACTAGAATCAATTGTCCACTCGGCCCTATAAATAAACTGAAATATATTATAAATAATGTTCACTCTTTAAATGTTATTTGTTATATGTTTGGGAACTAGCGCCACGCACGCTGTGGTGAGTGGAGTGGTGTACTCACGGAGACACACAAACTTATTAATATGCACTTAATTATGAATGCGTGTTGTGTTCAGCTGTAGTCAGTTGTGGTTTTAACATGAGTAGTAGTGTATAGTTCACAGTCTTATATATTTAATAATGTAAAAAAATATTGAATACACAGTCGAACTTGGAGTCATTGACCGCCACGACCCATGGCCTCGACGTGGCATTGACATACCAGGAGTATGGGATTGCAAAAGCGAGTGGTCCACTGAGATGTTATAGATACAACTCATACATATATACCTCTAGATAAGTATACAGGCTGCTTCCCTCCTCATGAAGATGTCCCTTAGTCGCCTTGAACAATACCCATGGCAAGTCCTGGATTGTGGCCGCAGGCGGGACGGGGGTCGGGGGACGGCATTACCCACGTAGTATCACATCCATATATCTACGTAGCCACTTGACTGGTTTTCCGCCATTGGCAAGTTCACGTTACGGCCAATAAATTACTTTCAATCGGGACAAAACGAATGAAGCCCGTCGCACGGGGGCTGGGAGCGCGGGCGGGCGGTGTCCATCTATCAATTCATATCAAAACTAGCTCCGAGCCCCGCACCCCCGCTCTCCCGCAACCCCCGCACTCGACATCAATCACCCGGTATTAATATTGGAGTAAGTTAGTCGGCCGCACACTGTCACACAGTACAGGTGTACGTCGCCTAATCTATAACTGGAGGCTGGTTTTATATGTATTAGCCTTCAAAGGAATCGACGTAATTACGGACATTCATTAATTAGCTACTCTCTACAACACGACGCTGTACAGACCTACATAAAAGTTTTCTCGACATACCAATAACATGCACCACTTTTCAGTGTCAGATTTTTAACAGATGACATGTACCGACAGCCCAGCACAATCGTACCAAATACATTATTTCATGTTATTAATACACAAAGTGCTAATTGAATACAAGACAAAACTGTTAAACCACATTCAAGGATAAATATTGGTGTTTTTTTTTAAATATAAATACTTAGTTATAATGTAAATTTCTAAATTTCTGCATGCCCTTTTACTGTTTGTTTTTACACACTAATTATATATAGTCTTAATTTCTCTATAAGTGAAATATTAATTTGTTTTGAGAAATAAATTATTATTTAAACCGAAAGCTAAACAATTAAAGTGGCTTCAAATCGATGCGATGTGTGTGAATAGTTATATGAAAAATCCTCTGTTGGAGTCCGACATGTAGAGGTTGTCCAGCTGTGGACATATGCAAGGACCAATCTTCTGATATCGTGTCCACCATCGAACCTTTGCAATATCTCTGTTTCTATTAACCTGCGCAGTTCAACAAAGGTAGGGAGAGGCTACGACAACACTGCGTCAACTGGAGAACGTTGTTTGAACAGTACACACACACACACACACACACACACACACACACACACTCATAATGTAATGGCACGTAACACACATCAAAATGATCTTATTTTATTTAGTTTGTGGCTGGTTTGCAGTAACGGTTTTTTATGTTCCTACAAACAACAACAAGAAAGTTTATAAAAAACTACAGCCCGACTACGACAAGAAGCGCATTTGTGGAGGTATGTATTGATAACTTATAGTAAAGTTACGGAATGTAATTATTTAAGACCTTTCATTTGAACGAATACAGCAGTAGATAAGATGGACACATGAGCATAAATAAAAACAAAAGTTTCTAAAATAGCGACTTCGCTGTAGTCGGGACGGAGAAGTGCGAGCCAAGCGTAAACAAACAAATATACATACCTAGACACAATGTAAGACAAGTGACTTCACTTTTCTATCCACTCCTGTAGTCAAATGTTTGCCAAATAAAAGCTTCACCCGTTCACAATTGCACTGAATGGATAAAGTGAATGCAAGTGCTCGCAAAAATGGAAAAAACCAGACGATTGCAGTTGGCTACGACTCAAGTCGCGAGAGCCTTTGCCGACGCGAGCTCGTTGCCGACGCCATTAAAATTCTAGATAAAACAACTTTATTGCAAGCAGACATGAATGCAACAAAAAGCGACGTTTTTATGTGGCATGTCGCCTCCCGCCCCCGCCGCTGACCGAAGTACCTCCTGCGGCCCGGCCGGCCGCCCGCGCGACTGCGGCCATTATATGAATTTACTTTCCAGTACAACGCGATAAATTTGATTGAATGCAATGTAGAGCTGGAACGAGCGATGTTTTCCAACTCAATTGGCTTTTGTTTGATTTTGATCGCTATCACAAACTGACGAGCATACACATCCCTACACGTACGTCTACGTATTACAGATCAAATATGACATTTTATGATACATTTATGGGATTATAAAAGTTAATAGAGCAAAGAAATCACAGAGTTTATGCCCGTGGCACAAATAGGATATAACATTACTGATAAGCCATTTATGCCGTGTGGTCTCGGCTTTAAAATACATGGGGGTGGACCCACCCAGTGACATCCCGCGGGTGTCGTAAAACGCGAATACGTGAAAAATGATCAGAAGATGTGCAGCAACATTTTTTTAAATGTAAAATCAACATCTGTCAGAATACGAGCGCAGTGCGGCGTGTGCAGGGTCAGCGACCTTTTACACAATAAACTTATTTTACAAGCACAAGTACGTTTGCAGTTAG
Organism: Carcina quercana; assembly: GCA_910589575.2. Taxonomy (NCBI): domain Eukaryota; kingdom Metazoa; phylum Arthropoda; class Insecta; order Lepidoptera; family Depressariidae; genus Carcina; species Carcina quercana. The sequence goes on along the minus strand of OU342428.1, from coordinate 17,363,358 downwards.
TTTTGTGGAAATCATTAATTTTATTGCCCGACTCCGGTGTAGCCCAAAGGAAGGTTATGTTTGATTGTACCAGCCTTTGTATATGTATGCTCATCGGTTCCCTCGTGTCTCCTGGTATTCACTCCTGGCTCACCGTATTGTTTTGTTCGGCTGCAGCCTGGGTAGGGATGTTTGGACAAATGAGGTGTCACTGCATTTACATTGCATTGTAATTTTGAAATTGGAATAGTATCTTTAGAAGATTTCTCCTCGAAAAAAGATACCAATTTTTTTTTTACATAAAGTCACCGACATAGCTTGACGAGTCAATGAGCTGAAATGTAAATGTCCAAAGAATGGATAACCGATGAGGAGTAAAATTTCTTGGGTGGCCACCCCACGTACCAGGAAACGTCTACCGGGCCGTCCCCCTACTAGATGGACCGATAACCTAATAAGGTCGAGAGTATCGCGTCGCTGGATGCAAATGGCTCGGAAACGGTCAATGTAGCGTAACATGTAGGAGGCCTATGTCCAGCAGTGGACATTTCCTGACTGATGATGATGGAACAGCACATTGGAACAGCATATCAAGTCTCTTAGTGATATTATCATTATTCCTTTATTAACAAATACTCACAGTTATATATAAAGTACAATACCGACAATAAATTAAAATAAAATTATTACAAAATAAGACAAACTTTCATTTAATAACGCGCGTTAGTCTGGTGTTGTTGGTCGTTAATTCGCTATCCTCCCTCGGATGCGGAGCGACGGCACAACACGACTTTCTTTGACTGAAGCATCATGTTTTTTTGTTTGTCCGCGGGTTATACGCAAGTTATACGCTACTCCATCGTAACGTAACATATCGTCACATGAAACCCTTTTACGCTCTTTCGCTCCATCAATCGTCACATTGGATTTGTCAAGGCACTTCACCGGCGGTCGAGATTCCTATTCGCATGATATGTTGAAACAATGCGTGAAACGGAACGAAAAAATATGTTTTATCTGTATCGTGTTTTGACATGACCGACTGACGTAACTTTGACGTTTCCCAGCTGAAATTGACAAGTTATTGTGTGTTATGTTCGATTTCACATTTTACAAACAATACAATCACGTTAAAAACTATGTCGTTAAGTTATTTTACTGAGAGCGAAGCACCCAGGGACTTCCGCGTATCGTCTACGGAAAGTGACGGTCATTATAAAAAGTGCCTTTTGTGTTATACTGTGAAAAAGAACTTCTATTGTCCAGAATGTATAAGAACAGGGAATTTCATACACTCATCGATGCCCTACTCTGATAGGTAATTGCGTTTTCGCAGATAATTCGTCAGTGAATGTGTAAATATGATGACTCACTTCCTGTAACGTCGGACCCAAATTGATTCAAGGACACACATTTAAATAATATCCTTTTACTTATCGCTCCGACGAGAATATGCCAACAGAACTGCACATATGCTGAATTTTACGTTGTTTTTTTACCAACGAACCAAATTACATCAAGTTTAACGAGTTTTCTGTATGAAAACTTTACTAAAACAGAAAAATTAACGTGTCAGATATGTGTATAAAAGTGTTACTTAACCAGATTTGTTGTAATTCATTATCTGTCACACGTGTAGACGAAATCTTTTGATGCAATCTTTACATAATACAAATGATGATACAGTACAAGTTACTGAGGGACATTTTCTGTTGCAAATTACAAAATCACGAAACTGCATCAAATAGTTTTTGAGAATGTGTAATTCAGGTCAATACTTTATCTCTGGCCTTGTTTCAGAGACTGATTATTGTTTTATTACTTAGATAAGAACTTTTTTAATATGAACATAAGATTTATGTATTAATGTAAAATATTTCCTGTTTTTTAAATAAGTACTGGCTCTATGTTAGATGTCTATGCAGCCCAAATTTTATGAGAAGTACGATAATTAATTACTAACACAATTGAGTAACAAACATTCAAATATCCAGCTCAATGAACTTTCATTTTTACAATATTTAGTATATTCCTAAATTAAATATAAAGTTTAATGACATTGAATTTAATTGATTTTTCAATGTTTAAAATAACTGTTGCATGTTCCAGATTCTCAGAAAAACAAGCAAAGCTTCTCAGAATAAAAGCAAATAGACGGCATGTCCTAGACAGATGTGAGAAGCTGCTTGCACCCAAAATAAAACGAGACACTCTGCTCACAGAAGCTAAGCTATCCAGAGACAAGATAGACTTGCTGCGGCTAGCCATAGAGCAACGAAGAAACAAAATAGACGAAAGGAAAAAAGAACTGTCAGAGTTGACACAACATAATAATGAGTTGCGACTCAAGCTGCCGCGTTATCAGAAGAGAGTCTCTAGTCTCGGGAAACATGCCCAGGTGCAGAGTATGGAGCTGCAGAATAAAGTGAGTCTGTATCATGACCAGGCGCAGTCACTGGCCGCATTGAGAAGGTCTCGGATACGACAGCTCACCAAATATATATTTCCTGTGTACATGACATATGATTCCAGGTGAGTTAGCAATTATTGAGACATGTGGGGAGGAAGTCCTTCTACTACTATGTAGATCTATTGTTATTTATCACTGTTTAAAAATTGTAAAATAAAATAAAAATATTATATTAATCAAATCACCTCATGCCTTAAATATTAAACAATGGAAATATTTAAAATCCTTAGTCATGGTCAAACTATTTATTGCTTTCCATGAGAGAGACGGATGGCACAAGTTCATCATTGAGCCCTGTTGGGGCATAACAACATACCACATGCATGGTGTTCTGACACACACATCAGTTATAAGCTGCTGCTTATATATTGTGGCTGCTGTTGAAGGTACATTACAGAAGGCACATTTTAAAGTTTTGTATTTCTTTACCATCAATAGTAACAATAAGCCTTTTATTTCCAAATCAGTTATTTATTTACATATTATTTTTGACTTCTATTTAAACATTTAATTGTAGAGTCCAGTTTTGGACAAAGGCCTCCTACAACGCATTCCATTTTTCTCTTCTGGCAGCCAATCTTGGCCCTATTATATCCCCATAAACATTTTCCAAATCTAAAAATGCTTGTCCACTGTTTAAATATTTTTTAAATACACAAAACAAACTCTGAGCAAAAGTATGAGTATCGGGCAATAGTGAGTCGGATTGTGTAGCTTAAAAGCTATCATAGTTGTTTTTAAATAACATTTATGTGTCTGCATCTCTCTCTCTCTATTTGCTGGTTTCTTTTTTATTCAGTTACTTTTTAATTAATTTTGTAAATCAACACACAAAATTGTGGGTAAACAGCTTCTATATATTACATATATATATAGGCAAACTTGAGTTGTAATAAATCAACGTGCTTTACTAACTAAATTATTGATCTGAAGCTAATTGTCGTGTGTGATTGCAGCGACAGTATAGAAGACCTGGAGTTCCTTGGGGACGACACCTGCGAGGAGCCCCCCAAGAAGGCGCAGCTGCACATCGTGGCGCCCTGGGTGAGCGTCGACGGTGACTTCTCACATATAGACGCTTTGGGTGAGCACAACTCGATTGCAACAAGGGTTTAGCTATTAAGTACTGGTGTAAATAATTGACTGTTTCTAAATAAGCAGCCTTCAATGTTTTGTTTGGTCTGTATATTGTCACTGTTGGATTTGGGCCTCCTGCATAGATCACGACCACGAGCGGACGCTTTCCGTCCAGCCTCGCCACAGTCTCTATACTGTTTTTTTTTTAAATTATGCTATAAGGATAATTAAAATTTTCTATCAGTGGACTTCTATCTGTAATTGTTTGTGTATACCATGATATTAAGATGATATGATTTTTCTTTAACGCTGATCAATAAAATAAAATAAAACGCGGAGGGCGCGTAGTTAGTCAGTGCTCACCTGAGCCAGCGCAGCGCTCAGTGTGCATGAGACACGGAGCGTCACGGAGCACATTGATCTCGTCGGTGGTGCGCGCTCCCGTGACTCATAGACATATGTATGTAATGTGATGCCGGTGACATGTGCCAGTAGAGCGCTTGTCCTCAGCGTCGCAGCAGGGCGGTGGCGGGGGAGGTGCGGCCGCGGGGGGGTGCGGGGGTGCGCTCGAGTGCAGCGTGGCCGCGCTGGGGCTGTGCGCGCAGCTCACCGTGCTGCTCGCCGCAACAACCGACACTCGCCTCCCACACACACTCAAACTCAGGTACAACACATATACGTACAATACACACAATCCCCTTTAAAATATCTTGGTCTAATTTAGTTAAATTACATGCTGGTAATTCGTTCTGACACTCATCGGCCGCTACCGCGGCACACTTGCTCTGCTCGAACAGATTTGCTTCAATAAATTGGCTAATTTTATCAGTTTTAATGTTAAATCAACTTAATGTTTTTACGTAACAAATGTTAATTTCCTGTATAGCGAGTACTGTGCTGGGCGCGGGGGTCGTGTCGCGTGCGCGCGTCGCCTGTGCGCGTGCGTGTGCGCGCTGAGCGCGCGGGGGGGCCTGCCGCCGCCCCCCGCTGCTGCCCCGCTGCAGGCGCTGCACGCGCTGGCCACGGCCGCCGCCGCAGACGCCCCGCCGCTAGGGAGGTAACACTACCTGACATACTCCTGGACGAGATCGCGAAACAAGTGTTACTTTTACTGCTGAAATCCGTAGACGAATCAGGAATAGCGCTGAGTTATTACCTTAAGTTCCGTATTAGGACAACACGGAATCGTTTCGGTTTCTTCATGTCCATGTCTCCGTGCGCCTGACAGCCAGAGCTACACTCTCGGAGGGTTAGAAGACGACGCTCGCCTTTCATTTGTTTGCTTGATTACACTGCGCGAGGACCGACATGCACTTGGACTACTTTTTTTTAATGAAGAATGGGTTCAAAATAAGCCTTTGTCTCACCTGATGTTAAGTTGGCTTAATTAATATGGTGTCAGCTAGCCAGGCGAACATGGAAAGGCGATGGGTACCCCCGCTGAGAATTTAACCCGGGACTTCCGGATTGTGAGTTCAACTGAGTGGCCACTAGGATATGGATTTGGAACCCTAATTGATGTTGTACCCAAGTGTTGATGTACTTGAAGTAATTGTTGCCGTACCAGGGTGGAGTCGTGGTCGGATGTGGCGCTGACGGGGGCGTGGCGTGCGTGGGAGTGTGCCGGGGGGGCAGCGGTGGCGGCGGGCTGCGCGGACGACGACGGCGGGGACGGGGCGGAAGGCGGGGAGGACGAGGATGCGGAGCCCGAGCACCTCACGTGGCCGGAGACGAGGGAGGTGAGCACGCATCCAGCACCGACCGTGCAACACTACCACCTCACACGCTCACTCACTCACTCACTCACTGTATAGTGCCTCTCGCTGAATTGAATTTAAAAAATTCTGTTTCAAAATCGATACTGCAATTTAAATATATTGTGTGGTTTCTTGGGTTCATTCAATCGCGAAATCTAAACTACTTGTAACAAACGAAACACCTGCTCCTCCCATATCCAGGTCACACCTCACCAAGTTCCACTGCAATTATGTTTGTGTATGTAGGTATGTATGTTGTGAATGTCAGTACCTACATGACATACCGAGATATTTGTTTCTGTATGTGTGTACTGTGTCGTCAGCTGGAGTCGGTGGGCAGCACGCCGCCGAGCGCTCCGGCGACGTCCCTGGTGACGTCAGCGGCCGCCTCCATAGTGTCCATGTGGCGCGGGTGGACCAAGTGACTCAGCACGCGGCGCTCCTCTCCCAGCGCTACACCACGCAAGCGCTCACATTTGACGCACTGTTGTTTATAATATTAACAAGAACAACGTCATGAGGACATCGTTTCATCGTCTGGTACATTACCGTGCCACCTACAATACCGGCTGGCTAACTGCCGCCGTGGTATCTAAGTCTGCCGCCAAACAGCAGTGTAAATAGCACTAATAACATATGAAGGGGTAGCTTTCTTTTATACGGCCTTTACATAACATGAGGTAAGGTGAGACGAAGGCCAAGCGTGCTATCCTTTTGAATAATATATTCTAGATGTGAAGCGTGGGCCTATAGGCGTGCACAACGCGCCTTACAAATATTTTATTTATCAGACAAAGTACATACGAGTATATAGTAACAATAACAGTACAATCTGCTTTAGTCGCGAAAAGCAACTTTACCCGACTTCAATATAAATTGCAGTCCCGTGCGGTAGTGATGCTCTGTTAGTCTGTAGTTGACAAGTTAAGAGAGAACGTTGCTAGAATGTAGGTGTGTGAGGTGCAGCGGGCACAGCGCAGTACCTAAGTAGATGTTATGTTACAGTTGATTTTATATTTTGTGATCAATTTAGTTTTTTAATTGTAAATAAACATATTTTACATAAGGATGATTTTCATTTAACTCATGTATATCACCGGGTTCATGCAACTGGGTGTCACTTGACTGGACAATGTGACGATACGAGGCGAGACCTAGATAGATGGCCTACCTGAATTCTGTTGTAATATGAAAGGGTATGAAATAAAACACATAGCATTGAACAAAACAACATTTATATCTAACGTTAATAAATAAACCTATCAATATAAACTAGGTAAGAAACGACGTCACGCTAGCGTGTCTGCGCTGTGGTGGGGGGCGTGGTGGTGGGATCCGCCCCCTGCTCCAGCACCGCGCGCAGGCCCGCCATCTGCTGCATCAGCTCCGTCGTGGGGGACAGCTCCCCCCGCTGAAACATCATCACACGACGTTGACACACGGCGTCACAACAATCGAGTACAACAAGCGCGACAATACAAACAATTTAAAATTTTTGTTGAAAATCACTTGAACACAACAGTAATGGACAATGTGGGTGTAGTGAGAACGGATGTACATTACCGTGGGCGTGGTCCTGCCGTGTCGTCGGGGCGGTGCTCCTGCGACGGTCGCTCCCTGCGCCCGCCGCACCGTCCGCGCCGACTCCCGCGCACCCTCGCTACTGTACAGCTGAGGACAAACACAACACGATCCAGCACTCACTCGCATCCCGCACGATACACAACCCCTACACATACTTGTTACTTTTTCACGAAAGAAACTATCTTGATGATAAGAAACGTCACGCGAATGTGTTCCCGGCATGGACCTTCTACTTTGATTAATTTAAAACGTCATTATCAAACAAAGGTACCTTGATTACCTTCTTTTATGTTTTCGTCTAATTTCGTTTAGTACAAATACATTAAATATGCACAGTATACATGACAACCCACAAAAAAGATGACGTCAATAAAATGACATTTGTTTCTGATTTTTGTGTACTTATTACAAAACAGAACTACTTTGTAGGATGATGTCAGGGCTGCCGTGCGCAGGAGGGCCAAAGTCACGCAAAAATATTCAGTAGAAACCGGAAATACGATCTACAATAAGCACAGGCCGAAGCAATAAGCAAATACATCCGACAGTCAGTAATACAGAATACAATATAACATAGAGGAATACCAATTCGGTCGCAGGTTCCTTCTTGAAGAACCGTCTGGGTGGGACGGGCGGCGCCATACTGCTGCTCTCCTCGCACAGCCTCGCGTTCACTCTCTTGCAGCAGCACCGGGGGCTCAATAAAGCCTGTCTTCTAGGACGGTGGCTGGCTCCAGCCCCGGTGCCCTCGCTTCCTCCACGTCCGGTAGTCTCGCTGGCTGCTGGCCCTGTCACCGCCGTCGAGGGACGAGTCAGCTGCAGCGTGGAGCAGGACGTGCTCCGGTGCGAGCACGCGCTCCCCAACCGGCTCTGTAGCTCGGAGATTATTGTCTCTTGCTCTCTCATCCTTCCCTCTTGATCTCTGGAATTAATTAAAGCACTCGTCAGTGTCTAGTCACAAGTGGCCGTGCATGCGGGTGATAGTTACGTGTTCTGTCGGCGCATGTTGTGTACGAACGCTCGCACCGAGGCGACGACTCGCCGCGCCTCCGCGCACAGCTCCGCGCCCCGCGCCTGCGCGTCCTCCACCTGCGCCTGCAGCTGCTCCGCCAGCTCCGCCTTCAGGCTGCGCACACGTCGAAGTCATTGTTGTTGTTGATTGTATAATGCGTTTAAACTTTTTATTTATTCATTTTTAGTAAACAAACAGGCTGATAACAAACATGTAAGTTACAAACTAACCTAATGACAAGTTCCACATATGTTGGACACACTTGGCCTTCATCTCACCTGATGGTAAGTGTCGATAAAGCTGTTGGATGGAAAACGTGCTCAACCGAATGAGGTGCTAGCTTTGTTACCTTTCATACTGGAACATAACAGTGTTGTAAACACTGCTGTTTGGTGGCAGACTTAGATAACATGACAGTAGCTACGTACCCCCACAGGGTATCAAATCCGGAACCTCCAGATTATAAGTCGAAGCGTGTAGCCAATGATTATGTCCGTTACACACAGTCGGGCGTCAGGGACAAACGGTTTGCTTCCTAAAACTGGGTGGTATTATACGTAGACCCATCAAAAGTAGTGTGTTCACCGGTAGTCTGCCTCGCGCAGGCTGGCGGCGCGCAGCTCCGCCTCCACGCTGCGCACGCGCGCCTCGCTCAGCGCCAGCTGCTCGCGCCACTGCTCCACCTGCGACGTCAGCTGGGACATCTCCTTGCGGATCTTGCACTTCTGCATGCAGCGCACCTGAAGCACACAACACGCATCTGTCAGCCGCGTTCCATCACAGTCTCACCTGTTGTTCACGTGACGATGTGTTCGGGGAGTGCTCTCATCTTGAATCACACGCCCTACTCGTGGCCATAATAAGCGTAATGCTTTTTGCGAAATGATGTTTGTAGAGAGCCTTAACGTTGACAATTTTACGATGGTGTTCCAGGCTTTGTAGTTTCCCTTCAATGAGTTGACAGTGTGGTCACCCCCTTCAATGAGTTGACAGTGTAGTCACCCATGAGTGTTGTGGCTCTACGTTCTATTGGATTTAAGGCAGCCAACTGACATCGGGATGACCTAACCCAAAGGTCGCATCTTATTTTTAAGGACCCTAACTAAGTGAATGTTGCAACTTATAGCTTAGCGATAAACGGACAAGTCACCGCACCATCTCAACTGGGGGGAACATAACACCATACATTTCCAGCAGCAATCATTGCGATGTTCTGACCAGGTCAAGTCTTGGTTCCTCGCCGCCGGTGCCGCGTCAGTGCATGCCACAGACTCCTACCTGCTTGATGATCTGGTCCGCCCTGACGAGCTCGTCCCGCAGCGCGGCCGCCTCTGCCGCGTGCGCCGCCGACGCCGCGCGCACCTCCGATAACTCCGCTTCCCGCGCTTCAAGTGAAGCTACAAGATAATACAAATACACGATTACAATTACAATATACTATAGATTACATTATGTGACGGTTGTAATCTGTCGGCGCAGGAGTATCATCTCGTCCAAATTCCTTCTTCTATAGCTGCGTACTCTACCTACACGTAGTGACCTCGGTAGACCCAGCGACGCAGGAAGTAGGTACAAAGAGTCACCTCACCTTCCACTTCTTGCAGCCGGTTCCTCAGACAGTCGCGCGCCTCGCTGTGTTCCTTCAGAAGCTCCTCTTGTGCTGCGATTCGTCGTCGTCCGCTTTGCAACTGATCACAAACAAGCATTCCAAACATGAATTAGTCTATTAAAGAGTTCAGAGTACAAATGATAAAAAATTTAATTATTGTTGATGCAACTCTCTCTGTCCGTGTCAGAAGACATAGTAAGAGAGAGCATATGATTTTCATAGCCCGTGATGCATTTCAAAAAAGTATCAAAAATATTAAGTACCTAACCTTGCCGGATATTTAAAGGGGATAAACTAGCCCCTTAACATTCAAAGTGGGGGTGAAAAAATATATTCACTTAAGACTTGTTGGGTATTGTTAAATAGACTATGAATCAAGCGTACCTCCTCTTCCATCTCGTCTATTCTCTTCTTATAGAGTCGGTTGACTTCGTCCTTGTCGCACATGTCAGTGTTTAGACCGCGCGCCACTCGCTGCAGCTCGTGCAGCTGCGCCTGCGTCGAATCATCATCATATACATACATATCTACTGTTGGACACGAGCCTGCTATATATATTTATTGATACACAGATTATTAGGGTAAAAAAGATTACAACAGACTGCATTCCAACAACATGTTCACACACATAACTTATTGATATGAGGATGGCTTTAATACCATAGATGTTGCTGCTCATCTCCAGAAACTTTATAAATCACCTTTAATGACCGCACGCACGCACTACATCCTCATATAAAATGACCTATAATAGACCGTGAAATCATGGTAAGGTAATTATTACCATCAACCCGCGACAGTGAGTCATATCCTCACAGCTTAAATATGTTGGAGCTCATCTACTCACTTTCAAGGCATCATTCTCTTGTTTCAACTTGGCAACTTCTTCTATTCTGCACGGACAGTCATCATCCTGGATAAACAATTACATTGTTCAGTATGGTCTTGTTTTAAATCTTAATAAATCCAGCAATCAAGGTAAAAAACGAGTCGATAGAGGTAATGATGATTAAAAAATTAAAACACTTTACTCCGAAACCAAAACGTATCTAGCAAAGATGAGACATGCCTCTAGGGTGTGCTTTGAAACCTACAGTCATGAGCACCCTGAGCTGCAACAGCTGCCCCATGATGTCCTGCAGGTCCTCCCCGACCTCCGTCGCGACCGAGTCCTCCCACATGCCCTGAATCAAACACCGGTACAATCACATACACTTTATTGACACAGAACAGAACAAAAGACAAAACAGAACAATCTGACGTATACAGTAGGTCATAGAAAAGGCAATTTTTTCATTGCTTTTGACTAAATGTCTTCGTGCAGCTAAATAAAGTTAGTGAACACGCAAAACATTAGTTTAGTTTTCGTGGTACAATACCGAATCGTTGTTGGAACTATTCAGAAAATTTAAAATCTCTGATTTTAAAATGTCCACTTGCACCGCGATGTCCTGGAACAATTACCGACTGGTGAGTTCGCTCATTCAAGGGAAAAACTGCTATTTAATTGTTGATGAGATTGGAGTTTGTTACGCACCTGACATCTTTCTAAAGACCATTTCTGAGTGTTGATGACGTTTTGCAGGAGCCCTATCTGGTCGGACTTTTCCTTGTCCATCAACCGAACATCCAGACACGACTTCCTCAGCAGCTCCACCAGCTCCTCCTGCTTCACCGCCTAACAACAGACGTTCACAAGTTGTCTATAGAAATAAACATGGTCAAATCAAAAGAAACCCGAAGGCCACTTACCTCGTAGAAGCATTCCCTGTACAGCTCCTCTATCACCGACAGATTGGTCTGCAGCATCTTGACCACATTGTTCTGATCGTTTACTTCCTAAAATGATTCCATTTTGTTATGCAAAACATAAGACAAATGAGTCGCGAGCTGTTCTCACAAATATTCTCTCTCATGCATGAATGCAAAGTTTAGCCGTTGATTTATATTATTAACAAAAATGTATCTCACTTTTGTGCAATAACACAACAAGCTTGTTTAAATAGAAATGATAAACGATTGATAAGGAATTTATCAGTTATCCACTGTCGGTGAACAGAAAAGGACTCCCAGACTTATGGACACACTGTTGGGAATCGGGAACATCGAATCCATTGGTTTTGACTTTTCAACACGGGCAAAGTGACGGCGACTGAGGCCACCTATTACAGTTGATGTATAAAAAATAAACACGCTATCGACTGCATGGCACCCGTGCACCCGTGCACCGCTCACCTCGGTTTGTATAGTTGTGTCGTTGTGCTTCTGATCGTGCACCTCGCGGAGCTGTAATAAAACATACACTTTTACTAAAGTATCTCTGCGTCGAGTAAGCCGACAACGTATTTGTGTCTGGTGCCATATCCACATTCAATTGACATCTTTCTTGACGTACATACACAGTCATTTCATACTATCAGTTCTTGCTCTCGTTTCCTCTCGTGTCGATGGACAATCTGAGCAATCCAGCCTGTGTCAGAATCCCACGTCCTTTATTGCTGCCGGAACAGCGGAACGCTGGGCTTTGGAACCATTGACCCATGCACGAGTATCAAGGGCCACCAGTCTTGTCTTCCAGTCAGTCAGTGTCTTCACCAGGTCCTGCAAGATGTCCATGCTCCTAGCTACGAGTATCTCTTTGTACCTCTTGGTTCCTGTCGTCCAGCTCCCTGCGCAGGTGGGCCACGCGCGCCGCCAGCTTCGCCGTGCGATCCTCAGCCAGCACCAGGCTCTGCGCTTGCACGCGCACCGTCTCCTCCTTGTTCTTCAGCTGACAACACACGAGGAACACATCATCAAATCAGTCCTGAGCACGCTAAACCCTTTTTTTCCCTCGTCCGGCTTTTATGGCCAAAGATGGCTTTTGGCAAAGCTATTGAAGACATAAATTGCAAACAAGTATCATAGGTTTAAACTAATTTTAATTGTAAGTTCGCCACCTAGTTACCTATATATGTTTTACGTATACATTTAGGGTAGGACAGGGTTAATTTCATGCAAAGTGGATTGTTTACACAAATCGATAAACGTATTTATGTATTCTCTACATTTCAAGACTAATGTGTGAGTATACTGACGACCCTCCGGAGTGCAAGCAGCTGGTTGTAGTAGTGCTGCGCGCGCGCAGCCTCGCATGCGCCGGCCGCGCTCCCCGCCCCGCTCCACGCCCCGCTGTCCTGCACAAACACATGCTCCATCTTTGATCAATCCTCCAGACCAGCATGTGGATATCCATAATAAGTATACATAATGCACTAGGAACGGGAAGCACGAGCGTCGGTTACTGTAGAAAGGGCATTCAGATCTAGTATGCATTGTCCGTCCTATTTTTGTTAATGAATAAACTTGAACCATGGCCGTCAGGTACCTTGCTTTAGTTGCTAACTAATACGAATTAGTATATATAGTATTTTAAAAAAAAACGTTTAATAATTAACGCGTTCAAAAATAACTAAATACCGACTTCGTTTGCCTTAAAATTTGGTTTTTGTTGATTTTCTCAAAAAGCGATCATTAGTTTCGATAAAATTTATATAAGACCACCTCTGAAGTATGTTCTAACAAACAAACAAAAGAATTATCAAAATCGGTTTACTCTTGGCTGAGTTATCGATACAAAAAAACATACTCGTCGCGAGAACCTCCACACCACAAAATCTAAATAGATGTAGTTTTAATCAAAATCCGTTAATGGGAGGTGAATGACATTTTAATAAACGCTTTTTAGACAATAGCTTAATTTTCCACCTTTACAAAAAATAAATTTAGATGGTTGGTGCTATTGAGACATTGTCTTTAAATTTAATATAATTTATCATTAAAATCAGTTCGCAATTGTCACAGAGATATCGAGTAACATTCATACAGACAAAACATACAGTCGAATTGAGAATCAGCTCCTTTTACAAGTCGGTAAACCTTCCCGACGCCAACTGTTGTGAAACGTTACAGAAAAACAATGTCACCGGAAACCGTGGTGCGGGACGCTTCCGGCAGCCGACACTGTATCCCGTTCTGTAGGAGCAATGTAATGCATCACATCGTCGCGTCGCTCTCACCTTGGTGAAGTCGCTGGCGTCCGAGTCCCCGCACACCGGCAGACCGTTGAACATCATCTCCATCGTCGGCAACATACGACAACGTCAATAGAACACGACCATATCTAACCACGAGTATATCCCAGGCAGGCGCACAAAAGCTAAGTATTCACTGGACAGCGAAACCACCAAATGTAAATTTGCCCTCCAACGATTACCAAACACAAACTAATCCGGGGCGCACTGAACACACAGCAACTTTACTCATTCCGCGAGAACAAACAAACAAACTTCATTGTTTACTAGCACTACAACGTTCTAAATCGGCACTGTAGTCACTGCACTGCACTACAGAGGCGCCTCCCTCCTCGGCCGGCAGGCAGCGGGCAACGAGCGCAGGTGACAGAGTGCCGCCGGAGCAGGAGGGGGACGACCGACGTGCAGCGCTGCACCAGATAAATATAGCCGCGCGTAAATAGTCATTTTGGAAGTATGGCGGAAGTGGCGCGGTGATGGTGGCGCTGCCCCACTTGTGTTATTCTTGTCTGGAAGGCCCGCCCGAGCCCGCCCGCCCCCGCGCGGCGCGTGTTTGTAAATACACGGTAGCCCTCCAGATCAAAGACTTGTTGTTTGCGGTATTTACTTTGCAATTTCAAGGATCTCCTTGTAAATTAATGACTCCGGCGAGTTCATTTGTAATGAATTACCAGTGAGACTGGGTAACTGGGGTAATGTTGTATCAGTAGGTATACCATCCCAACAGCATGGACCAACTGTTTGGTACCAATGTAAATAAGCCGTTACAATGTGTGATTACTGTAAAAGGAGTGAACAAGTAAAATTTTACAAAGATCCATTGAATTGTAAATCTGCCTGTACGCAGATTTTAATGTTGTAAGGAACCTACGTAACAATGACATCTAACTGCGATCACCAATACGCCTGAGAAGCGCGGTGATTATGATAATCCCCTCATTGAAAGTCCACTGCGCCGGTCATTTCCAACAGTGGACTCATGCAGCCGATAGTGACTCGGACCCGTCACGATCCTGACAGCGGCACATACAAACACTTAGTTCAAGACTGAGGTACGTGTCTATCACAACATTCTACCAAAACCACAAGCTGTAATGGTAAATTACATATTGTACGTGTAGGTTACATTAAAATAGAAACTTGAAACACTACAGCCGTGGGTCGGTACTTACTTCTGTTCCATCCACTTTAAGACGAACACTGTGTTCCGGAGACTGCAACGAAAGAGACACTGTTCATATCTTAAGAGCACGGACCAACTGTGACTCGTGCCGTGCACCGAGGGTTCCGACTGGATATAAGCACACAGTGCAGGTATTACTAACATGGAACTATGCTCGTTATAGGATTCCGAATTCCCGATGAAAAAACGGAACCCTTGTAATCGAACCGCTGGTGCTTGTCCGTCCGTACGTCTTTTACAGTTGAATATCTCAGTAGGTACTAATGCTATCGACTAGATGCTGCAACTGAAATAATTGATAAAATATTTACATAGAAAACGGGGCAAAAATGAATTTGAAGTAGAATTACTAGGTCAAGTAGGGTATCACTTCATCTTATTATCGTGTAGGTTTTAAGGTCGATGACCAACCTCACACACCCGAGCTGGCTCTTGTAGCTACTACCTGTCGTAGATAGTAACCGGTAACAACGGATTAACGTGACTAACGAAGTACGGAATCATCTTTACAAGATAATCAACCTTCAATGTCCTAACCAATAATTTATTCGTAGTTCTAAATTATAAATTCAATGTAGTATAGTGAATTTGCCACACACCTCCACATTCGACGGCCCAACACACTGATCATGTAAGCATTCTTGCCTGAAACCAAAACAAGAAGTATTTGTCAGATATCCGTAAAAAAGCAACAAAAATTATTATAAATACCAACCAGTCAACAGACACCGAGCTTTTCGTATTTTTGCCGACGAACAGCTCCTCAACACACGGCTCTGACTCAACGTTACTCGTCGAGCACACACCGCGCGCAGGTTGGGAGGAACGGGCACCCAAGGATGAAGTACAAGGTTCTATTTGTGGGATATTTATCCAACTATCTTTTGCACTCAATTCTGGACCACTAATATCAGATTTTGCAGACGAACAACTTGCTTTGCAATCTGAAGACATTTCCACACAATCCTTCAAAGTTAAATGTGGTTTCGATGTGCAAGGAAGGTGTTCCGCTGTTGGCGATGTCAATGAAGAAGTAAGAGTACCACCTGCCGAGGACATAACATGATCCAACAAACATTTTCCATATTTCAACAATGAAAGTGTCCCTTGTCTGGAACCTGGCGGGCAGGCAGCAGCCGAGGGTGACGCGGCGCATGCTTCTTCAGGACACTTCTTGAATGTTACTATCGATTGCTTTGTCGACGATGCGCCACGAGTGTCTTTGAAATTCGGTACATCGCGAGAGGTGTAGCATTCCTTACTGGGACAAGTTTTGGACTCGCAAGGAGCAGTTCTTTTCACAATTGGCATCGTATCCGGATCAACATTAAAAGATTCAGATATGGTTTTCAGCAATGTACAAAAGGGAAATCCGCCGGCACATTTACTCACTTTACATTTGAGAGCTACATTGGTCTCAGATTGAGGATATGATTCTGCAGGTAATTTTTGAGTTTGTGATTTACCATTCATTTTAAGAGGTTCTAAAACTTGAGCGTCTCGACATATTTTTAGACGTGTGGCATCAAGTTTAGGTTCACCTGTTTGATATTTTTTAGGGCATTTCGAAGCATCGCGCGCCTTAGAAATAATAGGCTCAGTTGGATAAATATCGGGTTCAAAACTTTCAATACATTTTTCTAGACTACATGATAGAGTTTTCATTTTATTAGCTGTAGTATTATTCGTAACAGGTCCCAAAGTATCAGTTATGGTCTTAATCAAAGCACAAAATGGAAACCCCCGAGCACATTTCATTTTACAAAAAGTTTTGGTTTCCGTCACAGGTTCAGAAATATTTGCTGAAGTGTACAGATGTTTCTGAATCTCCAATTCAGAAACTGTACCTGCATTTTCCTTTATAAGGTCATAATTCTGATTATGAGGAAGTGGTTCTCGAATTGACTCATCAACGGAATTTGCCTTCATAGATTCAGAATGTTTCTTTTCTGCATTTTCATTTATAAGTGAAAATGGATAAGGTTTTGTAACTAGATTAGCATTTTCCGATACCGATGTTTCGTTTATCTTTATCTCATTATTTGCACTATCTTCGGTGACTTGCTCCAGAATATTTACAAAACTGCCCTCTGTATGTACTCGGGACCTCAATTCTGAGTTATTTGCAGAGCTTTCAGTGTGGAATGGATTCACAGTACTTTCAGTCAGAGGTTCTGAATGTTTCTTTTCTGGTCCTTTATCGGTTTTTGACGATGAGCACTGCTCAATACTTAATTGCGGATATTTTAATTTAAATGAATCATTTTTTTCATCAACACTGTTGCTAGCATTGGTTTCCGTAATTTGTTCCGGACTTTTAGTTGAAATATCTTTCATTTGGGAGACAAGTACAGAACTTCCACTTTGAGGTGAGCAAAAGCATTCTGACAAATCACGTCCAATTTCAACACCGGATTCACTAAAAGTCTTTCCAGGTTCATCTGCGGTTTTAATTCTTGAGTCTCCGTTCTTCTCTCCGTTGGTTTTCTCAGAAGTAGTAGTGATTTGCTCTAGGCTTTTCAATTTAGGATTTTTGTTTTTACCGGCGCAGACGCACTTTTTCCCTCGTTGTCGAGCGACTGACTGATCTTTATACTTCTTCGGATCTTTGCTATTCGTCGGCTCGGCATCATGGGCTGAACTTATCCCTGAGCCATCTATCACAGATTCTGCGACTTTGGTTTTTGAGCCTCCATTCGCTAGTAAAGTAACAGACGATTTGATAACTAACAACGAGTTTTGCGGATCTTTTTTAGCACTAGAAATTCTTCGAGGAATAAGAGAATGGCGAGTTTTTTTCGATGAACTTCTACTCGTTTCAGGAAGTTGAGGCGAATCCTCGACCGGAGGCAAAAGACTCGCTGGGGGCTCTATAAAACTTGACAGTTGCTCATTATCATCTCGAGTTGAAGGTATTTCATCAGATTTCATCGCGGGCACGCGGCAGTCCTCGGTGGACACGAAGCGCGACAGCAGCCCTATCGCTTGGCAGGCAGCCTGCCAAATACAAACTGTCGTCATTAACAGGCCAACGTGGAGCGCGGCAGAGCACGTAACATTGGTCCAAACACAGTAGTACTACAACACTACAAATAATAGTAACCTTTTACCTGAACGACCTCTAGAGCTCGGCGTGAAAGGCACTCTCATTCGTGGTACCGTCGCAGAAACTTTGACGGCATCAGCAACAGAAACTGGAATTATAGCCAATCTCGGCACATTATTTACAGTTCCATTTTATTTTGAGCTGCACGTTTCACCCTTATTATCAAAGCGTATGGGAGCACCAATGTATCGTAATCTAGAACTGAAACTCTTTAAAATTAAATTATTTAATGCCACCAGTAGCGAAGGTCTATTTCGATCTTCTACAGCTTATCAACGAGAAAAGACATCTAAAACTATCAACGGATCAGATGATATCTGTGTGGTCAGTCGAGTCTCGCGGAGAGTACGTCGTCTCCTGAGCCGTCCAACCTGGGGTTGCGGTGGTCGTCGCGGGGTGAGTCGGGGGTCTGCGCGGGCGCACATGGCATCGCGCCCGGCCTGCGTCTCCCCGCCCCCGCCGCCGGCTGCCGCACGCACGCGAGCGACGCGAACGAGCCCGTCGACGCGCTGCGCAGCTTGTGCTCGTACTCGTACTTGTCCCGGGTACACTTCACGCTAGAGTTCTCGTTCTCTTTCAGCTGGAAACACATCGAGACCGACAACTGTGTCAGCTCACCGTACGTTCCTCATAAACTGTCGTTAATATTAATAGCTCCAAGCCTGTCTATGAGGGAGGCACATGTTAGCTTACAACATTCAGATTCAGCTCCTCATATGTCGTTGCTATCGTCGTGCCCAACCATAGCAGACCATAGTCAACACGCACGTTGGCACAGTGCGGGTCCATATACTTCACATACACATTCCTTCTCAGGAGTGTGCGTGCAAGTTCCTGCAGTATATTTTCCTTTCACCGAATTGGTAATGATTGTTATCATAACAAGTTACTAAATTGAACTAACCAGTACAAGCCAAGATTTACAAGTAGAAAGACTTGGAGCGTATATGATACTTCTCTATCCGCCGCCGTACCTTAGCTTTGGCCTGCTTTAGCTGTCGTCTCATCTCTCTGATAATCTCGTCCTTGAACTGGGCGCGCAGCGTGGCGGCGCGGCACTGCTCGTCTAGCGCGGCGCACACCCGGCGCAGCGCGTGCAGCTCCTCGCTCAGCGACACGTTCACCTTGCGCAGCGCGCGCAAGCTCTCACTAGACGCCTGCGCACACGCACACACAACACACGCTCACTATAGGACATCGAGAGGAATCAGTCACTTTTGAATAACATATATCTCAATATTCCTAAATATTATATTATATAGATCAAATAATTTCGTGGGTGACATAAAAGGTGACTTATAGGGATTCAAAAGGCACGGCACCTGGGAATACACATCTTACTGCGTTCACCAGCCTACCAGCTAAAAGCCAGTTTCGCTGAGCCTGTGAGCCGATGGTGTAGGCACATCGCCAACAGTCCTTATATGGCTTTTGGTGAAATGAAATACGCTAAATACGTAGGTAGCTCTTAGTTGCTGCGTCGTTGTAAACATGGGCCTCACTGAAATATCTTTTGAACATGAGTGTGCCGCACGGTAAGTAAAATAGAGAGGAACCTCTCTACATCTTGAAATCGAAATCGAATCTCGAAATCGTCGCAGTTGAATTGCTTAATGAGCTATTTTACACACACTCACAAAATATTGGACGATTTTACAGTAAGTGCCAGGTGAGGAATCTGAAGTGGAATGAGGAATAGACTTCTGTAAGCAATACCAGTAACTTGTAAGTAATGCTAGACCAAATGGGGAAATATTTTATATAGTTAAAGACTCTTTTAATAAATGTAAGCTATCCGCTAGCCGTCCGGCTTTTACTGTCTTGTTGGCCGGCGAATCTGCTGATCAGCTCGCGTCAGAATCACCTGACAAGTGATCACGCGACATGCCTTGAGGGAGAGCTCCCTGCGCGCGCGCTCCTGCCTCCCCTCCTCCAGGCCGTAGGGGGGCGCCTCGCTCGCAGCGCTCTGTCGACAATACCCGCCACGTGACGGACAGAGAACAGCACAACACAGCAAGTGTGATCCAGGGTGGACACACGTCTCTTCGCGTCCAGTGATTGTTAAATAACCAAAAGAGTTTGGTAGTACTAATTGTCAGTCTATATATATAAGTCATTTTTAACACACGGCCAATTTGCAGCTGTTTGCTGTTTCTTGAATACTCACTGCCCTCAACCATGTATAGTAGACAATCTTCCCCAAAGAGAAGCCGTGCAAAGAGATTCTACAGAAACTACAGACAAAATACTTTGGACAGGGTTGCTGACTCACGCGAATCGACTGTGTTTTCATATACCAAGCCGCACAATCAATGTGTATTGTCCAACCCAAGGTCCTGCTAAACACAGATCTGAGCCGTCTAACCGTCTTTTCGCTTCCCTGCCCCGGTATGTTTTCTTATTAAATTACAACCGATCAAATTGTCTACTGCTGATCTAATGCCGCAACTTGGCAGTAATGCTCACAGCCGACAGGAGAGACGAAGTGGCTGTTCAAGCAACAAATACATCAAAACTTGAGGTAATCAATACAGATTCATCAGTATTTTATGGGAATTCTTGCCAAAGGCCATCTCCGCTAAGAATACGTCTAACATAATTATCATACTATGGAATCTTGTTCACGAAATGTAGTTAAAGAACTAAGTAAATATAGTTGTGTTTGGACCAACATTCATCATCTCTACTGCACATGAAGTACCTCGGTCAGGCTACAAGAGCAAATGGCGGCGGATATCTCCGCGTCCTTCTTGTCCGTCACCCTGAAAGTAAACGTTGACGTTATAGTAGACGGACCACCTCGCTGCGCACGCGCATCAGCGATGCACGTACGTCGCAGGAGTCTTGCGCGTCGCCAGCTCGTGGCGCAGACTCTCGATTTTCTGTTCGTACTGCTGCACGTCCGTGGTGAGACGTCGGATCTCTCTGAAATTAAATTCTCAGATCTCAGTTTACATTAAGACACGGTTCAAAATTGTTTTGGAATTTTCTTTGACATTAGCTAGTAAACAAGTATGTGGATAAATGCTACCTTTCCTTGGCCAAGTTTTCCTTCTGAAGTGTGTCATTCAATCCCTTCAAGTCCTTCTGATTGCAGCCGCATTGCATCTTCTTGATTCGCTACAATCGTTAAAACATTCCGATGACTTCAATGTGAACCGTCCGTCGCGTCGGTCCGGTACAGCATCAATGAAATCGTCTCACATACAAATGTTCAAATCGAGTAATAACAAAACTAAAAAATAAGAAACCAAATATATATTCGTGTAAATAGAATAATTAAAATTAAATCAAAAAATATATCTTCATTTATATAAGCCTGTGCGGTCTGCCTTTCATTCTGCTCGAATCGGATTTCAGTTTTTTTCTGGAGTTGACATCGCCTTGGTCTAAATGTTTCTGGCGCCTGCACCGAAAAGACAAAGCATTGTTTAAGATCAAGTAAACAAGCTGTACCTACGTTCGAAAAGGACGATAGATAGTGACGGTCTCACCATTCCACGGAGCCGAATATGTCCGACTCGGTGACCTCGAAGAAGTGTATCCCCTCAAGGGTGCAGTAGTCGAACTCCCTCAGCCTGCGCAGCACCTCCACCAGTCCGCGCAGGTCCGAGTCTTTACGCGCCAGACGCCTGCGCAGCGCCGTCAGCTCCGCGCGCAGCTCCACCTCGATCTGCCGCCACCCGCCACCGTCACCCTTACAACGACACTCGCACACAACTATTGCAACGCCGGGACGAATTCACGTATGGAACGCGAATGTGGATTCGGCCACACATACATAACAAAAGCGTAGGAGTTCTGAAACCAGTAACTCCATTTTTGGGTCGAGAACCAGAAACTAGAGCGCTGACTCTTCCTTCCAAGTATTGTGAACGTACTTTTGTGTGGGTTTCTAATGGGTTCTTGGGTTAGACTCGATCAAGAAGTAGGATAAAGTATGTGAAGGCCTTCATTGATGCTATACCTCCGTGAGTGATCGCAGAGTGTGCACGGACACTCGGAGCATACCTCCAGATGTCGGCTGCGCTCGGCGGTCAACTTGGTGGTAGCCTCCGTCTCCAACTCTTGGATGGCGCGCGTCAGCAGCACGTTCTGGCCCGTCAGGTCATTAACCCACGCGCGCAGCACGTCCACTTGCATCTGTGCGACAGAAACAACCAGTGAAAGCTAGTTTCTATTACTGAAAGCCACTCGTAGCAAAGTCTCGTCAACATTTTTTACATATCGATACCTACGCCCGTGCACTTCATCTTATATGATGATAAGTGTGATATGGAACCATACTTATTCAAAAGGAATACGTTAATGAAGTGGTATTTAATCTTTCAATACCGGAACGTGGCCGGAACACAACAGATGTCGCGTGTATACAGTGTCACACAATACCCACCTGTAGTTTCTTCTGTCCCCCGCTCACGTTGTCTATGACAGAGAGCCTCTCCTCGTACGCGCGCCGCACCTCCTGGAGCACGTCCAGGGAGCCCCCGGAGCCCCTGCAGCTGCACTGCGAGGGGGCCCGCAAGCCCCCGCCCCCGCCGCGACCCACAGAATCCATCTCCACGACGCCGCCGAGCAGCTCCATCCGCGGTGAATGGGACGTCAGACCTGGAACACGCTCGTTCACAGTAGGAACTGCATGTCATGACAACAGACCCGACTTCCACCCAAGGTGCTGTGTGCGACAGGCGACATCAGCTCGACTTTTATATACCGTTGCAACAATTGTTCTGTTTCTACGTTGACAGTGCGAAGCTGGTGATGAAAGTCCACCGATGGATGATGGCTATCAGCGAATCATGACGTGAAGTGGTTCAGCGAGTTACACAATCAGGTCCTATATAGAAATACTATACGCTCGTTACTTACGTTTATCAATAAACCTTTGTAAAAACCATGAGACACTTTTCTCACATGTCGTTAAAAATATAATACAGTAAAATTCTTGCGTTGGGGCTGTCAACTTTTTTGTGGCATTTCTTAATTTTTTTGGTACAAATCAAGTACAAATTGTCTGGCAAAGAATATATTCTCCTTTGTAAGATGTCAACAACAAAACAGAATTCTTAATTTCCTCATGGCATCTCCTTAGTGAAGTCTTCTTAATCCTGAAGTAATAAGTAAACAAATAATATTGTATTCATAGCGTTTGCCGGCAACGTCATTCGCGTAGAACTTCAGAAATTATTCCCATTGAACTACTTGTTTAGTCGGGATAAAAAATAGCCTGTAGTGCTGACATGGCTGCCACGTCCGTCGAGCCGGTTGTCCGTAGCACCGGCAGCGCCAGCCCGACCCCCACCGCCTGTCACCATGGCAGCTCCAGTTGCGCCCGCGCCGCCCGTCGCCGCGCTTGCACTCGCACGGTACCCATTCCGTAATGATTGTGCTCGTGGTTATAACGGCAATGGATGCCTCCGCTTGCTTGAGCGTGTTATAAATGAAAGGGTCTTGCTACACTATAACTGTTTATTATTGATATGTTACAGTTTTAACTTATCCGATTCTTTAATATATATTTTGATGTGAAACATCTATAGCCGCACGTAAAACTCTGGCGTGGCGACGCATGCCGTGGCGACGCGTCGCAACGCTATATGATGGTGTATATATACAGTATATTTATTATTGATATGTATAATTTACGATCTTTAGTAATATATTACAATAACTAGCTAAGATTCTTAAGTTTACTAGTATATTAAAGCCAATTAAAATTTTCTGTATATTTTAATAACATATTTTTTATAAATATTTCAGTACCCAACAATCATCACAGGGGTCACAAAATATTATTATTGAAACTGGACATCACCAAGATCAGTTAAATACAAGACATACTATTAATGTTATGTAAGATTTTATTAATCTAATAGTACCAGAATATACTAATTTTTTATTTTAACTTCTTTTAACACTTAAAAAATCGTAATATTTTATTTTATCATTATGCCATATTTAGTTTATAACGCAATCTGTTCTTTTCAATCATATTACTTTTACAAAATAATGTCGATGTTTCACATCTGCCAGGCGTCCCGTGACGGCTCACATTGGCGCGTTGTGAAAGGGGGCTAGTCGGAAAAAATTCTTACGAAAAGTTGTCACCGACACTTTTTGCTATAGTAAGTTAGCGTCATCTGTTAGTACGACGTACGTAGTAGTAAGACGATACCAACAGTACAGCTATGTGACGACAGATGGCTCTGATTAGTTGCCGCTACTCAATGACAGATGTCGCTAAAAACAAAACGTATCACGTACATAAAAAATCTAATGAAAAAACCTACAAACCCATATTTAAAATATAATGTTAAAAATCCGTTCAAACCTTATTGAAAATTTGTAAAATTTTATTACAATTCCTTCACTAATTAATCGAAAGGAACTTCGTTCAATCCGGGTGTCCCTTGACACCTCTCAAGTTTTGTTTTTATTATTATTTTGGGTGGCTTACAGTTAACATTCAGTATATAAAGAATATTAGCCATTATGTCTAAATGACTGGACGAGAAAGGAGTCAGCCGGGAAATATATCACTACACTTACCATCAAGTCAGATGTGCCAGTGTGTTATCATAACAATATTTATAAATACGAAAGTGTTCGTCATTCCTTCACGTCGTAATGGAGAGACAGAATTACTTAATTTTGTATACTTGTACTGTTGAAAGGTTGTTGAAAAAAACATGTTTTCCTTTGTATTCGTGAAACAAGTAGTTAATTTGGGCAGTAGTTCCGGGCTGGGACATTCAGAGTAAATAAAACAGTTTGTATAACATCGTGTATATTTTATTTTGTTTGTAGTTTGGCTCGTTCTTTGTACGCAGTAGGGACTACAACACATGGTGACGCGACCCAGGGTCCTCCCCTCCCCGACCCGCCACACAGGCAGTCACCGCTCTCTGACATCACTTATAGTCAAACTCTCGCCTGGCGGTAAGTGATCACATGCTCTATTCAGGATAGTAACATTCAAGAAGGTAACATTTTCCAAAAAGTGACTTAATTGATAAAATTCCCTATCGACCGCTTTCTGAAAATAACATTTAAAGTACTCACTGGCCTAGAAGTAAACAATACAGTAAAATCATAAAATTGTAAATCGTTTAAATTATATTATCATTTAAAATTTTGGAACAAGGTAAAATATTTCATTTTATAAGCTTTGATTTAACTCGAACGTGTAAAAGACAGTTCATTTGATTGTATTACTCGCTCTGGTACTAAATTGCACTTTAGTGTAAAAAAAAAACAATCATCCGTGTCAAACTAAATTCAGCCATCTTGTCAATGTGAGAACACCGCGATTCCGTAGAGCAAACAATAATGGTTATCAAAAATTAGAATTAACATATTGCCGTTGTAATATTTGAGTGTAACCGTAAACTACATTTGGACCAACATTTAAGACTCAAATCAACAGCCAGATCAAGATCATGTTCTCATCACGACAATCAGACGGTACAATGGTGCTAAGCGTAAGATTGTGGTCAAGCACTCATCGATCTGCTATCTTATCAGTTATCACTTACCACCAGGGGTCTGTCTCATAAAAGTACAACACGTAAAAAACAGACAAATGTCAGCCATTTTGAACTTTTCGACCAATCAACGGCCGCTATGGGCGAAAATGACACATTTGTCAGTTTATTACATATTACATTGTTATGAAACAGGCCCCAGCTCTATCTAATGTCAATGGTACAGTACTCGCACGCTGTTTGCCCCTCTGAAGTTAGCTCTCCGGAATTTCGCGCATGTGTGTATTATTTTCTATAATAACTATCCCTAGATGACATACAACACTGGGACATTTCTTTGCACCCGTTAACTTGCCTTGTCTCCCTTTTATACGTTAATAATTGATACTTCCCAGCCTTTTGTAGCTTACTTCAGAGTGGCAAACTTATTTTGCGATTACTGTGTATATACTTGTATTATCACATTGTACCTCGTGGGGTCGGTCGGGGTGCAGCCTCACCGTCATTGCCTTACATATACCTAAACACTATATAAGCAGAGCTTGGCTCCGTGACACGTCTCTGAGAGCACAGCGTCCTAATTACAAATACATTCCGTCGTTCATTAATAATCACATACATACATCAACTATGTATAATATAAGTAAATAAAGGCATTTAAAATGTTCACAAAATAACGTTTTGGCGGATGCCATACAGGCGACACGGAATTAGTTCGCAATACAAATCAACAAGTGTAGATGTCTAAGGAAGCTCAAAATAAATAAGTATAAAACTGGCTTACGATCTAAGCTGAGAATACACGGACAGTGGAAACCATTGCGACAGTCATGGAAAGTATCCTTACAAAATGACAGCGCGTCTTTTTCCAGTCAATAATAGCGCGAACAAGCTCCAGTTGACTTTGTGTACGTATACATATAAAAGTATGCTCCGGAAGAAAAGAAAATGCTAGAATTATAATGTCTTAAAAACATATCAAAGAAAAATATTGATTAAAACTATTTTTTAAAAAAAAACATCAGAGATAACGAAACTTATAGCGTTAGAACTTCACGACATATCTCAACTTATACTTCTAAAAGCTTCCATACGCCTTTGTACCATGTCATATTAATTTTTTAAAAACATTTCCATTGATACATCCAATAATATAATGTGATATAATATCATAGTGAACGTGGCACGGTTCAAAGTATCGTATGTCGACATATACAACATTGTCTACCTAGCCTAGTGCGTGCGCCTGCGCACCTGCCACGAGACAGCGCGGGACATGAAACGACCGTGTATGTATCGTAGTTGGATTATAGACATTATATATAGCCGGAGCTGTTTCACTAAACAGCTCCGTTCTTTTTTAAATTATTTTTATTTATTTATTTGTTAATGCAGCTTATCAAACTATCCAACTGCGACACATGCAGACGGTACACAACGATATTCCTAATTGTTCTGAAAATGCGACACAAAATCGTAATAAAGCGAGACAGCTGCTAACATATTACATGTAGCTCTTTTGTTCAAATAAAATTTGCTTCGTTGCTTGTGAATGTGATACCTAAAAGTTTTTCTGTTGCCTTTTAAAAATTAAATATAAATACCCTTCGAACCAAAATGAACTAATAGGCACTGAAATGCAATTTATATATACTAATAACATGTCGATAAAAATCTAGTCTAAATAAAATAAATGCAAAATTTAGGAATTCCGTTACGTTCTCATCTCTCCGCGCTCGTCCCAGGCACCCCAATGTTATCATAATAAACCCCTGCACATATAAGTATTGTTATTTATATAATCACTAAACAAGATAATTTCAGAAAGTGATAATTTCACTCAAAAATAATGTCAATACAATTTAACATTTGGAACAATGAACCGGGACGATGTGTTTGTGTCATCGCCCGCATCGTGACGATCGTACTGCGACCATCGCAGTGTCAAGTATTACCGATTATTCAACGATATTTGTATATTAGTCACACACGAAGCACATACCATTGTTAGTTGTATATAGGAACGATCGCGACTAGCGGAGTACACGACACCACAGCCTCACCACTGTCACATAAAACCTGACATCGTTAAACACTGCAACACTATCCGACACATGGTGGCACTGTAGCGTGTGCAATACTGTACAACACGGAGTGACACTTTGTAGCTATGAGTGGTACTGCGCAACACCGGGTGATACTGCGCAACACCGGGTGATACTGCGCAACACCGGGTGGTACTGCGCAACACCGAGTGATACTGCGCAACACTGAGCAATACTGAGTGACACTGAGCAATACTGAGTGACACTGAGCAATACTGAGTGACACTGAGCAATACTGAGTGACACTGAGCAATACTGAGTGACACTGAGCAATACTGAGTGACACTGAGCAATACTGAGTGACACTGAGCAATACTGAGTGACACTGAGCAATACTGAGTGACACTGAGCAATACTGAGTGACACTGTGCTTCTCTAACATTACAAGGAACAGTGTCACTTGGCATTATTGTTTTTATACTATCGAGCAATGTTTAACATTTTACTCTTATACACCTCTCATCACATGTCCAACAAACAAAGAATATTTACAAAGCGTTGGCTATACAATCAACGACGCAGCTGACAATTCTAAATAGCGAATCATATTACATCTCTGAACTCTCTCTCGAGAACTCAATAAATATGAATAAATGTACAATTGTCGCTTACACGTTCTACTTATAACCACTTCAATAACTTAACTAATGCGACCTATCGTCTTCATTGCCACCTGCCCCTCCCTTCTACCGTACCCTCCGTATATTTAATATACAGTTTGCCTTAACTTTAATACACGTCCCCGAGGACTATCGCACACGAGCCTCATATAATAATCGATCGGAAAATAATCAACACACACAATAATAATTATAGTCACGTGGACAAGCGCTTCACACAAATGGGAAGCGGTTCGTGACGTCACCGGTCGTAATCGATATTCGAGTCTTGTGTTAATTTTCTATTTAGAAAAAGTCCACAATTAATCTAATAACCATTTGAGTAACTTGAGTTTTGGAAATATTGCAAATGTGTAAAATTCAAATGAAAATGTATGTATTTATCGTCGAGTTTTTCAATGACCTTCGTGTTAACTGTCACATGGGCGTGTCGTGCCGTGCGCGGCAGTCCCGTCACGCCAGCAACGTGCCGCGTGACGACGTACGTGACATGATGTCTCACAGCTCGTCTTGCTTGCTATACACTACAACACATATCTACCCACCCTAACACTACCTAGGTACGTACATACTCAAGCTCAGAGTTGAATAATTCCCCAAGTTTCAGGGGGCGCACTGCAAGTCTGAAATTGGAGAAAAATAGTAATTAGTTGTAATATAGGGTACAAGAAAAGATCGGTCGATCGGATCGATTATTTTCGAAAAAATTTAACATTTAATTTTTTTGATTCTATGTTTAAGGAAGAAACACAGTGGCAAACTAGTTATTTATTTCATGTTTGCGAGCGAAGCCTGCGCGGTCTAATGGCATAAATGTTGGACTAACCATCAGGAGGTCCCGGTTTCGATTTCAGTGGGGGTACCGATCGGTACTGGGGTAGTAAATGCTCTATGTCCGCCTGGCCAGCTACCGCCATGTTAACTAAGTCTGCCGCCAAACAGCAGTGCTAACAGCGCCTCATGAGGTTGAGGCTTCTGCTCTATACCGCCGTACCGTCACATAAATCAGGTAAAATCCCATCCATCATCATACACTTTTAAAAAAGAATATCGAGAGTGCCAACACTGTCAACAAACCCAGACATTATTTAGGTGAGTTAAAATATCAAAATGATACTTTGTAAATGTTAGCCAGGCGCCACCGCAATAAGAAGCTCACCTTGTGGGTGCAGCTGTGTGCAGTGACGTCACTCAATACAGCTGCTTGAGCTGCTCGTACGTGAGGAAGAAGATGATGTTCCACGGGCCCATGCGCAGCCACGTGGGCACGAACCCCTTGTAGAGCGCGGACACGCCCTCGCTGCGCACCGTCTGGTGGACATACACGGAGAGTTATGAAACGACCATGGCATGGCTCCCCATTGCGAGCGCATCAAACTTAACCATATTCTAGTATTTGTACATACATATAATATACCAGGTCGACACTAGTTCATAAAATTAGCTTTGAAATCAGCTATCAAACATCTGTTTTCGCTCCTAGACCATAATTGTAGCGCGGGGAGTCGGTGGACGCAGGCGGCGCGGTTCCTGCAGTACACAATGTACACCACGTTCAGCAGTGGACGTTTCCCAGTTGATGATGCACGATGGAGTAGACGCATTGCAAGGGCAGAATCAACACAACGATCCCCTGCGCTCACTTTTTGCATTTTAACATTCCCTACTTATTTCAAACTATCAAAGAAATAAATATTCCTAACACCTAGATTCATATTTCAGTCTTTTTCCATCTTTATAGTCGAATCTCAGTATCTAAAAAAGCTATTAAATAAATATGAGATCACCTGCAGGAAGCAGTCGACGGTGCCGCGGTATATCACTATTTTACTATCCTCCTTTAACTTTCTTTGGTTCATCATCCGCGTCTGAAATATAATATCACAAACATTGACTTTGATAAACGACACATGTGCTATGGTAAGTTTTTCATATATAAGATATAATCGTTGTTGTATACGTAAGTAAAAGACAAGCTTCGGATTCACACTGTTTATTCATTGCGTACGGAGCGAGGTGCGGGGCGGAGCCACACACACAGATACAACTATCGTGTAGGTTACATGTATACACGCTCACATACATAACATCTCCTCCCCATAGTTAACAATATAAGTTGAGGAACATTATTCAAACATTATTCTTTATAAGTAATATTTCCCCGTTTACGTAAAACTCTAGGATAACTCCTGGTGGGAGGATCTACATTTAAATCGCTGTCTGGCACAGAAGGTGCATGTGGCAAATCATCTTCGGCGTCTTCAAATTCCAACTCAGAGTTTACAACCGACCCTGAATCTAATTCAGCAGACGAAGCTACACTATGAGTTGGTAGGTCGCATACCACGTGTTCCGTAGCGGTGACAGGGTGCACCGCCGCGGGCGCTGCGGTCACCACGCTATCCTCAACATGCTGCGGGGGTGCGGGGGGTGCGGTCACAGCACGAGCCGGGGACGGTACGGTTACTACCTTCTCCTCCCCACTCTGAGGTGCAGTTGACAGTGGTGTACCACTTGGTATTTGAACATAAATTTGGGGCGTCCAATTGTAACCGTTAACAAAGTCATCCCCTTTAAAAATCATAATTTGATTTTTATGCTTTTTAAATGTACAGTTCGTTTCTAAATCCTTAACTAAATAAGTCACATTTCCAATTCTTTTAACAATAAATCCTTTGCACCAAATAAACTTATTATTTCCTAAATTCTTCTTATAAACTATCTTTTCATCAGGGGAGAATTTTTTAAATTTTTTCCCTCCTGCCGCTTCACTCTGTAAACACTGTTTGCGCTCGACGTGAGCTGCCAACGACGTGGACGCGGGCGATGGTGTCTTAGGGTCTATGAGGTCCAACCGAGACCGAAGCTTACGACCGAAGACCAACTGAGCAGGCGAAAAACCAGTGGTGGTGTGTACAGAGTTCCTGTAGTCAAATAAATATTTTAACAGTCTCTTTTTGCCTTGTTTTTGATCTTTACTACACATAAGACTGGTTTTAATTCCCTTTTTAACCACCTTCACGTAGCTTTCCGCCTGCCCGTTGCTGGGCGCGTGATAGGCTGGTGACGTCACGTGTGAGATTCCATTTAACTCGCAAAACTGTTGAAATTCGCGCGACGTGAAGGCGGTGCCATTGTCACTTACTATAGAGTGAGGTAAACCAAATTTCGACATGAACTCGTAAAGACTGTCGATTACTATAGTAGAAGTCGTATTGTTTTTAACATCATATACCTCAACCCACTTCGTATAAGCGTCAACTACCACTAAATAAGAATGACCGTTTAATGGACCCAGGAAATCGATGTGAATCCTATAAAACGGACTGGACGGAAACTCCCAGTGTGCAAGTGCGGCGCGCGGCGGGGACGGCCGCGCCTGGATACATACATCGCAAGACCCTATCATTTTTTCCAGAGCCTCGTCAATACCGGGGAACCACAGTCTAGAGCGAGCTTCTGCCTTGGTCTTCACTATCCCTAGATGGGAATTGTGCAACTCGAGTAACACACGAGACTGTAGGGTTGTAGGAATAATTACCTTATGACCTCTTAACAAGCATCCGTTCTCAACTGATAATTGACTCCTACATAGAAAAAATGGCCGGATATGCAAGTCCCTTATCTTACTAGGCCAACCCCTCAACGTGTACTTGATGACTCTATTTAAAATGACGTCCTTGTCCGTGTGTTCTCGCAACTCGCGCACCGTGATCGGCAGACTGCCCTCCACTACGAAGTGCACGTATGACGAGCGGTCCTCCGGCGGTGCCGCCGCGCCCGCGCCCGCGCAGCCCCCCGGACCCTCCGGCAGGCTCGCGCGCGACAGGTAGTCGGCGCTGTTATCAGCACTACGTATATACTCTATTGTATAGTTATAGCCACTAAGAAAAATTGCATATCTCTGTAATCGATTTGCGGTTACTTCCGGAATGCCACCGCGTGGACCAAAAATCGAAATGAGGGGTTTATGGTCCGTGCGCAGAACAAAAGGAACAGCTTTTCCATAAAGATATTGATGAAATCTACGTACACCGAATATAATAGCCGTGGCCTCTTTTTGAATTTGCGAGTAACGTTTCTCGGCTGAATTTAACGTTCGCGACGCAAACGATACAGGGCGCTCAAGTCCGTCGGCCTCGACTTGCGATAAAATAGCCCCTAGTCCGCTAGGTGAGGCATCCACCGTCAATATCAGCTTTGCATCCGGATTAAAATGCGTCAAAACTTGATCTGAGGCCAAACATTTTTTAATTAAGTTAAAAGCATCATTGTGTTCTTTTAACCAAACCCATTTTGAACCTTTTTTTAACAAATTGTAAAGAGGACTTAAAATGGTTGAAGCACCCTTTATAAAATTTCTATAGTAGTTCACTAATCCAAGAAATGACTGCAACTTATTAACATCTGTTGGCACGGGCGCTTCCAAAACAGCTTTAACTTTTTCTGGTGACTTACTAACACCATTCTTATTAATCACATAGCCTAAATAGTTCACTTCGTTCTTAAAAAATTCACATTTTTCCTGCTGAAGAGTCAATCCCGCATTCTGTAACCTCTGCAGGACCGCGTTTAGTCGCTCTAAGTGTTCCGTCTTGTTTTTGCCCGTAATTAAAATATCATCGATTAAACATAATACGCCCGGCA
This sequence comes from Carcina quercana, assembly GCA_910589575.2. NCBI lineage: Eukaryota > Metazoa > Arthropoda > Insecta > Lepidoptera > Depressariidae > Carcina > Carcina quercana. Next base: position 17,330,652 of record OU342428.1, on the reverse strand, counting down.
TGCCCGAGAGTAAACAATCAACGGCGCGTTGAAAAATGGCGGGCGCGCTGGCTAAACCGAACACCAGCCGCGTGAAGTTGTACAGCCCGCGATGCGTGTTGATGCAAGTCAGATGCTGTGACTCAGGTTTAAGGTGAAATTGCATATAGGCCATCGATAAATCGAGTTTGGTAAACTGTTGACCTCCGTGTAACTTTGCAAACAATTCTTTGACGGTCGGTAAAGGATATTGATCAATTAACAACTGTTTGTTTACACTAACCGAATAATCGGCACATATTCTTATCGAACCATTATTTTTTAATACGGGAACAATAGGTGATGCATAATCCGAATGCTCGACAGGCGTCAACACGCCTAATTGTACCAACCGGTCAATTTCTTTGTCAATTTTATCGCGTAACGCGAACGCTATCGGCCGAGCCTTACAAAAAACCGGTTTGACGCCTGGTTTCAGTTGTAACTCGACATCGAATTTATTGAACGAACCTAATTTATCCGAAAACACTTCTGGATATGATTTCTGCAGCTGCTCACGTTCAACGCTATCGTCCTTACAGTAGTTCATCGGAATCATTTCCAAATTAAATAAGGAAATAAAATCCCTGCCGAGGATTGGCGGTCCGCCGTCGCGTACTACGTAAACACGCAGCGTGCGCGTGCGCCCGTCGTACTGCACCGGCAGCTGCGCCACGCCCACGCACACTATGTTATCCCCGGTGTACGAAAACAACCGCTTGTTAGTCGGCAACAATGGCACCTTTTTAAAATATCGTTTATATGTATTTTCTGAAATAGCCGTAACCGCTGATCCACTATCGATTTCAAATTTCAAACAAACGTCAAAAATAGAAATTACCTCGGTCATCGGTTCGCCCTTTAAACTACGAATATGAAACACCTTACCATCATCGCCCGCGCTCACGTCGTCGTCGTCCGCCTCCGCCTCCACGTAGTGGAGCTTACGACACATCTTTTGTAAATGCCCTACCTCGTTACACTTCTTACACTTGTAACTGGCGAAACGACACTTCGCGCTTTTATGATTTGAACGACCACAAACGGCACACACTTCGCGAGCACTTTTCTTAGAACCGGACACTATCTTGAACACCTGTTGTTGGTCCGGGGTCGCTGCCGGCCGGCCCAGGGCCGTCTGCGCCCCCTCGCGCGCACAACGCACGCTGCTGGCCAGTTCCACCGCCTTGGCGAGGGTGAGCGATGTGGGGTCCTCCGCAAACAAGCGGTCCCGCTCCGGTCCCAGCTGCATGCCCATGACAAAGCGGTCACAAAGGCTGCCGTCCACGTTGGTGAATTTGCAGTCAGCGGCCAGCCCGCGCAACCTAGCGGCCCATTCCGCATGACTCTCACCCGGCTGCTGTACCGCGGAGTAAAACTTGCTCCTTTCGCCGTATCCACAAACTTTAGGTGTGAAATGACCGTCGAGCTGCTTTATTATGTCATCATACGGTACTGATTGAAGGTCTTTTGGTAACAAAAGATCCACCGTCAACTTATAAGTACCTTCGTTGAGTGTGCTTAAAAGAATTGCTTTTCTTTTATCCTCCGTTGTCTCGTCCACTTTTATGTTGTTTGCCACGAACCACTGTGATAAACGACTTTTAAAAATCTTCCACGAGTTAATTTGGTGGTCGAACAGTGGCAAAATTCCGATTTGAGCCATTCTCAATATTTCGGTTATGTGGGTAGAATTACGATCTCGTCGCCAGTGTTGTATACGTAAGTAAAAGACAAGCTTCGGATTCACACTGTTTATTCATTGCGTACGGAGCGAGGTGCGGGGCGGAGCCACACACACAGATACAACTATCGTGTAGGTTACATGTATACACGCTCACATACATAACAATCGTGATACACGTATCGTGTACGAGGGGCATACCGAAATGATCGGGAATATAAAACAATACATACAGGAAATAACTAAATTTATTTTTATTGCTTTTCGAAGTATTCTCCGTTGCAGTTAATGCACTTTTGCATTCGTTCGAACCAATTATTATAGCAGCAATTCCAGTCCGAAGTTGACATGGTCAAAATCGTCGATTTGTATGCTTCCACTGCTTCTTCTGGACCTTGAAACCGCTGACCACGCAATAAATCTTTGATTCTAGGGAATGTAAAGTAATCATTGGGACTCAGATCAGGGCTGTATGGAGGATGATCCATTAATTCAACGTTTTCCTGCTTCAAAAACTCGCTTGTTTTCTGAGCGGTGTGAGAGCTCGCATTATCGTGATGGAGGATTATGCGTCGTTTCGGGTTACCTCTACGGAGTTCGGATATCATCTGTGGCAAACAAACCGTTGTATACCAATCAGCGGTAACCGTTCTCCGTTCCTCTAAGGGAACTGTGACTACATGTCCTGTTTTCGCGACAAACGAAGCGACCATTTTCTTCGATACGCTGCGAGAGCGGACAACTTTTGTTGGCTTGATCTCACCTGCGAAGACCCAGACAGCCGACTGATGCTTTCTTTCTGGCTCATATGAATAGATCCATGATTCATCACCAGAGACAATGTTATAAACTGCTTTTGACTTTCCTCCGTTGAAGCGTTGCAGAGTAGACCGGCACCAATTGACACGAGCCGCCTTTTGCTCTTCGGACAAATTATGGGGCACCCAGCGGGAAACTAGCTTTCTCACTCCCAGTTCACCATGTAAAACAGTTTGTATCGCAGTCATACCTATCCCTAAAGTAGCCCGAATCTGCTCATATGTAATATGTCGGTCATCCTGTATCATTCGGCGCACAACAGCGACATTTTCTGGTGTAACCGCTGTTTTTGGCCGGCCTGTGGAAGGTACGGTGCCAAGAGAAGCACGTCCACGCCGGAATTCAGAATACCAGCGATATATTGTCGTCTGGCTAGGCGCTTCACTCTTGAATATAGATATAAGCTCAGCGAGACATTGTCCCTGAGATAATCCTCGTCGAAAGTTGTAAAAAATTATGGCACGGAAACTTTCTCTTGTAAGCTCCATTTTTTTATCGACCTATCAATTTCAAACTGAGATTGTTCTTTAAAAAAATTTTTTTTTTTAATTCTGTCAATTGTATTCGATTTTCAACTAACCAGTGTTTATTCATCAAAAAGAGTTTTTAATCTAATTAAATCGAAAGTACTCGATTACCGATCTTTTCGGTATGCCCCTCGTATGTGTGTGTTACCCGTATGACGTCTAGGGGTGTGCTGGCGACGGCGCTGCCGAGGCTGGCGAGGAGGCTGGACGCGAAGTGGTTAGCGGGGGTGTCTCCGAGCGCGGGGAGCAGCCGACGCTTGCTCGCGTCGTAGACGGGCAGCTCGACGGCCGCTATGACAGCGGCGCGCTGAGACGTCGGACCCACCCCCCGCCACAGGCCCCGCACCCCCTCCAGACGGTAGATGTCAGAGAAACATCGCACCAGGTTGCGCTTCTCATCGCCCATCTACAACAAGACACACTCTCGTCTGTATACTCGTAGCTCACATCTCTGTAGCGCACCCACAAGCTACCTTTCATACCGGAACCCAACAGTGCTATCGGCGGGAATATAGAACTTGTCCTACCACCATGCAAACCTAGTACAGTCAGGTACCTCCGCTGGGAATCTAACCCGAGAAAAATGTAGACACCAGACCATGGAGGCGGTTAATTCGGAGGTCACGTGATCCTCTCGCGGTCTCGAACGTCAAGTGGAGCATATCAGTAAAGGGGTGTACCTGTATCACCATCAGCCCCATACAACAGTCCACTGTAAAACATGTTCTCCCTGGCGCAGTAGTGTGACCGTTAGACTTAGTCCCGGGTTCAATTCTCCATGGGGACATTGCCAAAATCTCTCTGTGAGACTTTCCCCAGTTTGTTTAGGACATTGCAGGCTGGATCACCTGATTGTCTGAACAGTAAGATGACTTCGTGCTTCGTTAGTCACGTTAATCCGTTGTCACCGGTTACTATCTACGACAGGCAGTAGCTACATGAGACGTGGCAGAGGACTGTGGCGGATCAACAACTCTGACACACACACACTTAAAACCTGCACGATAAGAAGACATAGCCTTCTCTCAGATACCAACAAGTCGTAATTTATAACTCTCGGGACCTTCTGCAGAGAGTCAGTAGTGTGTTACCTGCATGCGGACTTTGAGCACGTCGGTGGGGTTAGCGACGGCGCTGGACAGTCCGCCGGCCAGGGCGGCGCAGCACGCGTCCGACGCAACGTGGTCGCGCGAGCCGGCGTCCCCGCGACGAGCTGACAGGAACTTCTTCAGAGAGTAGTACGTGCCAAACTTGATGGTGCCGTACGTCGCCTGGCGTAGCACCGCCGGCCAGATGCTGCGGGGGAACACCACCATCACTCACGTACTCGCAGTGACCAGGGAATAGGCTCACGGCTTAACATATAGGGACAATCTGAGCATGGTTCTTACCATAGGTTGTTGAGTGACTTGGAGCTTGCATATATATAAAATATACTTTTTATCGTAGTAAAACGCCACCAAAATGGTAGGCATCAGTCAGGTTAGTTAGTTATATATAAGAGAACATCGTATTTCATACCGGCACAGTGTTCTATTTGTAACAACAGTTTCAGCAAAGGCAGTTCACGGATACAGTGAAAGAAGCTGTACATACATCTATCGTAGCTTCATGAAATCAATGCCAAGTACTCGTACCTACACAAAGGTCACCATCGACGATGTCACGGAGCAACGACGCCATCCCCATCATGTTGTCGATAAAACTTGGTGCCGTCGCGCGGCATGGCGCGACCTTGACTCGTTATCGCGGAACTATAGCGCGGAGCTATAGACGGTTTATCAAGTTATGTTATGTTATAATAGGTTTCTTATATTATTTAAAGTTATTACTTTGTCAAAGTAAACACCCAGCAGGCGCAGTAAACAAAAACATCATCATTGTATGTACTTGTATGCTCCTTACACAATGTTGGTCCACCCAGTGAGTACACCAGGGCTTCACTCAGACAGTTTAAAGCAGTTCCAAGTGCAAGTATATACTTCGAACAAACACCGAGAGGATCGCTATAAACTCCGTTGTCCCAACTACTTAATCATCACCACAAAATAGAACATTCCTACAGGAGACTGGATACTCTCATCTGACCTGAATCGAAGGATGAAAGTCCAGAGGCTTTGCCTTTTCATGGTAATCATTTCTTTATAAACAACGTTCAACCAAAGTTTTGCTGAGTTGCAGTTCATCACTGTTGCTCAACAAATGTTTATCTTGAATACGGGGCTTTAGAAACAAAGCTACTACTCTAGTTGTAACGCGAATGATGTTTCGTCTGCGATCTCGCAGTGAAATTGTAATCAGCGTGTTGTCGTCGACGGCGGTAATTCAGGAGCTCTGGGGCCTTATCGTCTAACTCCAACACCTATCGCGATACCTTTGAAAGGTATCGGGATCGCGATCGGGATTGCGACTCTTAAATGGTATCGTCTAACATTCTTAATCACAATCGCTTTCGGAACGAATGAAATCGGCGCTTGTTGTCGTTGTGATTTTTCATTATCCTTAGCAGGAAAGGCAATGGTCTTTAAATCTTACAGCCAGTTGTTTAGTTGTCTTAAAAGGCAACGATCATTAAATCTAACAGCCAATTCTTTAGTTACCTTAACAGGCAATGGTCCTTAAATCTTACAGCCACTTCTTTAGTTATCTTAAAATATTTTTATCGCTCGATTTGGTATCTTTTTTTACAAAAATTGCTAAGGTTTCATTTCATCTAATAACTAAGATAGCCTTGGTACCACCAGTGGTGTAGAAAATCCATTTCCGAAGTATATATAACATAAATTATATACAAATATTATATTGTGGGTTCTCATCCATTCACACATAGCACCGTAAACAAACAGCACAAATTATTATTTATTATCTACACAACAGTAGTCACCTACAGTCACCCATCATAGCTAATTTTGAAGAGATACCATAATACTCGAAATTAATACAAAATAATTATTTACGTACGTAACGTATATTATCTTGTTGATTTTATTACTTATTTAGGCAAATAATAAAAACAATCTGAAATTATTGAGAGTTATAAATAAAACATCAATTTATTATATTGTGCGGCTGAATTTCTTCTTCTACGCTAGCTATCAAAATAGTTCTTGCTACTAATTCAATTGATATAACGACATTGAAACTAAATTAATCATTAAAGTTATAAAACAATGATAAACTTGCGAGAAATCTTTGAAAGATTCGAGGTCAGTGTTGAATCTTTCATTTGACACTTGCGAGTCGCTTTGAAAGCGATTTCTAGTTGTCAAAAAGTTACACGGTACCAATTTTATGTCAAAATTACGATTTCGTTCATTCATAATCTTACAAACTCGTGATTAGTCGCTATACCTTTCAATGACATTTAGCAGTCGCGTTTGAGCGGTGTGAAGTTCGTGAATCATCTTCAAACGTCAAATTCAAAGGGATCGTGATCGGTGTTGGAGTTACACGATAAGGCCGTGGTTTCACATCACCATTGTCTACCCACCTAAAATCCTACACACAAACATGTCAGTGAATCGTACATGTGTATAATTACTGTCGGCAGCAACAACTGCGCAGGAGATAAAAGCAATCACGTCTTTTACTAATTAACAAACAAATAACCAAGTCTAAGATTAGACTAATTAGTTTGATGAGCACTCAACCAGTTAAAACATTCATTTATGGATTTGCTATGCGTCGCGTCATGTAAAAGCAAAAAAGATCGAGTAGCTTCAAGGCTAAGTAAGCTGCCTTGTCATCAGATCACATCTAGCCAGATGAGCAAAATTTTTTGCGCATTTGGCATTCTTTGTGTAATAATCATGAAAACTGAAAGCTTGCCAACTTACACGCGCGAAGGCAAGCTATCACGCATTACACTACAGCTGACCTGAATCTTATTTTTGCAGAGAGATAAACTATCATGATATGGATTCCTGATTTTAGAGATTTGGTTTTTAATAGCAGGGATTACACGTGTCGTTTGTAGATAAGATTGCAGATAAATTATTCAAAATGTTGTGGAGGGATCTTGCTCTACAAGAATTCTGTGTAAGATTGATAAAGCTTTTCACTTGTGACTGTCCGTATTAGCTTCAAAAATTATCCCTTGGGAAACCTCTCATCATAATCGTCTCCATAAGTCCAGTAAGTTGGACATGAGCCTCCCTCAGAGATTGCTGGACTTTCCAGGTGACTTGCCATAATCACCACAAGTGTCAAGCAGGTTGTTGATCACAGTACGATGATGTTGCTACATAGGTAGATGCTGCTACACACCTCATAAACATTTCTTTCCTTGGTCTCCTCATATGACAACTGTAGGTGACTTGCCATAATCACCACAAGTGTCAAGCAGGTTGTTGATCACAGTACGATGATGTTGCTACATAGGTAGATGCTGCTACACACCTCATAAACATTTCTTTCCTTGGTCTCCTCATATGACAACTGTAGGTGACTTGCCATAATCACCACAAGTGTCAAGCAGGTTGTTGATCACAGTACGATGATGTTGCTACATAGGTAGATGCTGCTACACACCTCATAAACATTTCTTTCCTTGGTCTCCTCATATGACAACTGTAGGTGACTTGCCATAATCACCACAAGTGTCAAGCAGGTTGTTGATCACAGTACGATGATGTTGCTACATAGGTAGATGCTGCTACACACCTCATAAACATTTCTTTCCTTGGTCTCCTCATATGACAACTGTAGGTGACTTGCCATAATCACCACAAGTGTCAAGCAGGTTGTTGATCACAGTACGATGATGTTGCTACATAGGTAGATGCTGCTACACACCTCATAAACATTTCTTTCCTTGGTCTCCTCATATGACAACTGTAGGTGACTTGCCATAATCACCACAAGTGTCAAGCAGGTTGTTGATCACAGTACGATGATGTTGCTACATAGGTAGATGCTGCTACACACCTCATAAACATTTCTTTCCTTGGTCTCCTCATATGACAACTGTAGGTGACTTGCCATAATCACCACAAGTGTCAAGCAGGTTGTTGATCACAGTACGATGATGTTGCTACATAGGTAGATGCTGCTACACACCTCATAAACATTTCTTTCCTTGGTCTCCTCATATGACAACTGTAGGTGACTTGCCATAATCACCACAAGTGTCAAGCAGGTTGTTGATCACAGTACGATGATGTTGCTACATAGGTAGATGCTGCTACACACCTCATAAACATTTCTTTCCTTGGTCTCCTCATATGACAACTGTAGGTGACTTGCCATAATCACCACAAGTGTCAAGCAGGTTGTTGATCACAGTACGATGATGTTGCTACATAGGTAGATGCTGCTACACACCTCATAAACATTTCTTTCCTTGGTCTCCTCATATGACAACTGTAGGTGACTTGCCATAATCACCACAAGTGTCAAGCAGGTTGTTGATCACAGTACGATGATGTTGCTACATAGGTAGATGCTGCTACACACCTCATAAACATTTCTTTCCTTGGTCTCCTCATATGACAACTGTAGGTGACTTGCCATAATCACCACAAGTGTCAAGCAGGTTGTTGATCACAGTACGATGATGTTGCTACATAGGTAGATGCTGCTACACACCTCATAAACATTTCTTTCCTTGGTCTCCTCATATGACAACTGTAGGTGACTTGCCATAATCACCACAAGTGTCAAGCAGGTTGTTGATCACAGTACGATGATGTTGCTACATAGGTAGATGCTGCTACACACCTCATAAACATTTCTTTCCTTGGTCTCCTCATATGACAACTGTAGGTGACTTGCCATAATCACCACAAGTGTCAAGCAGGTTGTTGATCACAGTACGATGATGTTGCTACATAGGTAGATGCTGCTACACACCTCATAAACATTTCTTTCCTTGGTCTCCTCATATGACAACTGTAGGTGACTTGCCATAATCACCACAAGTGTCAAGCAGGTTGTTGATCACAGTACGATGATGTTGCTACATAGGTAGATGCTGCTACACACCTCATAAACATTTCTTTCCTTGGTCTCCTCATATGACAACTGTAGGTGACTTGCCATAATCACCACAAGTGTCAAGCAGGTTGTTGATCACAGTACGATGATGTTGCTACATAGGTAGATGCTGCTACACACCTCATAAACATTTCTTTCCTTGGTCTCCTCATATGACAACTGTAGGTGACTTGCCATAATCACCACAAGTGTCAAGCAGGTTGTTGATCACAGTACGATGATGTTGCTACATAGGTAGATGCTGCTACACACCTCATAAACATTTCTTTCCTTGGTCTCCTCATATGACAACTGTAGGTGACTTGCCATAATCACCACAAGTGTCAAGCAGGTTGTTGATCACAGTACGATGATGTTGCTACATAGGTAGATGCTGCTACACACCTCATAAACATTTCTTTCCTTGGTCTCCTCATATGACAACTGTAGGTGACTTGCCATAATCACCACAAGTGTCAAGCAGGTTGTTGATCACAGTACGATGATGTTGCTACATAGGTAGATGCTGCTACACACCTCATAAACATTTCTTTCCTTGGTCTCCTCATATGACAACTGTAGGTGACTTGCCATAATCACCACAAGTATCAAGCAGGTTGTTGATCACAGTACGATGATGTTGCTACATAGGTAGATGCTGCTACACACCTCATAAACATTTCTTTCCTTGGTCTCCTCATATGACAACTGTAGGTGACTTGCCATAATCACCACAAGTGTCAAGCAGGTTGTTGATCACAGTACGATGATGTTGCTACATAGGTAGATGCTGCTACACACCTCATAAACATTTCTTTCCTTGGTCTCCTCATATGACAACTGTAGGTGACTTGCCATAATCACCACAAGTGTCAAGCAGGTTGTTGATCACAGTACGATGATGTTGCTACATAGGTAGATGCTGCTACACACCTCATAAACATTTCTTTCCTTGGTCTCCTCATATGACAACTGTAGGTGACTTGCCATAATCACCACAAGTGTCAAGCAGGTTGTTGATCACAGTACGATGATGTTGCTACATAGGTAGATGCTGATACACACCTCATAAACATTTCTTTCCTTGGTCTCCTCATATGACAACTGTAGGATGACATCGTGAGCCTATTATAAAACCGAGACAGCCCTGTCAAAATGGTGAAATGTGCAGTAGTGGAGAACCCAGCCGTACTAATGGTTGAAAAGTTGCAAAAAGGGGAAGGTGGAATGAAAACCAAATCTGTCAATTTTATGCCTGAGTTCCAGGCTTTGTAGTTTACCCCGGAGTTTTTCATGAATTTTGATCTGTGATGTTCTATCTTGCTGACCAAGTATTTAAATATTTTAATAATTTATTTTACAAATTCATATAACATCGAGGTAAACAATTATCTACTTATTTTTTGTTTTCTTGCTGAGCATATCTAGCTCTTTTTTTTAAATTGCCGCCAAAAACACAATATGATGCCAATATTACTTTATTGCTATCAAATTTTCCTTATCATTCAAAATCATTCCTTTAAAGCAGTGTGTGGTCAACTGAGCATGGCACTCCACTCCACACTCTTCATTTGTTCATCACATCACTTTCACAGCAAAGAAACAAATACACAAATATGGATCATGAAGAGCCAGTCATCTGGTGCTTCCCCGGGTAAGAACCAACTACGGCTGGAAATCTGTCACTTACGAGGGAGCATAGTTGTTCATCAAATTAATCAAATACATAAGAAATAGTACTTTAAATTTGTTTAAAAATAAACTTCATAAACACATAGTTGAAATGTAACTTAGATTAAATAATTTTTAATATAGGTGTAACTGCCGCACCACACGAATATTTGTTCAGATTATTTATTATAAGTTCTCATACAAGTCTTTGTAATTGCTCACTGCTCGACAGAGCTCAATGTAATTTTTAAAAATAAAATAATATACCCAGCGACATTGCCCAGCGATGTTACATGTAGTCTGGAGTTTTACATGTTTTTCCAGTTACCATTTTAATGCAAAGCAAAGTGTGTATTTGTTTTATATTAATATACAGTCTCACCAATGTCAACAAATGATACTTGTTGAAGGTTCAGCACCGCTTCACTACCACAGGTACCTACTACATACTCAGGTATGAACTTTTCATTTAAGCAGTAGTACATGCTGTTTAACAGTATACATATCTGAAATAAAAAGAACAGATCTGTATCAGGTACTCACCCACAGTACAGAGCCCTGACTCCCTCCTGTTTGGAGGTCTTCACGAAGCAGTCCACCATGCCAGTATACCGGAGCTCCACATGGCGAGGGTCGATCTTCTGACCCTGGATCTGGAGGCGGGTCTTGGTTGTATCAATGGGGAATGTTCCTGGGATCAAAATTTAAATTATTTTGTTTCTAGTTTTACATGATTTATGCACCCACCCATGCAACATGTGAATTCAGTGACAAAGTGCCAGACAGTGGTGATCACAGGTGCAGTGGGGCGGAGAAAAGGAGTGGTGAAGAGCTGAATGATCGAAAGAGGTTGGCCAGCTGTTGGCGAGAATCAAGAGCTTCGGAGTGGAGAGGCGTTAGCCTGGAAGTGATACTTTTTTTGTTGGGTTGTTTCTGCAAGTTAAGATGTACAAACGAGGGCACAGAGGGAAAAAAATTCTATTCCGTCCCTTTTTAGCACCACAACCAATTTATGTAGTTACATGGCTACATCAAATCTATACATTTAGAGGTTATAATTTAATTACGCTCTAGAAAATAATTTATAGTATTATCTCACCAAACTCAGCGACTATCGACGCCAAGCCCCCATAAACAAACGGTCTCCAGTCTCTATCTCCCATCACATATGAGAATAAGTAGAAATAACCAAATGTTTACGTCTTCGATTGGTATCGACAGGACTTAAAGAGGTCCTAGCGGAGCAGATCAACAGAACAGCACACAGTTCTAGTAATTCTCTGCGGTACGCGATATAAAAATACTTTTTCTACGCTAAATAATTTTTTATTTCTAGACCTAAACACATTTTCTTCGGACGAGAAATTGAAAATTACTAAAAAATATATCATCAATGTTAAACGATGAACGAACATATTATATTCTCAGTTCTCACTGACTCTTATTCAAAATTAGCGATGGGCATAATCGAAGCATTGACATAATCGAGATATCTACTAATGACTAATACATAATAATCTATTATTAAATTAGTATCTGGCGGGGAACTGGTTCATTGAATACAGCTATCTTCATGGTATATATCAGTTAATTTAGAGCGAGTTACAGGATAACATAAGAGAAAATAAGACTGGCTTCCAGTGATAATCTGGCGGGCTTGGTGAAAATTCTACGTAACGAATTCGATTCAAGTTTGACGTACCTTACAAGAAAAAAATGTCCGTACCATCCCCGAAGGAGATGTATAGAGAGTATAGAGAGACGCCACACTACCTTGGGAAACTGATACGCGAAGGGCCAAACACCAGAAAGAAAGTCTAAGGTCCAAAGTAAATGTGTGGGGGCAGATACAATGACGTTCACAGGCATGAACGAGAAGCTGTCGTACAGGAAGCAATGACGACAACCGGACGATCGGAGACGAGGCAAGAGTGAAAGAAGACGGAAATCCTTGACTTGTCAAACTAGACTGAAACAATGTCAATCAGGCAATATATGTACTCGTACATGACAAGGAACAGGAATTGACCATGCCCGAAAATCTTCAGCCATGGAGGCATGAAGCACGAATCAAACACGAGGGGGTAATGAGTACATAGAAATTAGATTGCCTTGGAAGCCGTTCTAAATCCCCTCTGTCTGTGGTTGTACTGGTTACAATTGATAAAAAAACTCACAAGGAAGCAATTAGGGCTCATCATGTAAACTTTAGTGCGCAAGGTATGTCATGTGCCAAGTAATTAATACTTTCAATAATCGAATGGTCATTACTAATTATTGCTACTAATCTGTCATAAAGGCCAAATGTCCAATCAAACTATTTTTTGACTATAACTTTGCTTTATTCGTAACTTAGGCAGCACTTCTTACAATGTGACCGATGCGATTTTGTCGTTTCGAATGGCGCAGCAACTATATAAACTTTATATAGTCACTGCTCTGCTTATATTATAAGGCCCCACAGCAAGAGTTGCCACTGTAGAACATATTTGTTTGAAGATTCTACAGAAAGTGTTTCAGATTTATAAACAACGTTACCACAGGACAAATTAATTTTTTATTTAATTATTATTCACTTTTTTATTTGGTCACGCGCGGTAATCATCGACAAGTTAGACAGATTAGTAGTACTAATTAGTAATGATCATTCGATTATGGAAAGAATTACTAATTTCATAATCGATTATCATATATTAGTAGTTAGTAGATATCTCGATTATGCCATCGCTATTATGGACTCCACTGTTACTCACTCATTGCTCTATTTAGTTTGTGTTAATTCCAAAGGTTAATTCATTCAATTCACTGACAAGCAGTGACCAGTGACATTGATTTGATGGATTTGATTGATTGACAATATTAACCAACCAAATATTATCTGCCTTCTAAGAGCATAAATCATAATATAACCATAACCACATATAAAGTGATCTGTGCATAACCGATAACAACACCACTACGTTTTACCACAGATTTTACTGTCGGAAAAAATTAGTCTATGCAGGCTGCGTATACCACAGTTACTATCTAGGAGCATATTATCACTATATATGTGCGTATATACACACATAGGAGCATATAATCACTACGTTTTAATTTAATAACATCCTCACTGTAACATACCACAGACTAATATATGTACCTATACGGTAACATACGGAAAATACGGAAAACTAGGAGTATTTAATCACTACGTTTTAAGAGACGGGACTCCCATACTAGCCAATAGCATTCATTGACATGGCACAGATACACCAACCGCGTGCCAGCAGACCATAAACAGTAGACGAACATGGTACGTCAAACAACTGGGGCACCAACCTGACGGGCCAAGTAGTGCTGTTCCGTTTTCTCGATATCGATATCGATAAACTGTACAGGGTAGAAAGCGGGATCCCATGGAATTTTTTTTTCTTCAAAACACAGGATTGAATCCACATTCGTGAGTCTACAGTAGATTTTTTATATTAAAATGTGACTGAACTTAATCGTGGACCCACAATAAAATAAAAGACTTTACTGTTGATATAGTGAAAATCATTTAATTTCTTAGATACAGGGCTAATTAGGTGTAAGATGAATTGCATATTATAAGGTACGTTACTTTACACGCGCACAAATATTAGCTTATATATTTGTGTAGGTAAATTATGCAATTTACATGAAAGACATTTGACAAAGGAGTAAAACAGAAACAATGCTGGCGTATATAATTTTTACGTCAATTAAATCTTTATCAACAACCCCATTATAATATTCTTACAGAAATCTTAATTAAAAACGGTTTTAATTTTTAAATTGTCTACAGAAAATTAGTGTTGGTTGTGTGGAGTTATATTAAACATCCCATGAATGACATAAACACTGAGTTTTCACCTAATTAGAAATACAAAAACGAAATAGACTTTATTTTAGCATTGAACTTCTTCTATTTTCTATTCTAAATACCAGTAACAGTAACATGAATTAAATAAATACTAACAATCATTACATTAGTTACAACATTTTTCTTTACACATATATATTTCATATTAATTAATTAATTGCTATGACAGAGTCTAGGACCGGAGTCTGGATGCTGTGGAAAATCCAAACTGTCACACGTTTCATGAGTCGCGTGCGAAGCGCATTAAGTAATAGTATTACGTTACTAGTGTTCAATTGAGTATTGCCTATGTGTATGATATACATACAATCAAGACATTAGTTTAGAGTGGTTTTAGCTGTCACCCGAAATGAAATTCTCATCGAGACCTTTGACTTTGCTAAAGACACCACTAGTCTACGGAAAGTAGTTTCAGAGATATGGCTGCTTTTACTGTGACAGCTGTTATCGAAAATGAAGTTCTCGTCGAGACCTTTGACTTTGCTAAGGACACCACTAGTCTACGGGAAGTAGTTTCCGAGATATGGCTGTTTTTAGATTGACAGCTGTCATCGAAAACGAAGTTCTCGTCGAGACCTTTGACTTTGCTAAGGACACCACTAGTCTACGGGAAGTAGTTTCAGAGATATGGCTGTTTTTAGTTTGACAGCTTTCATCGAAAATTAAGTTCTCGTCGAGACCTTTGACTTTGCTTAGGACACCGCTAGCCTACGGGAAGTAGTTTCCGAGATATGGCTGTTTTTAGTTTGACAGCTGTCATCGAAAACGAAGTTCTCGTCGAGACCTTTGACTTTGCTAAAGACACCGCTAGTCTGCGGGAAGTCGTTTCCGAGATATGTCCGCTTGGCTAGCTACCACCATGTTACCTAAGTCTGCCGTGTTAATAGCACTGCTGTGTTGCAGTATGAAAGATGAACCAATTGTATTAGTTTATTACATGTATGTATTTATGTCTCATCCTATGTTATAATACACAAGTTTCTGCTCCTTCACATGCGCGTCACGCACTCTCTGGTCTTCGAAAACTATCACGACCTAGGTGTCATTATAGGTTAATGAGTAATAGTCGACCAAATTATAAAATATACTTGGAGATGCCATAATGAAAGTTAGGACAAATTCCATTTAAAATTACTTTACATCGTTCTGTGTGGGCCCAACTACGGAACCCTAGACTGCGCGTATCGCGTATAATTATTTTGATCATTCTCAAAACTATCCAATAAATACCTGCACCACTGGGTGCACTTATTTCTATAGTACTTTTCGTTTGCCATGATACTTTGTTCTGCATCTGCCATTTTAGAACACTAGCGGCTCGCCCCAGGTTTGCACGGGTGGACATTAATTTTTTAAACATTTTGAGATAAGCAAGACGTAAGTAGTTGTTTCTGATCAAATTACTTTTTATATTTTTCTCATAAAGTATTATATTTTAACGATAAACCTATTTGTATTCTCAAACTTCAAATATACTAAAGTATTTTATGTAGGGGATTTTTTTACTTTATGTAAAGTTTTGCATTTCTATATTTACATTTTTGTACATTTACGACATCACATTAGAAACCTCTCAAATTAGCTGTGTTGCTACTACATTATGCATGTACATACTGTCTACTACATTATGCATGTATTATATTATACACCGTATTCTTGATTCACTCTATCTATTAGAAAAATCCGTTGCGTAGTTTTTAAGATCTAAGCATACATAGGGACATATAGATTTTTCGACTTTGTTTTATACTACGAGTATGTAGTGATGATGCGTCGTTGTGCAAGAGGCCTTAGTCCTTTTTATACATTTTGCGTTTTTTACATTCTGCTGCGAAGGGGTTGAAATGCCGGTAAAGGTGTAAAATATATCTAAATAAGTTTAACAAGAGTCACGAATTTTTTTAAAAACTGTATGTGCTTCATCATTATCATCATGAGCCTATATACGTCCCTACTGCTGGGGCTCAGGCCTACTCTCCTACAGAGACATACATAATCCTGAATCAGTCACACAATAATACTGATTTACGGTAATGTTAGATTATGAGACTACACCCTGTTCGATTAAAATGTACAATATCACAGAGAGTTTATAATTAGTCATTCATTTTCGTAAGTAAGTTGAATGTTAAAAGATCAAAAGCAAGAGCGGCTATAGTTCGAGGGTGTAGATCACTTTCAGCCCTTCTTTCAGTCTTTGTGTTCCTACAACTATTTCAACTGCAAATTAAAATAAATCGTACAGTTTACTCGATTTTAACACAATGTGTTTCAGCCACTTTTACAAGGTAAATACACAGGTAGGTTACATAGCCACAACATTACTAATTTGCTTAAATTTTAGTGTTCAATTTTTCGATCGAAGAAGGTTCAATTGGCTTGGGCCCGGTCGTTGTGGTAAACTATGTCTAGCAGTGGACGTTTCCCCGGCTGATGATGATTATTATTCAATATCAAACTACACCCAATCAGTTCAACAATTTTACTAAATATATCACAGATATTTAACCGCCTCCGTGGCCCAACTGCTAAATGTTGGATTCACATTCAGGAGGTCCAAGTGGAGGTACCTATCGGTACTCGGTATGGTATCACACATCCATGTTACTTAATTCTGCCGCCAAACAACAGTGTAAATAGCACGTTCGTGTTCCGGCAATAAATGTAGAAGAGCGATCGCCTCATTAGGTTGAGGATTCTGGATGCGCACGCTTACCATCCAACCGCCTTATCATCACTTACCATCAGATGAGATGGCTAAGTGCAAACCCATAATACATTAAAAAACAAATAGGTGTTTATCTCAGACAACAATACAAATTTACGTTATCTACATTTTCAAGCCTAAGAAATAGAATTGATTGTGATTTGGATTATTTTGCGACGCCCTGTTGTTGTGCTTTTTTGATAATGTCGGCAGTATATTCCTCAGCTTTAGCGAACGAAAGATTAACAATATGGCATTCGTTTCTTATTAAAAGATGACTCAGTCGGATTAACAACATATGGAGTAGACGGTCTTTGTGATCATTACATATCCACAGCAAATTGTCACATCTTGTCAACATCATCGTTACTGTTTGCTGAGAAATATCTCTTTCGTGAAGAATAGGTTTAACTTGAGTTTCGAAGCAAGATGTAACCTTATCAACTAACCTGCAGAGATTAACTGTGGGATATGTTAGAGATTTTTTGTCCTGCCACCACTCACGCAGCCTTATATAATCATAAATTGGTGTATTACATAATTCAGGGTCTTCAGTTTTTAAACTAACCTTACAATTGTCGCATTTCCAACGGATTTTTTTAAGCACTGCTGCAGCCAAATATCCGGCGACAAAGACAGTAGGCTGTTTTTCAAACGTTTCTAACAAACTGTTTTCAATCATCAAAAGTTACATGTCATTATCATCATCATCATCTTCAACTATGTGTAGAACAGGAGTTTCAGTTATTTGTTCGTTTAGTTGTAGAACTGGAAATTGAGCCTTTTGTTCTATAAGATTTTCAAGCTGAGTTGCTTCTGTATTTGCAACGTTGTGAAAGAAATCTTCGAAATCGATTATAGCTTCGTTATCATCGTTTTCACAATTTGCTCCTCTACCAACTGGCGTACTTAATTTTGTCAAAATATTTGACTTTAAAGCAGCTGTGAAATGATGACATGTTGGGTTACGGTTATGCTTGGCAATGCCATTAAATGCTGTAAATGTCTATAAGCGCGAGGAGATTTCTTGTAAATAGAAATAGCCAATGCTTTTTCTAAGGAAGTCCAACGCTTTCCTTGAGCACTTCTGTCATGGTTTCGTATATATGCCCTGATGAGTACTTTAAGTGCTAAGGACTTTATTCGTGGCATTATATTACCTTCACGCAAAGCAAGTACTTTTGATTTATAAATATTCAATTTTTTAATTAACTTTCTTTTTCGAGGAGAATTTTCCAAATCTGTAACGAACATAAACATTTTAATTAAAGGACAGGCAGACTCCTTGCTTGCAGAATTCAATATTGTGTTGATACAAACTAAATTTATTTGTTTAGTGATTTATTGCAATAGGCACGTATAATCTACATATAATCGCCATATTTATTTTAGTATAAGTAAGTACCAAATGTACTTATTTACCTGAGCTAGACATCTTTTTTCTTTTAGGCGATTGAAGGACATTCTCTTTTTTTGTACAATAATCATGATAATAGTGTTTATGCGGTGGCCCCGAAATAGACGGTTCTGTAAAATAGTAAAATATTTTAGATGAATGGATGAAACTATGTTACGTAGGATACGATGCAGCACACGTTCTCATTTTACAATTGAAATTATTGTAATATTTTTGTACTGTTGGTATGAATCATTTGTGCCAAGTTAAATGAAATATGTTGAAAATAAGTAAAAATTAAATACATATTAAATAAATACATATACTTAATGCTCAATGACCTCAACAGAGTTTCCCAACAGGTAGGTTTAAAAAAAAACATGGACAAGCCGAAAATCATGTCAAATGTCCATGTTGCACATATCTAGTGGTTGGGAATACTACAATCCAAGTTGTGGACAAATATGTATACCAGGGAAAGATCGTTCAACTAGGTAGGTCTAACTTCGACAAAGAGGTCAACCGAAGAATTCAACTCGGCTGGGCAGCGTTCGGGTTACACAAGTTACGGCATATCTTCTCGTCCAAAATACCTCAGCTTCTAAAGACAACAGTCTTTAATCAGTGCGTGTTGCCAGTGATGACATACGGAACCGAAACGTGGTCCTTTACTGTGGGCCGAATAAACAAGCTCAAAGTCACTCAGCGAGCAATGGAACGAGCTATGCTCGGAATTTCTCTACGTGATACGGTCCGGAATGAGGAAATCCGTAGACGAACGAAGATCACCGACATGGCTCGACAAGTCAGTGATCTGAAGTGGCAATGTGCAGGCCACATCGCTCGAAGAACCGATAACCGGTGGGAAGTAAAGGTTCTCGAGTGGCGACCACGTACAGGGGCACGTCTACCAGGCCGTCCCCCTACTGGATGGACCGACGACCTGGTTATAGCCGCAGGAAGTCGCTGGATGCAGGTGGCTCGGGACCGGTCGATGTGGCATACCATGAAGGAGGCGTAAGTCCAGAAGTGGACGGTTTCCGTCTGATGATGATGGTAACCCAAGTGTAAAAACATAATTCTATAATTCTATATTTCTGTCTGCGAGCAATGGAACGAGCTACGCTCGGAATTTCTCTACGTGATAAGGTCCGGAATGAGGAAATCCGTAGACGAACGAAGGTCACCGACATAGCTCGACGAGTCAGTGAGCTGAAGTGGCAATGGGCAGGCCACATCGCTCGAAGAACCGATAACCGGTGGGGAGTAAAGGTTCTCGAGTGGCGACCACGTACCGGGAAACGTTATTAAATAAAGATGTGTCTATGTCTAAACGTCTACCAGGCCGTCCCCCTACTAGATGGACCGACGACCTGGTTAGAGTCGCGGGGAGTCGCTGGATGCAGGTGGCTCGGGACCGGTCGATGTGGCGTACCATGAGGGAGGCCTATGTCCAGCAGTGGACGTTTCCCGGCTGATGATGATGATGATATTTCTGTACTTCCACTTTTGACTGTCATTCTTTTTAACGTGAATTTTTGTGTAAGCTGTGGATACCTATAATTAAGTTAACATTTTTAGTAATTAGTTATGTAAGTTTGTATTTTGTAAGCATTTGGAATGTAACTTGTTGGTGTCTCTAAATAAATAAATAAAATAACTACTTTAGTACAAGGCAAAATATATTTATTGTTTTTGAACCGTTGAAAGAAATGATCTCAAATTTTCTTTAAAGAAGTTCTGCTGCGCTTTTCCCTTATGAAATATGTGGGTATCCAACTTGGATTCGTATTGCCATATATTTTTAGTACAGGTACCAAATGTACTTATTTACCTGATCTAGAAGCCTTTTTTCTTTTAGGTGATTGAAAAACTCTTTCGATTTTAGTGCAATTATCATGATCATCTAGGTGCGGCAGCTCCGAAGTAGATGGTTCTGTAAATTAGAGTCAAATATTTTTGATTAGGGAGCGTACCCATACTACGTGATTCATTTTTCGTGAATTTTGAACCCACTGCCTCCCCTCGGTGACTGTACTATATCCCAAGACCCCCTGCTCAAGTGTTCACGTGGTAATTTAAAAATATTGTTTTAAATCAATTTTTATAAACAGAAAGTTACAATTACAAGTGTTTGTGCTATAAGAAAGCTTTGAAGGAGTGAGCAGACTAATTTGAACTATTACAATAATTAAAAACATTTTTACTACAAGTGTGCGTCAACGTTGCGCACACATCATTTGAATACAAACCTAAAAAGCGCGAGATTTTGACTACGTGACCAAGATCAATGACCACACTTCCGCTCCTGTGACCAAGCGTGGTATTTTAAAGACCCTCCTGCCTCCTTGAACGGGTCACTTGATAAGGGTATGTTCCCTCAGATATATTTTGATTTGAATAGATTTTTGTTGACCTCACGGATTTTTAGACGAGGTTGAATCCTTTACTAATCCGGTTGAAATTTTTGTTTAATTTTTGTCCTGTTGATAGTATGGATCGTTTGTGTTGTACGTGATATTTTATGTTAACCTGAGCTGCGTAACCGTTTTCTTTTATGAGATTGAAGTATTTTCTTGTCAATTAGCACTCGAGCTGACTGTTGCGTTTCCGACACATTTGATTATATAAATAATTAAAGCAGAAAAATGGAGTCAAAATCTGAAAAACCATTACGATACCGAAACAATTCGTCGGCATAACACAGATCACAGGATGCAGCACTTTGCTCAATATGAAAATGACCAGATCAATGTCTACTAATGTTGTTTTCTTGTTTGTATGTTCGTCTATTTTTGTTTGTTTGTACTTTGTGTATTCCAACGAATAAATGATCTATATATATATCTATCTATCTATCTAAATACTATACATGAAAATAAAGGTTTCAAAACATTTTACCTAGGCGTCGAGTACTAGGTCCAGGGATTGCTTCACCATGTAATATTGGAGCTTCGTTGCCACATATTCCTAGTGAATCACTACCCGTTGTGGCATTAATGTTTGAAAAAATATGACAAGGAAATTCAAGCAACATTTCATCGGGAAGTGGATTCGCTTTTAAATTTTTCATTGGGACAGCAGACTTTTTAAGTCGATTTCGTTTTTTATTAAAAGCTCTGTTCTCAAAGTGATTTTCACATAAGTATTTCAATGTATGAAGTTTTTCAATAGGAACATATGCTAAGTCTTCTTTTCCTACATTTTTAACCCACTGCTTGCATCTGTAAATATTGTTGCTATTGTATTAATATATCCAAATCCGTTCAATAAGGTGGGTTCGTGAGTTAACAAAACATTTTTAAGTCTCTGTAAGCAGTGCCAATTTCACAATAGAGGTCTGGATAAGAAAAGGACTTCGGTTTTTTCCAACAAGCTGTTTAAAGACAATCATGTTTTAAAGCGGCCACTATTGCGACCGCTAGGAACAGAATTAATATAGAGAAACGAGATAGACTTCCTCATGAGTACCAAGAGGCAAGCCTACAGTGATATCTCGGTGATCAACAGAGTTACGACTATGCGGCGATGACCATTATCATTGTTTGATAGTGAATATCGATAGTTTAAGTACATCACTAGTCACACTGTAAAAATGTAAATAACTTATCATTTTCTGATTTTTCATGACCAGATTTACTCAATTATAGCCCAAAACATCTGATTTAATACTTACCGGACCTCATCCAAAGGAAATTTAGCCATAAACGTCCTTTTTTGGAAATTTTTACGACTTGCTCGATGTCCACAAATTTCGCAAGTAATAAACCGTTTTTTCGGTGCCATTTTGATTAAATTTATTCACTTAACACGATTACTTACTTCTTGCTAAGGATAAATAAAAATAAGCTTAGAATAAAATATTCGCTGTGAAAAATCTGCCCGAATAAAATCAAAATAAAATCGTTTCTGACATAAATATGTCATGGATAGATTTTATGAATCAGGATTCAAATTAATATATTTTAGCTTTTCTAACATCCTGGAATTGACATAAGACAGAATGAGATTTATATACTATTTTCTGTCTCTATAATCGAAAATATCTTTGGTTTACGACCTATAAACAAACAATATGGCTGACACTGTTGATAGAAAGAGAAAGTACATAAGAGAGTGTGATGGCAGTATCCGACATCATTTTCCATGCTGTTTTCATATAAAAGATGGTAAAAAAATTTTAATTCCCACTTTCACCAGACTGACGGAAAAGTGGGAAAATACACACACCGGCCAAATCTGTAGAAAACGTGGAAACTTCATAAGCTGTTTAAAAACACGTCATTTACAGTGAAATTCAAGTAGCATAATCGAGTGTTTTAATTTGAATGTTAGTAAATGTAC
This sequence comes from Carcina quercana, assembly GCA_910589575.2. NCBI lineage: Eukaryota > Metazoa > Arthropoda > Insecta > Lepidoptera > Depressariidae > Carcina > Carcina quercana. Next base: position 17,307,627 of record OU342428.1, on the reverse strand, counting down.
CTAAACACAGTAAATGGAGTATCGACCTAATATATCGCTCGTGTGAAAATGTTTAACCTTTGGGATTAACACTAGCGGCTATCGTTGTTAATTACTTCAAATTAAGAAGGCGTTTTATGTAAGTACCTGTATATAACTCCTGAAAGTAAATATTTAATTTTTCGAGTGTATGGTGACAGGCCGGAAACAACATACTTTCCCTTGATTGAATATCCTCTTGATTACACACCTGCTGCTGCTTATCTACACTGTTATGCGTGCTAGACGATGCTTCATAATTCGCATTCCATTTGTGCATTACGCACCCAGTGCAATCATTATTTCAGCTAAACATTTTATTTGATTTTACCTTTTGAAATGCTTCAAAATGGTATTTGTAAGTTGGTATTTGGCATAGATGGGGTGTGGTTTGTGTGGAGACACCCTATTTGTTATTGTTAATTGTTTACCTGCATTCCAGATAGCATCCTTTCATCCTTAAGCTTTATTATTAAGTTAAGTTATTAAATTCACAACTGAATCCAGACATCATCATCAAGAGCTTCAGCTCAAGTCCACCACTGGACTTGAGCTTTCATAAATAACCATAATGGACCTTGCATGAGGTGACATGCCATAAACAACCGCCACTCTTGGCAGGTGGGTTTGTGATCGCAGTAACATGTTGGTGATATGGAGGCAGATACTGTTGCCCTTCTTAAGTTTTGTAGAATTTACATAAACTGATTCTATCCTGAATTCGAGAGGACATGACCTTCAAGTGTCAATGAATCAAGTACATACACAAAAAATATGCACTGTAGTCTGAGCCCTTCTGTGTTGGAGGGTCAGTCTGCAGTTGCTTCTGTAAAAACTAATGCATTGGGTTTAAGTAGATTGAGAAACTGAATAAGGCCTGGGGAATGATAGTATGACAAGTTCATGATCAGGCTCCTCTGAAAGGTTAGTAGTTCTCCTGCACTACTGAATATGTGCACATGTATTTTCTTTAACAAAAGAAAATGAATTACTTTTGAACAGAACAAATGGTGACCTTCAAATGTTCATAGATGTTATTTATGCTGTACTTTTGTTGTAAGCCTCATATAGGAGTAGCACTCATTTTCATATTCATAGACATTTAATATTATTATTATTGTATACAGCAACTCATTGGTGATGCATGTGTACATATAACTCTGTTGTTAGGGTTTAAAATTTTTTTTTTTTAAATAATACAGTTTATTGTGGGCCTGTTCCTGTCCTGTGGGAAGCTGTTCCCGTGTGACTGTGTGGTCAGTACTAATATGTTGACCTGGTATTCCAGAGTGAACTGCAATGTTTGACAACTACGGGAACCATCATGTGCCGCAGCCCGCGCAGCCTCCACCGCCGCAGAAGGTGGTGCGCTTCGACAAGAAGTATGTCACCAAAATGCCTGGCATACTTAAGCTGATCCAGTTGGTAAGCTCAGCACAAATCAATATAAATAATTGTATAAGTCCTGCTGCAGTCCCTGGTCACCTGATAAACAATGAGCAGATGAGTATTGGTCCATACAGTTACAGCACATAAATATAATACTTATAGAAGACAATGTAACCTGCAACCTAGGTAAGGTCAGGGAGTCACTGGATGCAAGTGGCTCGGCAATGGTCAGTGTGGCGTACCATGGAAGAGGCCTATGTCCAGCAGTGGACGTTTCCTGGCTGATGATGATGAAGACAATGTAAATGCCATTATTCATTATTTGCTTGACACGATTTATAACTGTCGGTAAAGAAAACAAACGTTCGTTCTTTACATCTATATTCGCTCTACCGATTATAAAACAAAACAATACACAAAACTGTCAAATAAAAATAAATTTGAATTTCGACCTACTACATAGCTGGCCAGCCTGCCAGCGACAATTCCTCCTCCATGTGGCCCTCCACATCACTCAATTCTTCCGATCATTCTAGAAGGCCTCCGATATGTTCCTTGATGTGTGCGCACTTCCACTACTCGCACTCGTCCATCGTGCCCAGGGAACACTGCTGATATTCTTCCCATCGGCCACGCATTCCTCGGCAGCCGTCCATCAGCAATCACCACGACGTCGCCTTCATGCAAATCCGTCGCAGGCAGCGATGATGTGTTTTTGTCTCGTCGAAGAAGGAGAGGCAGATACTCGTGGACCCACCGAGTCCAGAAGAAGTCAGCCAACCGTTGTGCCACCCTCCAATCTCTTCGCCGGCTCAGGTCTGCATCACAGAATCGTCCAGGTGGCGGCAGCCCCGATGATGACCCAACTAAGAAATGATTAGGTGTCAGTGCCTCCCTGTCGGCCAGGTTGTCGCTCACGTGGGTCAGCGGCCGGCTGTTGACTATATTTTCAGCTTCCACGATTACAGTAGTGAGGACTTCTTCCTTAGGAGCTCGTTGATTCAGGGCAGCAGACACAGATCGCTTGATCGCTTGTACTAAGCGCTCCCACGCTCCTCCCATGTGTGGAGCGGCTGCCGGGATGAACTTCCAAGTGATGTTGTGCGTGACCGTGGCTCTTTTGGCAACCTCTTCTTCATCCAGCTCATTGAGCGCTTCTTTCAATTCTCTCTCGGCACCTTTGAAATTAGTGCCGTTGTCAGAGTATATGACCTTTGGCTTCCCTCGACGTGCTGACATTCTGCGCAGGGCCATGAGTACAGAGTCGCTTGACAGACTGGCGGCTATTTCCATATGTACTGCCCTACAAGTTAAGCAAGTGAAAAGAGCCCCATATCTCTTTTCACGCTTTCGTCCTACGGTGACGTACATTGGGCCAAAGTAATCCAGCCCAACGTACGTGAACGGTCGCTCATGGTGGGCGAGTCGCTCAGGTGGTAAGTCGCCCACGGGCGGTGGCAGGGGGCGCGCCCGGCGCACACGGCACATCGCACATCTGTGTGCTACGTGGCGCAAACGGGCGCGTAGTTTCGGTACCCAGTACCGCTGCCTTACTTCGTTGAGCACGGTCTCAGTGCTGCTGTGCTGGTAGCGCCGGTGGTATTCATCTAGAAACAAATCAGTGTAGCAATGTTTCCCTAGTACAATTGGCCTCTTAGTATCGTATGTGACGGCTCTCGCGGCATCAATACGTCCCCGGGCGCGCATTACACCGTCCTCATCGATAAAAGGGCTCACTTCAAGCAGCTTGCTATTCGAAGGAATAGGTTTACCTTGTGACAAATAGTCGTATTCCTTAGAGTAGCATTCTCTCTGAATCTTTTTCACCCATAAACGCTCGGCTAATTGTAACAGCTCGCAAGACAATCTCAGATTTTGACGCTCTTGTTTCACCTTTTTCAGCTTTTGAATAAACAAGAGCATGTAAGCCGTTGCGTTTATGAGCTTAGTCCATTTTGAAAATCTACTAATGTTGGGCAGAGTGAGTGGCTCTACTTCCACTGCCAAAACGTTTTCTATTTTAGGCTTTAATTCGCATTCGGGCGTATTCGTCACTAAAGTGGGTAAGTTAGGCCACTCACATTCGCTCGAATACAGAAAAACCGGACCCATAAACCACTCACTCTCGTGCTCGAGCTGCGTTATGCCCTCTCTCGTAGCAAGGTCAGCTGGATTAGATCCCGTCGGAACCCATCGCCATTGCTTGGATTCAGTCAACTCATCTAGCTCACCAAGTCTGTTTGCTACATACGTTTTAAAAATTCTCGCATCTGAATTGATCCAAGCAATGACGGTGGTTGAGTCTGTCCAGTAAAACGACCGGACTGGAATGTAGTCATGTTCCCGCATTACTGTCGCAGCCAACCTTGCCCCGAGGACGGCAGCTTGCAGCTCCAGCCTGGGTATACTTACTGGCCTCAGTGGACATACTCTGCTTTTCGAAGCAATCAGTTGGCAATCAAATCTAGAGGAAGATACAAAACGCCAATAACACGCTGCTGCATAGGCTTGCTCACTAGCATCACAGAATGTATGTAGCTTCACAGCTTCCCATACGGTCCCTAGATTGTAGCAACGAGGAATGTACAATTCGCTTATCATGCGGATACTCTGAAGCCACGTAAGCCACCGCGCAGCCTGTTGGTCTGTAAGACAAGAGTCCCAGTCTATGTTATTGCGCCAAACATCCTGTAACAAAATCTTTCCTCGAATCGTAAGTGGACTAACCAACCCTAGAGGATCAAAAATGGACATCACAGCAGTCAGTAAGTGCCGCTTCGTCGGCCGCCGAATGCCCTTCATAACGTCGCTTGATAGTCTAGGAGCTTTAGTATTAAATCCTAAACTGTCTTCACGAGGTTTCCACATTACTCCAAGAATCTTCTCCGAGTGAGAGCTTTCATCGAATAAGCTTACCGCACCTTTCGCTCGAAGTTCCTGTGGAAACTGCTCTTCAATTTCCTTACAATTAGAAGCCCAACCACGTAGTTCAAAACCTCCGGACATGTGAGTCTCTGCGACAAGACGAATAGTTTCCTTAGCCTCCTGTAAAGATGTAAAACTGTCAACATAATCGTCGACGTAATGATTTTTTGTTACAGCCTTATAGGCTCGTGGACAGTCCTTTTTAAGGTGCTCGGCATTATTATTGATTACATAGATAGCTGTGAAAGGAGAACTCGCTGCGCTGAATATCATGGATGACATGCGGTATTCAGATACCTTTTCTTCCTTGGTTAATACGCTTCTCCATAAGAAGCGCTGACTATCTCTGTCTTCTTCTCGAATTTTAACCCTCAAAAACATCTCCTTTATATCAGCTGTAACTGCGATATCACCTTGACGGAATCTAAATAAGACGCCTAATAAAGACTGCAACAACACGGGCCCTGTAAGTAATTTATCATTAAGGCTTACTCCTTGCGTGCGAGCCGCTGCATCAAACACCATACGCAATTTTCCAGGTTTATTAGGATTTACAACTCCAAAGTGAGGCAGAAACCACGTCTTACCATACTGACCAGGTGTCAAACACTTCTCAGCATAACCTTGCTGTAATAAGTTTTCCACTTGCGCCTCATAGGCACTAGCAAAGGCTGAGTCACGTTCACTCTTTCGTTCGATACATTTTAGTCTTCTCAGTGCGTCAGAGCGATTATTAGGAAAACATACATCGTCATTTTTCCACGGCAAGCCAACTTCCCAACGTCCGTCTACCTTTTTAGCCGTATTTTCTAAAATGTGCACAGCTCGCCGATCATCGCAGTGCACTCTTGATAGACTAGAGACTCCGATCGCCTCGAGGTCGTAACTCATCCTCACTAAACTGGAAAGCTCTGCATCGGCCGTACTAACGTGGTGAACATGGCCTCTGTGGCCTACATTAATAGCTAACTTCGAGTTACCGTGTAAAACCCACCCTAATAAAGTTAACGTAGCAACAGGCTCGTCGTGGTTTCCTGTCTTTATCAGCTGAGGTAATAGTAGTCCAACATTATCCTGTCCAATTAATATAGTCGGACGTGCTTCGTCGAAGGTAGCTATCGGTAGGTCTCGCAGATGTTCATACTCAGTTATTCCCTTTGTCATAGATTGTGGACTAATAGACAATCTGTTGATAGTTTTCCCCTTTACAGTATATTCAATCGATTCTGTACCGCGGAGACTGAATTGAACATTACGAGACCTTTCCGTAGTACTGCCATGTATACCGCTCACCTGTAACTCTTCTACATCACCGTCCGCGCCGATCTGACGCGCTAGCTGCTCGTCAACTAGTGTCACCGTGGAGCCATCGTCGAGAAGGGCGTAGGTCTGCACTTCACCCTTCGGTCCCTTCACAGTCACCGGTAACACCTTTAAGAAAGCCTTCTTTTCATCAGTGACTTTCATAACAGTGGCAGCTACTGAAGCCTTCCTATGTAGCAAGTTATGGTGTGGTCGGTTGCAATCATCAACATCACAACGAGAAGCTCTACAATCCCGCCGTCGGTGATCGCCACCTAAGCAAAGAAAACAAAGTTTGTTCTGTGTAACAAAGTTCCATTTGTCATTGTAATCCATTGCTACAAACTGTGGACATTTTGTGACGGATACATGACACCGGTCATCACAAGGACAGATCCGCTTCGACGTTGCTTTGGCTTCTTTGTAAGGACTCTGTTTGGACGTCGTCGTAGCTGCGTGAAAAACTGAGCGTGGTTTAATAATCTTACCATGCGACGGCGGCGGCGGCGCTGCGTACTTATGTGTTTCAGGCAAGTAATGCGCGATCAATCCGATTTTGTCTGCCTCTTCGTTTAAAAATCGCGACAACAACACAAGCTCTGGCTCACCCGCTCTGTGCTCAGATGCCACGTAATCCGCCCATCTTGATCTTTGAATACAAGTCATCTTCTCTATAATGCACCCAATGACTTCCGGACTATGTAAGTATCCTGAACAGTTGAGAGAAACCAGAGAACAAACCGCATTATTTACCTTTGACGCGAAAATTGACAACTCACGTAGCTTACTGTCGTTTAATTTCGGTAATGATCGAATGACTGAAATCTGTTCCGTAATCAATATTTCAGGGCGGCCAAACCTTCTTTCCAGAGATGAAATTATTACGTCTGGATCCGTAGACGTGTAGAGCAGGACACTGACGGACTCTCTAGCTTCTCCCTGTACAGCTAACCTCAATCTCTGTAAATTTTCTATGTCTGAAAAGGCATTTTCCGAATCCCTGTAAGCCGACCTGAAACACAGAAAGTCCAAAGCATTACCGTCGAATTTGGGAAGGTCACTTATTCTAGGCTGACGTACGCATCTTGCAATAGCCAGCGCCAGTTTTTCGATGTCAGACCCCATCGACGTCATCGGTTGCGTTGTCGAACCCACTGTTGGCATTGCCATTGATCCAGTGACGTGTGGCCGCGGCTCTCTCTCACACCGATCCTCTTCACACACCACAGACCTGGCCTCCTCCATATCATTATCAGCCTGTGATCTGACACACACATTTTCATCGAGATTCACGCCAAAATCACTCACATTCCGTGTACACGTCACCCCTTCATGTTCCGTCTCGCTATCGGAGAGCTCGGCCAAGTCAAACTGCAACTGCCGTCGGACCGCGGCCTCCTCCATCTGGATCCGCTGCATCTGCAGGCGGTCCAGCTCGGCCTGCGCTTTCATTGTGGCAGCTTGACGTCGACGTGCACGTTCACTTACATTGCTCAGTTTACTCACGTGACTGATCAGAGATACCTGTGAGCCTCTCGCTCGGTCATCTTGCGCTCCCTCCCCTCGTGCTCCAACATCGGCCTCGGCCGGCCGCACGGTCACTAGAGACGCACTAGATCCAACTATTCGTGGTGAAACGGGCGCAAACGGAGTGCGCGAGGGCGCTACGACATGATCATCGGCTCGTTCGGCCGGCTGTTCACCGTGCGCAGCCTCGCTGCCATCTCTACCACTCCGTGTGCGAACCATCCTGAAAAAATCTCTACAAAATCCGGCTCGATAAGGACCAAAAAACTGTCGGTAAAGAAAACAAACGTTCGTTCTTTACATCTATATTCGCTCTACCGATTATAAAACAAAACAATACACAAAACTGTCAAATAAAAATAAATTTGAATTTCGACCTACTACATAGCTGGCCAGCCTGCCAGCGACAATAACATAGAATTTGTCTTTTCAGTAAGTGTACACATCCCACTTGTTTTAAGTCTAGAATGAAATTGAGTCTAGGATAACAGTTCAATCCAGTTCAATCAATTTATTTCAGTATTTAGTATAATTCAGTATCAACTTATTTTTCTTATAACATTTAGTATCACAGTAGCGCACAGAGTATCAGAATGTTCATATAATCAAATTGCTGACCACACCCTAGCATCGCTCACTGCACACTTGCACACTGTACCACCTGCACCACACACATTCACATCTGTGATTCCTCATAAACACCTGCACGGCCTCTGTTGGAAATGTACCCTTTCAATTTCCATTAACGTTTTTGCCATAATCACAAAACTTTGTAGGCAGGAAGAAGAAAGCTAACTGAGATTGTAATGTGACAAATTATTACTATGGTTTTTATTAGTAAACTTGTAAGAGAATTTTATGTTTACTCGAATCTAAGTAATGTACTCATTTTTTCACCACTATAGTCATCTTTAATTAACATTTCCCTTGACAGACTGTATAGCAGCAAGAGATCAATTAGTTTACATAATGTATGCTCTGCCTCACATTCCAGGCATGCAACTTTATTGGCTTCATCTGCATAAAGATCGACTGGGGTGTGTGGATATCGTCTGTGTTCTACAATATCCTGTACTGGGTGTGCATCATCATGAGTTCACTGTTCCTGCTCGCGTACACGTTCCACCTGGTGGAGAAGTACGAGCGCTGGCCGTGGCTCAAGGTGGAGCTGTTCTACTGCAGCGCCGTGTGTCTCGCGTACATCGTGCTCTCCATACTGGCCACGTGCATCGGGGAGAGTGTAGGGTATGCTGTCGGGGTGAGTTTATATAATTGACTCTGGTTTCATTCTTACCATCAATATATGGGGGTATTCATCATCATTAACAGCCTATATGTGTCCCCACTGCATGCCCTCAGGCCTACTCCTACAGAGAGTGTAAGTGCCATAGTCCACCATGTGGGACCAGTGCGGATTGGTAGACTTCACACACACCTTTGAATTTCATCTCAGGAGTGTGCAGGTTTCCTCACGTTGTTTTCCTTCACCGAAAAGCCAGGGGTAATGATTTTTATCATTCATACTTTAAATAATAAATTGGAACTCATTGGTATGAGCCAGGATTTAATCCAGACCTCAACTGTTCAAGTGCACCATGGCTTTTACCTCCATTATCTGTTTTTAATGTAATGTAAATTTAGTTTAATTTAACAACAGGGCACGCATCATCATAATCGTCTGCATAAGCACAATGTTACACAATTGATGGGTATTTGGTATAGTAATAAAAACGGCCTTTTTTCGGTTTCGTCATTATTTATAAAAACGAGCAAAAACAATTAATTATTACTGCACACAAACCATTATACATACATTAACTATAACTAGCAGCGAAACCCGGCGTTGCTCAGGTTAAAATACCATGTTTTGTGGTATAAAAAATATTTAAGGATCCACTTTTTTAAACATAGCTATTATAGATTTCGATCTTAGACATTGAGAAACTTATTCGACCATTAAACATACAGTGTATATAGTTTTCAGGAATTTTTAGAAAGTTCTCGAAAATTTCGAATCAATTTCAAAAGTTGTAGACATTTTGGAACTTTCTATATCATTCCAGAAATTTTTAGAACGTTCTAGAACATTTCTGATCCATTTTACAGTTGCACACATTTTGAAACTTTCTAGATCATCCCAGAAATTTTCAGAACTTTCCAGAAGTTGACATGAGTTAGAAAAGGATAGATATATATTTTTCACATTTTTGCCACCCGCCACCCTTACTTGCAGCAGAAGACCAAGGGGTAAACACTACCCCAACGGGAAGTTTATCAGAGTTGGTGGTGATAGAGAAAACCCTGTCTTCACGTACTAACATTAGCATTATATATACATAATGATAATCACTCACTCACTGACTACCATGCTGCATTGGTAGCTGGTACGCTGCCAAAACTAGTCTGTATAAATGTATGATTCGACCATTTTCACTAACGTTATTATCTGATGTTGCAGTTCTTCGGTTTCTGTGCGTTCATCGCGTACGCCTTCGACGGGTTCCTCAAGTACAAGGCGTGGAAGCGAGGCCTGCCCGCACAGTGATCGAGCCGACGTCGAAGGAATGACCACCACCGGACGGTAACACCTGTTACACATCCTCACATTCCCATATGATTTATTCATATACTTTCTAGTAGTTTTTTATTCACACTAACATTTATATATTTGGCTGCGTCAGTGGCCCAATAGCTGCAGGCTTGGATTAATAAATCAGTAGGTCCGATCGGTACTCTGTTTGGTGGTAGAGCACTTTCTATGCCCGCCTGGCTACCACCATGCTACTTAAGTCTGTCGCCAAACCAACCAAAAATGATAGTCAGATGTTGTTGATGCCTAGATACTTTGTTCGTTTGTGCAACGAGGCGCACTTTTCTGTTACGACATCCAGGGAGTGACATGGGATGTTTATATACTAAAGCCTACTACTTAAGTGTACCTAATGTAGCTATTAAGGACACTCTTTGTTAACTTGTCAATGTTACCGGAATGATAAAAAAGTGTATTGGCGTCAAATTCTTTTTCATATTCATGAAAAGGTTACTAAAATCTCATTGCAACCATTTGATCATAAAAAGATCTATTTTTTATTGTTAATAACTATATGTGGAAAGTTTTGTATGTAGGTTTTTGGCGCGATTGTTATATGAAGCATTTAATCAAAGTTTGATATATATTTTCCAGTTTATAATGCAATATTTATATGTATACTTGATATATTTTATAACAGTTTTTCTTAGAGTGTGTATATACAAGTATTTTGTATTGGTTTACTCGTGTTGTGCCTCAAAAGTATGTGCCTATTGATGAAATTTATTATATAAATATAAGATTTATAGGTAAGTAAGAAGATATGTAATTTTGTATGAAGGTTATACTTTATAAGAAAATGTCAAAAGGAGGGAACCTCGGGTCGCGAAAACACTGGTAATGGGAATAATATGCAACAGGAAAAAGTATTAATTTGTTTAATCATATGTAGCAATTAAGTTTTCAATCGGACTTCAGTAGCGCGGCCACATTAAGATCTTTTTATAATAATCAAGAAGTTTGGGTATTGTAATGGCTGATTTTAGTCAAATGTTACTTTTAATTAGTTTGTTACGAATTAATTAGCGTTGTTTCATATCAGTGTTAACCTGCGACAACTGCTCATCGCTAAACTCTGACCACTAGCAAATAGTTTATTGGGTACAGAGTAGTACTGTCAGGGTCAGAAAATGTTTATCAATTTTCAATAACTTACTAAAAATTTATCATATACATCGCGTACAATAAGGTCGTTTATTATAAACGTTTTCTTCGTAACAGCGACCTTATTTGACAGGCATGATTACAAGATAATAGTTCTTAAACTGAAAATTATTTTCTAGCCCCGAGGGTACAACACATTGTCTCTTTATTTACTAGATCTTGAGTATTAAGTTTTTCATTTATGATTTTTTAGGTAGTTTTTAATTTATTAATTTTTTTAAATTGTTTAATGGTCAATTTTAACTAGCTAGCCTTTGTGTTCTTGTTTATCGATGACTGCACAAATGATAAGTTATATATTTGAACACTTTAACATACCTCGACGTAAGTATTGTTAACGCGACCAGTATACATACAGTTTTATCTAAATTAAACCAACGAAACATTGATATTAAGAGTTTTATTTCATTTGCATCACAATAAATAACACAGTGTAGAAAAATAGATTAAATAATAAATAATAAAATGCATGCTTTATATACAAAATTGAAGATTTTTTTACATGGGAATAAGCCCATGCTAATAATTTAAATTTAATAAATAAAATACTTATTACTTTTTATTACAAGTTACGTAATACACGACATCTACACAAACAGTACTATCAAATAAATACATAATACTACATGAACTATACAGTAATTACCTAATAATAGGACACACATTACAACGATGGGGAATGAATTTCACTTAAAAACGGTCAAGTGCGAGTCGGCCTCGTTTACCGAGGGTACCGTACAGAATATGAATAATTAACGTACCTAATATCATGCTCTATGCTCTACCGAAAATATAAATCTGATTACAGAACCAACTTTACTTTGCGGTTACATTACATACCCGATGTATGGATCTATACTGCAAAGGTAAGTTAGTAAACATAAAAAAGCTACTTTTACTGTGTAATTAAAAAATTCCTGGTTTTCAGATTTATTCCCTATGGTTGTGCTGTAAGACCTTCCTTCTTGCCAAATTTTAGGATACTAGGTCAACCAGACGTACCCTATAGGTTTTGGTTCCCTTGCATTTTGTATGGAAATGGTATAAAATACAGCAATATGTTTATATTGCGTTGACCTATAAGTTTGATTTATTCACAGATCTGAAGGGACAGCAGATTTGAGTATTCGATATTAATTTCAGCTTAATATCTCAACGCGTTCCTGGGGAAAAGGGTCTTGACAGACAAACGGACAACAAAGTGATCCTATAAGGGTTCCTTTTTTACTTTTGACGTAAGGAACACTAAAAATGGAAATTCACTGTGAAGTTGCATATACTGTTAACGATACCACAGTGGTGTGCTTAAGTGGAGGATGTATGTTAATGATACTCATTTCGCCACAATATAATCTGATGTCCAATTTTTAGATAAATACTGCACAAAGCCAGCTATCCTATTTTACAAGATTATAGTAAAAGTTTTACCGTTAAAGAGAATATAACAATACTCGTACTACGTATTATTTAAAACATTGATTGATTCTATTAATTTTCAGTTCCACGCCACCAGTGACACATTTAAAACTGTAGAAGGTGGTAAAATAGAGCGATATATTTGACACAGTGCGTGAGCGAAGCCCGAGGGCATTGGACGGACCAAATACATGTTCCAAGCGTGAAGTGAAGGACTTCTAGTGTTAACTGGCCTTTACAACTTACATACTAACAATGAGGTTATTTACAGAACATACAAATATGAGCTAAAAGTTAAAACACTTATGTTTACTATCACAAAGATCTACCATTACAGCACATTGATACACTTGCGAGCAGAAAACAATACATTGTTGATACAAATTCAAAATTATTAAATTATACTAATACTTTATTTTAACTCGGGGCAATGCGGGGCGCGAGGGGAAGTAGGTAAGAGGCGATGTTTTCATATTATTATTATTTATATACATACAAAGTAGTGTACAACGAGAATTGTTATTATTTACTTGGTATGTTTTGTATTGTAATGCTCACAAGCTGTCAAAATTATTTATAATTATAAGAAACACAGTAAGTACACTTGAGGTACAGTGGTGAACTTGCCGACATATATATATATACTAATACATTATAACATACACAATACATAATCTCACTTGTAGATTTCTTAGAATATGTTATCTCAGGTGGGTTGGCGTGAATGCATCAAGTTATCATATCAATAATTCTTACGTAACTAGTCTTTGCATATTTATTCGTTACATAATTAAAGTAGATTGTTTTGATTGAAAGTACAAAAGCATAGATATTCGATGGCTTGGGTCAAAACGTTATCCTAAATGTAAGTTTTAAATCTCACAGTGTGACTATATACCATTTGTGGTAAATGACATAAGCTATATTGTTATAGTAAGGCCAATAATATTGCTTGGCTGGTCGTGAGTAGTTATAAAAACACATGTCTAAAACAACAACGAAAAATCATTTAACGTTTAAATTTAATAAATTCATTGTAAACTTAAGTTTATGATTTTTTAAATAACTGAGAAATACATATTCTTTAAAAAAATGCATCTCGAAAAAACAATACGCCCAGCCCAAACACGACAGGTTTATCGTGAGACCACCTCGAAGATACCATAGCATTGCATAATCACTGCACTAAGATCAGCATGCTTTCAGCTCAATGGATACCATCAAGTGGTTTAAAGTTCATTTGCAAGATCTGTCCCAAACATAAGTACCAGGTGAAGTTAAATAAAAGCTCATTATGAATGAATTCAGTCTACGTTCTAGCTTGTCCATTTAGAGGTCCTACCACCGGTCCGGGCGTGAGTCCGCGTGCTAGGGGAGCGCGGGCGGTGTCAGCACATGCGCCTGCGCTGCCACGACACGCCGTCCCTGCGCTAGCTCGCCCGCCTTCATCGCGCGGCCCTTCAGGAATACGTCGAACCCGTACACCACCATCGCCAGATAGCCGAAGAACTGAAACGAGACCCAGCGTTACAAGCTGCCCGTCATTGAAGCGACAATATAATGTATCACAGCACACTGGCTCAAAAAAACAAAATGGACTGTGGAAAGTGGACTGACTTGAATAATACAAAATGTCGACCGTCAGCTAGATTTGCAGCCGTTGGGCTAGATATTAAACTGAAACGAATCAAAATACTTTTGAATCAGATTTTCATCAATCACTGCAAACAATTTTAACCGCCTCCATGCTAACTGCCCTAACAGCTAAATGTTGGATTTGGAGGTTCCGAATTCGATTCTCAGTGGTACTTATTGGTACTCAGTTTGGTTGGTGGTAGGGCACCATGTACCTAGGTCTAATGCCAAACGTGCCAGTATGAAAGGTAGCAGAGCCAGTTCCTCCAGCCAGAGCCATCAGATGAGATGAAGGCCCATCATACATTTAAAAAAAAACTTTTTAATCCTTTGGAGTGCTACAATAATTGAAATCAGTGCTATAATAATTTCTCAACCTATGGCACCCTCTTCTCTCTGTCGAGTGGAGGTTCAGGCGAGTCTAACAAGTGACACCTTGACTTAGTCATTTGAGCAACAAGTGGGTCGGTATATGTACTTGTTTAGGCTTTCATTGAATATATGGAATTATGTATGTATACAACTATATTGATGTTGCTCATATACTCGAGTACTAAAACATGTACCCATTTTTTTGCCATGTCATTCATCATTAATTGACATTTCCTGCAACACGATGCAGAGGAACAAGAAAGGGTGAATGTGATATAGTACAAAAGTGGGTTGAGAAAGAAAGTGCATATGTCGAGCACTCTGCCATGCCGGGCACGCACACGCCCGCCCGACGCACCCTCCCACCGCGCATACAGTATGATAAAATAGATACAGGAATTTTTTTTATGTATGTTCTAAGATTGCATCTGCCAAAATCAATGTGCTAGGCAAATAGAATTCAATTATTTTATATCCAAATTTTAGCTGGAAAACAGTAATCGGTCAACATTAAATAGACTGCATGCTATGGCTAACTAACTTGAAACAATGGTCTCTCTACAACCAACCACATACATACATATATTAGAGACATATTACATTAATGTAGCACACTTCTCACAATAATGATTTTTTCAGTTTTTGACAAAAATACAAATTTAAATGTCATTGAATTGGCAGGTACACATGACTCTTAACAAAAATATCCACAATTTTTAATGCACAGTTTTTGATGTTGTTTATTATTGTTAAACAAATAATGGAATATGTATTACACATATATGATTGATGTGTATTATCTGTCTCTAATTTAAATCCCAAAGAAAATGGCACCCTCAAAAGTGGAGTACATTAGATAGAAAAATTAAAACTCACCCCGCCAGCAGAATATGCAGCTGAGCCAAATGCCACAACAATGGTGGCCGCTATCAGATACAGGAAAGCCAGCAGACCACACACAACCATCTCAATGTGCAGCCACTTGACATGGTGGTACTTCTCCACAACATGGTACACATACAGCCCCAGCATCACTACGGAGAACCACAGACCAAGGTGTGCCACGACATTGAAGAACACCCCGCGTCCGTTCGACCAGAACGCAGATGACTGGATACAGATGAAGCCCAGCAGGTTTAGGACCTGGAGTTATAGATCCTTGTAGCTTTACATATGAAAGAATTTAAATGTTGGTACCACATGTAGAAGAAAAAACAACTAATGAGGAGTATCGCTGCATCAGCAGTAACAACCATGGCACATGATAGAAGTCTGGGGACTGATGGCAGATATAAAAATAGTTTTTAGAATTATGAATATCCAACTTTGTGTAAATATTACAGGAAAACAGTGATGTGTCTATCAGTGGCGAAGGGTGGAATTTTGGCGAAGGGAAGCCGATCAAAAAAAAAATGCTTACCGCGTGATTCAAATTCGGCTTCAGAAATTCTCAGTATTTCTTCAAATGGGAAGATGATGAGCAAGTAGTCAGTTAGGCAGCATTCCATACGAATTAAAGCCATAATGGCACACAAAACTCACCGTATTGAACGAAATATGCAAGTAAATCACCTTATAAACACAAAAAACAGCACATGAACTTCGAACTAAGTGAAATACTTTCTAATCCGTCACATAAAAACCTTCGATACTAACAAGCATTCACGCGTCCTAAAGTTGTTTATTCCAAACGGAACAAATCACACGCAAATACGCCTAAATAAGACAATGTGACTCGCGATGAAACTTACTATGAAAATGCTACTTTTTAAATTTTGCATTGTTATAACACTATTAACTTGCTAGAAAAAAATGTCTAATTGGCGATGTATTTCCTCCGTATTATTGCTCTCTATCTCGCTCCGCATAAGGCGTTCGAAAGAGAAGAAATCTAGAATGCCGAAATCCGGCCGGCTTATATCGTGAAATAAAAAGCGACGTTTACTACGAGAGCGTAAGAGACAGAGCATTAGTTGACACGGGAACTGTGGTATAGTTTTGGCGGGCTTTGACAATTTATAGATAATATCTGTAACCCGGTGGGAATCGGCTTGTATGGACCATTCGCCACTGATAGATATTGCTTTTTAATTGTGCGCAGGCGTTTTTTGTATTGCTTTTTAATTGCGCACAGGCGTTTCTTGTAGTAATATTTTGAGCGTATAAAAGTTAATAGTACATTACATTAATGATATGTGGAAAGGATTTTTGAAAGGTAAGCCGGTGGGAATCGGGTTGTATGGACCCTTCGCCACTGGTGTCTATCTAGTACAGTTTTTGAGAAGTCATCTAGAAATCTTGACAAAAAAACTTTTGTATGTGGTCAGGAAAATGAAATTTATTTGAAGATATGTAAACATCTGTACATTTCTTTTCATGTTCTGGAATCCTTGGGCAGACTCGAACTTGCCCTCTTTTTAAAAATATAGGAATGTAGTTAAGTACAGGAATTATGAGCTATTAACAAAAAAAAAACATGACAATGTGCAAATTATTTTGTAAAAAAACACTTGAAACTGGGTTATGATGAAATAAATGTATAATTTGTAATTGAATGTTACAATTTAGACTTACAATAACCACAACTTTGATGATCCCGGGCAGTGTTTTCATGTAAGAAGGGTCGAACCATGGATCAATGATGAAAACAGTGTTCCGGGAGCCCATGGTCTGCTGCGGGCCCTGCTGGCCAGTGCCGTTTGTTGCCATTGCTACAGCCAGCTACAATGTGAATCATATATTCTCCATAGAAGCATACATTCCTGTACCATCCAGTTATTTTAATTTTTAATAAATTGCTAGTTACGAGGAGAGTCAGTTAGGGTGTACAAAAAGGGGTGCTGAGGGAAAAAACTTACAATAATTTCGCGTTTCAATGAAACTCTTTGAAGTTAGTCAAGCGGAGATAGAAAATAATGAAGTAATTACTAACTACAAATAATTAAAAATAAAACTTACATTTAGGATGTGATTTTCAACAGATTCGTCAATAACAACGCGTGAAGCTGATAACGAGACCCAATTTCCCGCTCCGAGATAAACGCATTCCGACGCTAACCTACAGCCGTCATCTCTCCTTGACGCTTATTACGAGCTAAACATGATAAATGCGCACTGACTCATGTTTACCATTAGCAAACCATCGCGTAACGGCGCTCGTCGTGCGAGGTATTTTCATTGTTTATAGTCCACAGGTGTTTAACCGAATGGAAACAAGTTATTAACTGCGAAATGAATATACTACTATCACAGTTATATATACTGAGCAGTGAGCACACGGTTACACTATTAACTAGGTCGTGTGGCGTTAATGCCAATGTATGTATCTATTAATACATTTTCCGTTAAATAAAAAGTTTACGAAAGAGAATTCAATAATCACAGGATCACACGGGTACACACGGGTATAATGCGCTTATTTGCACGGCCCCTCGTTGTCATTGTCATATTAGACTACACTCATCAATGACTTTCTCACATTGTCTAAAGTACTAAGCAACGGCGGTGTAGAGTAAAAAACAGATCTTCAATCGTATCGTACCGTTTGCTTGGCGTCACAACAATCGCTACAAAAGCACGAGGACGTTTCATTATAATGAAATATTTCTTGACATTTAAGTTCGAAAAGTATATTTTTGCGTGTAACAGAAAAATAGGGTAAAAATAGGGTTTGTCCGAATCGTGACTTCATTTTGTATTTAATTAAAGTTTACAATCTTAATATTTAAACAATCCTTAATTCAGTCAAAAATGATTGATAATATCATAAATGTATTAGTTCATTTATATAAAATTTATTTAAGTATGTGTGAAGCTAAAAATGAGTTCTTTTTTAATAATGCTTAAAATGCTTATTTAGGACTGAATGAGACAAAAGCGTATCGCACATAACTGCAAAAGGGTTCCGTGATAAAAGCTGTATTTATTAATTGTTCACTAATTCATGATATTTGACAAATCCAAATATTCTTAATAATTGTATTCTTCTCTATCAGTTGTTATATTAACGATGCAAGTACGAAAACATAAAAAAGACAGCAGATTTTTTTCTCCATTTGGGTCCATTCATTTATTACGTAAGACAATTTATAGAAGGAGGAGGGTTGACCATGACCTTGGTCTATTCTAATTTTTTTAACTAGCAAAAATAGTCTTACGTAATGAATAAAATATAGTGCCCGTTGATTGGTCCAGAAATCGAAAATGACTGTGATTTGTCAGTTTATTATGAATTGTAATTGGAATAAGGTCGTCACTTGGTGTGGCGACGGTGGCGACCCGGATATCCATCCCCTTTCCCGGCACGCATACGGTGCGTGAGTGTTAGAGAGACAGCAACACTGCAGCAGCACAGCGGAGTGTGTCACATGATTTATACACTCTCTCAACAATATAGTGTTTTGAACTGAAGTTGGTCGATGAGAACTGCTTAATAAACTAAAAGTGATCCTATCGCCGTTTCTTCTCGCTTCTCGCTTCCCGTCGCCAATCGAGATACTTATTTCGGGATAAAAAAATAATTTTCATGAACTAATCTTAAAAAATGACGAACTTTAATACAATCCTGCATCACTTGTAGAATTAGCGGGTGCTTATATCATAAAAGGAACCTCAAAATCTTATTATGCCTTCTTTTGCCTTTTATACAAACTATTATACTAAGCTATGTTCAGAAAATTTTAATATATATAACATATATTTTTATTCCGTGAACTGCTTTTGATATGAAACAAAGCCCATATGTTCTACAGAGCTACGCCTTGTTTAACTGTGAAAACTACATCAAAATTGGTTCCATAGTTTCGGAGATTAGCGTGTTCAAACTGACAGACAATTTTTTAAAATGGCTATACTCCCTACATCACACTCAATCGGTTTTTAAACGACTAAAGTTTTATTATAGTATAGATTTCTTATTTCCTATGTCCAGCAGTGCACGTTTCCTGGATAATGATAGATTTGTTCAGAGCCGAAGTAATATGTGAAGAGTTTTTTATTTCAAGTGTTATGTAAAACCCAAAAGTGGGCGTTGAATAAAATGTCAAAATTGACATACTGACATAAAGTAAACTTTGACATTTTAATTCTATGTTATATACTCTTTGACTTTGAATTCTTCCTTCAGTCAGTTTCGTCACGGTTTCGTACATTTACTTAATCTATATTTTCGGGCGATTATTTAATGAAATTGTAAATAGAGATTGTTTTAAAATAATCCTTAACTAAGGAAAAGTGTGCGAAAGTAGTTATAAAAAGTCTTCATAAAGGTAAGATTTTGAAAATAGGAATATCAGATTCTGTGTTTATTTCTGTGAAGTCTCGCCTAAATAATCGCTATTTAAGGTGGTGACGATGGGACCTGAAGACGTTGCAATATCACCATTAATTCTACTCATATTACTATTACATGTTTGCGCAATTTCCTCCAAATAGAAATCTAATAAATACTATAAAGTTTTCGTATTGCTGAAAAGGAAACTGATTACTGAACTCGACGCAACTCGAGTGGGCAGTTAGATGCATAATTTTCTGTGGCCATTGTAATTTCGAGCAAGAGTGTATACTAATATAAAATATGAATAAATATTAAAACAGTGTACATAATTTGGAAAGTTTAATTCCCACTGGGCTGAAGAACTCCCTAACAATGTAAGTCACGATTGTTTGATGGTTATCACACTCGCCTGACAGATTTCTCTACAGAACGAAAGTGTGCTCATGTGATAATGTGACATGCAACTGTGGATCATATATGTACATTTTTACTCACAGGCACATTATAATTGGAGTATATTAATTTAATAATTATTTGTTTATTGCCCTAATAATACTATTGTATTTTAATATTGACTAAACAAGTATATTATTTACAAAAACCCAGTATTACTATAATATCCTGTTATAGTTGCCTTAAAATAAGATGAGACAGAAGAATTATTACAATTTATAAAATTATCTAACTGAACAATAATATTATTATAAAACATGACTCAGCTCCTTACACACACACACACACACACACACACACTCCCTTTCTCTATCCTCTCATACACAAATTATCCTTCACAATTCTTATAAAAATACATAAATTAAATTACTTTTTCTCCTCACTATTCTATGAAATAGTGAATTATTGTTATAATATAAAATATGTATTTTCAGCATGTTAGCATACATACACATTTCTTTAAATATGTATAATAAACACTAGTCTGCTATGGAAGAGTGACACCTTTTGTTACAGGTATTTTTATATTTACAAGAGGGTCTCAACCTTGTTAATGTAAATAACTATATGAAAAGAAATAAAATAATTTTAATTTTTTTAGTAGCGTTTTATAATAATAATTCAGAGGTAAATAATAGCATAGGTTGTGATTACATGATAGATTATAGATTTAAATTCAAAAGAAATAAAATCAATAATTTATTTAAAATACTTATGTTAGATTTATATTGAATATAACCATGACAAGCTGCTACAGGTCCTGCATTGATCATGTCACCTAGCACTACACACAGTTATTGATCATTTAAATATGACATCAACATCAGTCAATTTATATTCTTAACTTAATGCATTGTTATATGTATCAATGCAGTATCTTATTATATTGAAATGTTCAATTTATTTAAGCTATGCATAGCCTAACAACAAATATGTATAAAGATTACCCCACACATCCTTTGTATACAAGAAAAATACATCTAAACAAAAGGTGTACACTTCTTAAGTCAAAATACCTATAAAACCATATAGGAAATACCAAATAATTTGAATGACACATCTAGTTGGGCACCCAATTCATTGATATCATGTTATGTATAAATACACATATCTATGAGTGTGTATGTATAAAATGTTTATGTGTAGCTTATCTCCCTTTTTATCACAGCAACACCACTTGTTGTGAGGTGACGCTCATATCTGTGTAATTAGTAAGTATTTGGTGCCAGCCTTTCCTGTGTGGAATGGATTAATCATGCAGAAACTTTGTGTGACTATAACCTGTTGGTACAAATTTTAAGTTAGTTCCCCAATCAATATCTATCAAGTTTTATTGTACACAATGGAGCTATTACCACTTGTGTTCTGGTTTGAAAGGCAGCAGAGTTTCATTAGATTGAGGCTTGGTTATTGTACCATCCAGTAGCCTTATTGTCACATAACATCAGGTGAGATGAAGGCCAAGTGCTAAACCCATAACGTAATTTAATAAAAAGTTACTAGAACATAGAAGTATCTCTTGAGAGTATAATGTATTTATGTTCTTGAATAAGCACATGTTCCACTTAAGTTCAATGTGCGTGATTGATATAGCTAGCTTTAAATGTTGTTGTAGCTTTAAATAATAGTAGAAACTAATTATTATTATTTATTTAAATCAGACATACATCCATATTGTTAGTAAATGATCTGGACATATACATATACTGTATTGATGTTCATTTTCCAGCATCCAACATGTCTGAGGCGGGGTTCCCCGGACAGCACACCACCACCACCACGGTGACCTCCAGCACCACTGTGCAGACAAACATACGCTTCGATCC
This sequence comes from Carcina quercana, assembly GCA_910589575.2. Lineage (NCBI taxonomy): Eukaryota > Metazoa > Arthropoda > Insecta > Lepidoptera > Depressariidae > Carcina > Carcina quercana. Next base: position 17,285,735 of record OU342428.1, on the reverse strand, counting down.
CCTCTATCTGAGGACCATCCCCGGGATACTCAAGGGCGTGCAAGTGGTGAGTCCCTTCCTGGGTTTTACATCACTTTTATCACTATTTATCTCATGTTAATCAATTCAATCATACAAAGCTTGAAAATTTAATGGTCCCCTTTAAAATGAAAACAAGATTTTTTCACTGACTCTTAACAAATCGATCTTGGGAATCTTCAAAAGAAGAGTAAATAGTCACCTTATAGACCAACACGTAACATCGTCGACCTCATCGTCGCTTACCATCAGATGAGATTGAGGTCAAGTGTTGGTCTATCTTCAATAATAAAAAAAAAGATTCCGAGACCCCAACATTCAGTATTGGGTGTACATAAAAGTATATATAACAAGTTCGCGTATTTAAAGGTTTCAAATATTCACTCATGTTATAATAAAAAAATCTTTATAAATCTCCATAAAATTTTGTTCTTTCGCGTTTACTTAGTTTTTATATTTATGTTTAGTATATTCCTTTTTCAGTTGTGTGCTTTTTATATGTGGGAGCTTGTAATTGGCCGATGTGTGATTATTTTATATTGTAAGTGTAGATGTTAGGTCCACAGATACAATAAAATGTTATCCTTTTCGGGGTAGTTTACGAGTACAAACTTAAGAAAATTACTTCATAGTCTGTGAAAGATGCACATGTACAAAGAAAGTGCTCGAGAGTAAGTGGAGAGTTTTCTATGGTGTATGTTTTTGTACTAAAATAATACTCTAATCAAGTAAAGAATACGATTTAATTAGATAAATACCGTTATCAGTGCTTGCGGTGTTCTTCTATCCGCACGGCATTGTTGTCTTATCGGCTGCAACTCTGAAATCAAAATTTATCTACGTTTTATCTAAATGATAGTAAAGACTAGTTCTCTTTGTGTAGGAGCGCTAGGAGAGAGTGGATAGACACCTTCTAGTCAAGCATGTACTTAGCATGCCTAGATCGCATCGTCACTTAGCATCAGGCGAGGTGGTCATACGCAATACTATTTTTTTACCCCCAACGCAAAGAGAGGGGTCTTTATGAGTTTGACGCCAATGTCTGTCTGTGGCGTCGTAGCTCTCCATCCGACTGATGTTGATGTGTGCGTTTTTTTACGTGAAAGCAAGTTTACTTGCGGGGGTTCTTGGCTTATTTGGTGTAAATCGATTCAGTTGTTTGAAGAGACATTTTCGGCATAAAATCAATCAATTTTTATTTTCGCGTGATTATTGCATAGGGAATTTTAAATTTAATTTACTTTTCAATAAACCACATACGTATAATATAAACTAAAAACTGATACAATGTCCAAATAGATAAGACTTCAAAATAGTAAAAGTAAGACGCACCAACGTCAACCTGTATATCACTTAACATATTACTGCGATCAACAGTCTGCCTGCCATGGGAAAACCCGTTTTGTTGCCGAACAATATATACAAAACTAAACCAAATATGTATAGGTAAGGTACGGCATTATAGTAAATCAGACACGGACGTCAGAAGCTCCCGGGATCGATGTGGGTACAATTGTCAAAATAACTGTATTTCCCCAGTTTGTCTAGGACGTTGCAGGCTGAATTACAATTATCAATATTATACAGTAAATCATTGCACCATCAAATCATCATACAAACAAACAAAAACTGCTATTATTGTTACATTTTATTGTGTGATAGTTGGTACCGGTCGTGAATAGGTTGACCGATCAAGTAGGAACAGCTTTATTATCGACTCCATCGGACTCGATGCTAAGTTAAATATTAACTAGAACGTTATAAAACTTGGCCCACGCACGTCTTTATCGCGCCGCCTTCACCCCCGCCTCCCTCCCTCTGAGGTCACCGAGCGAGCGTGATAATCGGGTATTTATGACGATAATCTAAAAAATCGCGCACCAAGAGTTCCAAACGATGGAAACAAACGCAAATAAATTTCACTAACGTACAACTTTGTCGTGAATCACAGTTCACATTTTTACACACTTTTTGTATGCAGGGGGCTTTGGCTGCGCAGCGGCTGTTGCTGCTTACATTACAGTTGTACTACACGGGGCAATATTTTTCAGACAGTTCAGTCCCACTGCAATGCAAAGACCACAGCATTGCCTTAAAAAGAATATGAGTAATTTTTTTAACATATATTTCTCCCTAAATGCAATCTGAGTTTGTGGGTGAAGTCAATGAGGCTCGTACCCCTCATACTGACATCGCACACTAGATGGCGCCACTTGTATTCTAAATGGCGCTACAGCAATTTTTATGACCGTACTCATATGTCGTTGCAACTCATTTTCAATGATCATTGATCGTGTGTGACGGGTTTGGTTATGACATTCCCAATTTTTGAAATTGGATCGACCTTTCCGGTCCGATTAGAACGTTACGGCATGGCACCGGGCACGCTAATTGTAAAAAACCACAATGTGTAATTGACCGAGTGAGCGAAGCGCACAAAGGTCCGGGGGCTCTATTTTTTATTCGCTCGTGTGACATAGCTTCGTCGCACACGACTTAAGTCACGATCGACTACAAGTCGCATGAAAACAGATTTGACCGTATTTTTGAATTATTCGCCTCAGTGTTGCTAATACAACTTAAAACGTTTAATTTTATCCGTTTTACGCAGAAAAATAAAACCGGTAATTCATGCAAGTAAAACGGAATGCAAAGTACATAGAAGTTCAATGTCAATAAGTGGTAATGTCAGTGTTCGACGATGGCGTTTACTCTATCGCTCGCCTCCGCAAAGAGTGGTCCCGACCACTCGTTGCAGAAGAGCGATTCAAAAATACCAAATTTCATAAGTCGAACGAAAATCAGTAGAAAACGAGCGCTCGCGGCGCGTAGAGCGAATCAAAAATAGAGCTCCGGGTCCGTCCACTACTTGGGCAAAGACTTAAAAGCTACATTCTGTGCGTTTGTATGTTTTCCTCTACAGAACTCAACCGATCTGGACGAAACTTGGCATATAGGTTAAACTATTTTTTTGAATTACACTTAGTCTAGGGGATCACTTCATCCGAAAAGTGGTAAAATGAGGGTATGGATATCTCCGCCATATTATATCCGATTTCGATACGGTTACTTATTATTGGAAAGTTTAGTTGGAATTATGGAGTAGATACAAAGTAAGAAATCGTGAGTAATAACAATGACATACGCTGGGAGTACTAATAAATGTATTCTCATCGCCATCTGAGTGAATATGATTAGTGTTTAATTAATTTCATGTTCATCATCAGCCAGGAAACGTCCAATGCTGGACATAGGCCTCGTTCATGGTACGCAACATAATTTACATTAATTTCACACACAATCATAATTGTTTTATGAGTACAAAATGAAGTGAGTGAATTCATGAAGATAGGGACATAGAGCACCTGGAACCGTCCTCGCATCACAAAACTAACTAATAGAGCTAAAATTATTATATGTTGTAGATGTCGCAACTACATGTTTGTTAGCGATAACTATGTACTACGCAGGTGTTATTTATGACTCCATTTCGTGGATATTTAAAAAGAACTGTCTGGCTCTGTTGAGCAAAGAATGTGCTCGCGACCTCTACAGCTCACAGCTACTGGTATAATATCCTAGCAAATAAAGAATTGTCAAAATCTTGTTAAGATAATCCTGTAATGATTGTTGTATGCCTGTAATAGGCCAGCTGTGCGAATATTATCATCTAAATATATATTTTTATAGGACATGTTGGCAATATACGTATAAAAATTTTTTTGTTGTCAAAATACCATGAGTAGTTTTTAGGAAATACCAGCGTAGTGCCCGCGACTTTGTCCGCGTGGGCTTCTTGTACTACACGGGACAATACTTTCTTGAGACAGTTCAGTCCCACTGCAATGAAAATGCCACATCATCGCCTTAAATCAAAGTTATACTTATTACCATTTGAAAATGAATTACATTTATACAGGTATCAATTGCTACCAAAATGTAATGCCCTCCTACTAACATGGCACACTAGATGGCGCCACTTGTATTCTAAATGGCGCTATAACAATTTTTATGACCGTTCTCATAGCTGCAGCCAACTTTGTGTCTGCTCAAGTTTTTAAACAATCTTACACAATTTTTCGTAAACAATTTTTGTAGTTGGATCGACGAATTCGATCCGATTCTTTAATAACGGATGTGAAACTGACAGTTGAGATGTTTGTTTGTTACCCGATTACGTATAAATTACTTATCTTAATCGTTGGCACGCATCATGCAATAATACATACAGTGTGTAATATAATATCTTAGCAAATAAAGAACCGTCAAATCTTGTCAGAGTTGGCGAAGATATAGAGAAGGGCGACATTTATCATTTTATTTATTTCCAAAATGGGTGGCAAATTATTTTATTATGAGGGAGGACTGTTCTCAGCAGGGGGACAGGCTAATAATAATTACAATATTACGTCCCCTATAAGCCGACATTTAAAATTTCCTGTGACCTCATAATAGCCTATTATTCGATGAAAAGCTTGACGCTTGTTAAAAGCACCCTGAAATTCATTTTAAAGTCATTTTCGTACCACATGCTGGCAATACTATACGCATAATTATTTATTTTGTCAAAATACCATGAGTGGTTTAGGAAATACCAGCGTTTTGTGCGTGGAGTTCAGAAAATTATACCACGGGACCACTATTTCGATCAGTCCATCAGCTATCCACATACAAAATACCAAGTCATTGTGACTCCGTTGAGACGTGACGTAAGGACAAATAAACAACTTGTGCATTTCCACCAACAATACAGTATATTGACGAGAGCACAGATGAACGCGCACGGGAGGTGCTCAGACATTACTAACTATACTCATTGTTAACCACGTCTGAGCTGTCGGGGTCCTCCATCGGGGACAGTGGGATAAGTTCGCGGTCGCGTTACATAGCGACGTAGACATATTTTTTATTGACAAATACAATACAAAAAGACATAAAAGATTCCAGATCGCACCTTTAACATCGGGGTGAGTGGAAACTAAACTAATTGGACAATTATTATGTGAATATATGTATGTATATAGGTTGCTAAAAATAATCCTCCTTTTGGAATCGCTGGGATCGGGTGAAGATCCAGTTGTATTGAGAAGTAACTTGTAAAAATTATACTACAGCGAGTGACTAACGGTAAGGGTTGTAACGATGTACGCCCTAAGCGCTGACAGACCGCCCGCCCCAAGCCCCGCCCGCCCTTGGAGAAATATATCGATTCTCAGCACGTTATCGCTGTTGGGGTACACTGCTGTAGCGAGCGAGCCGAGCAATTGCGGGGCGTGCTGATGACGTCACACAAGGACGCGCTGCGATGCCAGAGTTACTTTCCAACGGCTTGTCCCAAAGTAGAAAGCTGCAGTGATACATCTCAGTGGTGAAGTTGTGGGTTGTTTGTACCGCAGCCCGCAGGTACCGCATACAAATGACGTCATATCGCTACATATTCTCATACATGGATCGTAAGACGTCTACACGCACACACACGCATATGTGAGTGAAGACTTGGAAGGCACCGCGGGCAGCGGGTGCCGCACTCCCCGGTACCCCCACTGTGCGACTCGAGCGGGACCTCTGGTTTTTTACTCCAAGCGTGTATTTTTTAAACTGTTCGCTGTCTTCTTTCTCAGCACACTTATGCATATTAATTAATCCGATATCTTGCATCATTAACCGTGGCGCGTAAAGTTACACAACACAATTTTCAGTAACTTTTCACTTTTCAAAACTCGACAACCGTCATTCATTTTTCAGGCAGGCAATCCTATATCATCGTGTTCGCAATGAAGTAACGCTTATTTTGATATTATTTATTCATAAAACTAAAGTGTAAATAACTAGTATCGACTGACCTGTTATACCTGCCAACCAGGAAAATAATAGACAACCCAAAGTTGGCATATTCTACAGGCTGCATACTTTCGGTTGGTACTAAATTTATTCGTGGAACACATGCGTCCAATGTTTAATAAAAAGTCCTTTTAAATCAATAATAGTCTGGACAGAATATTTTTAGCCAATCCACCGATATATGTTATTTTGTAACATTCTGATATAAATTTTATATGAAACCCTTTTCATCCATTTAACAGATGGGCGAAGGTGAAGGTGGTTCTTGATCGGATCTTAGACAATGACAGCGAGCGGAGCCATAGTAACATGGTCTGGTTAGGCATCCATCCATTGATAACGGTACCATAAACAAGTTAAGTGATCAAGTGATATTCAAGTTGTGACTTGCCTGATCATGGGACGATGCGCATGGCCATTGACGTGGCTTGGGCGATGATGCTGCCCGCGTTGACGTTGCCGGTGAAGGCCATGGCCGCGGCCGCCAAGGTGCCCACTCCCACGCCGACCACGCCGAAGCCAAGCTTGGCCAATAGCCACAGACCTTTGCCTGAAAGGACGCAACCATTCTGAATAACGCGGTAATCCATGATTTGATGTATCAATTAGATGCTTTCGTTGAAACTGAAGTGAGAGAGTTCTTACAATGGATGTACTGCGGCTACGTGCACATCACGCAGGCGCTTTTCTTAAATTGTTATGAAATAGCGTTTGCCCGCGACCTGCGTCGACTTTATTCAACGGGAATGAATGTTTATGAAGTTTAAGAAGCAAATAAAGTTTTATTTGTACATTCTAAACCAACCGGTCTCTCTGATTTACGATTTTTTTTAAATACCTACATATTAAATGTAAGTTGTACAAAACCGAACACGCAAAGAGCAAGGATACCTAAGTAAACCTAACTCCTAGTGTAACCCAGCATGGACACGTGGCAGCAACCGATGCGGTACTCCACGTCGCGATCTAAATACAAAGCAATGTACACAATTATTTATTTGGTGAACGTATGGACACGAGCTTCACAGTATTTGCATTTACATAATATACATTTGAGTATATTCTCGGAAGCGCACGCACTACCAAAGCATTTATATGATTACCGAGACGCAATGACGTGTGACAGTTAAGATTCCCACATGCCAGTACTTAATGGTTGCCGTTCACAAATATCCCATTAGTTGCATTTTATGACTCCTACAGCTTATAAAACATCTACGGGATAAGAAAGATGGATCGGATTGTGAGCTGGCGACGTGACGTGTATCTAGCGGCTGGCGTACCTGTGAACACGACGATGCCAGCGAGGCAGTTGACGAGACAGGATGCGAAGCAATTCCCCATGGTGCTGGTATCTTCTCTAGGATGCTGGGACGCTCGGTGTGGTATAATATGATAACAGCTTGAATTATTAATGGCACCGAAGTCTGGCACACGGTGACGGTGATCGAGCTAGCCACAAGTATGCAATGTACTTTATTCAAGCGTAGAAAGAAAGGGAGGGAACAATGCACAATAAACACGCCGGGTGCCGGGTCACCGGCCAATCTTAACTTGGATATTTATGTTTATAGGCTGGCTAGCTAATGTAGGGAGTCGTTCAAGTACGACGTAACTGTGGTCAGAAACGAGTGTGTTATGAAGGTGTTAAAAATATTTCTATTACTTTTTGTTTGTTTTGCCTTTAATTTCATTTGGTCAACCTTACCTGTGTTTGTATTATATATTTGTTTTTGTTTTTACATAAATAACTATGAGTGAAGACCAATAGACAGAACCTTTATAGTTTGATTATATTACATATGTAAGAAGTTACAAAATACATGTATATATTTTATGTGCATCTGGAATAATGTTTATTTTTTAATCATGTTCCAGACCTTCAATTTTTGTAAGTCAATAGGGAATGCTCATCACGCTGAATAACATTTATTAAGGCAGTATTTTCATATCTCTCATAGTTTGACTGGTACTGTTAAGGTTCCACGTCTGGTATTCCGATCTTCAGAATAAATTATAGCTTAGTTGATGCCCAGACTCAATAGCTATACAACAAAAAAGTTTCATTCAAATCCGTTCAGTAGTTCCGGAGATTAGCGTGTACAAACAGACAGACAAACAGACAGACAAAAAATTTTAAAGTCGTAGATTCCTATTCTGTTACTTATTTTACATCACCCTCAATTAGTTTTAGGTAAATATACTCAATGTACAGACACACTGGTTTTACGGTTTTATTATATGTATTGATATGTTGAAAGAATTATTTATTCAAATACAATCCAGGTAATGTGGTTCCGGAGATTACCCTCCACATACACTCAAACTCACCGAATTCGCTGTGACAACCATCTGTTAAAACAAACAACATAGAATATGTTAATACAATTAACGTAGAATACATAATATGTACAAATTATTTACATTTAAAACTAAGTAATTTGTTAAACTAGGTGTAGTACAAAAAGTAAGCAAAATAGAGATACCTAAATGAATAATCAGGAACATGTCCTTAATAAATTACATGTCTAAAATATAACTAACTACTTTCCGTAATACCTGAACACGCCCTGTCATACGTGTTGTAATAAGAATATTTTCTAACGAAAGCCGACGACCGCAGTAGGCTGAGTCGTACGTAAGCATTTTAGTGCTTAACGTTATGTTAATAGAGTTCAGTTTTAATTAGTTTGACTGGCGCACGTTGGATCGCAAAGCAGCCTAGGTGCGTACATTTTGCAAGTTCCCCCGCCATAGACAAAACAAATGTCCGAGCAGCTCGTTGTTGTCGATACCCTTCCTACAAGCGACAGTGCCGCCAAATACGAATTAAATAGGCGGAAAGTACGAAAGCTGAACTCTGATTTCTTATGTAATATATGTTATCTTAATTTTAAATAAATGTGTATTTAGTAGTTTCATTGGCGCCGTGGTTGTTGGTAAATTGTTGCCTGTTTTTTGAGTATTGAAATTTCTTGAAAAACAACAACTGAGACACGATAACAAATGGTATTTGATAATGATGATACATATACAATTATAAGTATACGAACGAACGACAAGACTATCTGGAGATTTCCGCGAAGGCGAGATGTTGATGATACATAGGTTATACTGTATATCGGTGGTATACAGTAGTCGGCAAATAATACTGCCGCCGCTACACCCACTCGCGTTTACTATGTCATTATATAACGATTGGATCCTCTCCCGCAGCTCTGCAGCCTGCTGGGCTTCATCTGCATCCAGTTCTCATCGTTCAGCTCCGCGGCCAAGGGCTCGTACTTCAGTTGGATCAGCATGATCGCCTTCTGGTTCACCGGCATCCTACTGGGCCTGTACCTGTTCCACATCGTGGAGAAGTTCTACAAGATCCCCTGGCTCAAGGTGGAGTTTGTGTTCTGCGCTACGTGGGCCTTCCTCTACATCATCGCTGCCAGCATGGCGGTCACCGCCCACGACAAGCCCCACTCCGCCGCAGCCGTGAGTCCACACGTCACTTACTTACATCCCCACATCTTATCCTCACATAGCGCGTCGTCTGCTTCAAAATGATGTAGAGGTGTTACGTATCCGTGAATATTGCGTGAGTATAAATACTCTTTGAACAAATGGCACCTAGACCTCGTGGACCTCATCGTCACTTAACATCAGCTGAGATTGTGGTCAAGCGTTGGTCTATCTTATGTATATAAAATATCATTACTTCAATCCATCAAAAGAAAGTATGTTGTTGTTGTCGCATCTCTGTGTTGCGGTATGGTCTGACAATAATACTGTAGGTCACATCATTTTCATTTACGTCTGTGTACCTACTTTTGCTACATCACATCTGATGGCAAGTGTCGGAAATGCGTTATAATTCCACTTACTTCCCCAAACGACGAGCAGTGGTAGCAATCTTATATACCTTTAAATATAATCCGGATATCCAAAACGGCACCAACGATTTCGCTGAAATTTGGTATTCGGGAGCGAAAAATCGATCTAGATTAGTCTCATGTCTGGGACAATGCGAGTTTTCATGCGTTTTTCCTTCGCATTATTCGACGCAAAATATGATGGGAAATTTCACGCTGTCAAACATAAATCACTTTAGCCGAGTGGTTCACACGTGTCATTCCGTGTGAGGTATCCGCGTTCAAATCCCGATTGGAAAATTGCTTTTATTTTGGTTTTTTGTGTGGTTTTATTCATTTATTCAAGTTTGTAATTATTATTATCTTAGTGTTAAATTGTTCCACTCTTTATGGATAACTAGGGGCAGAAATAAAGTTTTTGTTTGTTTTTAAAGAATTACGAGCAAAGCTCGGTCGCCCAGATATTATATGTTAATACCACTCTAAAACTTCTCACGCGTCTGCAAATAAATTATTTTTTGTACAAAAGCATGTGTCGAGTTCGGCGCAGTGTGTCGTTCACACGTGCGATACACACCCCAGAGGATATTGTATGTCGTGCTGACGTAACTAGGCTGAGTGGTGTTTGTTAATTAACAATCATCGATAGGTCGCGGTGGGCAGGGGCAGGTCGCGGGGGAAGCATTACTCCCGCGGTCCTACATATTATGATATCTCGTACCTTACCTCTGCACATATCAAAGGTCTATCTTCATAAGAGACACGGGATGATAAGTCTACTCGTGTATTGCGAAGTCTCGTTCGAAACTGTTCGGAAGTACTCGTACATACGCAAAGGCAGGGCAAAGTCTTTACTTAGCGATCGTTTCCATGAAAAATTTGTCGAAAAGAGACCGCCCGTACTGTTATTGAGTTTGATTTTGTAGCATTGTTGTTGTTGTGTGACAGTTCTTCGGGTTCGTGGCGTGCGCGGCGTACGGCTGCGACGCGGTGGTGAAGTTCCTGGCGGTGCGGGGCGGCGGCCTCGCGCAGGGATCCCGCGTCGTGTCCAAGCAGACCACCTCCGAGGTGAACACGCCGCCCCCGCGCGTCGGGTACTAGACGCTGTACGTCACGCACGCACCCGTCTTGCGCAGGACATATACATACAAGTCAACATTACCTACTTTAAATTAGATTGAAATAAATAAATCAATGTTAGCTTTTTCTCCGTCTCCGACAGCAAAACTATGTATGTACTTAATATCTACAATATAAGACGACTATCGTAAAAATGTAATTAAGCGGTAATTATATTTAAAAGTATTTAAATATATGTTTAACCAAAGATTGAAATAAAAATTAGTTTTTTGACGCATTTTATATCGAGTAGAAATACAAGAGAGCTGTGCCGGGGATAGAACGGAAGAGTGAACAGTCGCTGGTAAGTGGTCTCCACAATGTCAGTAAATTTAATCTGAACCGAGTTTTATATGAACTCTGATTTAATAACTAATTTTAATAATGATTTAAAAGTGTTGAAAGAGCGACAAATAATTGTGAAATATATCGTCGTTAATTGAAAGAAAAATGCGTCAAAGATGTATTTTTAAAATGTTCTTGTAACACCCTAGTCGGGTATGAGAGGGCACTGTGTTATAATGAATGTGTATGGAAGCGGCTCAACGGACGATCTGAAGACTTGCATCACGACATGACATCAATCATCACAAAAATTACAATGTATTTTTATAACACTACCTTTTGGTTTTTAAGTAATTTTACGTCTTTTATACTTTTCTAATGTTTTCGGTCTATTTTGAACTGTGTAAAATATATTTTTACGAATTTTAATGAATTATCGATTTTACGAATTTATATATAAGGTGCAGGTTCGTATTATGCATATCCATATGTACTTCTAAATAATATATTTTGATAATATATAACGAAAGAGTTATTTAAGTTTTTATATACATATTTTAAGTCTTTGTACAAATTTTCAACGCTGGTGCACATGTCAAACGCTTTTAAAAATATAATTGAGTATGTTATAGCTTGATGGTTATATATAAAATATATACAGAACATTGTTACTATTAATTTTACACCACTTTTGAACAGAGTAAAGTTAGTCTGTAAAAGTGTAAGTGTTAGGTATTTATTTAAATAATTTATGTTGTTAAATAATGAAGAGAGCTATTAATATATTACTTTATGTACATATAAGGACCTTTTTTGGGTAAAAGTATGAAAAATTACCAAAATTCACAACATACAAGCGTATGTACTTTCAAGTTTGTTTGCCATACGAACAACAACGATAGTTAATATTATATGGAATACTGGCTGTAGGCAGTGAGTGGACTGTGGTTCCTTCTGGACGGTTATCTGGTCACGTTAGATGTCTCCTGGGTTAGTGCGACATGTATGATGACAGGGGACTAGTTATGATGAATGGTGTGTATATGAATGAGATCAAAACAATTGACTACCTTAACTAGACCTTCATTATAATTAGTCCCCTGGTCTGGTGTCATGTTGTATGTAATTAGGGGACTATTTATTGTGAACGTGTGTTTGTCCGACACTTTCGAATAGACATTTCCCAAACATTGAACAATGTGACGTAATAAGCGATTGCTAGTCATAGGCTCTCATCGGCTAAACTAAAACACATTCTTCTATATGAGAATAAGTAGATACCGCTGTGACTAATTGATTTATTCGATTGTTAAATTCATTTTGTGACGTCATTAAATAATTTAATTCAATTTAGAAAGGCAGTAAATAATCTCCTTGATTTGGAATTCGAAATACTCGATTCATTTTGTTTTGTAAGTAATGTTGTTCAGGTAATTGTAAACACTGTCAACATCCTGTATAATGTGTGGGGAGTGGGGGAACCGATTGTTTGTCGCAGTTGGTTTACACAATCAGCTGTTTTATTAAACAGATGCGTTATGTAAAACATTTGAACGATGTGAAAACAGTGATTTTTAATTATTTGACTGCAGAAAATCCATTCTGCAAAACGTCTAAACATGGGTAGCAATTTTGTTAAATGCAACGCAATGGCAAACCAGCTAGACCTTAAAAGTCTAGCGGTTATGTAAGACAGCTTATAAAACAATCCAACTGCGACAAAATACCACACTGCTTTGGGTAGGTATTGGTGTCTGCATCAAAAACCGTTTTACCTAGAAATAAGATTTGTTTTAAGTTAACAAATGCAATTTACCTGCCGTTGATAAGCATTAGATTGTAAGGAGTCTTGTATGGTTTAACACTTACTAATGTGTTTAATGTGTGTGTGTGTGTGGTTAACTATGAGCTAACTTTGTGTACGGCGCTGCACTACTATGCAAAACACGTTGGCGTAAATCATTACATATGGCACACATTTTAAAGCAATTAATACAAACGCCTGATTCTGTGGAAGTATGAATATCTACTGACACTTTGTGGTGTACCTTCCCAAACCTTCTGCACACTCCCACTGTTTTACAGCTCCTGCATAATTCCACTGTTTTACAGCTCCTGCATAATCCCACTGTGTTACAGCTCCTGCAGGCTCCCACTGTTTTACAGCTGCATACTATCACTGTTTTAAAGCTCCTGCACACTCCCACTGTTTTACAGCTCCTGCATACTCCCACTGTTTTACAGCTCCTGCATAATTCCACTGTTTTACAGCTCCTGCATAATCCCACTGTGTTACAGCTCCTGCAGGCTCCCACTGTTTTACAGCTGCATACTATCACTGTTTTAAAGCTCCTGCACACTCCCACTGTTTTACAGCTCCTGCATACTCCCACTGTTTTACAGCTCCTGCATACTCCCACTGTTTTACAGCTCCTGCATACTTCCACTGTTTCAAAACTGAAACATTATACTACCCATGTTTTTGAATCTATATCCACCGATATAGTGTAGTGCTGTACTGGAGAACTTGTTGCATTTGTGTCTTTCTAATAAGCTTTAATATAATATGCGTTAGTTATAAAACAAATTTAACTAGCACAAAACACAACCAACACTCACAACCGTTTGTTCCAATAACGCACACTACGATATTTTTAAGATTTAATAAGAAATGGGGACCGACCGTAAGGGTCTTAATTTATTAATGTACCGAAACTGATGTCTTGAACTTTTCATTCAATAAAAGATTAATGACGATTTGGGATGCGTTATTTCACAATAAACCTAATAAAAGAAGTATTGATTTCATTTGTATATTCTTACGATTAAATCAGGAAATCAGTTTCAGGTGAGTAACATTTAATTCAGCATTAGAGAATAGCCTAGATCGATCAGCGGTGACGAAAAAAGTCAGGAAAAAAAGGTGTACAAATATCATATCTAGCTAATTGCACATATCTGTTACGTGACACTAAACTGTACCAACATGCACGGATCAACTTTACACACAAAAATAAAATGTACCTCTATTTTGTAAAATATATTTGAAAATTTAATATGAAATGTTAATATGTGGCCGTGATATGATGATGATGTGCTGGATGAGAGGGACGGGTTGCGGACATTTGTAAAGTCGTTATAAAATTCGTGACATAAGCAATGTTCCAAGGAATTGGGGGAAGGACCCAAGTTTGACCCAATTTATAATTAGTCTCAGATTCGACACGCCTTTGTCATTATTGTTAATAATGGTGTATTTTTATAAATGTCTGCAATACAAGGGCCCAGCATATTTTGTATTTCACTCAGAGAACAGGGCGACTGCCGGGTTCGTACAGAGTGCCTTGCGACAGACGTCCGCTCTCAATACTGTAATATACATAAGTATTATATTTTAAGGATAAAGTGTTATTGTAATTCAACTCGGTTGTTTCCTTTCAAATCAATCATAGACTTGAACGTATTCTATATAACGATGATTCTGTGAGAGTATGGGGAGACCGCGCCGTGACGCCGGGTTGCGTCCCTCAACTGTTTTACAAGTATTCAGATTGCCGTTGGACGAACTCGCGGCGAGTCCGTAACGTTATGCTGCGGCTGCCCGTGCCCGTGCCCGTGCCCAGTGGACACATTACATGCGATGAAACATCGTGCTTCGAATTTGGTGTCACGGCGACACTCTGATATCGCCCCGATTCTTTCGTCCGTGAAGATGGGGCCGTAAGCTATTTTTATATATTATATCCAATTACATTAATGAAAGCCTGGAAGGTAATTGCCTGCAAAAATACTATATATTCGCTATATTAGTCTGCTGCGTTTCGGTACTCAATGATAACATAGCCACGGTGTCAGTAACTTGAAGCTTGTTAGTGCGAGCGTCCGTCATACCTGGTCATACAAAGCCCAAACCCGGCGAGACAAAAGCAAAAGAAGAATGCGTGGCTCTAGATTAGAACAGGTATGTTCTCTCTTGAGGACATTCCGAGTTGCTTCGAATTAAAACAAAATACACGATTGTTATATATTATTTATTTGTCATAAATTGATTGGTGATAAAGATATAATAACTGCGCGTGGGTAAATAAGAATTATTAAAGTATAAATAATCTGCGCTCCGCTTCACAGCTTGAGCCGCTTGATCTCCTCCATTTTAAAGTCGGTCCTGCAACGACAACAGCGGGTTAGTCGTATTCTCCGAACTCTTTAGATTTGGAAATTATATGTTTGGTTCTTTGCTAAGAAAGCTGCTTCTGTGAACACAGCAGCATTATGTTTTACAACTCGCCACTTTGGATTTCAGTTTATTGTCAGAATTACCACGAGAAGTTGGTAGTAACGTGTACTAATACATACTAGTGTTATAGAGTGCGGAAGTATGTTTGTCCTTACATTTAGTCGCTACGGAGTCAGAATGACTTGATTTTTTTGTATAGGGACAGTTTGAGAAAGAGACAGGCTACTGTTTGTCCTGATGGATCAAGTAGTAGCCATAGGAAGTCGTGGACAAACACTTGTTACAAATATGTTGTTACCTGCGCGCCAGTATCAGCTTGGCATCGTTGGGCGCCAGCCTGGCGCTGGGCAGCAGTGCGTCGTGCGCGTGCTGCGGCCGCTCCAGCGCGAGCAGCGCGGCCGCCTGCGTGAGCCGCGCGCACCGCTCCCGCGCGCCCCCCGCCGCACCGCCCGCCCACGACGCCAGCCGGCGGGCGCGGCGCTCCACGCACAGACCACCAGCCTTACATAGTTTATTACGTTTAATGAGCTTGTACTTGGATAGCAGTGTGATAGGTGTGTGTGATAGGTGTGTGTGTGTGTGTGTGTGTGTGTGTGTGTGTGTGTGTGTGTGTGTGTGTGTGTGTGTGTGTGTGTGTGTGTGTGTGTGTGTGTGTGTGTGTGTGTGTGTGTGTGTGTGTGTGTGTGTGTGTGTGTGTGTGTGTGTGTGTGTGTGTGTGTGTGTGTGTGTGTGTGTGTGTGTGTGTGTGTGTGTGTGTGTGTGTGTGTGTGTGTGTGTGTGTGTGTGTGTGTGTGTGTGTGTGTGTGTGTGTGTGTGTGTGTGTGTGTGTGTGTGTGTGTGTGTGTGTGTGTGTGTGTGTGTGTGTGTGTGTGTGTGTGTGTGTGTGTGTGTGTGTGTGTGTGTGTGTGTGTGTGTGTGTGTGTGTGTGTGTGTGTGTGTGTGTGTGTGTGTGTGTGTGTGTGTGTGTGTGTGTGTGTGTGTGTGTGTGTGTGTGTGTGTGTGTGTGTGTGTGTGTGTGTGTGTGTGTGTGTGTGTGTGTGTGTGTGTGTGTGTGTGTGTGTGTGTGTGTGTGTGTGTGTGTGTGTGTGTGTGTGTGTGTGTGTGTGTGTGTGTGTGTGTGTGTGTGTGTGTGTGTGTGTGTGTGTGTGTGTGTGTGTGTGTGTGTGTGTGTGTGTGTGTGTGTGTGTGTGTGTGTGTGTGTGTGTGTGTGTGTGTGTGTGTGTGTGTGTGTGTGTGTGTGTGTGTGTGTGTGTGTGTGTGTGTGTGTGTGTGTGTGTGTGTGTGTGTGTGTGTGTGTGTGTGTGTGTGTGTGTGTGTGTGTGTGTGTGTGTGTGTGTGTGTGTGTGTGTGTGTGTGTGTGTGTGTGTGTGTGTGTGTGTGTGTGTGTGTGTGTGTGTGTGTGTGTGTGTGTGTGTGTGTGTGTGTGTGTGTGTGTGTGTGTGTGTGTGTGTGTGTGTGTGTGTGTGTGTGTGTGTGTGTGTGTGTGTGTGTGTGTGTGTGTGTGTGTGTGTGTGTGTGTGTGTGTGTGTGTGTGTGTGTGTGTGTGATAGGTGTGTGTGTGTGTGTGTGTGTGTGTGTGTGTGTGTGTGTGTGTGTGTGTGTGTGTGTGTGTGTGTGTGTGTGTGTGTGTGTGTGTGTGTGTGTGTGTGTGTGTGTGTGTGTGTGTGTGTGTGTGTGTGTGTGTGTGTGTGTGTGTGTGTGTGTGTGTGTGTGTGTGTGTGTGTGTGTGTGTGTGTGTGTGTGTGTGTGTGTGTGTGTGTGTGTGTGTGTGTGTGTGTGCGTGCGTGCGTGCGTGCGTGCGTGTGTGTGTATGTGTATGTGTATGTGTGTGTGTGTGTGTATGTGTATGTCTCTGTGTGTGTGAGTGATAGGTGTGTCTGTCTGTGTGTGTGTGTGATAGGTGTGTCTGTCTGTGTGTGTGTGTGTGTGTGTGTGTGTGTGTGTGTGATAGGTGTGTCTGTGTAAGCGACTAAGGGAACAATATTTAGGAGATGGGTACAGTACTCGCACGCTGTTTGCCCCTCTAAAGTTAGGCTCTCCGTGTATTATTTTCGATATCAACTATCCCTAGATGACATAAAACACTAGGACATTTCTTTCCCCTCGCTAACTTGCCTTGCCTCCCACTTATACGTTAATAATTGATACTTCGCGGTCTTTTGTGGCTAACTTCAGAGGGGCAAACATAGTATGCGAGTACTTTAGCAGCGTACTCCTGTACAACGACGAGTCAGTGAGCTGAAGTGTCAATAGGCGGGACCGAAGACTTAGTCGCAGGTAGTCGCTGGATGCAAGTGTCTCGGACCCGGTCAATGTGGCATACAATGGAGGAGGACAATGTCCTGCGGTGGACGTTTCCCGGCTGATGATGATGGCACGTCTGCTAAGCGTCTCGCCTTCAGTTTACATGTTCCGCTCCCACTGTTATTCCTGTTTTTTATTTTAGCCAGGATCTACAGCGGTACACTTGAAACGCGTCCACTGAAGGTGGATGAATTTCCTACGGACTCTAAAGCTATCTTCAGACTCGTTTAGAATAAACAAATAGGGTGGAGTGGGAATGTCTTTACCACTTAGCTTAGCCATAGCCATAGGGGGATGGCGCAAAATCGAAAAATCAACCATAAGGTCACCTACTCCTCGTTAGATAGTTACCCGGTCGTATTGATGGTGCAGGAGTCGTGCCTCGGCGCGCGCGGCAATGTCCGCCACGAGGGCGACGAGGAGCGCGTCGGCGGCGCGCGGAGACAGGTGCGCGCGCGCACTCTCCGAGAAGGCGTCCAGCGCGGCCGGCAGCGCGTCCACGTCCTCCTCCAACTCCTCTGTAACACCAGCCCAACACACGGTACAATCACCGACACAGAACATTGCTGGCTGCAGTCGCTGTAGGAAAAGGTGAGCCACGTTGAAGTGGATAGCTGCTTGTATATACATTGTCAGAACCTGGCATTGCCAGTGGACATGTGCTCGCGGCGCGGCTTCTTATACACACTATGTATACACGGATACAATTTGAAGCCGGAGGTCCCGTGTTCCATTCCTAGTGGGAGTAGCTATCCACACACGGTTAGGTTGGTGGAAGGGAATTTTAATCTCCGCCTGGCCACCATAATTATATAAAGCCGCTGTGTATGGACCTGGATCTGCTCCTGGATCAGCGACGATCTCCGCCCAGGCCATGACTCGTGGCTTGAGGGCCGCCTTGATTCCTGCCAGCGCGAGGTCGTGCGCGGCCCGGAAGGCTGCGGCTGCTGCGCCCAGCCCCCCGGCGCACGAGTGCAGCTGGTCCCGCTCCCGCCCGCTGCGGTACAGGGGCTCTGCGTCCGCGCACGACTCCGCCGCGAGACGCTCCGACCACTCCGCACCAGACTCCGCTTCACTCATGTGAGCCTGCAGCACGACATCGACATGCAATCAAAATGTTTCATATTACAGTGTACAACTATTTCACAGCTTTAGTAGTAAAATATATGATAAAAATGTCTGTATGAATCACATAATTTCGTTAATAAGTCCGGTACTACATTTAATCATCTGTTTACTCTCGGAGCTATGACACATCTAGCTCCCAAGCTAGATTACTCTGTGCTATGGGAGCCAGTGTTGTAGTGCAGCTTTAGGTGTAGCAGATTGTACGATTATAAAAAATTTCGGTCTAGTCTTATCGTTTTACAGTGTTCATGATTTTTTAGAATTAAGAATTCATTGATTATGAATGAATCACCTTGTGTGAGTACCTTATCTTAGGGATTTCACAATTTTGGTTGGGAATCACATCACACCGCATCACCATCACAATCGGCTATGTAAGTCCACTGCTGGAGATAAGTCCCTCTCACATTGCTACGTCTGATTTTACTGACAGGCGGATTGGTGACTGTAGTAACATGATGTGGTTCTATAGTCAGGTGTTGCTGCTCAGCTCCTGAATGTTTACGAGACCCGCGGGATGATATGCGGTGGTCACATTCTAAATGATGTAAAGAGTTCGTCACGATTTTTTGAATAAGTTGTGTTTGCCCGTCACTAGATGTTCTTTACAATGATTAAAACAAACAAATTCTGCATCAAACTTTATTAACCAACAAAACATGTATTTATGATCACACAGGAAGTACATAAGTAAGCTACGAGTAGCTTTGATCCTTACAGACGTTGTCTACGGCTAACGATCCCTGATCGTACACGTAACGGTTTTATGCATTCTAACATGTATCAGAAAAAGTCCTTCTTTGACATACGTATAAAATATGAAACAGAAGATCATTTCGAAACAAACCTTCCAAATTCAAAACTAGAAATCAATACTCTTGGCAGTGTCATTAAGCAGCACCTCATCCACACTAACTCCCTTTGGATGGCACCTTTCCCTGAGGTCACCAGAGTACCACCACATCCTGAAGAACTCGTAGTGGCTGCGCGTGGAGACCCTGCGGTTATTGTTGAGTAGTGCGCACAGGTCGCAGAGTCCACGCCTGAAGTCCACGCGGTGGAAGGTGTAGTGGTTCCTCCATCGGTGGAAGCTCTGCATCACGCCAGGGTTCCGGATCACGTAGTCCATGTAGGCGGACAGCTTGTCCGGGGTGTAGTTGCGCGCGTCCATGTACGACCCCGGAGGGAGGAACCTGACGAGGAACGGGAGGTCGGAGTCAATGTTGGGATATTCATAATCCGGCTCGAAGGACCAAACTACATTGCAATTTTGTTTATTTACACAAAGATAGGTTAAAATATAATGAAATAATTTTGTGCGAGTACAAAATATGCTATTGGCAAATGTAATATCTTGGCATCAAATAAGTTGTAAATTTTATACTAAACATTTATTAGCTCAAATATAGAGAGGAATTAAAATTTCTAATGTAATTATCAGTATTTTTCAAACTTCTAAAGACTTGACAAACTGGGTTAGGTCTTCTTGGCACATCGTATTCATGAGAAGTGACTTTAACCAACACAGTGCAGTACCTGTGAAACAATTCATGTTGTACACTCACTTGCGGTAGTCTGCGGCTCCGTGCAGGACGGGCACGGCTCCGTTGCTGTACGCGTCGAGCACGAGGTCGCTCACGTAGTCCTCGGACAAGCTGTCTTCATAGATCAACATGAAATGGTAATCCCTGCCGATTACATCCGGGTCTTCCTTAGGAAGCCTGTGGTACCAACAGTCACTGTATATATCAAACTGGAGGCCATCGGTCCTGAGCTGTCTCCGCAGCTTTTTCGTATACGCTTTCTTATCGTGATCTCTATCGCTGCGGCAAGTCTTAATGAACATTGCCAAGGGTATCTTATCAGGTTTGAACTCTGCGGGCTCATCGCTGCGTAGATGCGTCACGTTCGAACGCCAGCGGACGTTTCGACGCGGCGCTACGACGTTCCCATTCAGATCGCGGACTTCGAAATATGGCGTCGATATATCCGAGGACAGCTTGTACGACCAAGTCCAATTGATGAACCGGTCGAGTTCAGGGTTGCATATCTCGTGCGCGTCGGAGGGGCTCATACCAAAGAACACGTACTTCTGCGTGGCGCGCCTGCGCGTCGGTAGATCCACCTCGTTCAGTCTGCGCCAGAGCATCAAGAGCGATATGTTGACGATGACCGCGTCGAAGTTGCGATAGTCTCCACTCAGGAGATTCTTATTTTCAGTTATGAAGCAGTTTTCGAACGAGCACCCTCTGCTGTGGAACGGCTCCCGGCCCTCACCAAACGGATTGGGTTCTCTCACGCTATCGAATGTCCACCAGAGAATGAATTTAGTTTGATTCAACGACTGTTGTTCAGCATCTGAGTGCTGGTGGCGCCTACGAATGTCATCATGTACGCGATGCGTGCGGGTCCCTGCGATGACGGCGGTGTGCAGCGTGTAGATAGCCAGCACCGCGTAGGTCAACAAGAACGTGAAGCTGATCGTGAAGAACACTTTGGCGCAGGTTTCCGTTTTGAATAGGAGCATGTCTTCCCCGCGCCGACATCACAATGACAGCGAAGATTTCATCTCGAAACATGTACCGTGAAATGTCACAGATTCGTGGAATGGACAGAAGTAACGCACACAACTTCAGTAGCCGACCAGCAGTTGCAAACTACAGTCAAGACAGATTTTATGTTTATAACGTAGAGAAAACTTTAACCCGTATCACAACAACAACAACGTATCAAAAATAGTCCGTTTAAGGCGTAATATAAAAATTAAAACTTATACATGTATGGTTGGTTATGTACTGAAGTCTTTCTTAACCGACTTCGTTTAATTTGTTTGTAGTGTCGCTTATAAGCCGTTATGTTGGATTTAACAAGACAACATATAACCCGTGGAAGAGCACGACGCCTCTAATGGTACCTTACATGTCACAATGCGTCGAGTAGTTTACGGGATATATCGGAACAGGTGATCACATACCTATGTAACCTGATAAACTCATTACCCTCCTTTTGACTAGGTATGTATTTGTCAACTTTTGTATTTTGCAAACTACGTGTTTATTTTTCAACGAAGAGTATATCGAGAATGAAGTATGGCAACGGCTACTCAACAAATCCGTTAGCGATATAATTTATTATACGAGGGGCATACCGAAAAGATCGGTAATCGAGTACTTTCGATTTAATTAGATTAAAAACTCTTTTTGATGAATAAACACTGGTTAGTTGAAAATCGAATACAATTGACAGAATTAAAAAAAAAATTTTTTTTAAAGAACAATATCAGTTTGAAATTGATAGGTCGATAAAAAAATGGAGCTTACAAGAGAAAGTTTCCGTGCCATAATTTTTTACAACTTTCGACGAGGATTATCTCAGGGACAATGTCTCGCTGAGCTTATATCTATATTCAAGAGTGAAGCGCCTAGCCAGACGACAATATATCGCTGGTATTCTGAATTCCGGCGTGGACGTGCTTCTCTTGGCACCGTACCTTCCACAGGCCGGCCAAAAACAGCGGTTACACCAGAAAATGTCGCTGTTGTGCGCCGAATGATACAGGATGACCGACATATTACATATGAGCAGATTCGGGCTACTTTAGGGATAGGTATGACTGCGATACAAACTGTTTTACATGGTGAACTGGGAGTGAGAAAGCTAGTTTCCCGCTGGGTGCCCCATAATTTGTCCGAAGAGCAAAAGGCGGCTCGTGTCAATTGGTGCCGGTCTACTCTGCAACGCTTCAACGGAGGAAAGTCAAAAGCAGTTTATAACATTGTCTCTGGTGATGAATCATGGATCTATTCATATGAGCCAGAAAGAAAGCATCAGTCGGCTGTCTGGGTCTTCGCAGGTGAGATCAAGCCAACAAAAGTTGTCCGCTCTCGCAGCGTATCGAAGAAAATGGTCGCTTCGTTTGTCGCGAAAACAGGACATGTAGTCACAGTTCCCTTAGAGGAACGGAGAACGGTTACCGCTGATTGGTATACAACGGTTTGTTTGCCACAGATGATATCCGAACTCCGTAGAGGTAACCCGAAACGACGCATAATCCTCCATCACGATAATGCGAGCTCTCACACCGCTCAGAAAACAAGCGAGTTTTTGAAGCAGGAAAACGTTGAATTAATGGATCATCCTCCATACAGCCCTGATCTGAGTCCCAATGATTACTTTACATTCCCTAGAATCAAAGATTTATTGCGTGGTCAGCGGTTTCAAGGTCCAGAAGAAGCAGTGGAAGCATACAAATCGACGATTTTGACCATGTCAACTTCGGACTGGAATTGCTGCTATAATAATTGGTTCGAACGAATGCAAAAGTGCATTAACTGCAACGGAGAATACTTCGAAAAGCAATAAAAATAAATTTAGTTATTTCCTGTATGTATTGTTTTATATTCCCGATCATTTCGGTATGCCCCTCGTATTTATAAAATGAAGCTTATAATTAAGATGGGCTTATCAGAAATCGTAAAACGTTAAATAATTTTTAAAAACTTCACAAAAAGTTGATTCCGATACCGGGAATCGAACCCGAGCCTCCTGGGTGAGAGCCAGGTATCCTAGCCACTAGACCATATCGGATGATACGTGGTGCGACGAAAATTACTACCAGTTGGTTCGAACAATTACAATTCGTAGTTATATTTGATATACAAACGTGTTCTACTACAGCGATCTATCGCAATGGTTTGGGTTATTTTAAACAATCGGTATCTACCCTAAATAATTGTATGATATTAACATTTTCGCATTCATAAGTCGATTCCCAACAAAATTTCTTACTAAAGTTATTTTGCCTTAATCTTTTTATTTATTTAAACAACTTATTGTACACATAAAAATATAAACAAACACACAAATAACAGAGAAAATATATACAAAACGAACAGGTTATTTCTATAAGAAATTCCTTACAACAGTCCTGGGTCAAGAGAGGAATAGTGAAGAGAGGAGGGCCATTTAATATAACTAAATACAATATACGATTACTTAAATACGAGATACAAAATATTAACATATATCAATAGTCAAAAATACATACATACAATAATATATTAACTTATGAACTGCTCGTAAGCGACAGAAAACTGACACGTGGTCATATTTTCGCACCCCGAAGGACATCTCCCAATAGGACATCGGAATAATAAGACAGCGGGATGAAGATCTCAAACGTACAACTTCGTAGCAACGCATAAGTTTTATATTTGCACACTTTTGAGTATTGTTCGAAACGCCATCTAGTGGCCGGTAGCTGCTGCAGTTTACTTTCTCAAACATTATAACATTTTGTTGTAAATGTTATTACATCACACAATAAAGTTGTATGTGATTGAAATAAATCTCCTGCCATTGTAATCCAATGTCTTATTTTTAGGTAATTACCTATGACAGCCAGCTCTGCTGTCATAGCAGATGACAGAGCACGCGTGCGTGTACAGGGGCATTATGTGTGTGTTAGCGTCAAGGTGATTCGTATATTTAAATATACTTTTAAAAACCAAGTTATAAATCTTTGGGATAATAGAGATGTAGTGTGAAGCTTCGTCTGCCAGATATCGTGAGTCTTCACGGAACGATCAATAACATTGTTTGTTGTGCAAAGCGAGGGGCGTGCGCGTGCGCAGCGCACTTCTCACTCCGAACATTGTTTACAAATACACAACGCGATACTTGCATTCCCGCAATTCCACAATATACCACTAGTAAATTGTATAACAATAGGGATGATGACAAAAAAAATTTTATTCCCTCATTCGAGAGACCGTGTGAAGAGATAAATGGCCTTGTCAAAGATTTTTCGATACGACTTATAGTTTTCCTAATATAACCCGTCGAAAAGTGATTTTAGTCACGCGGTGCAAAAACGCTCCATACAAATCGGTACCTAGGCGTGACGTCACGGTTAAGTATTAAAGTATAGATAATGTATGAAACTTTTAACAATATTTTAGTTATCTCGTAAAATAATGTTTTTATGTGACCATTCCCTTACTTAAAAAATATTCACAATGTAATTACAAAACAAAATGTAAAATAAAAAATTTTATACGAGCAAGTTGGTTTTTTGGAATTTTTGCGGGCTTTATAAGTGTAAAAGTCCAGAAAAAATTAAATAATATTAGATATTTTAAATTTTATAGGAGCTTTATAATGACCTTTATGGTTTAAAATACAATTTGGCCCCAATCTGATTTGGTGTCATCTAGCCTATTGTATTTAAGTAATGTAGTGTATGACAGTAACTGCCGACGTTTCAATGACGCGAAGACAAGTATTGTAGGGTGAAAAATAGTAGACAGTGTGCTCACCAGGAACAGCGCCCGCTGCGCGTCCACGTCCCTGTTGAGCCTGACCGCGATCGCGTCCAGGGACATGGGTGGCGCGCCGGGCGTCGCCAGGGGCAGCGGGTCCGGGGGCGGCGCGCGCAGCCAGCGCCGCAGCGCGCCCGCCACCTCCCGCTCCAGCAGCGCGGACACCTCGTTCAGCACGACGCACGCGCCCTCCACGCTCCCCGTGGACAGGCTGCGCCTGCGCAACACGCACACGCGCGTCAGTGCACAGTGCAAGAGGGGACAACACAAGCTGCCGTCGGAGGGTTACAGTTGTTGTACGAAGTTAATATAATGATAGTAGTTAGATTATGTCAAGATGATTCCACTGTTGTCGATAAATTACAACCTAATTAATTTAAACAAGTACCTAATGAAATTTGGATATACTTAAAAAAGTCCGAATCGAGAGAAAACTTCGAATGCTATTTTCAGTCATGTAACACAGCAATAAAGGGCGGGGCGCAGCGCGGGGGAGGGGGTCAACTGTCAGTCAAAGTACATTGTTTGTGAAAGGTAGTTTACAATAATTAAATTTTGAAAATTTAATAATATGGAGAACAGATATATTGATCGCTATTTGCTACCTACTACGGCATACAAATATTACATCTACATTGAGGCGCTGTAAATGCCTAAATAATTTATTTATATGATACAAAATGGTAAAATAACAAGAAAATATACAAAAAATTATTGCGCAATAAATATAATTATCTTTGTAGAAAAAACGTATCTTCTATATGTCTCTGGTACATGAAGTGTCACGGGTCGTACCTGATCACCTTCCTGGCGATGAAGAACACGTCGTCCACGAGGCTGGAGGAGGAGGCGCCCGGCTGAGGAGACGACATCTTCAGCGCCTTGCTGACACTCTCCTCCAGGAAGTACCTACGACACGACGTACAGTCACACGAGGATCATCAACAGCCTATATACGTCCCCGCTGCAGGGCGCAGGACTGTACACACGAGGGTAGTTGTCATTACGAAAATTAAAAATGTCACAAAATAATTAATTAAAAATTACGACTAATTTCTTAAATTTAAATACTACACCTAGTCTATACAATCTCGATTTGTTACGGTTTTTAAATATAATTATGCAGTTTTAGTTGTGGACTGGCGGTGTTTTTTTATGTTCGCCTGGTAAGAGAGCCTCAGAGAATTTGTACGAAAGTCTGCACAAAGTTATCTAGCAGGTTTCAGCAACTCGACGTCCTGCTATTTTCCGTGACGGGGTGGTTTGCCTTATTCATGCCAGTTCAGCTCCAGCAGTGAGCCCAGCAGCTTATTTATGCTGTTGAAAGCCTCTGATAGACCGCGCTCTGTATAGGCACATGATACTATTTATGTTGGGAACGTTCTTTCATCAGGCACATCACTGGCTGCGTACCTCTCTAGTGCGAGGTAGTGTCCCAGCAGGTCCTGCGCGGTGCGCGTGAGGTCGCACTCCGCGATGATCTTCTCCACAGCATCCAGCGCGGCCTGCTTCTCTGCGTCGGGCAGCGACGCCGCGTCCACCTGCCGTATACAAACACGGTATTTTTATAAGTCAAAAATATGCTGCAAATAAAATAATAAAAATAAGTTTCAGAATGTACAAATGAACTCCTTTCGTACGATATCCCACTTGACTAGTGACTCCGCTTTGAAATTTCGACCCAATTTTTGTTTCCTTTTAAAACAAATATTTTATGTTTAATTATTTAACTCACGGCTCATTTCAAGCCGATAGTATTAGTTGTTCCTGAGATAATCAGATGTGACGGATATACAGACGAACACCAGAATAAGTTTGTAAGGATTCCGCTTTTCGTTCGGATATTGGGTACCTTAACATAGCTCACTAAAACAGTTGAGTGTGGAGAAGTGTTCACCTCTGTCTTCCTCCTGAGGAACGAGAAGTACATCCGCAGGGTGCAGATGATGAGTGCTAGCTCGGCGAGCGCGGGCTCCGCCCCCAGCGCTCCGCCCGCGCCCGCCCGACGTCCCGCGACCCCCTCCAGCCGACGAGACGACACCAGCTCCGTGTACACGCGACGTGCGCCCGCGCACACCTGCACAACACAAAGTAAAAGAACGGATGGCCAACAGATTTTCATCAAACACAGCTAAGAAGCATTCTGTTGATCCAGATTTCTAAATTCCAAAACCCCGCAATGCAATCGATTTATCCGTTTGAGAGCTACGATGCCACAGACAGACATAGTCACTATGCCTGAGACCATTCACTGTAAAGTTGTCAGTATTATTATTGATTACAGCTCCATCTGTGGGTAGTGTGTAGTTAACAATGTAACACTAACGGCAGGCTGTATGAGTCGTATCGCGCGCGTGAGCTTGCCGGGAGCTGGGTGCGTGGCCACGGTGCGTGCGCGCTCGATGCACGCGCCCCCCGCCTCCAGCAGGCGGGTGAACGCGTCCGCGAACACCGCAGCCCCCGAGTGGGAGTCCGGCACCACGCACGCGCGACGGATCGATCCCTCCGCCTGCAACACAAACACTGTTAACTGTCTGTAAGAGGGAGGTCTCCACCAGGAAACGAGGTGTGCGGGGGGAAGGGTATAGAGAAGTCCATGCTGATTGGCCAATTCGAACTTACGCCATGTCATGAGTGGTTGGAACCAAATTATAAGATAAAAGGTCTGATGTTGCCAGTGGCTGCGTGTGACGTCCAATTACCTGATGTGCTAGGAACTTGGCTAGCAGGTCGACGCCCTGGTCCGCGCGCCCTATCTGCGGGAACAGCTTGAACAGACGCTGTACGCTAGCCTCGTCCTCCCGACGCGACGCCTCCTCGAACCTGATAACGCACAGACACACTAGAGTTCGTTTCGTCAATAGCTCTATCAGTTTATTGACCTTGTCTAAATACAACTCCACCTGTAGTTTCCACAGTACCACAAGTATTCGTTGAATTGAGACTCCAATGATGTGTTTGTCAGCAGAATTGTTCTTTTATGTACCATACTCTGGCCACACTCCATTCAACCATATTCATCGATCAAATATTCCCGCATAGAATGATACTTTGCTAAAATATTAAGATGATTTGGGTAAATGTAGAATCGGGAAATAAGTATAATTAATATGTAACTTTATGGTAAATTACAATTTTAATTTTTAAAATTTTCTTAAGAGGGAACAGCAGATAAAAAATTTCATATGAAATTAAGGGTTTGGGATATAGCTGTTTTCTCAACGAAACGTTAGCCAAATTCAATCATTTTGATCTTATTCTCTTTATCAAAGAATAATCTAGGCCCGTTGGTTTTGCTTTTTTCAATATTTTGTCTACAATTAGAATTATGGGCATCTCAAAACTCAAAATTTCAGAAAAAATTTCTTTCAACTTATGGTACTCATTATTTAGAGTAAACGTAACATTTTCAGAAAAAGCAAAACCAACGGGCCTAGATTATTCTTTGATAAAGAGAATAAGATCAAAATGATTGAATTTGGCTAACGTTTCGTTGAGAAAACAGCTATATCCCAAACCCTTAATTTCACGGCAAAACTAGGCAAATACCAAAAAAAGCTTCAACTGTCCTTCTCGCACAGTTCGGTTCGGGAGGCAGAGTACACTATATCACAACTATATACTGTGTATTATATGTATAAAAATAAAGTAAGCATGCATTAGTGATGTCAATAAGCTTTATCGATTTTTTCGACTAATAGTGGTGGGAAAAATATATCGATAGATACCCTTTCTCTAGCTATAATGGTTTTACCTGTTAGTTTTAATGTTTAGATTGATCTAAATAAACAAATATAAAGACAAATAATTCTAAGGAAATTTATTTTATCTCTAGAACAGAACATTTTCCCTGAAATTCTTAGTTGTTGTTACGTTTTGTTACGTGTAAATAATTAAATATGATTTATGAATAAGTGACTTATGTTTCAAATATTTTTTTAATGTTAAAGTTCGAGTCGGACTCGCATACAAAGGGTTCCGTACCACTGTAAAATATCTAAACAGAAAAAAAACACAGAAAAAACATAACATTTATTGCATGGACATCCGTTTATTTATAACTTTTTTAAAAGCTTTTTTATATTATTTTTTGTTATTTATTATTATTGAAAGTCTTGAGAGAGAACGAGAAGTTATATGGACATCGCATGTACAAATCGCTACGGAGACTATATGACCCGACACTTTACTGAAGATATCCCGGAGATCAGCCAGCAAGAGCTTGAAATGGCTCTCCAACAACTCAAAAACCGGTCAAGAGCAAGTCGGACTCGTGCACCGAGGATTCCGTACAGAATATGAATTAATGACATACTGAAAATCATAAATAATAGGTACGGTAATATGCACCCAACAATGCTCTACCGAAAATGAAATTCTAAGCTAAATTACATATTACGAAGTTAAGTTTGTAAACATTAAAAAATCAATTTTACTGTGTTACAATTAAAAAATTCAGATTTATTCCTATGGTTGTGCTGTAAAAGCTTTCTTCTTGCCAAATTTCAAGACATTAGGTCAACGGGAAATACCGTATAGATTTTGGGTTCATTGCATTTTGTACGGAAATGGTCTAAAATACAGCTATATCTTTTTATTGCGTTGACCTATAAGTTTCATTATTTGACAGATCTAAGGGACAGCAGACTGGAGTATTCGATATCACAGTGATCCTATAAGGATTCCTTTTTTCCTTTTGAGGTACTTAAAATATAATAGTATAATATGAAGTATGACAGTAGGAAATACGATAGATTTCGACGATATTATTATTCATGTCGACAAATAAAAACTTGAAATATTTTTTCCCAGTTATACATCTCATACACTTAAGACGGGATTTTTAACTCGTCTATTCTATTGTGTGAGGTGTCGTGAAATTACAGTTTTTTAACCGACTTCAAAAAAAGAGGTTATCAATGCGACCTGTATGTATGTAATATTTCCAGAACTGCCCAGTTTTCATATATGTTAGTCTATACCAGCTTCTAAAGAAGTGTGCCAAATTTCTAAAGTGTATGTTTATTTGTCCTCGCATATATCCGGAACACACACACAAAAGAAAAACACACATAGGGTTCGTGGATTTCAACAAAGCATTCGACACACTCGAACATAGATTTATCTGGGACGCACTGGAAAAACAAGGCGTACATGCAAAATACATAAGAATACTGAAAAACATATACACAAAAAGCACCGCACAAGTGAAGCTAGAATCTACAGGCGAAGAATTTTCGATTGAGAGAGGGGTACGCCAGGGAGACCCAATTTTACCAAAAATATTTTCAGCTATCCTGGAAATGATATTCACAAATCTGGATTGGACGAATAAAGGACTAAATATAAATGGCAAAAAGCTGGGTCACCTACGCTTTGCAGACAACCTGATCTTACTTTCGGAAAACCCGAAAACCGTACAGACAATGTTCCAACAGTTAGCGGAAGAGAGCGAGAAAGCAGGCCTGTCAACGAACTTAACGAAAACAAAAGTAATGTCAAATTCCTCACAAACAGAGCCCATAACAGTAAATAATGGAGAAATAGAGTATGTAGAAATGGACAAGACTAATAACTGAATGGCAACCACGAGATAGCAAAAGAAAAAGAGGCAGACAGACTAGAAGATGGGAGGACGACATCAGACAAGTGGCGGGTCCAACATGGACCCGCATAGCGAAAGATAGAATAGAGTGGAAATCCTTAGAGGAGGCCTATGTCGAAAGACAAGCTGAAATGTAGAAACGACCGGTTACTGATACTTAATATAAAAAGATAAGTAACGTATAAAGTAAGCATATTTTTAAGAAAATTGTAACAAAAAATTAGTTCAGCAATAAAGGCTATTTTATTTAATTTATTTTTTATATATCCGGAACTACATGTTCGATTTAAATAATCCCTTTTTTGTTTACCTAGGTATTGTAAAACTTAGGGAAGACTGCAAGTTTCATCAAAATCGGTTCAGTAGTTTTTGAGACTGGGAATGTTAAGTGTGTATTTCGGCGTTGCAGTGCAGCAGAGCAAATTTAAAATTAATGTTTTAACTGTACTGTAATCTGTATGCCGAATAAATTATTTCTATTCTATTCTATTAGTTAAATGTTTGTTACCTCAGAGCTTTTCACTGGGTGAACCGATTTGGATGATTCTTTATTATTTGAAAGCTGATGCTTTCCATGTGGTCCCATTTCAATTTGGTCCGGTTCTTAGAATGGAATCCATGAGAAAACAATATACATCTTAAATTTTCCTTAATAAAAGTAGACTTTTAGGGCAGTTGAAGTCGGTTTCTAGTTCTTTTTGAACGCTTTAACTTGTTAGTCCTTAGACTCTAGCACTCTAGGTACTAAAACACCTCTAGGTCACCTAAAGTATCGTTGGAAGACGAACGTTCGGATATGGTGAAACTAAAAGGTTTCTTTGTTGACCGTAGAACCCTAAAATAGCAACGCCATAATTTATATTGTATTTATATGTGATAGGTACTTACTAGTCAATTATATCAAATACAACCACAGTATGTCGAGACTAAACCAATATGCGAACAATAATTTCTCAAAACGTAAAACAAGGGTTGACGCACGCTCACGTCAAGTTTATTATAATTTTGAAAAATACACTCTAGCCCAGGCGGAGGGGTAGCGACGATGCGCGGCGCGCAGGGGCCTCTTTGGGATGTTATGCAGCGTTATTTGTGCGAGTGAAAGCATGTGAAAGGCTGTATGTGTGCGTACCGAATCGCGACAGCAATAACATATTCAAATACCTACTATTCTACGGAGACTTTGCTTCATTGGCCTCTTAAAGTATTAATCAAAACGCCATCTAGGGACCATTAACTGCTTAAAGGCTACATAGCAGCTAATATTAAAGCTGTACAACTTGATAAAAATTATTCATTTCCCGGCATATATATATATATGTATCCTATTTTTAGGTAATTACTGCTTAAAGACAGATATTATATTCTAAAAGATTATGCGAAAAGAAATGCTGTATGAAATCATTGTGAGAATATTCCTGTTGAGAGTCGTACTCTGTCGTCGGACAACAATACAACGAATACATGTTCGTTGAACATACTTGTTCACCAGGTGGTGGTGCAGCGTGTCGGCGGCCTTGGTCATGGCACGCCTCGGGTCCGGAGCCCCGCGCGCACGCGCAGCCGCTACCGAGCCCGGGTCCATGCTCAGGAACCGAGCAACGTGTGCCGCACCTGATATATATAATAATAAGCATTTTATATCCAATACAGACCTACATTTTTTTAAACTTATATCTAAACATCTTTATTGGACAGTTCAATTTTGGTCAAAGACATCCTCCGATAGATGGAATGAATTCCATTTTTCTCTATCGTCAGCCATTTTTTTTTCACTTGCCATCTGTATAATGTCATCACTCTATCGACGCCACCAGTGGAGCACACATTCTCTCCAGTGTCCGTCATCATCAGTGGCACCTATTCGTCTATTTATTGTTAAAATGTTAATACTATTATCAAATATCATGTCATAATCATTATCATCCATGTCATATCATGTTCAATAAATTAATCTATCTTGGGAACTAACTTTTAGTTTGTTTATTTTTCTTTACATCGTAAAAGAATCACCTCAGTCTGCTACCAAACAGTAGTTTAAATAGTACTGTTTTTTCCAGGATGGAAGGTAGCACAGCCAGTGCCTCATTATTTTGAGGTTTCTGGTTACGATCCAACGGTATCATCACCATCAGGTACGATTAAGGCCAAGTGTAATTACATTTAAAAAATGTATTCAACTGATCCATTCAATTTGGCACAATTACTACTTCTTCTGACTTTAAAATTTTGCCACCATATTTAAAGCAGCACACAGGAACAAGGCAAACAATGTCTCACCAGTTTCATAGTCGTGGGCTTTGATAGCAGCCTCCACGCCAGCACTGCACAGCTGCAGGTCAATCAGGTCATGCACACGGCGCTGGCACTCTGCTACTCGAGACTGTGGATTCAACAACATAGCCAAAATTATACCGGCTAGTTGAGCCAGACGATCTCCCAGAAGTGCACTTGCGATATACCTTAATGTTAAATCAGAAAGATATTTCACATTTGAATTGCATATTTCCCTCTCACACACACTCACTATATGCTGTGAAGAATATTTTTGAGGTGGTCTACTTTTTAGCTGTTGATTTTTGATGATAGAAGGATGTCTAGCATGTAATACAATTATGTATGAAATGTATAACAATTGTTAACAAGTCTTAAAAAAAATGTGTTGCAAAAAAGGAATTTCATTGATTGTTCTTTGGTATTACATATGTTAGTGTTTGTTGAATTTCGACTGATTGAGGTCATATTATTTTTTACACAATTATATATATTTGGAAGGAATCACAGCAGGCAAAGCCAGTCAGATCTGGTAGTAATACAATTTCACCTTACCCGTGCTAGATCTAGCTGTCGTACTTTAGCGCTGACATCCCTCGCGAGTGCTGCAGTCCGCTCCACCATATCGCAAGCGACCTGAGCATCCGTCTTTACTTCGCTGAGTTTGTTGTACGCTTGGCTGGCGGTGCGGAGCCGTCCTTCCAGCGAACATGCCCGAGACAACGCATTTGCCAGAGCTCCATTTACTTCCGACTGGAAAATTAGGTTCACATATAAGTACTGTAGTAAACTTCAATACCCTCTTGATATAAGAGATTTTTAAATGTCGTGTAGCGTATTCTGTCCGCATTTTAAACCGTATTTGCACGGAAGATTGTAAATATCGGTGAGATGAGCTGGCAAGACGAAACTTATCAGTTTATAATAATAAGTATGTACCTCTTCTTTTTCGATTTCATTTAGGGCTTTTTGCAAACCTTCTTCACTGGATACGTCGTACTTCTCCAAGAGAAGTGTTAATGACATTTTTGATCAATTTAAGTATGGATAATTGCTACAAAATGCAATAATTGAGCTTGAGCATCTATAATTTACAAACAAAACAGCTGATTTTTGGGATTATTAAGATGAAGACAAATTAAAACTTGAGAAGACACTTTATTATAATGTCATAAAGTATAAAATTGAATGTGCAATATATGACTTTTATAGTATCTTTTTTATCCTAGGCCCACAGATTACTAAGTATAAATTTAGACTGGAAACATTTTACTTCTTTAATACGTCTTTAATTTTGTAATATATTTTTGATTAGTATTGATTTGCTAATATATTGTATTGTTAGGGTTTACTCTTATAATAATACTTTATACCTTAATTCACATCAAAATTTGACATAAATATGTTTCATAATTTATTCGTAGGGATTTCATAATGCAGATGTGGCAACACGCTACTGACATTTGGCCTAATTTAACATTCCAAAACTAATTCCTAGTTTGCTCTTCATGTATTTTAAAATAAAAATAAAACAATATTTTATTAAAGCAAGCAGTGAAGTAATTATACCATGAGTACACACTACAAAACATTTAGTTTATTATTATTATTTTAAATTTTTGGCTTAGTTATACACTTCTTAAGTATAGCACCGGTATCATTTTTGTATCTGACGTTTTTGACATCCGAAAGTAGTATGATTGGAACGCACTTGAAAAAATTTCAATGTAACAAAATTGGGACGATGCAGTTTTTGCTATAGTAAACATAAAAATTCAGTGAATAGAAAAATCAATGTTGCGTTAATAATTATCACACGACAACCTCGGGGTGTAACTGAAGTTTTGCGCTCATCAGACGGAAGTTTTCGTGGTGCAGTTTAGATAAATCGTTAAAGGTATGTACGGGGTAAAGACCACTGACATTTGCATAATTCATGTTGTATTGGCCAACAGGAATGGTATTTGGTTGTTTTGTTAGTGTTTCGTGTACAGTGGTGGTGTGTTTGGTTCCAGATTGACTCCGTGTGGGGTTGGGCTTCGCCCCCGCTGCGTTTGCAGCTGGGAAACGCGCGCGGACATAAAAGGTGACTGAACTTGTCAATCAAAAGTTTTTCATTCAGGAAAACTCAATAGTCAAATAATATTATGTTTAATTTGTGAATATAACTCATTTTGATGCTGTTAATCGTTATGTGGCTCATGAATATATCACATATATTTTAAATTTTTTATGATACATATTTATTTTTGCTATGGGTTAGTGTTGGCTTATTGTAAAACTATTATGAGTACACAAAACAATGATTCAGATACATTTAATCTGCTGCTTATCGAGATATCAATCTGTAAGTTTCATGACTGACTTTGTAAAAGCATATTTTATCAGTCTAATCTGCTTCTACATTATTGTTTAGCCATCAGCTGCCAATCATCAGCAGGATAACATCCAGTGGTGAACATAGGCCGCTTGAATATTTAGAAATATGTGATTCATGTATGGGATTCATAACTTTTTTCACACAATTCCATGGTGAGTTTGAATGGGGTGTGATATCACAAACATTGTTTTATAAACATCGGAAACCATTGTTCTGTACAACAATGGTGGAAGTGGGCAGTGCCTCAAAATATTATTAGTTACCAAGATGTCATTTACTTTTTATTTGTTGTTTAGTATTACTTAATGAATGAACAGTGATTAATCTTGAGAAGGGTAGTTAACATACAGTGGCTAGGCAAAAAAACTGGTATTATTTTAATTGCAAGCAATGGAACACATAGTTTGTCATCTTGTTGATGCATTGTCAACATATTTGTAGCTGAAACAACACTGTCTCAACAAACTTTACATAATAACGGTTTATTTTTAGTTTGACTACTAAATATATGAAGTAATGAGTGTGAATTTCATTTGTGTTACGACACCGCTATTCTTCACAGACCGTTAATTACATTAAAATGTTTTCTGAAGGTCAGCGTTACCAATGCAAGGTTCACCCACTTCCTGGTCAGGTTTGGGTGAGGCTTACCAAAGAGATTGTTAGTTTGCACACAAATTGATGTTGTTATAGTTTCTGCTTGCCAATATAATTTATTTAAAGGAAATATACTTTTGTTATCAAGTTATGTAGGTATACATTTTTAATAAATCTTTTTGGCAGCACATACCACTTTGATTTTGTAAATATAAATATGTATAATCTACCTCACTATTAAACTGCATGTGTTGTCGCATTTCACTGGCAGAACTTTCTAATCTTACATTATCTGTAATGTTTACAGACAGTATCATAATAATTGGATACTTGTAATTTTAATCTCATATTATTTTACTTAGAAATACAGTCATTATGGAGTGAAGATAATAAAAAAAATATTAGAGAGTTATTGTTCAATGCAGGGGTCTGCAAGTAATTTCTTGTGGGGTCTGGACACTTTATAACAATGTTATCAAAGTCCAGAGAAGACAAGGAAAAACTTGAAATGGACAAAAAGGTAAATTTTGTATCTGATAGTGGTAGATTCTGAATGACCACTTATGCACCACTGCCATTAAGCAATAATCGAGACCTATATATAGCAAGCTGCGTGCCATGAAATTTTCAAGGTGATATACTATCAGAGCAGTAAAGTCTAGTTTAGGTTGACTCAAAACATAGAACTTCTGTTAGCTCTCTCTTTACTTATTTCTCAATGCCACAGCTCCCTGTCTTCAAGCCCAGAGTGAGTCGGCTATTGTAAGGCAATCATGTACCATTATCACATTTACCTGATTGTCATATGATATCAGGTGAGAGTGTAGTAAGACACAGTATTGTTGTTGTCTGGATGGTTGTATATCTTTAAACATGTAGTTATTAAATGGTCAGTGGATTATCAAAACTACTATAATATTTATTTGATGTGTTATTTTGTGGTATGTATTCAGGATGGGCGAGGGCGGGTCGCCGGGCGGGGGCGGGGTCGGCGGCGCGCGGCTCTCTCACACGTCTGAGAAGCACCCGCGCGCCATACTGGGCGAGCTGTCCGCGCTGCGGCGGCACCGCGAGCTGTGTGACGTCGTGCTCAACGTAGCGAGTCGGAAGCTCTTCGCGCACAGGTCACAACAATAAATAAATCTTCTCAAAAACCCTCATCAACAATCATCACTAACTAAATAGTTTCGAATTTCATAAGCACACATGAGCTGGAATAGTAGGTTTCTTGTTTCTCTTGAATGTCGTACAATATTATGTAATGGTGTAATGATTGTGACTGGGAGTGGGGACGTTCGATGTCTGCTAACACTTGACCACGACAGAATCTACACCAGATCTAAAGAAGTTTACTAACTAGTTGTTGTTTGACGGATTGCTTTGCCAGAGTGATCCTGTCAGCGTGTAGCCCTTACTTCCGCGCCATGTTCACGGGCGAGCTGGCGGAGTCGCGCGCCACGGAGGTGACCATCCGCGACGTGGACGAGACCGCCATGGAGCAGCTGGTCGAGTTCTGCTACACGGCGCACATCGTCGTCGAGGAGAGCAACGTGCAGGTGACACTCGCGTACATATGACACACGGACACACAACGTACAAATGTTTATTTTAAACTTTTTATAGACACCTTAATAACAGATATGCAGAGTTTTCTTCCCAAGCTACTGCTCAATAAGAGGTTTTCCAAGATATTGTCAATAAATGACATAGTGCACTTGATTTGAGGTTATCACTAACTATCAATAGTATTTTAGAAAATAAACTTTGGTTTTTCAGTTAAAGAAACCATCACACTTATGTGAAGTGTACCGGAGGCACTGTGCCCGCGCGGTAGACCATGCCCCAGGGATGTTGTTGCGTGCGCGTGTCCTTGTACCCGTGCCTGGCGCACCGTCGCTCGCGGGACATGTTCATTGAATGTTGTATCTGTGTGCGTAGGCTCTGCTGCCTGCTGCGTGCCTGCTTCAGCTGCAGGAGATCCAGGACGTGTGCTGTGAGTTCCTCAAGCGTCAGCTGGACTGCTCCAACTGCCTCGGGATCCGCGCCTTCGCAGACACGCACTCGTGCCGCGAGCTGCTGCGCATCGCGGACAAGTTCACGCAGCAGAACTTCCCGGAGGTACTGATCACTTGGTGGGCGGCTACATTTGTGATCCGGTGATGAAAGTTTACAAAATGCGTGATGGGTTTGCACTTGGCCTTCATCTCACCCAATGGTAAGTGACGATAAGGCCGTTGGATGGTGTGCGTGCGCACTCTGAAGCCTCAAGATAATGAGGCGCTGGCTCTGCTACCTTTTATACTTGAACACAACAGTGCTATTAACACTGTTGTTTGGCAGCAGACTTAGGTAACATGTTAGTATCTAGCCAAACGGACATAGAACATGTTTACCATCAAACAAACCGAGTACTGGTAGGTACCTCCGCATAGATTAGATTTATTTATTTCAGTTTACCAATTTCAAGTTTACAAAAAATATATAAAAAGGGGTGTACAATGATGTGATGGTCCAAGAATATTCAAAATGATAAAAAAAAATCAAAATATAAATTCAATGTCAAAAAAAAATAATCATACCAATGGATCTATAATATTATGGATGGTTAAAATATATATTGTAAAAAATCTTTTACGCTGTAGTATTTATTCCTTATCCAACAAAAGGTTTTTAGTCGTCGATAAAACGTTTGTAATTTGTTTCACCTTTTAGATCGCTGGGTAGACGCTCGTAGTACGTGGGTCCGATCACTCGCGGGTTTTTAGTGGCGAGATTTGTGCGCCGCGGTACCACCGCTAGCCGGCCCGCGCTACGCAGCTCTCGACCACCCCCCGCCCCATAGCTAGACCAATATTTAATCATTAGGCCACGGAGGCTACGTACCTCCAAACACTAATATAATATCTCTGTGTTGGTCGTCATCAGGTGATGGAGAGTGAAGAGTTCCTACTGCTGCCTGTGACGCAGCTGATCGACATCGTGTCCTCGGACGAGCTGAACGTGCGCTCCGAGGAGCAGACCTTCCAGGCGGTCATGTCCTGGGTCAAGTACAACGTGGCGGAGAGGAGGCAGCACTTGGCGCAGGTGAGCAGCTCTCAAACTATGTAACAACATCTAGTTGCGATCAACAATTACATGGCACGTCCCTTGATATAAATTACGTGCGTCGTGGCGATCTATGGTGGAGGTTCATATTAAAACAATCGTTATAATTGAGGACTTCTGTACGAAGTCGGGTTTCATCGAGGCAGGATAGCGACCAGCATCACTAGAGCGGCACCAACGTGTACAATTAATTTTGTTATTGCTGTTTACAGTAATATAATAATATACGAGAGTGGTTATTACCTCCCTACCACAGGCTTCGTCTACAACAGAGGTGGATCAATATTTTAGTTATAATAAGGTATACATTGTGATATGTATGCCGCTGATCATTGAGTAAACTGTATTATTTATAATTGTTACGTATCCGTCAGGTTCTGCAACACGTTCGTCTGCCGCTCCTGTCGCCCAAGTTCCTGGTGGGCACGGTGTCAGCGGAGCTGCTGGTGCGGGCCGACGACGCCTGCAGGGACCTGCTAGACGAGGCCAAGAACTACCTGCTGCTGCCCCAGGAGCGGCCACTCATGCAGGGGCCGAGGACACGACCCAGGAAACCAACTAGGAGAGGTACACACACTCACACTACACATATATAGCTCCAGAATTACGGTTTCCATATGAAAGATATTGCGATTACTATTCATTGCTGATAACCTCATCGTCACTTACCATCAGGTGAGATTGAGGTCAAGTGTTGGTCTATCTTTAATAAATAAAAAATTCGTGATAGAGGATATAATTTTATCTGATAGTCAAAATAAGTCACGTAAGTCTTGCAATGCGATAACTCTACATT
The DNA here is from genome assembly GCA_910589575.2 of Carcina quercana. NCBI lineage: Eukaryota > Metazoa > Arthropoda > Insecta > Lepidoptera > Depressariidae > Carcina > Carcina quercana. The sequence continues at coordinate 17,245,866 of OU342428.1, read as the reverse complement.
AATGAGATATCATAGTACAGGGGTTTACAAGGAGAACTATATAGAGTTGTCCCTTTCATAATAATCAAGACATCAATGGTTAGTGGTTAGTATTGGAAAAGAATACGCTTTTATTTGTGGGCGTCGCTATCTTGCTGATATCAAATTCTCCCTAGTTGACATGGTGTTGTTTTGGGTTTCAGGGGAGGTTCTGTTCGCTGTGGGCGGGTGGTGCTCGGGGGACGCGATCGCGTCTGTGGAGCGCTTCGACCCCCAGACCTCGGAGTGGAAGATGGTTGCGCCCATGTCCAAGCGTCGGTGCGGCGTGGGCGTGGCGGTGCTGCACGACCTGCTGTACGCCGTGGGCGGACACGATGGACAGAGCTATCTCAACAGCATCGAGAGATACGACCCACAGACAAACCAGGTGATTGTTTTAGCTACAGTTGGGTGTCAGTGGAGCTGGATATTTTGGCTAGCTGATCTCCTAGGATTATGCCAGGTGCTTAATGTCTTGTCACGCCTCTTGCAGTGGTCCTGGATCGTCTAGAATCCCTGCTCGTTGTGACAAACTGCTGCAGGTCGTGAGTACGTGCGTCGCCGTTTCCTTGGCGGCCATGCATCCTCGACAAAAGGGGATGTCTTTTATGTTCAGGTTGAATTTACTGCCACCATGACATCCCACACGAGAAGTTGCGATTCGTCTCTGTTAACCGCCGCTGTATGACATCTGGCTTGGTGTCGGAGCCAGGTCCTTCACTCTATCCACCCAGCAATAACTATGACGCCCTATCGAGAGTCAGATATCACCCTTTTTTATGTCCCAAATATGCTTTCTTGCGGAGCTCTCTAGTGGAGTCTTCGGCCTCCAGGTCGATGATGTTAGTTTCTTCTATCTTCTAATTAATATTGTCAATTTTTTTTATTGCTCGCTCCGTGTAATTGATTTACCCTTGTACTTAGATGTGTAATGTGATGTTATTGTCTGTGCAGTGGTGCGGCGCTGTGGCACCGACGTCCTCGTGCCGCACGTCCGTGGGCGTGGCGGTGCTGGACGGGGCGCTGTACGCGGTGGGGGGACAGGACGGGGTCCAGTGCCTCAACCACGTGGAGCGGTACGACCCAAAGGAGAACAGGTGGACAAAGGTCAGACGATACACAGCATCACCACTCACATTTCTCCCTAGAGGAGCGCTCGCTGGGAAGGACCCTCGAGGAAAACGAACCGGAGATGTTTTAAAAATGTATGATGGGTTTGCATTAGGCCTGCATCGCACTTGAAGGTAAGTGACCTTGAAGTCTCAAGGTATTGAAGGGCTGTCTCTGCAACATTTCACACCGTATCTTGTTGAAGTGTCTCACAGTATCCACCCACCCTTGTCTTGATTCAGCATTGAGTGTTATGTTGTCACGTGCAGGTTGCTGCGATGACGACGCGTCGCCTGGGCGTGGCGGTGGCAGTGCTGGGCGGACACCTGTACGCGGTGGGGGGCTCCGACGGACAGTCCCCCCTCAATACGGTGGAGCGGTACGAGCCCCGAGCCAACAAGTGGACCCCCGTCGCGCCCATGTCCACCCGGCGCAAGCACCTGGGCTGCGCCGTGTACGACGGACAGATATACGCGGTTGGCGGACGAGACGACTGCACCGAGCTATCCTCGGCAGAGAGGTACAGTATGACAACCCCCGTGGCACACCATGCAAACACCAACATATGAGGTCTTTCACAAAACTCTTTAATTAAATCGAGAGGTCGAATCGATTATCGAGACAATATTTTTGGTTAGTACATTCATCGTCAAGAAGTTAATATAAAATTAGAAATTCTTGTAACTTTGTTTGTTTGGACTCTCAGTTAACAAAACGCAGTGATGCTATGTTATTTGCCTTGGAGATGGAGAGAGGGAGAGGGTAGGTGAGAAAGTGATGGAAATTTTTGATGTTGTAAAGTGTGCAAGTGATTTATCGACAAATTGGTCTTGCATGTGGAGCTTAGACCTGAGTCCTGCATCGTAACTGTAATAAATAAGCTTAAGTCTATTAGAGTAATTTCATCGTACAGTCATGTTCCTGTCAGCTACCACTCGTCAGGAGCCACATTGTGACACAGTGTGACGCAATTTAGTTCCGAATTAGTTCACGTCAAATTGTATGAAACATGGCTAAACGACAAAGGCGCTGCTAGCGCATGGTTGTCGCCACTGTACCTATATAGTGTATGGTAGAAAATTGATGTTGATTCAGCCCCCGTTTGACATTTGATAGGTTTATTTTCGGTGTACAGAGTCCCGTCTCTTATTACATAGTACACGTATATTATATTCTCTTTGTTGTAACGTACAGGTACGAGCCCGCCACGGACACGTGGTCGCCTGTGGTTGCGATGACGTCACGCCGCAGCGGCGTGGGTCTCGCGGTGGTCAACGGGCAGCTGTACGCGGTGGGCGGGTTCGACGGAACCGCGTACCTCAAGTCCATTGAGGTGAGCACTGCAGAGCAAGCACGCTTACAACACAATCTCATATCATACAATGTGACTATTCACTGTTAACTAGACACGGAAACTGGTAGGCATATGCTGGAGGATTCGCTTTGTTCAACTGAACTGTACTGCTATCCACACAGTGTGTTTGTCTATCGGTAGAATATATGTCAATGGCTATTTGTAAATAGTCCCAAATAAAAGTAGTCCCAAACGTTAGTACGGAAAAATAGTGGGAACTATTATAACTGAGAATTACCATTAATGATTTAAGTGACACAGCTTTTCCCACTATTACCAATTATTGACAAAAAGCGTAGTCTCGCCACCACCGCAATAGTTGCACTGACACCAGTTTTGCACACAGCACGTGATCCCTGCGTCACACCAGAGGATGCTTATAACGGTTAACCGTACGGTTGTGTTGTATGGACAGTGTTGAATATGCTCCTGGTGCATGCTTCCCATTGTAATTGTATTGTTAATGGTGAGGTTACCGTCACGTTGCAGGTGTACGACGGTGAATCTAACCAGTGGCGTCTGTGCGGCGCCATGAACTACCGCCGGCTCGGGGGCGGGGTCGGAGTCATGCGAGCACCGCACCACGACAACCACTACATATGGTAAACAACACAGCACTAGATAGATACACGCCTCACCGCCCCGCGCCCCGCGCCCACCACCACCACGCTCTATATATTCAAATAAACCTATGAATTGCATATAATCCTCCGCGGTGAGAAAGACAGGGTCCTAGTAGATAAATGCAGTAGTTCTTCATTTGAAATATATTTTTGCTTCCTTGGAGGAGGCCTGTATCCAGCAGCGGACGTTTCCCGGCTGATGATGATGGCATACACTATATTTACATGAAACCACAGAATATATATGTAGTATCCTCTACCGCCGTCGTCTCTAAGGGAACAGCCGAGAGTGTACTTGATGTAGTTAGCAAGTTAACAAGGAATGCCCAAACTTACTCGTACATACAGAATATTTCAACTTGCGTTGTCTGTGATTTTATATTTTTAATTAAACTGAACACGCCTTGGGTATCTCATCTGATGGTAAGTGAACATTCTAGATAGAAAATAGTTTATCACTGGTTTGAAGACTAGTAGATTTGTAGAAATACAGACATTGGCAGTGATTACGAAGGCTTAGACCTAGGGATGACAACCTTTTACTGGTAGATCACTGCCTGGCGTCCATGTTGAAGCTTGAGAAGGCCGCAGGATGTATGCGAACACACTAGGACTCCAATGATGGAGATCTGATGTTTTTCAATGCATGACAGAATAGGCTATAAAGATAATACTGTTTTGTGGTAGACCAGGTAGTAGAACGCTCTACCACCAAAGTTCACCCTCCACGTTGTTCCAGGAACAGAAAAGACTCGGTGGTGTGAGCCGGAGCGCCGCCCCCTCCCCCGTCCGGCGCACCCCACCCCCTCCCCCCGTATCAGATAAGTCGTTACTCATATTATTTTATTGTTAAAGCTATCTATAATTGACTATTTATAAATGAATGATGGAAATACAAATTTTAGATTATATGACGAACTGTTGTTTTGCTTAATAACAATGACGACCTCACATCGCCACCTCCACAAACCTACTCATAGACATTATAATATGCAGTTTGTTATATATGTCTTGTCAATATGGAATGTTTCTTGATTCTGATAAATAAGAACATATATTTTACCTATTGTTTTTCAAAGTACTCACGATTGATTTTTTTGCTGTCAGTGGAACTATTGTAACAACGATAACCGATGTGGAGTAAAAGTACTCGAGTGGTGACCACGTATCGGAGAACGTTTACCGGACCGACCCCCTACTAGTAGACCGAAGACCTAGTAAAGGTCTCGGGGAGTCGTTGGATCATGGATGCACGTGGCCGGTAGTCCCCATTTGTTGTATGAGACATGACGTCAGCGAACAAAATAGGGAAGAAAATGTTTCCCATAAAACAAATGGGAACTATCCCAAGTGACTCGGGACATTGTGGAGGAGGCATATTTTCAGCAGTGGACGTATCCCGGCTGATAACGTACTAATAAAAAATTGTATAAATTGTGAAAGGTTTATTTTCTTAGAATACTCATAAAAAGCTCTGTATATGCACTTTCATGTTAGAATACGAAATGTTTCTTTGTAATTGATGGCTACATATCAAGCTATACCTCTTGTGGTCGCTATAGAATACCTACACTGTCTCGTGTGTCACTGTTGATTTTCTAAACGTCAGTGAAGTATCAGTCACTAGGAGAGGCACGAGAGCTGTGAGCGATTTTGGACGTTTAGCTTATCACCGCTTAATCATTGCCGAGACAGTGAAGTGATAGTGAAACGTGATGAGTGAATGTAATAACTCATACGCTATTAATTATGCTCTTGTTAGTGCCCAGCGTTTGGTATTTTAATTTGAAAGAAAGTTTATAAATCTTTTGTGATTAGTTAGAAACATTCAGTTCTTTCAACACTACCATTAAGAAAACAGCCTTCCATTCCATACATAGGAACTCCTCATGTATTTTTGTGACACACTGTTTAGGAACACAAAAGGGAAATTCTACTGCGGTGAAATGTAAACACAGACAAGTTACGCTCCGAACACGGTGCGGTACAGAATATCATGATATCGCGGCTCACATTCACTTCGATCGTTTGGTAAACTGTATGAAACGATGATCATCAACAAGGGACGTCTCAAGTGTTGGGTGGCGGCGACGTAGCCTTGTCCACAGCCAGCACCTCCTCCCCTTCCTCCTCGTCCCCCTCCCCCTCCGCCTCGCCCTCCGCGTCCCCCTCGCCCTCACCCGCCTCCTCCCCGTCCCCCGTGGCGTCAGCCTCAGTGGACTCCTGGCCGGCGGGCGCGGCAGTCGCGTCCGGGTCCTCAGACGCCTCCTTGCTCTGGTGACGCTTCTGCAGATGAAGATTGCATTATAGTTTACATATTATCTTGTATGTGAAGGATGTAGCCCAGGAGGATGTTTGCCTGGCATCAGCCTATACAGACTAGACTAGATCATGTACAGATTGTGATATTAAACTAATAATGAAACCGATAAACAATACACTACCCTGGGTCAAGGGAAAATTGTTTTTTTGTTGCCTACTTTAAGTCATATTTGTTCGTATTATTTTTAAATAGTTTAGTGATAGAGGATTTCAGTAATCAAACCTGTGATCTCCGGTTGGTTGTACAAAGGGATCCTGGTCTAGCTAAACAATTCACTAATTATTTCCTCTATACACTAAACACAAGGTAGTAGAGAAGGTAAACTTATTACGTGTTTAGGGTCACTTCACACATTCAAGTGACGGGTAAAAAAGATATAGGTAGGTATATAAAAAGCTCAGAGCCCTCGTCAAGACTTCAACGCTCAGAGAAAAAAGGAAACCATCCGAGCTGCATACCTTCTTCTTCTTCTTTGCCTTGGGCTTGGGCTTGTGTTCGGGCTCGCTGTACCCTGGCGGGAAGAGCCGCGCGCACTCCTCGCGCCCCACCACCGCGTCCGCGCTCACGTGCAACGGCCCCAGCGCCAGCAGCTCCGGCGGGGGGCCGTCCGGCACCGGCTCACCGGGCTCAGCCAGACCCGGCTCGGCAAGACCCACAGACACCATCAGGATTATTGTCTCATTGCTGGGTGCACAGGGATAGATTATTGAATGGTTTACAGTAAATGTTGCGCTTCGAGTAAGGCAAGTTATTATAATGTATTTGAATTTTGATGACGGAACTGAGAGAGAGAGAGACAAAAGATGAAATCGAACACACAGGCGGGAGGTGAGTATTTATAAACTGTTGTTGAAGTTTGGTATTAATGAATACGTGTCATGCAGAGAGTGTACGGGCCGTAGTCCACCACGCGGGCCCAGTGCGGATCGGCGGACTACACATGCCTGTTCAAGACATGCAGGTTTCCTCACGATGTTTTCCTTCACCGTTAATGAATCAGATAACGTACTTGAACTGAAAAAACAACTCATAGGTACACGGCTGGATTCGAACCCGGAACCCTCAGATTGAGAGTCCGCGCCTAATCCACTGCGCCACCGACGCTACGCTCTGTATGAGGGTAGGCCTGAGCCCCTGCGGCGGGGACGTGTATAGGCTGTTGATGAATACGTGTCGCTAGTCGAGAACAAATTGCTACTAACTAACTAAGTGATGAAGCAAAGCTTCCTCATGTTACAGATGAGGACTTGAAGATGACATAGTAAACAAACAACATGATCTCACTAGTCCTTCTCTGGTCGCATCTCGTACTGGTCTAGGGTCTTGCACAGCAGCCGCGGCTCGCTGAGGTTGTCGTCAGCGAAGAACCCATACCGCAGCACGCGGCCCCCGCGCGCGCCCGCCGCCGACAGCACGGCGCGACGCTGCCACGCGCCGAACGTCATCGCCACGTGCGGGGGCTCCGCCGGCGGCGGCGGGTCCAGCAGTGTCCACACCAGCTGACAGGGGATGAGGCATCACGTCACGCTCTCTGGTGCCTTCGGACGCACGTTACACTACTCGAAGCTAATGGGACGTTCTCTTGATATGTTAGTTGGATAATTCAACCATCTCGGTGGCCTAATGGCTACATGCTTTGGCTTACAATCCGGAGGTCCCGGGTTCGATTCCCAGTACCTAGATCTAGTAGATCATGTTCTATGTCCGGCTGGCTAGCTACCACCATGTTACCCAAGTCTATCGCCTAACAACAATGTTAATAGCACTTGTTTTCTGGCATGAAAGGTAGCAGAGCCAACGACTCTTTAGATTGAGGCTTCTGGGTGCGCACGCTTACCATCCAAGGACCTTATCGGCACTTACCATCAGATGAGACGAAGCCACGAAACCCATCATACATATAAAAATTCCGACATTACGGGAAATCCCCTTGTGGAGGACTCGGTGAGGGTCTGAGGAAGGCTCATGTTCGGCAGTGGTGTAACGTAGCTGAGCGTACCTTTGGGAAGAGCAGGTCCAGTGCTGCGGCGCGCTGGTGCCGGTCAGCGGGCGCGAACAGTCCCGGCACGCCGTCCTGCTGCAGCTCCTCGCTGACCGTCTTCTTGGCGCCCTCCTCCTCAACACCCTCGCCGAACAACACGCGACGCACTATTTCTGCACACGTGAAGTCAGCCGTCTCAGCACAACAGCGTTACCATCACCGAAAAAAACGGCCAAGTGCGAGTCGGACTCGCGCACCGAGGGTTCAGTACAGAATATTAATAATTAATATACTGAAAATAATAAACAATAGGTAAGGTAATATGCATCCAAAACTGCTGTGCCGAAATGTCTTTTCTTTCTACTACAAAGTTAGGTTGTGCTTTCTTCTTGCCAAATTCCAGGACGGTCAACGGGAAGTACCCTATCCCTAGGTTTTGGTTCCCTGAATTCTCTAAGGAAATTGTCTTAAAATACGTCTTAAACATACATATCTTTTTATCGCGATGACCTAGAAGTTCGATTCTTTCACAGATCCAAGGGAATGCAGACTGGAGTATCTATTCGGTATTAATTTCAACTTGATACCTTTACGCGTTCCTGAGAAACGGCCTAGACAGACAGGCGGAGTGATATTATATGCTAAGTTTTCCTTTTGAGATATGGAACCCTAAAAATGTAAAACCTCTATGCGTCGAAATATTTTTTTGTGATGCGTGCAAGCTGAAGTGCCCATTGTTATCTCGTAGCAAGAGTTCATATTTATTCAAATGTCTGAGAGGCGAATTTTCTGTTGTACTAAGTACCTAACCTCTAGTATTTTGCCCGTGATTTCGTCTTCGTCTTCAGAATTTATACCTCAGGAACTACTAAAATAAGCCTATATCCTTTTCGGCTCTAAAATATAGTCATTCTAATGTCAATATCAAGTGTTATATATTTATTGTTGATGCATGTAGTTACCTATGACGTCGCCCTCCCTATCTGGCTGCTTCTTGAGCAGCAGCGCGAGCGAGGGTCTCTCGGCGAGGGCGGCGAGCGTCGCCTCGCCCCCCAGCCCCGGGTCCTCGGCGGACAGCGCGCGCGCCACCTCGCGACCCACAACCATAGGGATCTTGTCTGACATCAGTACTCCTGGAACGTGACCGTTTATCTATACAATGATAGGAGTAAAATTACAGATATTGAAATAATTACATTACAGATAAAAATCGCGGAATGAAAACGTTCTTTAGTTTTGTACCTCGACTCTTGATATTCGCTAGCGTTAGTCTAGAGGGAGAGATTCGCACGCCGTTTGGTAGATTGTCTCATAATTCAGTCAAATTAAGAGGGAACAGCAGGTAAAAAATTTCATACAACAAGGCATAGCTGTTTGCTACCCCTAAACCTCCACCATTTGTGACGATTTTTGGACACATGCAAGATCTTACCGAAAACTAAGACCGTTGGTTTTGCTTTTTTCAATATTTTGTCTACAATTAGAATTATGGGCATCTCAAAACTCAAAATTTCAGAAAAAATTTCTTTCAACTTATGGTACTCATTATTTAGAGTAAACGTAACATTTTCAGAAAAAGCAAAACCAACGGGCCTAGATTATTCTTTGATAAAGAGAATAAGATCAAAATGATTGAATTTGGCTAACGTTTCGTTGAGAAAACAGCTATATCCCAAACCCTTAATTTCACGGCAAAACTAGGCAAATACCAAAAAAAGCTTCAACTGTCCTTCTCGCACAGTTCGGTTCGGGAGGCAGGGTACACTATATCACAACTATATACTGTGTATTATATGTATAAAAATAAAGTAAGCATGCATTAGTGATGTCAATAAGCTTTATCGATTTTTTCGACTAATAGTGGTGGGAAAAATATATCGATAGTTACCTCTTTATCGACCTATCATGGTTTTACCTGTTAGTTTTAATGTTTAGACTGATCTAAATAAACAAATATAAAGACAAATAATTCTAAGGAAATTTATATTATCTCTAGAACAGAATATTTTTCCCTGAAATTCTAAAAGTTGTTACGGTAAACATTAAAATGATTTCAAGTTATGTTACGTTTGAATAATTAAATATGATTTATGAATAAGTGACTTATTTTTCAAATATTTTTTAAAATGTTAAAGTTCGAGTCGTACTCGCATACAAAGGGTTCCGTACCACTGTAAAATATCTAAACAGAAAAACACAGAAAAAACATAACATTTATTGCATGGACATACGTTTATTTATAACTTTTATTATTATTATTTATTATTATTGAAAGTTTTGAGAGATAACGAGAAGTTATATTGACAGCAAATCGCTACGGAGGCTATATGACCCGACACTTTACTGAAGATATCCCGGAGATCAGCCAGCAAGAGCTTGAAATGGCTCTCCGACAACTCAAAAACCGGTCAAGTGCAAGTCGGACTCGTGCACCGAGGATTCCGTACAGAATATGAATTAATGACATACTGAAAATCATAAATAATAGGTACGGTAATATGCACCCAACAATGCTCTACCGAAAATGAAATTCTAAGTTAAATTACATGCTACGAAGTTAAGTTTGTAAACATTAAAAAATCAATTTTACTGTGTTACAATTAAAAAATTCAGATTTATTCCTATGGTTGTGCTGTAAAAACATTCTTCTTGCCAAATTTCAAGACATTCGGTCAACGGGAAATACCCTATAGATTTCGGTTCCTTTGAATTTTGTACGGAAATGGTCTAAAATACAGCTATATCTTTTTATTGCGTTGACCTATAAGTTTCATTATTTCACAGATCTAAGGGACAGCAGACTTCAGTATTCGATATCAAAGTGATCCTCTAAGGATTCCTTTTTTCCTTTTAAGGTACTTAAAATATAAAATATAGTATATGAAGATATGAAGCATGACAATAGGAAATACGATAGATTTACCTGATATTTGTTTACTCTGGCCACCTATTTGATTTAATAAGTAATTATTTTTCGTTTTGTAGATAACCTCAACCTTTTCTTATTTCCATATTAAACAAAATCTGAAATTCAAACAAAACGAAAAAATATAGTACTTGAAAGTATGCCGGTTGCCATTTTTATAGTCCCGTGTTTAACAAGAAACCCTTATAGTCTTGTAGTTTCGCTTTGCCCCTCTATTTTCGGTTTAAATCAGAGACTCGTAGTACTAAAACCTGTAATATATAGTAGTATTTTATTATTATTCATGTCGACAAATAAAAACTTGAAATATTTTTTCCCAGTTATACATCTCATACACTTACAACGGGATTTTTAACTCGTCTATTCCATTGTGTGAAGTGTCGTGAAATTACAGTTTTTAACCGACTTCAAAAAAAGAGGTTATCAATGCGACCTGTATGTATAATATTTCCAGAACTGCCCAGTTTTCATATATGTTAGTCTATACCAGCTTCTAAAGAAGTGTGCCAAATTTCTAAAGTGTATGTATGTTTATCCTTGCATATATCCGGAACTTACCTAGGTATTGTTAAACTTAGGGAAGACCGCAAGTTTCATCAAAATCGGTTCAGTCGGTTTTTGAGACTGGGAATGTTAAGTGTGTATTAGTTAAATGTTTGTTACCTCAGAACGTTTGACAGGGTGAACCGATTTGGATAATTCTTTCTTATTTGAAAGTTGATGCTTTCCGTGTGGTCCCATTTCAATTTGGTCCGGTTCTTAGAATGGAATCCATAAGAAAACGATATACATCTTAAATTTTCCTTAATAAAAGTAGACTTTTAGGGCAGTTGAAGTCGGTTTCTAGTTCTTTTTGAACGCTTTAACTTGTTAGGTCTTAGACTCTAGCAGTTTAGGTACTAAAACACATCTAGGTCACCTAGAGTATCGTTGGAAGACGAACGTTCGGATATGGTGAAACTAAAAGGTTTCTTTGTTGACTGTAGAACCCTAAAATGGCAAAGTCATAATTTATGTTGTATTTATATGTGATAGGTACTTACTAGTCAATTATATCCTATCAAAAACAATACTTGTCAAAAAAACAAGTCTCGCAACTCAGTTGTTCTGCGGTAAAAAGTTGTGAGATCCATGTAATACCAAGTCGGTTATTAATTTATTCAGTCTCTACTTAAGCGACTTTCTGTCTTAATACGTTCAGTCTCTAAGACCACGATCGTGGTCTATAACAATTGAAAATCAATTGTGTCTGGAATCTCCGTACTCGAAGCATTAAGAGGGAACAGCAGATAAAAAATTTCATATGAAATTAAGGGTTTGGGATATAGCTGTTTTCTCAACGAAACGTTAGCCAAATTCAATCATTTTGATCTTATTCTCTTTATCAAAGAATAATCTAGGCCCGTTGGTTTTGCTTTTTTCAATATTTTGTCTACAATTAGAATTATGGGCATCTCAAAACTCAAAATTTCAGAAAAAATTTCTTTCAACTTATGGTACTCATTATTTAGAGTAAACGTAACATTTTCAGAAAAAGCAAAACCAACGGGCCTAGATTATTCTTTGATAAAGAGAATAAGATCAAAATGATTGAATTTGGCTAACGTTTCGTTGAGAAAACAGCTATATCCCAAACCCTTAATTTCACGGCAAAACTAGGCAAATACCAAAAAAAGCTTCAACTGTCCTTCTCGCACAGTTCGGTTCGGGAGGCAGGGTACACTATATCACAACTATATACTGTGTATTATATGTATAAAAATAAAGTAAGCATGCATTAGTGATGTCAATAAGCTTTATCGATTTTTTCGACTAATAGTGGTGGGAAAAATATATCGATAGATACCCTTTCTCTAGCTATAATGGTTTTACCTGTTAGTCTTAATGTTTAGATTGATCTAAATAAACAAATATAAAGACAAATAATTCTAAGGAAATTTATTTTATCTCTAGAACAGAACATTTTCCCTGAAATTCTTAGTTGTTGTTACGTTTTGTTACGTGTAAATAATTAAATATGATTTATGAATAAGTGACTTATGTTTCAAATATTTTTTTAATGTTAAAGTTCGAGTCGGACTCGCATACAAAGGGTTCCGTACCACTGTAAAATATCTAAACAGAAAAAAAAACACAGAAAAAACATAACATTTATTGCATGGACATCCGTTTATTTATAACTTTTTTAAAAGCTTTTTTATATTATTTTTTGTTATTTATTATTATTGAAAGTCTTGAGAGAGAACGAGAAGTTATATGGACATCGCATGTACAAATCGCTACGGAGACTATATGACCCGACACAGATATCCCGGAGATCAGCCAGCAAGAGCTTGAAATGGCTCTCCAACAACTCAAAAACCGGTCAAGAGCAAGTCGGACTCGTGCACCGAGGATTCCGTACAGAATATGAATTAATGACATACTGAAAATCATAAATAATAGGTACGGTAATATGCACCCAACAATGCTCTACCGAAAATGAAATTCTAAGCTAAATTACATATTACGAAGTTAAGTTTATAAACATTAAAAAATCAATTTTACTGTGTTACAATTAAAAAATTCAGATTTATTCCTATGGTTGTGCTGTAAAAACATTCTTCTTGCCAAATTTCAAGACATTAGGTCAACGGGAAATACCGTATAGATTTTGGGTTCATTGCATTTTGTACGGAAATGGTCTAAAATACAGCTATATCTTTTTATTGCGTTGACCTATAAGTTTCATTATTTGACAGATCTAAGGGACAGCAGACTGGAGTATTCGATATCACAGTGATCCTATAAGGATTCCTTTTTTCCTTTTGAGGTACTTAAAATATAATAGTATAATATGAAGTATGACAGTAGGAAATACAATAGATTTCGACGATATTATTATTCATGTCGACAAATAAAAACTTGAAATATTTTTTCCCAGTTATACATCTCATACACTTAAGACGGGATTTTTAACTCGTCTATTCTATTGTGTGAGGTGTCGTGAAATTACAGTTTTTTAACCGACTTCAAAAAAGAGGTTATCAATGCGACCTGTATGTATGTAATATTTCCAGAACTGCCCAGTTTTCATATATGTTAGTCTATACCAGCTTCTAAAGAAGTGTGCCAAATTTCTAAAGTGTATGTTTATTTGTCCTCGCATATATCCGGAACACACACACACAAAAGAAAAACTTACTAGTCAATTATATCAAATACAACCACAGTATGTCGAGACTAAACCAATATGCGAACAATAATTTCTCAAAACGTAAAACAAGGGTTGACGCACGCTCACGTCAAGTTTATTATAATTTTGAAAAATACACTCTAGCCCAGGCGGAGGGGTAGCGACTATGCGCGGCGCGCAGGGGCCTCTTTGGGATGTTATGCAGCGTTATTTGTGTGAGTGAAAGCATGTGAAAGGCTGTATGTGTGCGTACCGAATCGCGACAGCAATAACATATTCAAATACCTACTATTCTACGGAGACTTTGCTTCATTGGCCTCTTAAGTTGTTACGTAATAATTAACAGCATCTTATAGTGACGCATATCAATATTAAAATTCTTTAATGTTTTATATAAATATATTGAGACTTGGCCATCGCACTAAATAATTGAATTTACAAGTGTTTTCAGGCGATTGAATTAACACGTGTTTTCAGGCGATGGCCAAGTCTCAACATATTTATATAAAACATTAAAGAATTTTAATATTGATATGCGTCACTATAAGATGCTGTTAATTATTAAGTAACAACTTAATGCTTCGAGTACGGAGATTCCAGACACAATTGATTTTCAATTGTTATAGACCACGATCGTGGTCTTAGAGACTGAACGTATTAAGACAGAAAGTCGCTTAAGTAGAGACTGAATAAATTAATAACCGACTTGGTATTACATGGATCTCACAACTTTTTACCGCAGAACAACTGAGTTGCGAGACTTGTTTTTTTGACAAGTATTGTTTTTGATAGGATCTCATTTCTTTTTGTATTTTGTAGACAGTTCTAATTTTTTCCTTTTCGGTACCTTCTACTTATTGTATATATGTATATCTACCAGCAACGAATTTTCTTAAAGCCCTCTCTCTGACTTATGAACTTTTCTTATTTTTGTAGGTAGCCTTCCGTTTTCTCTTTTCCGGTACTACTTCTTGAGCTTCAGCTACAGTTTTTCTAAGAGCCCACTCCCTGTCTCTATGCGTTTTTCTGGGAGGCTTTGATGTTTCAATTTTTGACAAATCTGGACGGTAAATGCTTCTTAGTCTGTTGTATTCACAAATTGACGATTCCTGCGCTTTAACACTTCCAACAAGAACAAGAATGGTCAAAAACGCGAGTCGCAAGTCGCATTCATTGCGAATCATATGTACAGCTCCCTCTGTTGATGATAGTAGGTGGAACTAAATCGTACGTTGATTTGAGTGCCCAATCACAGTAGCTCCGAGCAGAACTAATAGATGGCGCGCAACGATCGTTGATTGTTTTGCAGTTTCAGTTAGATGGCGCTGTCGTCGATGATTCAATTAAATAATTGTACTGAATTAACTCACATTTCATGTAGTATGCTAATTTTTGAATTCCTCTTCAGTGATTTCTTCACAATTTCCATAAATTACTCAACAAAAGCCCCATTCATGAATTAAAATTCGGTGGAGGGTAAACTTCCGTATTTTCGTAAAATCTGATTCAAATATTCATAAATAGTGCTTGAATAACATAGTTTAGTACAAGTCCCAGCACATCACACACAAATCAGCACACAAAACGATGTTTTTATATTTTAATTTAATTAAAATTCAAAGAGCGATGCACAAAATGTTCCGTCAATAGCGACATCTAGCGTCTTTTTTACTGAATTAATTTTAATTTTCTGCGGTATTTTCTAGATTTTTTAGTTTTTCCTTGATTCATACACCAAACACTACTTATATTCCAAATTTGAAGCTTCTAGGTCTGCTAGAAGTGCCTTAGACTTTTGATGATCGGTCAGTCAGTCAGTCAGTCAGTCAGTCAGTGAGTGACAAAACTTTAAACTTTGACCCGTTATAATTCTTAAAATACTGGTTCAAATTGAATGAAATTTGAAATATACCGTGTCTTTACAAGCCTGCATGGTTACTGAAAATTTCAGTCTTCTAGTTTTATCCACAACGAAGTTACAGGGGGTCGAAAATGGTCTGAATTGCTTCGAGAAAAGGATGGTACGGCCGTGACGCTTTCTTGCTCGACTTGTGGGGGCACTGCCGTGCCCCCAGATCAAATACAACCACAGTATGTCGAGACTAATCCAATATGCGAACAATAATTTCTCAAAACGTAAAAAAAGGGTTGACGCACGCTCACGTCAAGTTTATTATAATTTTGAAAAATACACTCTAGCCCAGGCGGAGGGGTAGCGTCTATGCGCGTCGCGGCAGGGGCCTCTTTGGGAGGTTACGCAGCGTTATTTGTGTGAGTGAAAGCATGTGAAAGGCTGTATGTGTGCGTACCGAATCGCGACAGCAATAACATATTGAAATACCTACTATTCTACGGAGACTTTGCTTCATATCCCTCTTAATGTGGTTTGCAAGGGTTTAAATATGTCCAAAACTGTCATTTATAAGTATGAGACGCTCACCGTGGGGCTCTAGTGCGTCGGAGAGTTTCCTGAGGTTCTTCTGCGCGTGCGGCAGCATGAGCGCGGGGCACACGTCCAGGAAGTGCGACTCGACGCGCTTCGCGCGCGCCTCCCGCCTCGCCAGACGCGCCGCCTCCGCTGCAGCCGCCTCCTTCACCTTGCGTTCTTGTTCCAGCTTCTCCTGCGCTAAGGCCACCTCCTGGAATACAACAATAATTATCGTACAGTTCACCAGACCACAACAGCTGTGACATGCTTTAGGTAGATACGACGGCAGATGCTATGTTATTTGGTCGCTTTATCTCTTAGCAACACGCTCTTCGTACCCTAGTCGTGCCTGCCTACTGCTTGATTTGTATGCGATGGACTGGCAGCCTGTCACTACTTACACAATCTTCCCCTTCCTATAACCACGATATTCTTTAAGCCAATTTCGTACCAAAGTCAGTCATTGTCCTTGTTTGCTGCTCTGACTTGCCGACATGCCGGAAACATACTCACATGACAAAAACAATACAATACAAAAACTAAATAACAACAACCTGTCTACGCCATTGCCATCCACTGTCCACATCCTACCCTCATTCCTACCCGTATCGTCGTTTGAACGAGACGTCAGTTCGCCGCGAAATCAGTGAATCCTACTAATATTATAAGTGTGAAAGTTTGGATGTTTAGATGTTTGGATGTTTAGATGTTTGGATGTTTGTGACGCTTTCACGGAAAAACTACTGAATGGATTTGAATGAAACTTTACAATAATATAGCTTATACATCAGAATAACATATAGGCTATAATTTATAAAGACATATATTGTGTAAATTGTACAAAATCACACTTATAATATTAGTGGGATTACATGGGCAATTTTGGCATAACAAAAACGCGTTGCCTAGCAACCGACCATAGAATATGTAAATTCATATATACAAACTTTCGCGTTTATAATATTGGTGTGAAGACTATTTGAATGTACTACGTCAGATATTGAAATTTATTTTGTTTCTTTAAACTATTAGATTACGTAACAGAATAAAAACTATTTTGTACCTTATGCTGTATAATAATTAGCCATATAAGTCACCTGTGCCTATCGAACAAGTAGAATACATCCTGAAGTACACGCGGACAAAGTCGCGAGCGGAAACTAGTATTTAATAAATTTAATTCGAGCATATTACAAATAATATACTTTGCTACGTGTGTCGTGTCGCTCATGTGTCGACAGGCCACTGTCCACTTAACAGACACATGTTTAATATGAACATCACAGATAGCCCCTTGTGTCGAGGATGTATGTCCGCCGAGGAAACTCCCGCGCATGTGCTCACAGCCAGCAGAAGCGTGGCCACACAACGGTCAACGATCCTAGGCAATCCAGGATCACTCCAGGCGGCGTGCAGCGACATGAAGCGTCGCGCGCTCTTCTGAGAAGAGAACGGCTGTCTGGAATAGCCGACACCACTTCCATCCCATTCACGCATAATGGCCAACACATGGATGAGCGCGGAAACCGCCCGGGAAAAAAAACGTGTGTCGTGAAGTACAAACGAACCAGTGCATTTCCTGGACAGAAGAAAGCAGCGAATTTCAGAAAAAACACAATAAAAATACAATATAACATAAACACACTGTCGGGACTTCCCGTAGTCCCGATTTACTTCCAATCCAAATCTAACCTATCCATTCATTCACCGCGCCGCGAACAAGTAGCGCCATCTACAACATCGAAAACACTGTGACGTGTAGCAAGCGCGAGTGCGAACGCGTCCGCGCAATACCCGAAAAGACATTATCAAATTACGTATAACAATCAAAATAAGCTCCGAAAGGTGTAGTTCAGCAGGTGGTTCTTGTGCTGGATTGTGATTGTGGGATCCGAAGGTGTCCAGGCGTCTCCATCGGTAGCGGTGAGTCCCATCTTTTCCTTCTCATCAATCCAACGGGAGCCCGTGAATTTTCCCATCTTCAAATTCACAGGGCATAGTGTCACTGCCTGCATAAGGAAAAACCTTGCTCGGAGCGTATCCATAAAATTTGGTGCCTCCTGTGAGGTAGTCGAATTCCGTATTTACATACAATCAATGAATTCCTTCCTATTTAATCTAAAGTTGTACTTTTCCCTGTAAAATATCATAGCTTATCAGCATCAAAATCTGATAACAGTTGCATGAAATAAATTTTCTGTAGCTAATTTATTTGAATTGCGGGTGAAAAAAGGTTCAAGTTTATTTCTACCCTCCACTAATTAATCTTGTGCAGACAGTGGCAGTTAAGGGTAGGACATACCAAGTGCTTGTTATTTAGTTTAGTAATTTTGAATAATGCCTACAGAAGAGCAATTGAATGCGGAGTTGAAATCTTTAATTAAATTACGTGAACATGAATTCTTCACGGTACAGATTTTATATAATTTGTCCACTAAGGCCATAACTGATGAGTCCGTGTTACCCAATTTTCGTGCGAGGTTCAAACGTATTGATAAAGTTAGAGAAACTTTTATCAATGTTAATTCTCGAATTAATGAAATTGAAATAACGTTAGACGAGGATGCGGCACTAGATAACCAAAAATTGGATGCTTTCGATGAATTGTATTACAAAGTCCTTGAATTTGCGGAAACGTTACCAGTACCGGACGCTAAGACGGAAGTGAATTCCACGATAAGGGTACAGTTACCCAACATAAGCGTCCCAAAGTTTGATGGCAACGCCGAGCACTGGCAGACGTTCAAAGACAGTTATATTCCGTTAGTTCATCAAAACAAATCATGGTCAAAGACTGAAAAGTTTCATTATTTGGTTTCATACTTGTCAGGCTTCCCCTTAACGATTGTTAAAGGTCTTCCGATAACGGAACATAACTATGACGTCGTATTTAAATTGTTATTAGACCGATTTGACAACAAACGCACTCTCGCCACGGCTTATCTAGATAAAATATTTAAATTACAATCAACAAATAAACAATCTTTGACCAGTCTTTCGTTAACGGCGAATACCGCTTATGAATGTGTAAACGCTTTACGCGCCTTACAAATAAATGAACTCAGTGAGTTCTTACTATTCTATGTTGTAAATCGTCACTTAGACTCTGATACACGCAGACAGTTCGAATTACAAAATAAAGACGAGTTACCAAAGGTAGATAGTCTAATTAAGTTCTTACAAAACTACATTCAGGCTTTAGAAGCCAGTCAATCCACTTCGACTTATGACCAAAACTCGTCAAAACAACAAACTCGTTCGAATAAAACTCTTATTTCGAAGCAAAAAACGTCACTCGTTACGTCTACTCCGGCTGTTAGTCATAATCATTGCAGTAAAGATAAGGAACAAAAGGCTTGTCCCTGCTGTAACGAAAACACGCATTCTATTTATAGATGCAGTAGGCTGCAACAAATGGATGTTGTTTCGAGGCGCAAGCTAATTAGTGAATTAAAGCTTTGTTTTAACTGTCTACGATCGGGTCATGACTTTAAAACTTGTAATTCAAAATTAAGTTGTATGTTGTGTAGTAGTAAACATAATACGTTGTTACACATAGATAAGACACAAACCTCGTCCAACAGTGGAGAAGAAATACCGAGTACTTCTCTCACTACAACCGTCAAGTCGACCGCGGAGCAGTCTAGTAGTTCTGTGAAAATACTTGGATCTGCCGTTGTCCGATTACGTCATCCTGACGGATCGATGCAGTGCGCTCGGGCGCTCACGGACAGCTGTAGTATGGATTCATTCATAACGAGCGCTTGCGCACGGCGATTAGGATTGCACATAAAGAAATGTAACTTGAATGTTGCGGGGTTGGGTCAAAACAATGTACACAATATAAAGGGTGTTACTTTTTGTACAGTAATGCCTCGTCAAAATGATAAGGTTAAATTCGATATACCTTTAGTAGTGCTATCAAAAATCACGTCGATGATGCCGTGTACGTCATTACCGTCGTCAGTTCGAGATAACTATTCTCACTTAGACCTCGCGGATGAACGTTTCCACGTGCCTAGTCCGGTCGATATTTTGTTAGGGGTCGAATGTTTCGACCAGATCTACACTGGCGCGCGATTTTCTCCCGGTCCTGGATTGCCATGTGCTCTATCTAGTGTCTTCGGTTGGATTGTATGCGGCCAGTTTTCGCACAATGCTCGAAATAATAAGTCACCATCAGTGACATCTCTCGTCGCGTCCACCTGTGCGCTCGACGACCTAGTAAAACGATTCTGGGAAGCAGAAGAGCCTCCGACGGCGTCAGCTATCAACCCAGAGGATGAGGTGTGTGAAAGGATGTACCAGGAAGGTACAAGTCGTACTCCGGACGGTCGATACGTCGTGCCCATCATGTTGAAGGACGATGTTCCCGATTTGGGTGACTCACACAAACAGAGTCTTAATCGTTTTCTAAACCTTGAAAAACGCCTCGTGCGTGACCCTCAGCTCCAGTCTGAGTACTCCAAGTTTATGCGCGAATACGAAGAGTTAGAGCATATGCAACCTTCAACTGCTTCGTCTACTGAGCGGATAACTAACGTGATACCCCATCACTGCGTGTTGAGACCTGAAAGTTCAACTACTCGTTTGCGCGTCGTGTTTGACGCTAGCAGTAAGACTTCTTCAGGCAAGTCTCTCAATGACGTTGTTCATGTCGGTCCTAAACTTCAAATCGATATTGTTGATTTAGTCACAAAGTTCCGACTGCATACGATTGTCTTCACTGCTGACATTTGTAAAATGTACCGGCAGATACTAATTCGTCCAGAAGATAGATCTTATCAGCACATCTTCTGGCGCGCTCAGTCAAACGCACCATTGACTGAGTACGAGCTGAACACCGTCACGTACGGGGTCAGCAGTTCACCCTATCTGGCCATCAGGACGCTACGTCAGCTTGCTGATGATCATGGATCCGAGTTTCCTTCGCGCGCCGCTGAGGTATTACGCGAAGAGACGTTTATGGATGATATTACAACTGGTTGCTCGTCGTTGGACGAAGCCATTCAACTTAAAGACGATCTTGTGTCTTTACTGGCAAAAGGAAAGTTCGCACTTCGAAAGTGGAGTTCAAATTCTGCTCAGCTTCTAGAGGGTGTCCCTGTAGAACATTGTCAGACGTCAAAGACATTCGATGAGTCACACCAAGAATTCGTGAAGATTCTAGGGATTCGATGGGATCCAGCTAGTGATAGTTTCTCGTACTCCTTCACTGATAAGATTGAAATCGATCGGCTTGATAAGCGCTCGGTACTCTCAGTAGTGTCTAGGATTTTCGATCCACTAGGCTGGATTTCTCCAGTAGTCTTCGCAGCAAAGCCGCTCCTCCAAGAGATGTGGCGTCTGAATCTCAGTTGGGACGAGAAAATACCACCCCATCTCGCAAAACAGTGGCACGTGATCGCCGCTAACCTGCATGATTTGCAAGAAGTCCGACTGCCACGCTTAGTACTTCCACAAAACCTTGTTCAAATTCATTTAGTTGGGTTTTGTGACGGATCATCAAAAGGTTATGGTTGCTGCGTCTATTTGTGCGCCATTGGTCCGAATGAAAATTCAACGAGACTACTAATCGGCAAATCCAAAGTAGCTCCTTTGAAGCCAACGACAGTCAATCGCCTGGAACTGTGTGCTGCAGTTTTGCTAGCGAAAGTGTTAAAACACATGTTCCAGCTATTGAGTAATAAGATTGATATTGCATCCGTGCGTGCGTATACTGACAGCTCAACTACCCTGGCTTGGCTCAACACTCCTCCACATCTGTTGAAAACATACGTAGCTAACCGAGTTGTTCAAGCTACTCACTTAGTCAGTGTCGATTCGTGGAATCATGTCTCAACTCAGGACAATCCAGCTGATTGCAGTAGTCGCGGTACTACATGTATGGAGTTGGTAGCTCATCCGTTATGGTGGTCTGGCCCATCATGGCTAAGTCAACCTACATCCGAATGGCCGACAGGATCCTCAAGTGTACAACAAGAAGTTGTCCCGGAAATGAAGCCTCAGGTCCATCACAGCCTTGTCTCTGTCCAGTCTGACGATTTCCTGTCAAGTCTCACATCGAGGCAATCATCTTTCACGGCTATTGTCAGAACACTTGCATGGTGTTTGCGATTTATCAAAAATCTAAAAACTAAGAAGGAGGATCGAGTGTTATCTTCTCTTTCTTCTGATGAATTACACAAGTCACTGGTGCTGCTTGTTAAGCACACACAACAGTCTCATTTTAAAGATGAGCTAACACAAGTTACACAAGAGTTGTCTTGTCCGAAGTCGATTCAAAATTTATCACACTTTTTAGATGAGGATGGCATTCTTCGAGTGGGGGGAAGAATAGACAATGCAAATCTGTCAATGTCGATATTGCATCCAATCCTTCTCGCCGCCTTAGATAGGTTCGTGTCGCGACGTGGTCTCTGTACTGCTATCCGAACTGACTGCGGGACGAACTTTGTAGGCGCTAACCGTCATTTAAAGGAGAAAGTCGATATATTCAAATCACAATTCTCGGATATATCCGACGGTTTAACGAGCCGTCAGATCAAATGGGAATTTAACCCGCCAAGTGCCCCGCACTTCGGTGGTATTTTCGAAAGTGGAATTAAATCCGTGAAATTCCACCTAAAACGTGTCATTGGTTTGCAAGCCTTGACTTTCGAGGAAATGTCTACGGTGCTGTCAAAAACTGAAGCCATACTGAATTCGCGTCCGTTATGTACACTATCGCCGGACCCCTCAGAATCAGATGTCCTTACACCGGGTCACTTTCTGGTAGGCGGCCCCCTCATAGCATTACCGGAGATACAAATCGATGAGAACGTTTGTCCACGCTCTCGCTGGCACATGCTCCAGAAAATGACGCAGTCATTCTGGCGTGTTTGGCAGCGTGACTATCTTCATACTCTTCAGCAAAAGAGTAAATGGTTCACGAGTAACAATAATAACGTAAAAGTTAACGATTTAGTAATAATGATTGAACCAAACTTACCAACCATGTGCTGGAAATTGGCTCAAATTGTACAGCTGCATCCAGGCCGCGATAATGTGACAAGAGTTGTGACAGTTCGTACATCAAATGGTCATACTTTTCGTCGGCCAGTAGTTAAGATTTGCCCCCTACCTATGTAATTACGTTTTCCGTTCAACTCTGCTTTCAACTGTAGTTAAGTCTTATTTAGGTTATGTAGAGTTAGGATTTAGTTTAAAATTTCAGCACTCTTGGTATGTCGTTCCTTGAAATCCCTTGTGCATTTCAAGTGGGGGGATATGTCGGGACTTCCCGTAGTCCCGATTTACTTCCAATCCAAATCTAACCTATCCATTCATTCACCGCGCCGCGAACAAGTAGCGCCATCTACAACATCGAAAACACTGTGACGTGTAGCAAGCGCGAGTGCGAACGCGTCCGCGCAATACCCGAAAAGACATTATCAAATTACGTATAACAATCAAAATAAGCTCCGAAAGGTGTAGTTCAGCAGGTGGTTCTTGTGCTGGATTGTGATTGTGGGATCCGAAGGTGTCCAGGCGTCTCCATCGGTAGCGGTGAGTCCCATCTTTTCCTTCTCATCAATCCAACGGGAGCCCGTGAATTTTCCCATCTTCAAATTCACAGGGCATAGTGTCACTGCCTGCATAAGGAAAAACCTTGCTCGGAGCGTATCCACACACAGTTCGTAGTGCAATAGACACAACTTATCCTACTCCTGGTTCGGTTCGCGCTGCATAGAAAGCCAATGCGGGAAGATTGGACTAGGGATAGGAGTGAGCAGGAAGGAGCAGGGCATGCTGTTCAGCTGTTTGCCGTTTTCACCAGCTTTTCACTTTTCACCTCCATCTCACCTGCTCGGGCGGTGTGAGCTCGTGCGGCGCGCGCTTTTCCCTCACCAGCTCGCCCTTCTTCACCAGCTCTTCATTCTTGAGCTCGAGCTCTATGGTGCGCGCGATCAGCGGTGCGTTGGCTCCGAATATCACGTTCACCAGCTGCCCGCCCTGAAACACGCACAATTTCACGGGTACGGGCTACTTCAGAAAGTGGTGGAGAAATTTCAAGAATTCAAATCACAAAAACGAGTTAATATGGCTGTGTTCATTTTCAGTCAGGCAGGTAGTCATCAGATGATACCCAGAAGTGGTCTAAGGATAGAAGCTGTAAATATTTTTTGATGACCATTTAGGTTGCTAATAAGTCGATCATCTCTGCACGAAATACGAAAACTTTTAGGACCATCTTAATAGTGATAATAATAATTTGTATTGATATTTACACCAACAATTTAGATTTGTGATAAAACCAACATGATGGATAAACAAGGAAATATTTTTGGTTTTCCCTTCACTGCAGAACCCGAATCTCCTACATACTCGTATATTTCCACGATGGACGACGATAGGAGGCAATAGCAGGACCCTACTGCCTGTCTCCCTCACCGCGCCTGCCAAGAGTTATATTCAAGATTAACGCGGCACTGTATGTTATGTTGGATTGCCATTTAGATATCGAGTCCAGTTGACATTTGTTGTATTTTTATGGACATGAATTCGTCTATACTTTCTCCGTAGTCTCCGAGGGTCTTGTAGACAGTTACATAATGTTAGTCGGCAATAAACCGCATCTACCTGGAGTGTCGGGCATTTTTATGTAGAGCTAGGCGAAGTTTGGTCGATATCACCCTCGTGCTTCTCGACAGTAAAACTATATATATGTCTGTATGTTACAAACACATATGCTCGTAAACTACCCGCGGAAAGCGTTTGTCCGAATTGAATGTCGATCAATAGAACTGTTCCGCGAATAAACGAAAGGAATTGATTGCACCTCATTCAAAGCTACGTGGTGGATTATCGATTTCAGATTGTTGCAAAAATGTTTCTTCAATTAAATACCTTTGGTTATAAAGTTACTTGGAGGAATATTACATTGCGAATTTCAGAGTTCTTGTTTACATAGGAGCCGTAAGGGTGAGCTCATAAAATCTCTGCCTGGTAAAATAAATGAGAAAAGATGACATTTTACCCAAAGTTGGAAGGAGACACACTGTTATAGGCTTCATAAGTATAAGAGAAAACGTTAGACATCATTAATACCTATGTATATCCAATGGCATCATATGACACGCCTTTAAAAAAATACCTAAAGCATTTTTGAAATTCATCCGAATGAAGTCGCAGGCAACAGCTGGAAGAATATACTTCTTAGCTCAACGAATGGACCGTATTCTTCTAAGCCTCAACAATCAACATTTAATTTTTCTTTCTTACCGATATTATCTGACATCAATATAAAAGAAGGTTACATTGCATCCCTCGACATATATTAATGTTCAGTAAACCATATGATAGCTAGTGAGGAGTGGACTGTATAATGTTTATGTTTAATGATGGAAACACGTATTTTTACTAGTCGTTTTAATCACAAGAAAAATAACAATATGTTTTCTATACAACCGTGACAGGCAGACTGCCAAATCAAAAAACGATATAAAAGTAAAACATCTACAACTGGCGTTCCAAGGAGGTCGCGCGCCAGCCAGTCGCCAACATACCGGACCCCCAGTGGAACACTAACCACTGGTGGCTACTGGCTGAGGCGCGGCCTCCATCAGGATAAGTTTCCGGGCCGGACTGCGCAGCATGCCCCCTCTGGTGTGGACGTCTGCAACGCGGACCGCTCCGTCGGGTCCTAAGTAGACCTTTGCTACCCTTCCTAGTGGCCACAAACCACGAGGGAGGGTAGGATCGGCGATCAGCACCACGTCACCCTCACCAAGGTTCAGTGAGTTGTTGTTGGGTCCTCTTGTACGTAGCATCGGTAGGTACTCCCGTAGCCATCGTGCCCAAAACTGATCTGCTAGGCGCAGTGTTCTCCGCCAGTCACATCGTCGGGATAAGTCAGCGTCTGTCAGCGACGTGGTCCAAGGGACGACTGACGAGGAGCCGAGGATAAAATGAAATGGTGTCAACGCCTCTGGTGCGTCTGGGGAAGATGGGACGTATGTAAGTGGCCTGGAATTAACAATTGCTTCGGCCTCGAGTAGGAGTGTTGACAGGACCTCTTCCTTCAGTGGTTGATTTGTTAGGCAAGATCTGAGGGCTGCTTTCACTGTCCGCACAAGCCGCTCCCAGGCGCCGCCCATGAACGGGGATGCTGGTGGGATGAAGCGCCAGTTGATTTTATGGTTAGTGGCGTACTCTACGACCGAGTTATCATGTAGGGAGCGCAGTTCGCGGGAAGAGCCCACAAAGTTAGTCCCGTTATCGGAAAATATGGTGGTGGGCGAACCTCGGCGAGCAATGAAGCGCCTGAGACTCATTATAGCGCTATCTGCAGTGAGCGAGTTCACAATTTCGAGGTGAAGCGCTCTGGTTGTGAGGCACGTATATAAGGCGATGTATCGTTTTTCGCTCCGTCGATATAGCGTTACCAGGATCGGACCAAAGTAATCAAGGCCTACGTGAGTGAATGGTCTTTTGTGGTGATCAAGACGTTCTGGTGGTAAGTTGCCGATCTGAGGTTGGATAGGTTTCGTGTTCCATCTCTTGCACTTCAGGCAGGCGCTCGCTACGCTACGGATGGTTCCTCTGGCTCTTAAGATCGAATATCTTTGCCGAAGTTCATTCAAAACGAGTTCGTTAAATTGATGCGCGGCTTTGATGTGCTCGTGCAGGATTAGCAGCTGTGAAATGTGGTGGCGGCCGTCCAGAATCATGGGTGATTTCATCTCGTCGTTCACTCTGGGTGCGGAAATTATGCGCGTGTCTTGTCGTATGAGGCCTTCTCCATCCAGTGTAGGCGCCAATTTCCGAATCCGACTATTCTTGGGCACTGGCTTCGAAGATCGTAAGTTCGATAATTCCTCAGCGAAGCTCTCTGTTTGTGCTTGACGGATCAACATCTTCTCCGCTTCTATCATGTCTGACGCGTGAAGCTGGTGGGGAGACGTGGTGCTATCAATGTAGAGTTTGGAATTTGGATCTATTGGCCGAGACAGTTTAAGCCGGAATAGGCGTGCGCCCTGGAGAAAACGAGCGGTGGCACGTAGTAAACGTAGCCAGGAGCTAAAACGCGTTGGGTCAGGTAACGAATTCGAGTGTCGAGAGTCCCCAGTGTCGAGGAGCAGAACCATCAGATTCGATTTTAACTCGGGATCTGATGAGGTCTCTCCCTCGTCAGTGACGCGCTCGGTCGGCCAAGTGCAAGACTGTTCAACAAGGAACTGTGGACCGGTAAACCACCGATGAGTTGCGGTAAGGTCGGTTCGTTTAGGTTTTGTCGCATCGTCAGCGACGTTGAGTGAGGTAGGGATCCACCTCCAATCGGATGGATTGGTGGTTTCCAATATCTCTCCCAATCTGTGTGCCACGAACGGTTTAAACGTGCGAGTGTCACTCCGGATCCACTTTAGGACGGTGGTTGAGTCAGTCCAGAAAATGGTTGCGGAGGGCTCAAAACGGTGAGCTTGCATAATTGTTTGCGCAAAACGCGACGCGATAAGCGCGGCTTGTAATTCCAATCTTGGGATGGAAACCGGTTTCAGGGGACAAACTCTGGCCTTACTACCGATGAGAGCTGTCGATACAGAGTCATCGCTGTAAGTGAAACGCCAGTAGGCGACGCAGGCGTAGGCTTGTTCGCCACCGTCGGAGATTACGTGCAACTGGACGTCGGACAAGTCTGACCCGACCATGTACCAGCGTGGAATTTTTATATTTGCTGCCGTCTGCAGCTGTGCAAACCAGTCTTTAGATTCGCTTACGTACATTTCGGGTAAGTCTGTGTCCCAGCCAACGCCTGCCCGCCATAATCTTTGAATCAAAATGCGACCCCAGATGACGACCGGCATCAAAAACCCAAGAGGGTCATAAACTTTCATGACGTTCGATAAAAGAATGCGTTTTGTCAAAGTGCTGGTCGGCATCTGAGGTACGGCACGAAACCCTAAGAAATCTTGACGTGGGTTCCATTTAACACCCAAGACGCCGACGTCACTACTGGGAGGCAGGTAAACATCAGAAGTTGCGTCGCTACGAAGTTCCTTCGGGACGAGAGAGAGTGCCTCTGGATGGTTGGACGTCCACGTTCGCATCTCGAAACCACAATTCTTGTGTACTGTGACAACGTCGGCGGCTAGTTGAGCTGCGTCAACAACGTTTGTGTGGCTCCCAAGGTAGTCGTCCATATAGTGGTCGTCAGTTATTGCTTTGCAAGCAGCGGGATAGTCAACTTCGTGCATCTTCGCGTTTTTGTTTTTTATATAGAGGGCGATGAAAGGACTCGAAACTGCGCCGAAAATCATTGACGACATGCGGTATTCCTTGAGGTCGCCGTTCTTGTCACGCCAGAGAAAACGTTGAGCGTCCCTGTCCCTTGCGGCAATCTTAATCTGGGGAAACATCTCCTTGATATCGCCATTCAAGGCTACCGCACCTTCTCTGAAACGGAACAGGATGTCGAGTAGGGGCGACAATAGGTCAGGACCTTGCAGAAGCAGACTGTTGAGGCTTACGGTTTTTGTTGTGGCAGCCGCGTCATGGACTGCTCTCAGCTTCTTCTTCTGAGGATGATAGACGCCAAAGATAGGCAGGTACCAGCGAATGGAGCCGTCTGGGTTGACGCAAGAGGCATTTGGTGCGGGTCGATGGTGGTAAGTCTTCGAATCACACTCTTCGGCATAGTTCTTGCTGATTATGTCGTCTATGAATTGTTGAAAGGATGCGGCAAACGCTGGGTCCTTTGACATCTGCCGCTCGAGGGCCTTGAAGCGTGAGAGTGCCTGTGGGTAGCTATCTGGTATAATTTTCGGTAGCTCCTCCTTCCAAGGCAGGCCAACTTCAAAATGGCTATCGTGTAGTTGGTGAGCGGATGATTCCATGATGTCTACAGCCCGTTGATCCTCGCTGTTTCGTCGTGGGGCCTTTTTTGTGATACCCAAGGCGTCGATGTCGTATTGGCGTTTTATAAGTGTATCCAGATCTTCCGTGACGTGATTGATAAATTCAAAAGGCTTCGACGATAAACAGTGTGCGCCATGGAGTACCCACCCTAGTAAGGTTTTGGAGGCAACAGGGTCATTCTTTTTTCCGCACCGCACTTCGCGACTTATGGATAAATACCAGTCAGGCGCGCCGATTAGGACGGTGGGGTAAGCAATGTCACATGACAGTTCGTTTGCTAGACCTGACAGATGGTCGTAATCTGTGATATTAATCGTGTCTGGATATCGTGCGCGAAGCCCTAAGGGTTCCACGGCTCGCGCGTGTTCGATCAGGTAACGATCGGGTCGGTCTCGACCGCGTACGTAAAAATCAACGTAATTTACGTCAAGTTCCGTTGTCATATTACAAACACCTTCAATGCGAAGACGCTCCGAGCGGGTTGGCTTCGCACCGATGCGTTTTGCCACTTCAGCGTCAATGAGAGATGACACGCTGCCGTCGTCTAGCATCGCTGTTGTCTCGAAAGCGCCGTCAGGACCCTCGACTATAACCGGGACCACTTTCAGCAGGCCTCGGGGATATGGGCGTGAAGTCGTTGGGTAGGATCCTGTTGCATTAATCGAACAATCAGTAGTATTCGTGACTTTGTCGGAAGGTTCGTTTTCGTTATGTTGTTGAGTAGTATTTATATTGACAGGACATGTAGGGTTGACAGAGGAAGTCTGAAGACAGGTGCTCTGCCCGATTGGAGCTGCGTCGGGATTGCCGTCGTCTGTCTTTGTGCCATGGAGGAGTGCGTTATGACGTCTAGGGCATCCATCGACACCGCAACGTTTCGCGCGGCAATTATTCCACGTGTGTGGCTTAGAATTGAGACAACGGTAACATATTTTATTTTCTCGGACCCAGCGCCATCTGTCGTCACATGTTAACTTTAAAAAACTCTTACATGTTTTTATCTTATGAGATCCTTGTTTACAATATGCGCAATGCTCAGATGTAGTCCCGCTAGATACCGTAGCATGTATTGTTTCCTTTTTTAACGGGAATTTCAGAGCATAAGTACATGGTACATTTGAATGTGTTGGTGGCGTTGGCGCCTTAATTGTACTGTCAGCAATAAAATTATATTTTAATTGTTTGTCAGCTTCGGCTAAGAGAAATTGTGACAACAATTCAAGCTTTGTTAGACTTTGTTGCTCTGGTGCGTGAGCCGATGCGTAGTCTGTAAAGCGAGATCTAGTGTGCTCACTCAATTTTACCAAAATGCACCGAAAGAGCTCTGGAGATGATAAGTACTCATTCTGTTTAAGCAATGTGAGCGTTGTAATAAAGTTACGCAATTTATTTGCTAAACCATTCAAGTCTTGAGGAGAACTTATCTTTGGAGTGTTGCGGAGCTCTGCGACCTCGCGGGCAACCAGAAGTTCCGGACGGGCGTACGTCTGCTCCAGGGCCTTCATGATGTCGTCGGGCGAGCTGCAGGTCCACATGAGCGACGCAACGGACTGGTACGCTTGTCCGCGGACCGCGTGGTTCAAACGGTCTAAGTTTTCTGCAGCTGAAAAATTGCGTTTTGTACGTTCATAACTACTTTTAAAAGCCATCCATTGTGAAGTCTCACCCGAAAACGTAATTAGCTCGGGCTTCTTTGGCCTGTTTGAAAGTGAGTTTATAGCTTGGGTAAGTTTTGTAATAGGGTCTGAGGAGGAATGTTCAGATGATACTGGTGCCACTGTGTCGTAGTTGTATGTGAAGGGCGCTTGTGTGGGTTTCGAGAGGGTTGCTTGGTTGACGATAGGCACGTTGAAAAATACCGAGTTGGCGGTGGCGGCCGGTTGTAAACTATGTCCTCGAGCGTTACTCGGGGTGACAATCGGTGCCCCACCAGGCATATTTCCATGAGTTGCTGTAGTCATGTTAGCATTCTGTTCGGATACCCAAGTAGCAGTACGCCTTTCGGCGTTGCTATCAGAAAAATACGAGCTACGAGATTTGGCAGACTTATCCAGTCGCCAACATACCGGACCCCCAGTGGAACACTAACCACTGGTGGCTACTGGCTGAGGCGCGGCCTCCATCAGGATAAGTTTCCGGGCCGGTCTGCGCAGCATGCCCCCTCTGGTGTGGACGTCTGCAACGCGGACCGCTCCGTCGGGTCCTAAGTAGACCTTTGCTACCCTTCCTAGTGGCCACAAACCACGAGGGAGGGTAGGATCGGCGATCAGCACCACGTCACCCTCACCAAGGTTCAGTGAGTTGTTGTTGGGTCCTCTTGTACGTAGCATCGGTAGGTACTCCCGTAGCCATCGTGCCCAAAACTGATCTGCTAGGCGCAGTGTTCTCCGCCAGTCACATCGTCGGGATAAGTCAGCGTCTGTCAGCGACGTGGTCCAAGGGACGACTGACGAGGAGCCGAGGATAAAATGAAATGGTGTCAACGCCTCTGGTGCGTCTGGGGAAGATGGGACGTATGTAAGTGGCCTGGAATTAACAATTGCTTCGGCCTCGAGTAGGAGTGTTGACAGGACCTCTTCCTTCAGTGGTTGATTTGTTAGGCAAGATCTGAGGGCTGCTTTCACTGTCCGCACAAGCCGCTCCCAGGCGCCGCCCATGAACGGGGATGCTGGTGGGATGAAGCGCCAGTTGATTTTATGGTTAGTGGCGTACTCTACGACCGAGTTATCATGTAGGGAGCGCAGTTCGCGGGAAGAGCCCACAAAGTTAGTCCCGTTATCGGAAAATATGGTGGTGGGCGAACCTCGGCGAGCAATGAAGCGCCTGAGACTCATTATAGCGCTATCTGCAGTGAGCGAGTTCACAATTTCGAGGTGAAGCGCTCTGGTTGTGAGGCACGTATATAAGGCGATGTATCGTTTTTCGCTCCGTCGATATAGCGTTACCAGGATCGGACCAAAGTAATCAAGGCCTACGTGAGTGAATGGTCTTTTGTGGTGATCAAGACGTTCTGGTGGTAAGTTGCCGATCTGAGGTTGGATAGGTTTCGTGTTCCATCTCTTGCACTTCAGGCAGGCGCTCGCTACGCTACGGATGGTTCCTCTGGCTCTTAAGATCGAATATCTTTGCCGAAGTTCATTCAAAACGAGTTCGTTAAATTGATGCGCGGCTTTGATGTGCTCGTGCAGGATTAGCAGCTGTGAAATGTGGTGGCGGCCGTCCAGAATCATGGGTGATTTCATCTCGTCGTTCACTCTGGGTGCGGAAATTATGCGCGTGTCTTGTCGTATGAGGCCTTCTCCATCCAGTGTAGGCGCCAATTTCCGAATCCGACTATTCTTGGGCACTGGCTTCGAAGATCGTAAGTTCGATAATTCCTCAGCGAAGCTCTCTGTTTGTGCTTGACGGATCAACATCTTCTCCGCTTCTATCATGTCTGACGCGTGAAGCTGGTGGGGAGACGTGGTGCTATCAATGTAGAGTTTGGAATTTGGATCTATTGGCCGAGACAGTTTAAGCCGGAATAGGCGTGCGCCCTGGAGAAAACGAGCGGTGGCACGTAGTAAACGTAGCCAGGAGCTAAAACGCGTTGGGTCAGGTAACGAATTCGAGTGTCGAGAGTCCCCAGTGTCGAGGAGCAGAACCATCAGATTCGATTTTAACTCGGGATCTGATGAGGTCTCTCCCTCGTCAGTGACGCGCTCGGTCGGCCAAGTGCAAGACTGTTCAACAAGGAACTGTGGACCGGTAAACCACCGATGAGTTGCGGTAAAGTCGGTTCGTTTAGGTTTTGTCGCATCGTCAGCGACGTTGAGTGAGGTAGGGATCCACCTCCAATCGGATGGATTGGTGGTTTCCAATATCTCTCCCAATCTGTGTGCCACGAACGGTTTAAACGTGCGAGCGTCACTCCGGATCCACTTTAGGACGGTGGTTGAGTCAGTCCAGAAAATGGTTGCGGAGGGCTCAAAACGGTGAGCTTGCATAATTGTTTGCGCAAAACGCGACGCGATAAGCGCGGCTTGTAATTCCAATCTTGGGATGGAAACCGGTTTCAGGGGACAAACTCTGGCCTTACTACCGATGAGAGCTGTCGATACAGAGTCATCGCTGTAAGTGAAACGCCAGTAGGCGACGCAGGCGTAGGCTTGTTCGCCACCGTCGGAGATTACGTGCAACTGGACGTCGGACAAGTCTGACCCGACCATGTACCAGCGTGGAATTTTTATATTTGCTGCCGTCTGCAGCTGTGCAAACCAGTCTTTAGATTCGCTTACGTACATTTCGGGTAAGTCTGTGTCCCAGCCAACGCCTGCCCGCCATAATCTTTGAATCAAGATGCGACCCCAGATGACGACCGGCATCAAAAACCCAAGAGGGTCATAAACTTTCATGACGTTCGATAAAAGAATGCGTTTTGTCAAAGTGCTGGTCGGCATCTGAGGTACGGCACGAAACCCTAAGAAATCTTGACGTGGGTTCCATTTAACACCCAAGACGCCGACGTCACTACTGGGAGGCAGGTAAACATCAGAAGTTGCATCGCTACGAAGTTCCTTCGGGACGAGAGAGAGTGCCTCTGGATGGTTGGACGTCCACGTTCGCATCTCGAAACCACAATTCTTGTGTACTGTGACAACGTCGGCGGCTAGTTGAGCTGCGTCAACAACGTTTGTGTGGCTCCCAAGGTAGTCGTCCATATAGTGGTCGTCAGTTATTGCTTTGCAAGCAGCGGGATAGTCAACTTCGTGCATCTTCGCGTTTTTGTTTTTTATATAGAGGGCGATGAAAGGACTCGAAACTGCGCCGAAAATCATTGACGACATGCGGTATTCCTTGAGGTCGCCGTTCTTGTCACGCCAGAGAAAACGTTGAGCGTCCCTGTCCCTTGCGGCAATCTTAATCTGGGGAAACATCTCCTTGATATCGCCATTCAAGGCTACCGCACCTTCTCTGAAACGGAACAGGATGTCGAGTAGGGGCGACAATAGGTCAGGACCTTGCAGAAGCAGACTGTTGAGGCTTACGGTTTTTGTTGTGGCAGCCGCGTCATGGACTGCTCTCAGCTTCTTCTTCTGAGGATGATAGACGCCAAAGATAGGCAGGTACCAGCGAATGGAGCCGTCTGGGTTGACGCAAGAGGCATTTGGTGCGGGTCGATGGTGGTAAGTCTTCGAATCACACTCTTCGGCATAGTTCTTGCTGATTATGTCGTCTATGAATTGTTGAAAGGATGCGGCAAACGCTGGGTCCTTTGACATCTGCCGCTCGAGGGCCTTGAAGCGTGAGAGTGCCTGTGGGTAGCTATCTGGTATAATTTTCGGTAGCTCCTCCTTCCAAGGCAGGCCAACTTCAAAATGGCTATCGTGTAGTTGGTGAGCGGATGATTCCATGATGTCTACAGCCCGTTGATCCTCGCTGTTTCGTCGTGGGGCCTTTTTTGTGATACCCAAGGCGTCGATGTCGTATTGGCGTTTTATAAGTGTATCCAGATCTTCCGTGACGTGATTGATAAATTCAAAAGGCTTCGACGATAAACAGTGTGCGCCATGGAGTACCCACCCTAGTAAGGTTTTGGAGGCAACAGGGTCATTCTTTTTTCCGCACCGCACTTCGCGACTTATGGATAAATACCAGTCAGGCGCGCCGATTAGGACGGTGGGGTAAGCAATGTCACATGACAGTTCGTTTGCTAGACCTGACAGATGGTCGTAATCTGTGATATTAATCGTGTCTGGATATCGTGCGCGAAGCCCTAAGGGTTCCACGGCTCGCGCGTGTTCGATCAGGTAACGATCGGGTCGGTCTCGACCGCGTACGTAAAAATCAACGTAATTTACGTCAAGTTCCGTTGTCATATTACAAACACCTTCAATGCGAAGACGCTCCGAGCGGGTTGGCTTCGCACCGATGCGTTTTGCCACTTCAGCGTCAATGAGAGATGACACGCTGCCGTCGTCTAGCATCGCTGTTGTCTCGAAAGCACCGTCAGGACCCTCGACTATAACCGGGACCACTTTCAGCAGGCCTCGGGGATATGGGCGTGAAGTCGTTGGGTAGGATCCTGTTGCATTAATCGAACAATCAGTAGTATTCGTGACTTTGTCGGAAGGTTCGTTTTCGTTATGTTGTTGAGTAGTATTTATATTGACAGGACATGTAGGGTTGACAGAGGAAGTCTGAAGACAGGTGCTCTGCCCGATTGGAGCTGCGTCGGGATTGCCGTCGTCTGTCTTTGTGCCATGGAGGAGTGCGTTATGACGTCTAGGGCATCCATCGACACCGCAACGTTTCGCGCGGCAATTATTCCACGTGTGTGGCTTAGAATTGAGACAACGGTAACATATTTTATTTTCTCGGACCCAGCGCCATCTGTCGTCACATGTTAACTTTAAAAAACTCTTACATGTTTTTATCTTATGAGATCCTTGTTTACAATATGCGCAATGCTCAGATGTAGTCCCGCTAGATACCGTAGCATGTATTGTTTCCTTTTTTAACGGGAATTTCAGAGCATAAGTACATGGTACATTTGAATGTGTTGGTGGCGTTGGCGCCTTAATTGTACTGTCAGCAATAAAATTATATTTTAATTGTTTGTCAGCTTCGGCTAAGAGAAATTGTGACAACAATTCAAGCTTTGTTAGACTTTGTTGCTCTGGTGCGTGAGCCGATGCGTAGTCTGTAAAGCGAGATCTAGTGTGCTCACTCAATTTTACCAAAATGCACCGAAGGAGCTAAAATGATAGCTAGTGAGGAGTGGACTGTATAATGTTTTTGTTTAATGATGGAAACACGTATTTTTACTAGTCGTTTTAATCACAAGAAAAATAACAATATGTTTTCTATACAACCGTGACAGGCAGACTGCCAAATCAAAAAACGATATAAAAGTAAAACATCTACAACTGGCGTTCCAAGGAGGTCGCGCGCCAGCCAGTCGCCAACACCATACGTATATGAATACATATACTATATCAATTGTAACTTGGGTGAACAGCGCGATGAACGAGCTCGACCTCCACCCCGCACCGCACCCCTGATCGCCTTCATACTGAATGTTGTGTCTACGAAAGCGTGACTGAAGTGTTTTTAATTGACTTTAACGACTCTTAATCGCTTAATATATTTCAGTTGGAGCCAGGGCGTCAACATTAATGAGGGTGTATGTTTAGTGCTGTTTAAACGATATACTTTTGGCGGCCAGTGTTTATCTCTAACAGGTAGCCGACTTGATTTTAAGACTCATACAAAACATGTCAGAGGATCACGAATGGAACTTATATGCCAGTGTCCTGAATGCAAACCTGTCCTTGGTTAGGTTAGGTTAGTCTGCACAAAAGCAGAAAAATTTGTGTTTCTTTTTAAATTATATTACTTTCCTAGCTGTAGTTTAAACATATTTTTTGACGTGATAAAGACTTATAAATCGATGAACGCCGGCCGGCTGCACGCACGAAATAGTGTCACGTTCCGCCTGAGCCGAGCGTGCAAGCAAGAGCACGGAACAAGCGATAGAGAGGCACGGTCTGCCTAAGCGTTCGGCTTGTGACGATCTTTTCTTATGACGTTATCACGTATAATTATCGTACGTACCGACTTTACAGACAACAATTTTTTTCTGTGTTTTGTTGTTGTATGTCTTGTATTTTGAATGCCGAATAAAGTCTGTCTGTAATCCCCGTCTGACATCTACCGATCGGAACAAGCATGAAACATTCCATCCGCTCTAGGTAGATACGACCAGCATCGTAGGTGTGAACTATGGCTTGTTATGACAGTAAGATGTTGATTGATATGTATAACCATATGGAGATGTGATGATAACATGTAGGTGGACAAGTGTGTGTGTGTGATGAGGATACATGACATACCGCTATGAACATCCACGTGGGCTCGCTGCGGCTCCTGAACCGCTTCAAACATTCTATCGTGTCGGATTTAGCCTGCAGAAATATAATTGATGATTACTAAACGTTCGTTCAGTCAGTAAAGCTCGTGGCTACATTATATTTACAAAGGTAGTATTTACATACAAATAATTTATTATCATAAGAAACGTCATAGGGATAGACCGCAGTCTCCACACTAGGCTGAGCCTGTATCGGAGACAATTTTTTAAAATTCAGTGTAGGTATTTTTAACACTATTTACCCGCGACGGAACGGAGACAGTGTTTACTAAAGTCGCTCTTACAGATTCGGGCCCCGATGTCAAAACGTTCCTTCCCTGTCAATGACTCAATTTCTCAAAACGTTCCATTTTGATATTTCAAGAAAGGGTCTAGAACTGGACCTTTAGAAATAGGAACGTTTTGAAAATGCGGCTTTGAGAACGGACACCACGACATTTTGTATAAGAAATGTGGTAGTTTTGCGATGATATGACATAAAGGCTTCCTACAACGCGTTCTCAAAATGATGTGTCGTGACATTGTCGTGAATTTTTGGATATCGTAATGAAATGCGTACTCCTTGTAGCCATAAAATCAGCCATAATAAGTAGGACATTCCTATATCTTTTTCTTCCATTCTTTCACATGCCTATACCAAGGTTGAACATCTAATGACGTCAGCAAAGTCATCCGTGAGTTTGAGACTGACCACGGCCAGATGTAGGTTGTCTCCGCCCAGCTCCACCTTGATCTTCTTGAGGTTGCCCACCATGCCGATGCAGGGGCCGCACCACTCTGAGTAGACGTCCACCACTGTACAAACACACTGCTGGTACAAAGAGCGTATGTATACTTGGGTCACATATCTGGACCGACAGGGAGAAATGTACACATTGGAGTTCTTTTCTCTCTTACTCCTTTATGAGCTTTTCTCTTTGAGTCTACAAAATATCTCGAATAGACAGTTTACTTGAGAAATGGCCCTGCTAAACTGTGGTTCCTTGTCTAGTCTAAACGTTACACAATTTAATGATACACTTTGATGAGGGATCTCCACTACACAAGTGCACAGCCGCCAAGGCTGACACCCTGCACGGCTGCGCTAAGTGTGTACTTGACGACACATTCGCTATAATCGAATCGCCACACCTGGACAGCGGGCTGGTTGACAGTTGAGAATAGTATTACGATTTTTTTTCTTTTCATTTCAGTTTTTACGATATTCATCCGTCAGCGTACAGTGAGTAGCTCTTACGGTAAAAGTCAGTCAATTCTCTACTCTCGGTACTCACCCAACAATCCATCCCTCTGTATGAACTTTGCCCACTCGTCGTCTGTGTTGAGCTCAGCCTGCAACTGCACCTGGGCCGCCTTCTTGCCTTGACCGGCGGCGGCGGCGGCGGCCGCGGCGTTAGCGACCGCACTCGTCAGTGACATGGCAACGTGTGCCGTGCCGTGGTGTGGCGGCGTGCAGTGAAGCATGGGGGGTGAGGGCGGGCGGCCATAGGTGGAGGGTGGAGGGAGGGAAGAGTGCTGCTTCATGATGGGAGGTGTGAAGTACAACTCTTTCAAATTAGGACATAGATCCCCTAGATAGAGCATGATATGTCTCATCATCAGCCGGGAAATGTCCACTGCTGGACATAGATCTCCTCCATGAAGGGAGGTCAATGCCACATTGACCGGTCTTGCATCCAGCGACTGCCCGCGACTAACTAGATCGTCGGTCCATCTAGTATGGGGCCGGTCAGGTACACGCTTTCCGGTACGTGGTCGCCACTAGAGAAATTTTACTCCCCATCGGTTATCGGTTATCTGAGCGATGTAGCCTGCCCCTTTCCACTTCAGCTCACTGACTCGTAGAACTATGTCGGTGAGGATTTCCTCATTCCGGAATGTATCACGTAGAGAATTTCCGAGCATGGCTTGTTCCATTGCTCACTGAGCTACTTTGATTATATGTCTAATGATGATAAAACTAATGACTACTTGCTATGGATGGCAACAGTTCGGGCGAAACCAAGAACTAGTGAACGATGTATGGGTACATAATTGATTCTTGTTGATGTCGGTGTTCGATATCTGGGTTTGTGGAGTAAGCAATACAAAATAGTTGGCAAATTTATAAGTAATAATTAATGGTTTCAGAGGTACTCGATTCAGAGATACCAATACTATGTACAAGTTTTTATTTTAGTTTCAAGTTTCAACTTTATATTTTTCTTTTTGTTAGTTAATAATAAGCTGTCTTTTTGTAATTAAACCTCTATAAGTTAACGGAAGAGCGGAAACCTCTACTACAAAGAGATTTTCGGCCTCCACTAATGATCTGGGGGCACGGCAGTGCCCCCACAAGTCGAGCAAGAAAGCGTCACGGCCGTACCATCCTTTTCTCGAAGCAATTCAGACCATTTTCGACCCCCTGTAACTTCGTTGTGGATAAAACTAGAAGACTGAAATTTTCAGTAACCATGCAGGCTTGTAAAGACACGGTATATTTCAAATTTCATTCAATTTGAACCAGTATTTTAAGAATTATAACGGGTCAAAGTTTAAAGTTTTGTCACTCACTGACTGACTGACTGACTGACTGACCGATCATCAAAAGTCTAAGGCACTTCTAGCAGACCTAGAAGCTTCAAATTTGGAATATAAGTAGTGTTTGGTGTATGAATCAAGGAAAAACTAAAAAATCTAGAAAATACCGCAGAAAATTAAAATTAAAATTAATTCAGTAAAAAAGACGCTAGATGTCGCTATTGACGGAACATTTTGTGCATCGCTCTTTGAATTTTAATTAAATTAAAATATAAAAACATCGTTTTGTGTGCTGATTTGTGTGTGATGTGCTGGGACTTGTACTAAACTATGTTATTCAAGCACTATTTATGAATATTTGAATCAG
This sequence comes from Carcina quercana, assembly GCA_910589575.2. NCBI lineage: Eukaryota > Metazoa > Arthropoda > Insecta > Lepidoptera > Depressariidae > Carcina > Carcina quercana. The sequence continues at coordinate 17,206,232 of OU342428.1, read as the reverse complement.
ATTTTACGAAAATACGGAAGTTTACCCTCCACCGAATTTTAATTCATGAATGGGGCTTTTGTTGAGTAATTTATGGAAATTGTGAAGAAATCACTGAAGAGGAATTCAAAAATTAGCATACTACATGAAATGTGAGTTAATTCAGTACAATTATTTAATTGAATCATCGACGACAGCGCCATCTAACTGAAACTGCAAAACAATCAACGATCGTTGCGCGCCATCTATTAGTTCTGCTCGGAGCTACTGTGATTGGGCACTCAAATCAACGTACGATTTAGTTCCACCTACTATCATCAACAGAGGGAGCTGTACATATGATTCGCAATGAATGCGACTTGCGACTCGCGTTTTTGACCATTCTTGTTCTTGTTGGAAGTGTTAAAGCGCAGGAATCGTCAATTTGTGAATACAACAGACTAAGAAGCATTTACCGTCCAGATTTGTCAAAAATTGAAACATCAAAGCCTCCCAGAAAAACGCATAGATACAGGGAGTGGGCTCTTAGAAAAACTGTAGCTGAAGCTCAAGAAGTAGTACCGGAAAAGAGAAAACGGAAGGCTACCTACAAAAATAAGAAAAGTTCATAAGTCAGAGAGAGGGCTTTAAGAAAATTCGTTGCTGGTAGATATACATATATACAATAAGTAGAAGGTACCGAAAAGGAAAAAATTAGAACTGTCTACAAAATACAAAAAGAAATGAGATCCTATCAAAAACAATACTTGTCAAAAAAACAAGTCTCGCAACTCAGTTGTTCTGCGGTAAAAAGTTGTGAGATCCATGTAATACCAAGTCGGTTATTAATTTATTCAGTCTCTACTTAAGCGACTTTCTGTCTTAATATATTTATATAAAACATTAAAGAATTTTAATATTGATAAGCGTCACTATAAGATGCTGTTAATTATTAAGTAACAACTTAATGCTTCGAGTACGGAGATTCCAGACACAATTGATTTTCAATTGTTATAGACCACGATCGTGGTCTTAGAGACTGAACGTATTAAGACAGAAAGTCGCTTAAGTAGAGACTGAATAAATTAATAACCGACTTGGTATTACATGGATCTCACAACTTTTTACCGCAGAACAACTGAGTTGCGAGACTTGTTTTTTTGACAAGTATTGTTTTTGATAGGATTCATTTTTTGGTTACAATAAAAACTATTTTATTTTTATGTTATTTATTTTTATACCGTTGGGAATCAAACCCGGAACTTCCGGATTGATAGGTCCAATGTCTAAGGAACGGAATATACGGAGACGGTTAAATTATGTTAAGAGGCTATGTTGGTAAGACCACGTGGCCGTGTTCAAGGTTGCATTGTTTTGTAGCTGTCCCTCTCCGAGCCCTATCCTACCCGAGCGCGTACGGTGAGACAGCATACACTACGCGAAGTTATCCACCCGTTATTTGGATGTTTCGTAGTCCAGTGATCATTTGAAGGATACAGTATATTATGTAGCCATTTTTTCAATACAGTATATTAATAAAATTTCAGATGTCGGTGGTTTTTCCAAATTGTTCTAAATTGATTCATACTCTTGTAAAACAGGTTCAAAGTTGGGGCTTTTTATTACCGAAAAATACAATACTTTGACGCCCTGTAACTCTGGAAGTATATATTTAAACGAAAATCTGACTCACCACAGACACAGATATTTGTTTCTAGATTGTGTCTTGAAAATTTCATAGATTTTCATAGCTTAATACTCAAAATATGACTGGACTACGTTTGTACGATCGCTTTGACAACAGCATTCCCTCTTAATCAACTGTCAACAACAAGTTGTTTAGTGTATTTTTTTGAATGTTTTCTGAGACATCTATCCAGATGTGGTGGTACCGAAAGTTTAGCAACTAACTGCTAGAGAGCGGTACGATCGTAATATTTAGCAGACGTCGGTCGTGCTCAGAGGTTCGACTACTCGTTGATAGATGTCAGCACAATTTCATTTTAACACAGTATAGTTTGTACGTATTTGTAGTTTGCCGGTAGGTAGCAGCAGGGTTTATTATAAATATTACTCATATAATGTTAAAACCGGGGTGTGCTCCGATAGCATTATTTCCATGTGATACAGTAATGATTTTACAGATGGCGCTGATTATAATACTTAATTTCAAATATTCATTATATCGACAGCAACTCTGAACTTTTATAGTATCCATTTACATAGAAATATTGCATACAAAGAGTAAGTTATTAAATTTGAACACATTTTAAGTTAAAAAACAAAAGATTTAACCATTCCTTGATAGCATTTAATTTTAGTTAGGTTTAACTAAGCTAATTTTTAATTGGTATCTTAAATGTTAAGGTGATCCACCTCCATCAAAGTTTCATACTAAATTTCTGTTGTCATAAACTCTTAAAATATAATAGCTGGTTTTGTGTAGTAAGTATATAAAAATAGCACATCAGATTGTGATGTCGCGAAATGAGTATCATTAACATACAACTTCACAGTGAATCACAGTTTTCATTGAAACCCCTTTTTTCGATTATTGTTCAAAGCGTCATCTATGAACCATTAGCTGCGTAACGGCTATTATTGTAGCTACCTAACTATAAAGTTGTAAATTAATGATATTTATTTCGCGACACTATAATGTCATCTCCTATTTTTAGGTAATTACTTATCAAAGCCAACTTTTATATTTTAAAAGACTATGGCAACAGTTTTAGTATGGAAGCATTTGGAGAGGGATAACGTTAACAACCCCATGATAAGCGAGGGGCAAATCAAGATCATTAGATATGAATCAACATACAAATGAAGTATTAATCAATGTCATGTTATATTACTACTCACCTGACTGCGATCACCAATCTGCCTGATAACCCTCATGTAAAACCTCTACGATGTCATTGACGTTTCCGTGTTCTATCTCAACCCCGTCGCGTTGGGCGGCGCCTCACCGCCGACAGTAAAACTAGCAACTTTACTACTTTTACCAGTATTTTTACTGCGGGAAACTTGACAAACCGAACAAGTTAGATATAAACAGTTTAGTTCGGAGGGTCCCGTAATTTATTGACGAGGAGCTCCTCCCTAATATAGCCATCATATAATATGTGGCAGCGGTGAATTTTCACCAACGTATCTCTCATGCATGACGACGACTTAGTTAAGTATATACTCCCATATATATACGTTTATATGCATACATACCGGCCTCGTTACTCGACGTATAACATTTAACTTTCCGAGCTTTGAATTAGTAACTCAATAGAATATGTTACAGGTGGATGGAAGGATTCATGTGGACAAATTGAAAATAAAATATACACGCGTCTATTGAAAAGTAAAGAAATCGAATTGCTGGGTTACACAGAAGTAGCTCATCATCATCATGTACCTGCGGCCTGCGGCAGTCCACTGGTAGACAATACACATAGGCTCTCCCAAAGTGCGCTACTGAATGTAGATGTAGCGTCTCACCCTTCGACATGGAGTCTTGGAACTTAGAACAACTTAGATCTAGCGATCCTATTTTCCTTACCCTGACCTATCGTAACTTTAGACGGAATACATTCATACGGCGTGCGAGTCGCAGCTTCAACAGTTTATGCAAAGCATTAGATTTAGATCTATTCAACACGAGCTGTGCATTGGCAAGGCGATTAATGAGGCAAGCATTTTTCGATTAGGCGAGTTAATTTTTTTTAAATTTTTTTTAATTCTATTTTTAAAATGTATTATTTATCATATTTTCTATTATTATTTATCATATTGGTACAACGTGTAGAAATTACTATCGCTGTTAGAAAAAGAAAAAAAAGAAAACTGTATACGTAATTTACTCAAGTTTAACCTTCTGTTAAGTGGGTGCTTCGCTTTTCTTTGTAATTTTTAATTGTTTAATAGTGAAGACCTGTAATTGGCTTTCTGTCAACTATTTATTGCGTTATATTTTTATTATTGGCTGTTGGTCTTCCGAAACAAAAAAATAAAATAAAATAACTGGTTCCTCACATATAAGGACAGATACGTCAGCGTACTGAATGCTTCCACCAGATTCTTTTAAGTCTACGTGGAACAAACACGAGGAAGATACAAACACCGCGCCGCCAGCACCGAGGTCGGGGGAGTCCTTTTACTTCACTGCGGCGGCCTCGCCTCAAGCCTGCCTGCCCAGGTACTGGCTTGCAACAATTTTTTATAGCTGTTATTATACGATTAGTTACATATCTCCTGCACATATCACCTGCTAAAACCTTACTCAAGATCTGCCGCGTCCAATGTTGAAAACTGGACTCAGATTACCATAAAGGAACCTAGTTAAGAAGTGGTGCAAGAAATACAGAAGGACAATCTCTGCATATACTTCTACCGTCTTCTACAGTTGCATCTACATCTTCTTCTGAATTCCCTACTATCATGAGATACTCCATGTATCCTGCATTCAATAAGTTACATAGTTGTATGTTTGTAGAATTTTTTGTTTTGCCTGATTGCACTTTCTTTCTTACATTCAAAAAGTAGAAACGTTCTTCTACCTGTGTGTTCTATGTTCACTGTACCACGGCCGCCACTAGGGTTATGTCGTCAACTGATTACCTACCAAATGAAAGTTTAACTAATGCTATATGTTGTCGTGGGCGGCCCGCCCTGCACACTGCACACGCAAGCTTGGTTTTGCTTCCGTCTGCACACAAAAATATCGTTTAAGGAGCTTTGTACGAGTATTATTTGTCTTGTGCCTCTGACTATTTTGATTGGTTATTGACGATGATTTGCAGGATAGTTAAACACTGCGATAGAATAATTATAAGAATAAGAATAAATTTATTTATTTATAACAGTGTACAAATATTTTTCTTAAATCTAATTGGCGTAGAATATTGATCTAGTTACATTCTAAAGCGTTTGAAGCTAAACTAAGTTATAAACTTGTGTCTTAGCATACAGTGCCTCACCCCTTAGAACAGCAGACGGAACGTCTAGCCGATAGTGCTAAATGTATCAATTTAGATGCAATAATCAAAACAACTTATTCTAAGTTAACAACACTGTGGAAGTGAGTCCTCTCTGAATTATTGACGAATGTCTTATTGATGCAGCGGCAATGATTAAATAAAATAATAATAATAATAATTTTTATTTTCTTCACAAAGTTTTACATTTTATAAAATAACTTCGTTGTGGGGTTTCGTGACTCTGTGAAGACTGGTCTGCACTGGGACTAAACAACAAGTACATTTTTCTTTTGTCAAAATAACAACGGTCTTTGATAAAATAACAATGATTTGTGTTTTACAACTTCATTTTACGAAATAACAGTGTTTACCTGTGATTTTGAAAACGTGAGTTTGTAGTGACATTTTCAAACGACTTCATAAAAGGAGATGGTTCTCAATGCCACGCGTATGTTTTGTTTTTTGTATGTATATTACGCGATGTCTCCGCCAATAGTGAACCGATTTTGATAATTCTTTTTTTGTTTGGTAGATCGTACTTCAGAGGAGGTCCCATAGAAATTTTATCGAAATTGATTGATGGCTCTTTGAGAAAATCAACAAAACCAATTTTTTTGGCAATTGAAGTCGGTTTTTAGTTCTTTTTGAACGCGTTATATATACCCTTTGCACAGCGGTGTCAACATTTCATTTTCACTAGCAACTACTGCTCGCACTGACCGAGCGAAGCCGGGGCGAGGTCCCTAGTGCCAAAGGCCTCAACCTTGTCGAGAGCACGTAAGTTTGCGATGTGACGGTACTTTCCTCTCTTATCTACAGAAATGTTCGGTACAACGTCACTCACTAAAACTCCAACTAAATTGTAAAAGCGATTTCCTTTGAGCTCACCTGTCAGGGCTTATCTCAATCACCTAGCACAGAGCCCTAGCTCCCTAGCTCGCTAGCTCGTGGCAAGCCTAAGGCAAGCTGACACAAAGGCTGTAACGAGCTTTAACTTTTGTTTGTTTGGAGTTGTCGTCGGGAGCTTGATTAGGGGTCCGCCGCATCCGAACAACAACTCTTAATTTTGTAATTTGTCTGTTCTAACGGCAGTGTGCTGCTTTTAGTTTCCGCAGGTTTGCTCAGACCTCGTTATACGAAGTCTCGTAGATTAAAAGTTATGTAGATATCTAATAAACAAGGAAATGTGTCATTATTGTTATTGTAATATATTCTACGAGCATATTACTAATACATAACTATATAAATAACAACTATAACATAACAAACATCAGAGAAACCACACGTTGCATACAAAACTACAAATACATTACATAAAGTACATAAACAATAAATAATCATAATCATCATTTATTGGTACTGCTGGTACAAGTCAATATTTTATAGTTAAATATACAGATATTTCGCAAAAATTCCCAAGTTTCAACTTTTCTGCTACCTTATTCCATTATTATAGAATTACCGCTCCATTTCAACCCTACGGAACCTTGTGCGTGTGTTCGACACGCCCTTAGCCGGTTTAGTGAGACTGAAGTACTGCCCGATTACATTTTAATTATAAATGTATGACGGGCTACGCTCAGTTAATTTTTAACGCGCTGCCCGTGCTCTACCCTTTCCAGCTTTAATTTGGATGTATTTCTATTTTACGTTGACTCTAGTTTATTAACTTGAGAAGAAAAACTCACTCTAGCTGCCTACAGTTTCTGTTGCGAAAATATAACAAAATTGATTCTAAAAATGTCTCGCCAAAGTTATTGATCTGCATGTCCCTTTTATTAAATTGCAATGTTCTATGCTCTCTAAATTAGTCTCTTAGGATCACCTGAGCTTTCTTCCACGTAGTGTAATGTTCCATTAGTGACGCATCCACCATGTGATCGAGGAACACATAAAAATGTTTTTACGAGCATGTGTACACTTGCCGGGCTCGTTAATAACTTCATTTTACTGCTTTTTTACTTCAAATATAAGTGACATCTACTTTGTGTTGAGAACTACTGTCACGAAGACAGGAATTGGTTTAAATGACTTCATTTGCTTCTATTCACTTTAAATGTAGACAATCATCACATCTAGTAATATTACAAATATATATTTGAACAATCTGACCTTTTCTTTGTGTGTTGTCTTTTCTCAACGAAACCGCTGAAGCGATTTTGATGAAATCTGAGATGCAGTTAGCTTATAGTATGGGAAAGGACATACACTACTTTTTATTCCGTTGAAAGATTCCTGTATGATGATATTTGAAGTTACACTAGACGAAGTCGTGGATTCGAACTTGTCCTGAATGCCGAGTGTTTGCCATTGTATAGTCAAGAACTAGGTTCACTTCACAAAACTTAGGCACGACGCAATATGGGTCCATAACGATCAGAGCATGTTTTCTCGATTTGCAGTTGAATTCTATGTGCAGTCTCACTCACCAATCTTGGTGACTGTGGAAAATCTCATCAAATGAGTGGAAAGTTATCATCATCATCATCATGTTTTGATATGTCAGTTTAAACTGAAAATTTCATTTGGAAAATGAAAACTCAGTCAAGCATTTTCTTAAACCACGCCAAACATTTTTCATGTTTGTATGTGGGGCAGGGGTTGGCGGGCGGGCGGACCGGCTTCGCTGAGGGATCACAAAATATTTCATGTTAATACAACCCCACCCGGTTTGATACATGCATAATTAAAGCTGGCATTAGAGTCCCGATGTGCCCGGGACTGCGAGACCCTCGACGCTGCTCCCAGGGCCGACGCAAAGGCTTGAGCTGGACCTTCGCCTCATCTGATTGGTAAGGTAAGACCTAGCGATTCATCTCTTCACCAAGAATAGAGCCTGTAAACTTTGCACCACTATACAAATGGCGTAGCCGCTACACAAGATTACGCAATTCTCGCTTCCATACTCATCACAGCCTTGATCTAGTGAAGTCCTTCCCATAATTCCCTTATAATCGACAGAGGACCCGAATATTGAGCTCAATAGTACATCCTCAATTAGGGGTATTGATAACATTTCAATCACATCCTAAGGTCACCTAGGTATTTCTATGAAGAGCCGCGAAGAGCTCGTGAATACCGGTCTCATCCAGTTTCATTAACAAAATGAAGGCAACAAAAAGGGTCTAGGATCGTCACTTAAATGAAGACATGTGGCACTTGTACGTGACATATTCTGCAGGCACATTGACTGTCTCAACGAAACCTGGTTCTCTGGAGTGTTCTTGCTTCATTGTCATTAATTACCGACTATTCTGGCAACTAACAGAAATTTTCACGAGATGAGTATCAACATCTTAATGCATCACAAATTCGCCTGCTATAAAAGTGGCCATTGAATTCAATCCATAGGATGAGAGAGGCTAAAGTTCAGCAGTGGATTTGAGCGTTGATCTTGAATACTGTTCTACTTGCTATACGTAAGCGTCTGCAAGTAGAATAAACTCTCTTACATATGCAGGTTTTCATAGCACAGCGCGGATATGTGTTGATTAAGCTGAGACTGACAAGTACCCGTATGTACATTCTGCATTCAGCATTATGTTCATAAATTTCCGTACCCTCTGTACACATTGTTGGTACGGTCGCAGCCCTGTGCTGACGACTGCGGCTGAACGTCCGACTGACAGTTTGTTTTAAATATTTTTACTTTATTCGTTGTTGTGATAAATTCGTCACATTTTTTCTCGTAAGCCGGTGATGCATCGCGGCCGGGGCCGGGGCCTCCCTGGCGCAGTTATGACGCTCTGTTTGTCAAGCTTGTCTGCTTCAAAACCGGAAGTGGCAGTAGATTCATAGACGGCATTTTTTTTCGTAAAATAGTCTTTTAAAAAGAATATTTGACTAACTGGAGTTTCATTAAAGGGAGCTTTGGCTGCTGTACAAAATATAATTGTGAAAGTAGTTGCTTCCTGCTGGCCATGACTCCGGTAAACTCTCTAAATTAAAGAGCTCGTAAATTATATTTGATTTCATCTTTAAACTATGCTAGCATGGATATCGATACTTTTCAAACTGCGGATGCAGTTGACGTTTTATTTGAGTCAACTTGTGTGAACATCAGTACATGTTCCGACCGAGGCACTGGACCAAGACTCACAGGACAACTTCGACTGTTCAGAATCGTTCAACCAAACTCGCCCAAATGTAGCCGCCCCACAATAACTTCCTCTTGTGTTCTACAAAGCCTTGGGTGTAATTTAAGCTTAGATTTACTTGTGGACTGCTTTGTGCAATTGTTCATATTGCGTGAATGTGATAAAAGCATGTGTTGTGTGCAACGTGCCGGGCGATGCTGGTGTGACGTCACCGACGAGAGAGACGCATCGCCGACGGTTCACACTTTTCAATCAAACGTCACTTTTCCTTTATTTAAATCCACTTTAAAACTTGTCCGATATCTACGCCATCTTTGTCAACCTTCCAAACTCTGTATACAATTAATTTATCAAATAACACAACGCAACTTTCAGAAGTTATCTGTCTTCATTTATGATTCACAACTTTGTCGCTCTTGTACTCGTACTGCTGTTAGGAACTTAAATTTGATTATTGAATCAAAGAAGTCAGAGACTTCCGAATCGATAATGGAGTAACGATAAAAAAACAACCTGATCAAACAACAAACGTTACTAAAATGACATATCGAGTCATAGGAAAAAATGGTATTTGCAGCAGGTCGCAAGGTGCGGTGGGGCCCGCATGGCGCGCGCCGAGGAACCATACTGCTGGGTGTAGGCCCGCCGGAGCGGCCCGGGCCCGATCCGGCCGAGCGCCTGACAATTAGGTGTTACCGAACACGCGATCCGGCCGGAGCACTGCGACGGCACGGAAATTGGATAGTTTGGCCTGATTTACCACGGACAGGCACGGAAGGGTTGGACAATGTCGTGCGTCGTTCGAACGAGATGACGCGCGGGGGTGCAGGGGGCGGGGGCGGGCACTTCGTGTCCTACGAAGCCTACATTCCTGCTTCCTGCCAGTGTGCTTTGTTTTTTCTTCTGTGTATTCCAATAAACTTCACAGGTCCCAGTAGCCGGTGAATAAAGTTATCCGCAAACCATTTTATAACATTTATGTACTGTTGTGGAATGGTGGCCGCATGTGTCTACAAATGTTCCGGCCACGATATTAGCAGACATGACTTAATTGGATAAGGTGTGATATTGTTTACTGCACCGTTTCATCCCAGCTGCGGGTGGCGTGCGGAGGGAGGGGCGAGGGGCGACGACTAAAAGGTTGATCAGTAGAAGTGCGGATCAAAGTCAGATAAGGTCCGCAACACTCCGCGCTATCAACAGTTTATTTTTCCTCAATTTCCAATTAGACGGCGGGGCTAGGGGCGCGAGGGTGCGGGGCGCGGGGACTTCAAGAGCCCCCGTCACACTCTGTCACGGGCAGAGATTAGCGCCCCCGCCCCCTCAGGCCCCTGCTCCTCCCCGAGGGTATGAGACACGAGATAGTTAACAAGAGAGCTTACTGAAGGGACCGAGAATGGTAAAATAAGCAGATGCTTTGAAAACCACACCGTGAACTATGTTTTCATAGCGGGCTAGTGGGGCCCGCGCTGGTCCGGCCGCGCGGCCCAAGAAGTGTCATTTTAGTTTTTTAGGGTTCCGTAGTGAAATGAAATGAAATCTTTATTTGCATAAAATATGGTACAGTACAGGATGTTAAAATTATATATAATGTGACATCACATATTTTACCAAAATTTGAAGATGGAACTCTTATAGTTTTGCCATGTCCGTTCGGCCTAGTCACTGTACTGCCGCGATACAGACTGCTGTCGCAACGTGTACAAGCGTATGCATAGTTTACAACAAACCTTGTTTTTTTACAAAGGAGGTAACAATAATGCAATGTAAAGACACTTAAATACATCCAGCCGTGCTCCTCCATCCATCAATCAAATTTTCATACTAAATTTCTGTTGCCACAATCTTTTAAAATAGAATATCGGGCTTTGAAAAGTAATTATGTAAAAATATGACATCGGATTGTAATGTCGCGAAATGAGTACCATTAACATACAACTTCACAGTGAATCATAATTTCCATTTTTACACACTTTATTATTCTTGTTCAAAGCGCCGTCTAGGGACCATTAGCTGCGGAACGGCTATCGTAGCTGACAATAAAGTTGTAAATTAATGATTATTATTTCGCAACACTATAATGTCATCTCCTATTTTAAGGTAATTACTTATCAAAACCAGCTATTCTATTTTAAAAGATTATGGCAAAGGAAATTTAGTATGGAAGCAGAACACGCATGGGATTGAGTGTAACATGTCAGAAAGAGACGCCGAATCAAAATAGAGTAAATAGATAAATACTACTATTTGCTACAGTCTGCTTACGTCATTTACTTTAGAAGCTTCATGGATGCATCGCCATGAGAGTGAGACAGATAATACATATGAGGTGCATGTTCTCAGGAGACTGTCCTGGTCCTGTCCTCGCTCGCCTCGGAACACAGCTCCTGCAGAAGCAAAGCGTCGGGAGCGTGAGACGGGGCGCCCGACGTGAACTATGATCACCATCAATAACGCGCGCCGATGTCGTCTTTGACTTCATTAGTTCTACACCTGTGACTGATCGCTGGGTGTTGCCAGGGCGACGGCGCTCTCTAGGTGCTCCACAATTCCATTACAGTGTATATTTCATACGGGCGTATTTCAAATCATATACAAATCATATGTGAAAGCAATTTTTTTAAAAGCCTAATTAATAAGGGTAGTTTTAATTAGTAAAGATTTTAACTACTGTAGTAATCAGAGATCCTTAATGATAGAAATAACAAACATATAATTAGTGAAATTTAATATATGTATTGTAACAGTATTAATAAACTATTTTTATTTTTAGTTAATCATTTTTAAAGTACGACCGAGCAGCAATGTATTGCGTCCAAAATGACTTGACAAAGGATAAACAATACATGACGGTACATTGAACTGTCATGATATGACATGAAAATGAAAAAACACAAGTAACGAAATTTTTATAATATACGCCCGTATGTCATATACACGCTGTAGACCATCGTTATGCAATCTGCTTTCGTAAAATCATTACTGTAACAGGAATGAGTTCATACAAATAGCACCATGTTCATAAAATGATCGATAAGTAGCTTAAAAAATGCAAATAAAAACTTTTTACCGTCGATAACGCCCCAACTGATGAGCCTGCCCTAGAGAGAAGACATCATCACCACAAGACGTCTGATTAACGAATAAATAAAACAAAACCAATTGAGAATAATTTATATTATCTGATAGATAACTTAAACATTCACATACAACACCGTATAACAATATGACTCGAATGTCTGTATTGCTACAAATAACTACAGATAACAAGTTCATTATACTAATTTTATGTCAGATAAAATTCAAAACAAATACACATACAAGAATCTAACTATCGTCTATATGTACTTACTGCTAGTGAAAGAATGTTGTTTAATTACATAATGACTTGTTCATATAAACAAAACATCAACAGTATGTTGCAATTAGATGAGTACTGTGTATTGTTTTATCACCTATAGTTTGGTGCTAGATATATCACAATAATTTTTTGGGTGTAAATATGATGAATATATAAATATGAGTGCAAATATAATTTCTAAATTCTATATGCGGGACCCTCGTCGCGCGAGTCCGACTCACTAGATTAATTAGCTTTTTTTACTTTAAAATGTTAGTAACACTCCGAACGGGGTTTTAAGGAAACAGAAGTAAGAGCAGTTGCCCAAAAAGATATTGAAATGTGGACAGAGCAACGTCTGTCGGAGAGGCAACCAGATAAGCTCTATAGTACTCGCTAGTGTATTGTATAAATAAAAGATCCTTGTTGCATTCACTATCTCACTATAAATAGAGTGTTTATCTTGTAAAGCTAGTATAAAGTAAACCATTAGTAAGGTGAGATCGAAAGCTATAGCTCTACGGTACTTCAATCACATCGCATTACGTTCGAAACCTAAATATTTACAACCCTTATATCCATTATATAATATTATTATTAGTAAATAAATAGAGAAGCCTGACGTTTATTTTAAATAAGTAAACGGTATTCAAGATTAAATATAACCCGATCTCACTGCATAATGCCAAATTCAATAAAATAATTATGACATCTTGAGTACCATATGTTATGTTATAAGACTGGAGGGTCTCATGCGATACCTCTACAAGTAAGCTATGTAGCTGTGGTGGTGACCATCGACCATACATCGTAGCATGGACGGATCTGATTTAGATAAACTATGATAGGAGGACCGAACCAGTAGCTCTGATGAGTCAGTGCCGTTTCGTCACAGGAAGTCGGTTGTGGGTACTTGCTTTGATTGGTACATTATAATGTCATTTTGTCGGGACCGTTGCTGATTCATTCTGACTATGTCTTCATAAAGATTAATCTGTTAATGTCCTGCATTATATAATTTAGCGGCCCGTGCAAATCACAAATATGGCTTACAACAATTAAAAAATTCAATGAATGAATCTTACAGTTTTTATGTGACCTTAATCTAATGAACGAGTATTATTGTAGTTTATCTCTGGTGCAGCTGGAGGGCGGCGCCCTGGGGTGTCGGGGGCGGGCAGGTCAGGGCTCCAGATATCGTCTCTGAAACAAACAAACCCACGTGACCGCATGTTTACTTGCCGGAGACATTGATCTGTGGAGACAAAGTTATCCACTCGCCCGCCTTATTACATATCTATCAAAACAATGGGTCACAAACAGGGTTATATCTGGTAACCCTACGCAAGGTTAGCCCTGTATCTTCATGTAGACATCGTAGAGACCGAGTATCTTGGACTTTGACCACCAACTTGCTATGCGTTGTCATTCTGGTAACTCCTCGCGATTTATGCCGAGGTTCATTATCAGAAGTACTTATTTTGTTGTGAGCGCTAAATCCTCAATTCCTCCAAGTCAAAACTGGCGCTATGAATTTACGATTGTCATTAACATCGTCAACAGCCTATATATGTCCCCACTGCAGGGACTCTGGCCTACTCTCCTACAGAGAGTGTATGGGACATAGTCCACCACGCGGGCCCAGTGCGGATCGGTAGATTCACAAACACCTTTGAATTTCTTGTCAGGAGTGTGCAGGTTGCCTCACGATGTTTTCCTTCACCAAAAAGCCAATGGTAATGATTTTAGGAACGAATTCGAATTTATGAACGAATGATCATTCGTACATAAATTCCAAATAACAAATTGTAACTCACTGGTACGAGCCAGGATCGAACCCAGACCTCGACTTTTCAAGGACTAAAGCTCTACCCAAGTGAGCTCCAATGGCTGTTAATTTATAATATCATATCTAAATAAGTTAATAATCAGACATTGACATGTGTATCTTTATTTGTAACACAGGCAATGTTTAACAGTCGCTTCAATGAATGTTATGTTCCTTGAACTTGATCAAAGCCACTGTCAATAGGTATTGTGTCATTTCAACTATCGTTTACTCGTGTCGTATGCCCAATCAACCATTCATTACCATTTAAAGATTTGACAATGTTTATATCTCGGTTCCAATGTGATTTGACAGAGTGATACACGTCACAAGGCCAAGTGATATCACAAGCCATCGCGCTATCGTGGTTCCCTGATCGTTGCAGCTCTCTGATATGGCCAATTACACAAATAACGAATTGATAAACACAGCGGTATCTTACGTTCACGTCAAATTTGCATTTGTCTATTAAATTATGTTGCATATTGACTTTTTTGTGTAAAGGAATGAATAAACAAGTGCATGTACCCAAGATCTCAACGTGTTATAATAACTGTAAATGGATTGTAAATGAGTTTTGTTAAGTAAAAGTATTTAAGTTGAACCGTGAAGGTTGAACGTCGCGTCGCTCCGCCCTGTACAGATTAATTGTTACAGATAAACTCGAAATAACGGGTTAATTAAACATTTTGTAGGTAATACTAAATTTTAAATTTTCATTTCTTTTAAATAATAAAAATTTCTTATATCTTGGGGCGCTACATTCTGTGTTTTTCACAATATATTGATTGGTGTATTTAATTTTAAAAAACATAGTTTGTTAGTCTTCTCGGGAATGTTAGGTACATACTTTAGTTAGCTAACTTTAGTTAGTATGTTACTGCTGCGGATAATGGCATATTCTGACTAATACTTTGTACTGTATCGAGTAGCTGCCAATAGATTTAAGAAATGAAAATAAAATAAACATTTAATTATAAATCCAATTTGTTTATAATCAAATAATAGGTTTTTAAACGTAAATTTCAGAAATCAGGTACTACACTTGAAAATTTGGTCAGAATGAAAAAACACGCCTCGTTTTACTGCTACGTGAAAAATACCAAACAAATGCAGTGATCACAATTTGTGGCATTATTTAAATAATAAACTATAAAATGTATGTTTATCACATTCAACTTAAAGTAGAGGGTAGCGAATAGGTACGTATGGCAAGTTGTTAAACATTAGCAGTGCAATCGTAGTACAACCACTGTTGGACATAAGGACACAAGCATCATAGAACGCCACGCCGGACTTCCCATGAGATGATTTACTAATTTGCTATAATCAGCACTCTTGGCAGACGGATTAGTAATCGCAGTAAGATGCTGTGGTTACTTATGCTGTTCTTATTCTAAAGGCGGTACAACACGGCGAGTAAAACATAAACAACACACAACATTTAATCGTAAAGTGGAAGCACAAGGCAGGGCATACCAGCGCAGTGCTCCGTTTGAAAATTCGTGATCACCCGCGTAATGCTGTTCAAATATCAAATTACAATTTAACCGGTGAGTTACAACCGGTACCCGGTACCCGGCACCGGTAATTAGCCGGGTACCGGTTATCCGACTCACGAAGACCCCACGAATTTCTGCTACTTTACATAAACAGTCGTGCCTTTTTGTGATTTCCGGATAAAAATAGATGTAAGCTTTTATAATGTGATGACGCAAATGCTACAGAACTAGCTGTTACCCGCGGGTTCTCTTGAAGCAAGGGTAGCTGGCCCGATTAGCATACACACTACCTCCGCTGAACAGTTGAGAAGGGTTGACGCGTGCAAGTGAAATAAACAAATACAGCTGCACGTTTTCATGTTTGCTATACAGATTGGAGTTAAATCCTCTCCGCGGTTTAGTAACTGCTTCATGGGCACAGGAGTCAAATTAACAATACCGTTTGGCGGCAGACTTAGATAAGGTGGCAGTTAGCCAAGCGGATATCGAAAATGCCTTCATTTCATGTCATGTACAGCCTGCGGCAGTCCACTGCTGGACATAGGCCTCTCCCAGAGTGCGGCACTCGATTCGGTCCTCTGCTCTCCGCATCCATTCGCGCACAGAACATACTCGTAATATCGGGAAATAAATATATATAATTAAAGTACGTCATCATCATCCATCAGCCCATAATCGTCCACTCCCACTCCCCATGGTATCACAAATCTCCAGTCCCTTTACCATCACCTTTACTAGGTCGTCGGTCCATCTAGTTGGGGGACGGCTCGGTGCACGTTTCCCGGTATGTACTGAAATTCATTTTTCGCATTTGAAATATATTTTTAGATTTTTCCTAGTTGAAATAGACTTATGAACTAAAGTTACTGAAAAAAGATTAGGACATTATAATGACCTTTTAATTCAACAACAATGTCTACTTTTCAATCTAGACCTCTGTTATTGTAACATTATAGTTAGCACAGTTGTAGTTGGTGAACTGGACGTGTTTGGGTTGGTCCCGCCCGCCCTGGTCGCTCCCGCCCGCCCAGGGATGCCCGCTGCCCGCAGGCACAGTATAAACGTTTGATTAATGAAAATACTGAGTAAATTCTCGCCTTACATAGTTACGTAAGGATTTAGTTGGAATTGCCTTGTAAAACACAATTATCCCACTCAATTTCCCTTCGAAAGAGGGAGTGAGAAACGAGAGAATTATGAGGTTCTCAAAGTTTTTTTAAAGGTGTAATTTTGTCTAATATTTCATCTGCGTGCGATAGAAACTATTCCACGGAAATCACTTAATGGAATGGGATAAAAAGTGTCCTATGTCTTTGTCCAAGCCATAGGCTACGTACATCCCAAATTTAATCACGATTGACCATGCAGTTGAGGTACCAAACAAATGTACAAACTCACTTCTTCATGTATAGTGTATCATTGTGAGTCTGTTGCCGTATGCTTGAAAATGACATTATTAAGTGATACGGAATCAAAAGTAATGTCTGCCCAGTCATGCACGAGTCGCATCAGGGAATCACACGCATTCCCATGTCATCATGTTTAATCGTCAGGTGAGTGCGTGTGTCGCTGCGGCGCAGTTATCCACGGCCGTCCGCGTTCTTGCACGCACGTCTGTTACACTCAAATCCCCCCAAACCCAACGAATAATAAAGTCATGCACAAAATGGACATGCCACTTTGCAGCTAGTTTGAAGCGCGAAAAGTAGGCTACCTGTCAGTGGCGAAGGGTGGAATTTTGGCGAAGGGAAGCCGATCCAAAAAAAATGCTTACCGCGTGATTCAAATTCGGCTTCAGAAATTCTCAGTATTTCTTCAAATGGGAAGATGATGAGCAAGTAGTCAGTTAGGCAGCATTCCATACGAATTAAAGCCATAATGGCACACAAAACTCACCGTATTGAACGAAATATGCAAGTAAATCACCTTATAAACACAAAAAACAGCACATGAACTTCGAACTAAGTGAAATACTTTCTAATCCGTCACATAAAAAACATCGATAGTACTAACCTAGGAGCATTTAATCACGTACTAACAAGCATTCATGATTCACGCGTACTAAAGTTGTTTATTCCAAACGGAACAAATCACACGCAAATACGCCTAAATAAAACAATGTGACTCGCGATGAAACATACTATAAAAATACTACTTTCTAAATTTAGCATTGTTATAACACTATTAACTTGCTAGAAAAAATGTCTCATTGGCGATGTATTTTCTCCTTAAAATGATAGTTTTGAAATTACTCGTATTATAACTCTCTATCTCGCTCCGCATAAGGCGTTCGAAAGAGAAGAAATCGAGTAACTCGAAATGCACCGGCTTATATCGTGAAATAAAAAGCGACGTTTACTACGAGAGCGTAAGAGACAGAGCATTAGTTGACACGGGAACTGTGGTATAGTTTTGGCGGGCTTTGACAATTTATAGATAATATCTGTAACCCGGTGGAAATCGGCTTGTATGGACCATTCGCCACTGATAGATATTGCTTTTTAATTGTGCGCAGGCGTTTTTTGTATTGCTTTTTAATTGCGCACAGGCGTTTCTTGTAGTAATGTTTTGAGCGTATAAAAGTTAATAGTACATTACATTAATGATATGTGGAAAGGATTTTTGAAAGGTAAGCCGGTGGGAATCGGGTTGTATGGACCCTTCGCCACTGCTACCTGTACATACCATTGCACATGACTGTGAATGTGACAGGCATCGAGCGAATTACGACAACTATGATCGTGTCTGTCCCAATATTGTATCGAAACTTATTTGTAAAGCAGTAGGTTTATTTAATCGGTAATCACATACATCCAGGCTTGGATAACATGATGGTAGTCTGTATAGTACAAGTAGTAGAAGAGGTGCACTGTCGGAATCAAACCAATGATCTCCGGACTGTAGTCCAATTATGTAGCAACTTGCCTGCTAAAACTGTAGTTCTTTGCAACAATCTTTATCATTGAAACGTTCGGGTTCGTATATTTGATTGTATCACAACGCGTGCATGTACGAGTAGCAACAAGAGTGGCGTGTTTACATATCTAACTATCGATGGAGCTCGGTGCCTGCTATGTATACCAGCTCGTTGGTGGTGAAGCGCCGCGGTATTTATAGTTCAAGTTCTTTGAGTGTCGAGACTTCAAGCGATATTTCCGAGTGGAATTCATTCTAGTTTCCTCTTCCATTTATATTGTTGAAGAAAAGAAAGAATGCGAACAGAAACTCACGCTAAAGTATGTAAATAGTCTTTGAGTTTAGGCTGTAGATTGTACACGGTTTCTGACGGCTGGCCCACACGATGGAAAAGTTCTCGGAATGAAAGAAAGAATCTGATATTACATGGTATATTTCATAGAAGTTATTACCTTTTGATCGGTATAATAACAGTTTAATAATAAAACCACAAACATCACACACACACAAACATCACACACACACACACTCACACTACCTAGTACGTACGACATCATGTTTTTATTTTACAAATCAAAAATGAATAATGTTATGGAGAGAGAGTGAGAGAGAGAGAGACTATACCTGTCGCACAGGGCTCAGACTGTATGGCTACACCATACCATTGTAAATTGTTTTGTCAACAAAATGTTTTTTGTATTTGTATTTTGTACAATATTTCCCTCAACATTTGGTTTGTTCACTTCCCGGTGTCTTTAACTATCTACAATACTCGTATTAAAAGAAATTCTTAGCTACCCTGTATATTCTTGAAGCTTATATTCAACAGTGGACAACTGCGTATTATTTACGACTCCTGGCGCATATTAAAATAAACCAGGTTCTTGCGCAGCGCAGTTGTTCCCAATGTGTTTACAGGCTTCTTCATGGCACGCTTTGCTTAGTCGATAGCATATCAACATTATTCTATGAAGCACACATTGTGGTTCAATCGCCTAGGTATATATTAAACACACTTTGCCCATTAGCTTTGTTTCATGTTGGCTTCTTTCATGTAGACTGACAGAGCAACGAGAGGACAAGTCGTAAGCTTTATCACCTGAGATCATACGACGTAGTTTCGCTCGGGGTGCCGTCTCCCCAGCGCGAAGGGCCACGCGCGCGCGCGCCCCGCCGCGCTGACGTCACCGCGCAGCAGCGCCACCACGTCGTCCAGGTACCGCAGCGCGCGCGCCTCCCCGGACAGCGCCCGCGCAGCCGCCGCGCACCGGCACGCCCGCGCCCACTGCGCCTGAAACAAGGAACACTTGTTGCAAGCCACTGAGTGCACTCCGCGCCGACTGAGCAAGTTTCATACACGCTTTATACGAATCAATGATAAGGTAACTACATACCCTTTAAGCTTGTTGGGATCTGACTAACAATCTTAACAACGAATCTTCAATCTTATTGCGGTTACCAATACACTAGACCAGCGTCGTGAAGGTGTGCCGTCATCTAAATTCTGAAGTATTACTATATGTCCGTTTACGTAATACTGACGTTCATATTATAATGAAACAAATGTTATGAATGGAGGCTATCCACATAGTCCTCGTGGTGAGCGCCAGAACTGCTGTTAGTTACATGTAATTATCCGCCTGGCACTCACACAGTTATGTATTACCTCTAAAGATTGTTTGCGTTTATATTTTTCACTACAAACATAAACAATCGAATTAACATCTATTAAACAACAAAAGGACACAATCAATTGACGACCTATTGAGTCCCACCACCGCACCGTTCACATTCCACTAACGATGACCCATAAACTTAATGAGGCATTCAGCGCAGCAAACGACCGGGATAATGAACCGGTGCTATCACATCGATATCGCGCGACACCACCGCGCCGCGCCAGACACACTACGTGATAACAACACTAGCTGTAGCCACCAGCACCTCACGTAGACAGTGACAGAAAGAAGACATTCATCCAAAGAACTAGTTGACATTGCTGACGCCTAAAGAATAGGGGCACAGGGGATGGTAGAAAGCAAATAAACCGATTCGATTTGGATGGTTATGATGTACATACATAATTATAGTATACAAGAGTTTGGCGTATATAACGTCAGTAACTATAGGCACCCAAATATGTCGAAATAAGTAGAAAGTTGTCCAATAACTAACTAAAAGGGCATTGGGTTTCGAAGTTCAAGAAAATTGATTCAAGTTCTATTCCCTAAATGCTGGGTGCATTCCACTGCAGAAAGCGAAAATCGATAGAAGAAAAGTGAGAAAGCATCAGAGTGCATAGTGATTGGGTCGACGCTATAGTACCAACGCGTCAGGGGTGTCGTCGCGCCACGCGCAGGGCCAGCACCTGCATGTCCCGCTGTATGCCGGCAAGCTCCTCGTGCAGCCCGCGTGACTCCACCAGCAGTGCGTCCAGCCTGCGTGCCGCAGACGTCAGACCGTCGTCGTCGCAATCGTCATCCTCCACCGACAGCGCCAGCTTCCCCAGACGTTCCCTCTCGAACGACTCCCGGATCCCTCCCCCGCGTCTCCTGAACTCCCGCAACAGCTCCCGCCTCATGTTGCCCCCGCTCCGTTCCTCTTCCTCGGCTTCCCTTAGCTCGTCGGCAAGGGATTTCTCGACTTTATTTTGATTTCGGTCTTTGTTTAGATCAATATTCGATTCTTCCGTCCTCTCCGAGCTCGCTGGATGCTCTGGAGAATAACATCGAGGTTCAGGGGTGGCTGCAGTCGACAGACCTTGAGGGCTCGGAGATAGCAGAGCTCTCTGCAAGAACCGTCGTGTGTCGTCGTCGAGTGGCCGCGCGAGTCCCCGCCGCGGCGCCGGACGCACGATGGCCTCGAGCGCGTCCCGGCCAGGGTCCTCGGGCCGCAGCAGCTCCAGGATCCTGGCTCGCGGCGGGGAGATGGAGGAGCACACGTCGAACTTAGAGACGAGTTTTCCTTTGTTGGGTGAGGTGTGCACATCGCCGGTCGGCGTGTACGCACGCAGGTTCTCACTGAGCATGCGATAGTTGCGCAATTTGACATTTCCCTCCGGTGGGAGAGCAGCGGAGGGGCAGTCGTCAGGGTCAGGTTCCACGATTTCTATGTGGTAGCTGGGCACACGGGGCGCGGGGCCGTGGTCATCGCGCGCGTCCATCTGGCCGCGGCGGCGCGCGCGCACGCACTGAGCGCAGAAAGCGGAGCGCCAGCGATGCGATGCTACCCGTATCAATGTTTAATTGATTGTTGAATTCGTTAGGAAACGATGTTGTTGCGACGAGCTCGCGCCGCGATACTACCATCGCAGACGCCGGGGCGCCGGGAGCCGCGTGTGCGTGCGGATGCTAATTCAATTTAATGGCTTAGCATAAATCAGCGGGAGCCATGCGCATGCAGGCTGCAGGGTGCAGGGTGCAGGGTGCACTAGACACTTATCTAAAACAAACGTAATTATCACACAAGTTTAGAAATGACTTTGCCCTCGGACTGTATTGACTCAATGGGAAACGTAAAATAATTCTCAATAACTTCAAAAGAGTATCAAATGCAAAATTAAACCACATTTAAGCTTAGTTATACTTACAGCGGGATAAAAATAGTTAATAACGCTTTTACGTTTGACTTTCGATCAATTTATTGCAGTGTCATCGCTGCATAGAGAGTCTGTCTGCGTTGCATTCATTCCAACTGTCGGAGCAGAATCAGAGCACTCTTGTTGCTGCGTCACAGACCGACTAGGTGCAGAGTTCAGACAAAGTACAGCGTAATTCGTTGTTCGTAATTTTTCTCAAAAAACGACTACGTATATTTTGTTGAGGCTTGAAATGTCTTCCGAACTGAACTGATTTTACTTAATAAAAAAAAAGAATCAGTTCAGTTCAGAAGAAACTGGAATTGGATAGCGTGGTGATAATTTTGAAACAAAGAAAAGTTTCTACCGTCCGATCTCCAGCTGCAACTGTGTACATCAGACTTGTCAGTAATTTCTCGTCCGTCTGTTTCTTTCCTCAAGTCCTACAGCTGCACTCTTATTGAGTTTTGTTCCACTAGAACGCGTTCCCCGCGCTTTGCTTTGCGACACATACGTCGTTTGATTTCACCGATTTTCCTGTTTTTAGATTATATTTTCATTCGCTTTTATGTACAGTTACTTTCTACTAGTTGTATTCGCATTTACCAGTTTTGTTATCAGGTTCGATGACCTCGACAGTTCTTGTCTCTCCTTCACTTTCCTGTTGTTACTCGTATAACTTTGATGTTGTTTGTAAAGAAATCATTTTGTAATTTAAGTTTTATTTACGGTATCTGCAAACGATTTCCAAAAAGTTTGCTTTTAAATAAGTATGCCAATGATGTTGTTTGTTCTTGTTTCATGGACAAAGATTGTATTCTCGCTAATACTGTTTTTGCACTTAAGAATAATTTGTTGAAATTTTGTTACGTTCATCTTAGTGTTAGCCTCTTGGAGTCCACTATTCTCCAGTCATCCTCTATTGGACCTCATCTTTACCTTGGCTATGAGCATGTTTGCTCTTGGCGTAGATTGACCATGTTTTGTTTGGAACGCCAATTTATAACAGGTTAACGGACCACGCTGTATTGTCTTAGATTTGGCGCTATTGTCGGTCGGTATCTACCAGCGTGGTGCCGGCTCGCACGCACGCGGTAGTTTATGACCGGGAACATTCGAGAACACATCAATTGAAGTACAAACACAGTACATTCGATGAAAAAAAGTCACTCTGGTTTCTGTCTGTTCGTCTGTCAGAGCTGATTATCTCAGCAACTTTAATGGGTATCGAATCCAGGAAGAGTTGGGCACAATGGTGGTGGTCTTTCAGAATCCCCGGCTTCTGTGTTAACCAAGCTGTAAGATCTCTACAAGCTAAACTAAACTAAACAGACTGTCACCAGACGCAGATAGTCAGCTTGGCCATCGCAGTAAGCTTTTAGTAGCACAAATCACTCTATTCGAGACCAGACAGTATAGTTTTAACTGTCTCAAATGTAGCAGTAAAGAACCGATTTGATGATATCGGGAGCTCATTAAACACACATAGAAGCGAACATTTGCTAATTTATGTAGTAATTAATACTACTTATGAAGTAACCATGGTGCAAGACAAAAGAATGTTCGCGGTTGGTGGCTGCCGGTGCAGGTAGTTAACTATTTCATAATACATGTAGTACTCATTGTATATAGTTATAGGTAACGAACTGCGAACATTGTGTTACACTTAACTTTATTTGATTGAATTGATTTTGTTGTCATTCAATATTTAGTCTTCTTTCATTTATTCAACTAGCTCGTGTGTAAGTCACACACGGATGGATTTCATAAATTTATTCAACAGAGACAAATTATGTGAAACCAACATCGCTCAATTATTGAGAAAGTTGTTGAATGAATAATGTTATCAAAACATCAGCATTGCAATATGTTCGAGCATATTTATTCAAGGATTTATAGAATAGAATTATGTATTCCATGCATGGAAAATATATTATTTTGCGCCATAGGTACATTACTAAACGGAAAGTTCAAGTGTGTCGTCGGCGAGGCGCAGTCAGAGCAGCGCATTCTTTTTAAATTCTAAATAGGAATGTACATTTTCTTTTTCATATATAATTTTAATTATTAGAATTTTCTTCTCTTAAGCTGTTTATTATGCTCTATTTTTGTGTGTTATTTTTGTTGTTATTGTAAATGTTTGTATTCTATATTTAGTTATTATGGTATTCTTGGTATTCGATGTTATTAAACTGTGAGCCAGAGATACAGTTATTTTAATTATTATCGAAACCAGAAACACACAGATTTATAAAACGACTCTGAAGTACACTTGAGGTCGGGACCAGGACGGACGGCGACCGACAGAACTGATCCTATACAGATTTATCGTCCGGACCCCGCGACACCCCCGCGGGGCCAGGCCTCCGTTCATCACATACATCGGAGCCAGAAAACTATACTTTTCTATTAATACTCCCACGATGCTAGCCAATATGTTATAGTACTGTATCTATACATATCTATTTCATTTACAATGGGGATCCACTTGGCTTTCACATCATCTGGTAAAAACAAGATCGATAAAAAAGTACCAAATTAATGAAGGATAACAATGTTACCTTTCATTGTTGGTACAAACAGTTGGTGACAGACTTAGATAATAAATCAATCTGTATTTGACACAACATGTAACATTATACAGTCTTCTGATGATATGAGACTCTGTGGTAGCAATGTAGTCAACCAAGCACATCAGCTGACGACGATAGCTCAAGGAGAAGACGTCGACGAAGTCACCTGCATGGAAATTGCAGGAAATAGTAATATCTACCTAGTGTAATAAGGAAATATTAAGCTTACTGACAATACTTCGTTATTTATTATCATTGATAGAAATGTAGGCACTGAAAATGTTTCATTCTGATGAAATACTTCATTGAATCATCGAATTGCAGTTATAAAAAGTTCATCTTTTTATTTCAATGGCTGCGACCACAAAATCTGGTAAGCCAACGAATGTAAGCTATGGTGTAGAAGATGCCAGCTCACCCTGTGTATCACATATTGGAGGCAATGAATTCCACTCTTCTTCAAACAGTTTCATGTTATTGCGTTCGTTTCTTGCTTCCAGATCCTCTAGAACACCTTCTTCATTGAACGAGACTGTTTAGGTTCCGTGCATGTTCGTATTGCACTTGGCTGTACGAGACATGCCATGTCTAAATGAGTGCGTAACCAACACTGGCTCTGTGCGCTGCCCTGAAACATTCATTACAGTCGCACAATATCACGCGGCTATCGCAGATAACGGTGCGATAAGGCGCCGGCTCCTCGATGCGTACGAGTAGTGCCGAATTTCGTCAGTTTCCTATCATCAGCGGTGGTCTGGGGTACCTGCGAGCAGCTTCGACCTTTACAGCTGGACGGTATTCGAGACCTCTGCTGATCCTGGACCCCACACCTTTTTATCTTCAATTCCTGTTTTATTTTTTATCTTGATTGATTTAGGTAATTAGCCGATCGATAGCTCGTCAATTCTGACGGTTCCACTGCATGTGTCATTTGTTAGTTAATATTTTTTGTTTGGTTAATTTCTTTTCGTACTATGCGCTTGAGAAATATCTTGTTTCACAAGTATGTAAGTGGAACCACCTCCATCATCATCATTCAGTCTTACCTGAAATCTACAGTTGATGAATGATTACGCTTGAACCAGGCTCTTCTCATCTGTAACGTTGCCTTGTGTCTCCCGCGACACCAACGCTCGTAATGAATAAACAAATAAGTACACTTATACAGTTTATGACGTAATAAGTGGTAGATAATAGTGTCGTTTAATTAATAACAACTTGGTGTGTGGTTGAATGCGACGTAGGGTACATTTCAGAGAAAGACATCACGCTTGTGACATCGATATCTTATTGCGACCAAGGTAGATTACAACATCCCTGGTATGAATTTTCGGACACTTGTGTTTTTCGACAGTTGAGCAAGTCCAATGTTCGGACTTTTAATGATGTGTTTGACAACATCATAAAAGATTCCCTTTGTCGACATCTACGGGACGACACGGGGTGGTTCTATTCTAAAGAAGAGACCACACGGCCTTATTTAATTGTAAGCTACGAATACAGGGACCGTAAAGGGCGAGACAAACTACCTCCTTCTGTGGCCTAATGGCTACATGGGGACTAACAATCTAGAGGTCCCGGGTTCGATTTCCAGTGGGGGTACCTGTTGGTGCTCGGTTTGGTTGGGGTAGGGCATTGTGTTCCTCCTATCCGGGTATCTTCAAAATATTTCTCCCTCGAAAAAAAAGGGGTTTTCGCTGCCCGCCTGGCTAGCCGCCACCTTATGAACTAAGTCTGCCGCCAACTGTCGTGTTCCGGTGTGGAAGGAGGGTGCGCACGTGCACAACGACTGCATCGTCACTTATCGTCAGGTGAGATGAAGGCCAAGTGCAAATATATAATTCATAAACAACCCTGGAGCTTATATTAACTTAGTTTTATGATATTAATATATTTACTTTTATCAATATGTCAGAAAAACGCCGAATTTTCCTGGTCACACGCACAACTCACAGCCGGATGCTGCTGTATCCACGACAGTCCCCACTCCAGAACCAGCTAATCCTACCACTCACAAACCTGTAGAACAGATACCTTTATACGTCGAGGGCTCTCCAGCTCAAGGGTTCTCAACTCGAGTGGGCTAGAGTGGCTCACGCGACAGATCTGATCGTACCGTAACGAGGTCGCTAGTGCCTTCATGACGATTGTAAATCGCAGTCTACACTATCAATTGACTCAGACTTGAAAATGGACGATGTTAGTTCTGGAAACTGCCGCAGGTTCGGAATTGTTTAGGGTTTCTTGCAGGGGTGCAAGAGGGGCGGGAGAGACGGTGGCTGCAAGGGTACGGCTCTGTTGTCAACTTGACAAGTCTGCCCCGGTCGTAGAGACCAGCGACGCTAGGTTCGAGACTGGTACAGACTTTAGGAAGGTTCTCGGCTCTTATCTAGAGGTACTTTTTAATGTTTTTGGTAGTATTTCTAGCGTAACTGTCATATTTTATAAAAAGAAGTCATTGCGCGATCTCATTTATTCCCTCTACCCTTATTCCCGTTTTTCAATCGGGGTCGGTGACTTAAACCCAAGGTATTGTGGTAGGTACTGTTTTTACGGAAAAGACCGGACTGCCATCGGACCCTCCAACCCCGAGGAGTAACTATAGATAGATCATCTTTCAGTCACCCAAAAGCCTAACTTGTCTCAACGACTGTTGTCAAAGACAAAACCCTGGATCCACAGCTTTACATGCCTAACAAAGAACGGAGTCATCTTACTATGCTCAGCGTTCCCGGAAAGCCTGCGACGTGCCACACCTTCACGAAGTCAACCACAGGGCAATACAGAACAGTTCTGGTCCTGGACGCTCGACACCTGCTCATCGCGGGGCTTATATCGACACGAGAAAGAAAAGGTTTGGGTTAAAATTTAAGTATTCTGGGAGCTGGTCATATTTGTCACAGTACTGGAGCAGAAGAATCCTTTAAAGGAGATATTTATCTGCGAAATATTTATTCAATGACTGCCCTATGATTTCCCTTTGATGTTTTTGGAGAATTCCAACAATTTAACAAGGATAGTATTTTTAAATAATCCTGCGTTATTACTTGCAATTTTTCCTAAGAATTCGTCTGCGAGGACTTCGGAAAGTATCCCACGGGAATTCCATGCCCATGACGGGGAGGAAGGAACAACCTTCAAACAAACTCACTTCGCATTTATAATCTTAGTATGGATTACGTCTTAGAGTGTGGAAAGTGTAGGTCGGATGTGGAACTCTCTTTAGATGACATGTGTGTGCTGTATGCGTGTAATGCGTAGTCATGAGTGTACCTTTCATGTGATACTATCGTGTACTACTGAGGGCGGGCGGGCGTAGAGGGCGGCGCGGGACGGACCGACGACGAGAGACGGATAATAACAATAAAAAATTTCCCCCACCTGTTGTCAGGGCCTACTCTGTTTATCTATGATCTATTTTGATGATATCTGGTTTTAATATCTTGAGGAACAGGAATGTATATTTGTCAAAACACACAATACAGAAACTAACAGATGCAGTAGCTGCAGCGAAAGATTTCACATGACACTGTATGATATAGCGATGCAATGGCTATTCAATGGATAATTATGTATATAGGTATAAATATGTAAGTACACGTTACATAAATGTATGACATAGACAGTAATTATAACTACACATAAGGGTCAAACTTAATTGATGTACGAGTAAATGATATGTTTTTCGGAATATATAATTATGTAATGTCAAACTTTAGCTAATGGGTCCCATATTAGCAGAACACAATTTGGAACAGCAGAACACAGTCCCAGACAAATACATAAATCTCAGTCTGCCGCCAATCAGCAGTGTTAGTAGCACTGTTGTGTTGCGGGACAACCATCCAAGGGCTATTGTTACATCGTCCACACAAATGCACACTCAGTGAAAATTCAATGTATCCACCTATTAAGGTTCAAAGTATACTGCCCTGTGACAGCCAGATGTACGGACAGACCGCGGAGTCTTAGTAAAGTGTCCGTTGAAACATATGAAGAGCCTCCTTGCTGCGGACCCGCTGCTGTCCCGTCCCGTGCCCTAGATAGGTTGTTAGGTTGTATCATCGCCTGGCGGCGGCCCTGGCGGACAAGGGCCGCAGTGAGTGCGGGACGTTCATTCAGTGCTGAACGAGTGAGTCATCAACTCACTCCGGGGCGCGAGTATGGAGGGCGGGTGGCCAGGGTACAGCACTCCACATCCCGGTAACGAGGCTCGGTGTCGGGGTAATCGATTCGTTAATGCTGGTTTTCAAATTGTAATCACTTTTTATTCAGAATAGTGTATTTTTTATCCAGCTGTGTTTTGATTATGAAACTTTTCTGTTGTAAAGTTTGACTCGACTTTAGACCACATCGCGCGCGCACACACACACAGTACTCAGAAACTGTAGTTTTTTATTCTATACAAATGTCTTTCGGTCTATCTGTTTCTAAATTAGAAAATATATTTTCGGTAAATGATAAACAATTACGAGAAACCCACGACTTTGTATCCCGTGTTCTGTGAAATCGTGTCTACCCTGGCAACCCCAGAGGGCGTGCGGGTCGCGATGTGGCGCCTGCGCGCTCCCCGGGTCGATACCCCGCGCCGCGTCCGCCGGCCGCCGCGCGCCAGTCCGCGCCGCGCCGGGCCGCAGCAGCCCGCGGCACGCGCGCGACATGAGGGCGCGAGAGCTGCTCCCAGTGCTCGCCGTGCTGATAGCGGGCCTGCCCCCAAGCATCACAGCCGAGAAGAGCAAGTTCTGTAAGTCACAGTACATTACATACATTTTTATCTAGCTTCTGTACGCCATCTATTGGACGACCGATTGAAAACACCGGCGGGCGGTATTCGACGCCGATTTTGTGTTATCATATAGATTTTGGAGACGGGTACCGTTTTTGGATGACTTCCTACGCGACGTCATTATTTTGGGTGTTTAAAGGTGGTGAGTGATGTACAATGTTTCGTGTTTTATTCCTGAATTTAAATCTCGACGAATTTAAAAGAATTTGTGTGCCAGTTTTAGGCGGAATTTTCGAACGTAATCTTGACGTCATTTTAATAATACACATTGTTTTAATGTCGAATATAGTAGGTACAAACTTACGAGTGAGTTGGATATAAATTTTGGCTATCAATAAGGCAGCAGTAAACCCGCTTTGGTGTATTTTCTAGTATTCACAGGGCGCCGATATAATGTCCGTATAATTATACCTAACAGTGATTACACAAGTATCTCATTAGTGACACAGTGGAAAAATAATGAATATGTGGCTACATCATGATAATAATTCTATGTTTGACCTCAATCAGAATTACCTACCAATCAAGCTAGTATCTACTGAACGAAAACACACATTCAAAACTGCTAACGTCATAATTAAACTAATCAATAACCACGACTATTGCGTGACGACAATCTGTAGCCTACCAGTATGTGATTGTACCTGGGTTGGTACACAACTACTGCTAAAGAAATAATTTTCTCTTGTTGGTCGAAATAGGTCAGGCAGACAATACAAGACAACCAGCAGGAAGCGAGGGCGGACGAGTAGTCGTGTGTAATTCAGTATTCTATTCATTACACGAGGCTTCAGTTCTAGTTCTCTACGCTCAATGTAACGAGGGACTATCTTTAGAAAGCACGTGTAATCTAGCCGTTATGAGGTCGAGTCCGCACAAATATTTATGTAGGTGTCTGGGCTCGTGTAGTGGGAGGACGCTGTACACTACACTGCTGGTCCTCGGTTCGTTCGCAGACGATTGAACAAGCTGGGTAATTGCAGGCTTGAAGTGAAATGTTCATTGATTTAGTTCTAAACTACCAATTCACAAATCAAATCTTAAACTATTACATCTATGGAGGTGATATCCTCTCATCCAAGTCCTTTACTAAAGCAACGGTAGATCATGCAAATAAAACTCAAGTAATAAATAACTCAACTTTAATAACAACTGTAACAGCTCCTCAGGGGTTGTTGAAATAGTTATTAATTTTCTGCCATCCTTGAGACAGCTTATTCGCGATCTTGTCCACCGGTCCTGGGCCCCCACAATGCCTCGGAGGACCGACTAAGAGGACCGTCTCCCCAGTCGAGAGCTTCAGAGCCTTCTTTATGCTGACATGAGCACCGGAGATCAAGCTGGACCCGATGGAAGCAGCTGCCACCGTCATTACCGCTGGGAGACCTGGTATTCGAGAAAGTTGGACCTCAGTCGGGCTCCCTAAATTGGCAACGACCAGCAGCGATCCTATATCGCCCCATCTTAGTATTGCTATAGCTTTTCCCAAGCATTTTATCTGAAACGAAAAGTTTCCATAATGATCGTAAATATATAGTATCACTCTGTCTTCTATGTTACCTTTACTGATTTTTCATTGACTAAGTCAGCCAGCTTATCCATTTTGATATGTAGGTCACTGCCGTGAAACGTTACCTCGGTATGCTCTCCGAAAGCCGGGGACTTCCTCATCGCTGCAGCGACCCTCACAACATTAAGATGACTGATGTTGCTTTTAAACTCTGCCTTAGCATTCGCCTCCTTGATGTTCGGGGCTACGGGAAGCCAGGGAGTTCCTCGTGTGAAGCCAGCATGCTCTTCGTCGGTCCAAGAAAACGGACACGCGGCAGGTGATGGTGAAATAGGCCAGCAACTGTTCGTGGAACACGACTCCTCTGGGATGTCTTCTATCCCCAGTTCGTCTCCCTGCTGTATGAGTACCATTCCTGGCAGAGTGAGAGCCAGCAGATTGATGGCATCCACCATGTCTCTTCCGTATCGCGTCACAATTCGACTGCGGTTCGATGAACTTGTCTGAAAGAAAGGTCATAATGAAGACATGCTTTTGCTCCAGCAGATTTGGAAAAGAGAGTGTAGTTTATTTTCATGAAGGCACTAATCGGGAAGCCGATTTTACCATCCAAGTAGATGCCATGTCTTGTGGAGTGTTCAACAGTGAATTATAGAAGGCCAGAGCCAATTCTGGTGCAGTGCGTGCCCATGGCTGCGTCAGCGCATCGCTGAGAACACTGCTGGCTCCCACAGCATAGTAATTGGCAGCTATTTCTGGTGGAAGCGACGTTTCTACCAGTATTACTCTGAAAGTTTCAAAAATGGTCTGAATTTTTTATTCCATATGACCTACATTGTGATTATTGTTAAATCATTGCATGCCGTTATACTTACGGTGTTTCCAAGCCTGCCCTTATAGCACATCTCCTAGCCTCTGACACCAACTTCTTCAGCAGCTGTTCTCCGCAACTTCGGTCAGGTGTGAAGTCAGGGTTGAGCAGCACGCCAGCCATGCCCCGCCGCAGCCAGGCGCACTGAGCTTCTGCTAACGATACTGCCAGTGATTCTGAGCAAAAGTTGAGTATCGCCTCGTCGTTGATTGAGCCGTAGTAGGCGCCACGGGTTTCATTCCACTTCCATTTAAACCCATAATCTTCCTGTAACATTTAGATTGGTTTAAAATAAGTTCATGTACGGTACCAAGTAATATGGTCGTCTAGTAGATGTAAACTTAGACTTAGTATATACACAAGTCATATAAGAAGGTACTGATTCGATTATCTTCGAGCTAACTATAGGCATTTGTTTGGTTGGTGGCAGTAATCGTATTGATAGTAGTTTTCCGGAGGGTGAGCATGCTTACATCCTACGGCTTTATCTAGCTTATCGTCAGGTGAGATGAAGGCCAAGTTTTGTTGGCCAATTCTAAATATGCGGGTAAAATAAAGTCCTGGACACGGAAACAAAAATTCTATTGCAATTCATTGGCGATTGGATTTTAGGTATCCCTTTTTGAACATCGCCAACGAACGAGCATCAACCACGTTCAACAGTTCACGAATACATCCATCGCTCGCATCGCTCGTCACGCCGCGCTCTCATTCAAATCGAACCTCGTAAACTTGGAGGGTCACTATTCTCTCCCGCTCTAACTATAACGTTTTATGACTTCCTAAACTCAGCCATAACCCTGGACGTGGCTGACACCAGGTACATTTAACACATCGTTACATTCTTAACTCTGCCGGACTCCACGTAACATTTTGACCTAATACGAGCTGGTTACTCAAACAACCATCATGTACCAGTTCAAATGTACGAGAATTTTTTGCTAGCCAACGGCATGCAGGAGAGTTGGTGTCGAATATTCGCAAAGGTACCCACTACCCATTCATCGATAATCATTTGTGATTAGTTGCAACGCCAAATTGACTGATTCTAATGAGCATATGGTTTTTGGGAAAGAGAGAAGGGTGAGCAACAGCGCAGCTTCGACTCTCGGAGTAGATGTCGACAACTTTTTGTCTCATTTAATTTATCAAAAAATGTCTAGTTTTATAATGTTTCTTTCAGATATTTTGGAATTTATTCTTTCGAGTGAATTACCTTATTATACTTGTTTATCACTGTCTTATTAAAGATAATTTCATCAATGTTCATATATCTTTTTTCTACGTCTACAAATCTCAGGGTTCTCTTAAAAGTATTTGGATTTTGGACAAGTGTCTGGCTACGGGGTCCCTATAGGAGTAACTGATAAACCTACCGGTTCAGTGTTATTATCATCGCGTTCTGCCCACATCACGTAGTCCTCATACTCCTGGCTGCGGTTGGCGCTGGCTGCGAACCACGGCGACGCAACACTGATTGTTTGCAGCGGCAGGGTGATGAGCGTCTTCAAGTCTTGTAAAAGTAATTAAATGGTGAGCTTGGCATTTGTTGCCGAGGAGAGGTTCTTTGATTTCTTCGCTGTCGTTATAGCATGTATTGGTATACCGTATTTCTGGGAGAAGTTGCAAACCTCATACTGTCATTTTCCAGGCCTTGGTGGAGGCTCTCGGTGCACCGAGATTCAAACCGGGAGAGACATACACATTTGAACCATAATTTTTTTGTTTATTTAATTTTATAGCTAGTTCATTTCTGTCTTTGTATTGTTTTTTTTATCTACTTTTTATTGGGTTTTATGCCCGTGAATTAATGGTGATTATTTTTATTTTACCGACTTTTTCGCGCAACAGCAATGCAAAGCTCAAAATACAAATTTCACAGTAATGACCAAATGACGACTTTCAAAATTTTACTTATAAATCTCTGCTATACTGTATAAGGCACGCACATGGGTACTATACGTTTGTCTCATGATTTTTATATGCAATGGGCGTGTGTTTCTGACTTTAGGATATAATCGCGCCTTGACGTCGTGTGTGGATTGCGTGAGAGACGTCACGCCAACGACAGCAGCATCTACCTTGTACCACTGTCTATTCAAGAACGATCGCCAATCGTCCAACAAGCTTGGTGCAACATGGGGAGCTGTGGTAGCTGGTTATCCCACTTCAGCTATGAACTTACCAGCTTTGATAGCATTGTTCAAGACACTCTCAAGGTGTTCCAAGTCTCCGTACCGAGGGTCGATCTGGTTGAAGTCAAGAACTCCTGGCACGGAGCAGTCGGTACTCCTGGCGCCCAGGGGAGACAGAACCACGGCACTAGCTCCCACTGCGCCCAGGTAGCTGATCCGTCTAGACAAACCTGCATATAGATTACATGCTTTTATTTATTTATAAGAAGATCAGCAACATACTAACAGATTACACGCCAACCTATTGCACCAGTAATATTAACTCCACGCTAATCAAAACAATTGGAACTTCATCAGTTTACGAGTACATATCCATTTCACTGTAAGAATGGAGCATATAATATCCAGTAATTATTTACAATATGTTCTGCGTATTTTCTTTCTAAAGATATAAAATCTGAAATTGTAAAAGTGACTTCGATATCACCTTCCAAGTCTCCTAATCCATCGCTGTTCTGATCAGTGAACGAGTCGACGAGGAGTCTGTAGAAGATGGCATTGTCCCACCAGGGCGGGGGCTGCTCCTCACCACCGCAGCTCTTCAGGAGCAGCACGGCCGCGAGCGGCAGGCACAGGCACCACATCACACGACAGATTAGTTACTAGCAGATCAGAAGCTGCAGATTTAGTGATGACTCGTAATAAGGATGTACGCAATGAATTATATCACAATAACATTGTATGTTTTTGGTATCTCGACGCTACCTCTTGTTATGATATTGGTACCCAACTATGGTAACTGGATACAAATTAGTAACATAGTGTTGTGGAGCTGATACCAGATTGTGTTACACCTCTCGGTCGTCTAAATATGAGTAATGCTTTTATCGATGAGACAGAGAAGTGAGGAACGTTTGGTGGATTTTTCTTTCCAATACCTACTGAATTAAAAAGGAAGTGTGAACGTTGCACGGTACACAACTGTTAATTATAGTCTGATCGTCTTATACAATGCTGATTGAGCATTAAATTACAACAATTGATACTCGTATCTTGTTTTGGATGTTATGTCTGTCATAATTTGTTGCAGTTTACATGATTTCTATCTAACAATTCAGATTACAATCTTGCACCAGTCAGCGCTCGGCTCCATAGCGTTTTGTTCCAGCTCTTCCGAACCTTTACAGTCGATGCAAAATCAAACCAAATTGCCATCAGGTAACATTACATCTTGATTATTACTAATTTACCCTTTTTGGTAACCCTGCAGCTTCTCCGATAAAATTAAGCTCTTCTGATACCGTTGCAGCTTTTGGTAACATTGCAATGAGTTTGGTAAGATCGCAGTTTATTTGGTCAATATATAATACAAGTTATTCGCTACTGAATAATTTAAAAAGAGTTGATATATCCGTCGCGTTTATTCAAACTTTCTGTTACGCCTTCAAAAGTGGCAGTACATTAAATGAATAGTAAATCCAATTTTTCTTTCAGATTTGATACCAATATCAGTTTCTTAGTAACAATAAAGTTGGTGGCACTATGTTCCCAATGTAGATTATCTGGTACCAATGCACGGCAGCTGGTATCAATGCAGCCAGTCCCTAGCCGGACGTGACGCTGTCAACAGCGCTGTTCGGTGGCAGCTCACAAAT
The DNA here is from genome assembly GCA_910589575.2 of Carcina quercana. Taxonomy (NCBI): domain Eukaryota; kingdom Metazoa; phylum Arthropoda; class Insecta; order Lepidoptera; family Depressariidae; genus Carcina; species Carcina quercana. The sequence goes on along the minus strand of OU342428.1, from coordinate 17,170,514 downwards.
TACGGTGCGAATGCAATAATAAACCGCTCCCGTGTAATTCGAGGACAACAGCCAGTGGTCCGTCACGCTACATGGTGTTTTTAATCGAGAGGACATTAAAATTATACAACCATACTACCTGCCACCGAACGACTTTCTAGTATAACTGTTGTCCTACAACCAAAACTGCCATGGTCAGACACACACTTGAAGCTTGAGAGTGAGCTAGCACGCTTTGATCCGTAGCGTCTTCGTAGCGTTACTGCCATTTATCATCAGGTGAGATGAAGGATAGGGGCAAACCATTGTGGATGACGTAAAAAGGTCGGTCATATCTTGTGAACGACCGAAAACCACAACAGTCATACTATACATCACGGATGTTATTTGCTGCAAGACAACTGCAAGGCTACAACTGACAAAGGCTGACCAAAGCGAATTAAATGTCGAGGGTATATTTTCTACATTCAATGAATTGAATTTCTTTGGACCGTTCCCAGACACCAAGCACAGCACAGACGCCAAGCACAGCACAGACAAAACAGCTTTGCAAAAATGTGTTACTGTTCAACATCCACACGCGATTGATAACAAACATTACAGATTGCACACTGCACAGTGATGCGATATTTGTGATCAGTCATCGCTTGAAATAAGAATAGGCGCTGGCAAAAGACATGTAAAATTACTAGTAGTAGACCTGGCAAAGGTAATAAAATTTTGCTCCTTAACTTTGTATCAATTGGTAATAAGTCACTCAGGCTAGTATCGCATCACTTCTCCAGCCCGTACAACACATTTGACATACAATTGACGTTCAAAATATTTAAATCTCTCTGGTATTGGTTAACATTGACATACAATGAAAGAAAGCGTTACGGGGACTTAAACACGAATTATTACATATTAATAATCAATAATAATATTAAAAAGAACCTTTATTTCGTCAATCTTAGTTATACATTCTATGACAAGCAATAATCGCTTCTAACATTTTGGAGCGTCTTAAATGATAAAAATTTTTTCATGATCTGTATTCGTATTTACATTGTGTAATTTCATGTTTAAGTAATTACGGATCCAGTATTCATTTAAGTAGTTGCGGGAGCTCGCAGCACGATCGCTTCTCCAGCTTGCAACGCCAACTGTCCTAGAGAAACCGCCTCACTGAAATTGCAAAAGATTAAAAACTATTTCAAAAAAGTTGCAGATCACTTATAAAATAGTTAAATCTAAGAATGTACGATACAAACAGTCGCGGTCTCCGTGGCAAAGCTAGTTGAAGACGTATTTTAGCATCAGTAGATTTAATCTATTTACAATGTGATAAACGTTTGAATATATGTTGTATTATATAGAGGGCAATAAACTGTATGTTGGTATTTATTGATAATTATTATTTTATTTATAGTGTTTAGATCAGCGCAGTTCAATTTGATGAACTCAACAATTACAATATGAATTATTTTCTGCAGCACGTTCAATTCAAATATTTCAAATATGAATTGGATTCAACTAGGTCATCGTTCTGACCTTTTTGATTAGTGACTGGATATACATTGCATATTTCTTACCCATACACCCTTGCGGAATGCACGCTGGAGGTATAGACGGACATTGGCTCAGCCAACCACGTCACAGCTGCAAGGTCCACTGTGTCAGGTCGGTCACCAACGTTGAAGACCAGAGCATAGGTGTCGTGAGTTACCAAGTATCTCACGAGAACCAGGGTGTTCTCAGACAGTGCCTGGATGAAGTAACTTCCATGGGACAAGGCTGGCTGCTGGCGAAGACTTGTTAGTGCCTGGTACACCTGGGGTGATGATGACGAATTGAATGAATAGCAGAATTGAGGATGAATTGAAATCACGATACTTTACGTTGAATACAAATGAGCCAATCTCATTTTCATTGCTATGTACCTTGTAATGACTACGATCGGCATCTTTCTGAGCTTGAAGATTGATTTGAGCGTAGTCAGCAGCAACTGGCAACCAAGTCAAAGTACTTGTTGAGAACCCAGCACTAGTTCCACTGTTCCAGTGGTAGGGAGTTCTGGCAGGGTCTCTCGAATACTGCATGTAGTTGTCAGGATTGCCCTGGTTGCAGGCCTGGACGTCGACCGTTTCTTCCCAGCTTACTTCCCCATCCCTCATACCGATCTCCTCGCCTTGGTACGTGACTGCGACGCCAGGGAGCAGCATGTTGAGAGCGTTCAAACCATCCACCATGTTGACGCGGAAACGGGATGGCATTCTGTTGTTGTCGTGGTTGCCGAACTAGAAGTAAAATATGATTAGGTGATTGATTCCAGTGTACATAAAAATAATTTTTTCATGTATTCTTTATTCAAAACATAATACAAACCAACAAAGTAACGCAATGCAGAATTCTCGAGATCATATCTAAGGTAAGGAGGCATCTATGCCTCGCACAGTTCGCAATTGGTCGTGTGCCAACCTCTGCAATGATATTACCCTCTCTGGCGCCCGCTAGAATTTTTCTCCGTCCCTTTTTTAATAGCTCTGTATTGCTACACTCGTAAATTTGAGAGACTTGAGCTTATGTTTGTAAGATTTTATTGAACTTACAACCCAGTTGGCAACATTGCCCGGAGGCATGTAGGAGAGCCACCGCTGTATGACGTACACGAAGTCGCGGGCACTGGAGCTGGCCGAGAGACTCGTTATGAAGTCAAAGTTGAAAGGGAAGTGTGCGCCGATGCGGTCGTCTTCGTTGCCATAGTAGAGCATCGTCATAGATATATTGGCGTAGGCTTCCGCGAGGAGGATCCTGCTCACAAGGTCGTCAATAAGAAGGTGTATAACATAATACTGCAGTTGAAGAACATAATATTGGACTGATGCCGTTACTTACTTAGTCTCAGTTCCTTGCTCTGCTTGATATCTGTCAGAAAAATCTCTCCACTCGTAAACGACATCGTACAACTCTATCAGATCTCTCACGTACTGTTGGTTCGTATATCCTGGCTGATCTGCGGTCAAGAAACTGTTCCCAGTCAGTGGCTCGTCAGGGTAAAGTCCTCCGAAATCATCAGGATTAGCTTCGAACATGTGGGGGAGCGCATCCATTCTAAAACCGTCGACGCCTTTCCCGAACCAGTAGCCGATGATGTTCAGCATCTCCTGACGGACTTCAGGCTCGCGGAAGTTGAAGTCAGCTTGTTCGATGGCGAACTGATGGAGATAATACTGCTGGCGTATGTCGCTCCATTCCCAAACTGTACCTCCAAATTGACTGATCTGAAATTTAAATAATTATGGTTTTCCATATCGGTCCAGAAGCAGTTTCAAATTCACAAGAACTTTACGGTCATACCCAATTGGACGGCACAAGGCGGTTGGTGGCGTTGTTTGGATCTGGGCGAGGGTCGGCCCACACGAACCAGTTATCATATCGAGTGTCCCTGGCTTGAGATAGCCTGAAGTATTCAGATTCCGTACTGGCATGGTTTGGTACGTAGTCCAGCAGAACTTTTATACCTGAAAAACAACAACAGGATGTGATCTCAGACTCTGCCAATGCCGTAGTAATGTTCGAGACACCCATCTTTTAAACTAGAGTACCAAAAAAGTACATTAAAAGTATATGGGGTGCTTTTACATTATTTCAAAACATTCACCCAAAATTCATACTTACCAAGTTCATTAGCTTTCTCCATGAGTTCTTCGAAGTCCGCCATGGTTCCGTACTCTTCGTGTATGTTGTAAAAGTCACTGATATCATAGCCGAAGTCCACCATGGGAGACTGGAAGATTGGCGACATCCAGATGGCCCCGACACCAGCGTCCACGAAGTGCTCCAATTCACTCGTGATACCTGATATTCGAAACACAATTATAGTCAAATAATATTCCAATTACACGCTTGCCAAAAAAATATGATTCAGGGCTCCAGCCAAATTTGGCAAATAGCAACTCTAAATATTGAGATATTAGTGTCAGAACATATATTCACCTCTCAAGTCACCAATACCGTCCCCGTCGCTGTCCTTGAAGGATCTCGGATATATCTGATAGATGACGGTGTTCTCCCACCAGTCCAGCTCCTGCAGCTCCGGCGGCTCGGGGCCTCTGGTGGCTAGGATGGCCCACGTCACGCTACCCACCACCACCCCCACGACCACCACCGCCGCAACCACGACCCCCACCACTTTCCAACACGACGGCATTACAACTGACGGACAACTCCCGCGAGGGTAATAAAGATACCTATTTATCGTGCTTTATCATATATCTAAATTTATTTATTTTTATTGCATGGTTCGGGAAACACGCGACATCCGATGAGTTCAGGACATCTAAATAGTACATTTTTGCTCGCGTGTACTCGGTGTTCAAATACGTCGGCGGTACAGTTCGGTGGATACTATGTGTCAGTTCAACATATTTTTATTCCGCTGAAAGTACACAATACAGCCTTAGAGGGAAATTCTATTGTACAGACCTACTCGTGTTAATAGATAACCACGTAGTCGTTTAAATATTGCCTCGACAATATATTCTTAGTGATTCACGTTAAATTGCCACCGCAACACATCAAACAGTTTACCGGGAACCTCGACTCGGTTACTGAACACTCCTTTGACTGTTGTGGAACCTCGTTTCCACGTCAACACGTTCTCATTTACTGCGACGACAAAAGAGAATTTGGTTAAGAGACAATTTCGACCCAATTGAGGCATCGCCATTTCAAATTACGGCGTTGGAAATACGATAACAGGGTTCACAAATGCTGGTTGTTGTGAGTCTGTACACGTGCCAAATTTCACTTGCTTTAATTTGAAGAAAGATGCGAATGCTGCTTTATATTAACTATTCACTGAGACGTTTATGTGATCACTCATTTGGATGTATTTACCAGTATTTTGCAGTAAAGAAATATATTAGCGTACACCCTCTTTGACAATGATTGGTTGTTTTGTCACGACTGGCAACCCTGTTCGACGAATCGTCGCCCGTATCGATAATTCGATTTTAAGCATTCCCACTGTGGAGGACGTACCAGCCTCCGCATCCCATTTGGATCGTTTTTGGACCGGAATATTAATCACCGACGAATGAAGGGGTATTTTTTAAAATTCATTAATCAAAAACTGGTTATCATCGATGTCATTTACTGAGTTGCGTTAAGCTCTTTCGGATTATCTTAATTTAAAAGCTTGTTGAAATAACACCGTCTGATCAAGTGAATATGAGTGAAGTCGAATGAATAATACACAATTGTTTTCATTGGATTCTCTCTCTGGCAGTAATCTCTTGTTTATAACACTGGTATAAAGTAAACTATTGCGAAAACCGCAATTTTCGTAAACCGCAACAAAGGATGCTTTGGAAAGTACTGGTAGGTCGGTGGGTCGCCCGGACGACGACGCAAAACCGTTGCGATAAAACATTCGCGGCTCAACTTGGTGATTTCTAATTGTATTAGGTTTCTCTTTTGATCATAAAGTTATCTAATATTTAAATAAATTGGTACAATTTAATTCATGCACTTAATTTGCTAACAATTTTTTGTTACCTAGGTGACCTTTATACAATAGTTAGGTACTACTTCTGTTGGAGCACCGTGACCGACGAGCGTGACAGGACAATATTAGTTTCAAGCAACAATCAGATAACTAAACGGCGTTCAATTGAGAAATATTCGAATAATTAAACGTGGAATATTTAACAGACATCAAAGCTTTCATTGAGAAATGGAATAGAAAGTCAAAAGTGCTACTCACGGCATTACCAATTATTCTTGCACTATTATTTTGTAATTATAATTATAAAATACATTCTCTATAGGAGAGTAGGTCTCAGACCCTGTAGTAGGGACGTATATAGGCTGTTGATGATGATTTTATAATTGCTTTAGGGTAGTAAAAACATGCATAATAATTCAAATGTTTTATTTTAAACTTTAAATTACAATAAATATTATAATTATGTAGGCGGTCCTCGAAGTACTAGTGCCTCTCCTGGTGCCAATACCAACTCATCATCTTCAATTATGTCACTGCAACGAGACAAATTAAAAAGTGTTACAAGAAAGGATCCACCCCTACTCTCCGTTGATGTTGGTAAACTGAGGACAGGTAGTAGTCTATGTGATACATCCAGATAATATGTTATACCAGATAATATGTTATAATATATTGTACAAAAAAATGACAAATTACAATCGTTTTATTTCTATGATCAACCGTGAGGCACACGCCGGACACTTGGAACAAATGTCGTGATATCGTCACACATCGAACGGATGATGTTTTTATACACGCGCGTGTGTGAGTAGTCCGTGCGCGCTGAATTTTCTGCGCCAGACTTGCGTGGAAGTGAGACATCGCGGATCAGCGGGGGGCGGATAACGTCCGTTCTGTACGTGGGTACTATATTGATGCTGTGCCTGAGAGAGGGGTGGGACGTGGGGAAGGAGTAGCATACCTCCGGAGGTTGATCAGATGATTATATCCTAAGATATTAGAATCTGTAACTCACCCAGCATCTAATGTGGAATGCACACTAGCGACATACACCTCAGCCGGTAGCCTCAGGTGCGTCACTCGTCCCAGATCAATAGTGTCTGATGTTTCCCCAACATTGAACAGTAGGACGATGGTGTCGTGTGTCGAGAGACTCCTCACCAGGAACAGAGTCCGGTCTGAGAGAGCTCTGATGTCGTATTCCCCGTGTGATAGTGAGCGTTCGACTTTGCGCAGTGCTGTAAGAGCTTGGTACACCTGGAAAACATTCGTTGAATCATAATACTTAATTAGTGGTTAATCAAAGAAAATTAAAGCAGCTCGAATTTTTGCTTCCACTTTCATTATGCACACAGCTAATATTAGGAATGCTCTAGCAGCTTTCCTGTTTTCGTTGACCACATCGTCACTCACCATCAGATGATACAATGGTTAAGAGTTGGTCTGTTGCAATAATTAAATGTACTTCGATTATTTTAAAGAGTTTGGGTAACTGCATCCTGCCTGTGGTGCATTCAATAACGACAGTAAAGCTATCAATATTATTTTCACAAATATGCTCTTGGAATGCGAACAAAACAAGTTTCACCTTATAATGACTCCTTGCATCTTCTTTTTGCTTAGCAAGATTGATCTCCATGAAATCCTCAGCAACTGGAAGCCAAGTGTCCTCGCTGGTAGAGAAACCAGCGCTTGTCGAGTTGTCCCAATGGTACGGGGTCCTGGCTGGGTCTCTAGAATACAGGTGGTAGGTTTCATTGTCCCCTCGGTTGCAAGCCTCGACATCCACGGTATCCTCCCAGCTGACATAGCCGTCTCTCATGCCGATCTCCTCGCCTTGGTACGTGACTGCAACACCAGGGAGCAGCATGTTGAGAGCGTTCAGTCCATCCACCATGTTGACGCGGAAACGAGTTGGCATGCGGTTGTTGTCGTGGTTACCGAACTGTTGATAATATATTTGGCGTCACTTTTAGAACTATTTAAATGACGAATAATAGATATAGCGTTCCATTAACTTGTAAGAATACATACCACCCAATTAGGGACTCCGCCGTAAGGCATGTAAGTTAACCATCTCAGGATGATGTAGACGAAGTCTCTGGCACTGGACTCCGCAGACAGATCTGTTATGAAGTCAAAGTTGAAAGGGAAGTGGGCGCCGATTGCACCTTCTTCGTTTCCGTAGTAAAGCATTGTCATAGAAACGTTTGCGTAGGCTTCGGAGAATAGAACTCTGGAAATACAATTTGAAAAACAATGAGATCATAGAACCATACAGCTGTAGTTATACTTTTCTATGAACGACTCATATTCGTTTCCTTCTTGTTTCTTTCATTTGAATATGAGTAGTTTGAATACTTATCCGTTTTCTTTGATCAAAGTCATCTCATTCAACTGACCTGGTATCACCACCATGTTCTGCTAAGTATTCGTCTGCGAACTCTCTCCATTCGTACACCACGTCGTACAGTTCTATGAGGTCCTTGGTGTAGAGCGGAATGGTGTAACCGAGCTGATGTGACTCGAACTGCACCAGACCGCTCAGAGGGTCATCAGGGTATCGATCGTTATGGTCTGCTGGGTCTGCTTCTATCAGGTAAGGCAGAGCGTCTACCCGGAAACCATCAGCGCCTGAAAAATATTTTGAAACACTAGAAGTAATATTTAAAAAACGAGTTTGTTTGTTCGCTTCGTTTGAGCAGTAACGGTTTTGGTGTAGGGGCAGCTGAAGGGACGAAAAAGGACTCAGGCTACTTTTTATTCCAATCGAACGAGAACGAAGTTATTAATAACAATGAAACCATCTGCCAAATGCAATGCAAGTCGAACTTGAATGGAAATGTTTACAAATATTACGAGGGCATAAGTTTGGTTGTAAAGGTGTCGCTTATCATTATGAAACTATGATGGGATAGACGTAGTTGTAGTTTTCTTTAAATATTTAAACAAATTTCTAGAAATTTGCATTAAACCTAAAAATTGTTTTTCTCTTTGCAAACTTCGTCGATGAAAAGTAGAGGGAGTTGCGATTCATGAATTCAGAAAATAATATTGAGTTTGTCTTTAAATTTGTGCAAGTTTAGATTGTTTGTAATTATATCATTAAAGATACCTTTGTCCAGCCAAAAACGCATGATGTTGAACATTTCATCCCTGACCTCCTGGTTTCGAAAGTTGAAATCAGCCTGTTCCACAGCAAACTGATGGAGATAGAATTGCTGTCGAGAGTCGCTCCACTCCCAAGCCGAGCCTCCGAACTGGCTCACCTGCGAAACAATTATTACAATCAGCATCAAGTGCATGGCGATTCTTTAAACTAATGTTTACCTATTTATTTATATTTATTATGATGACAATAATTGTTTCCCGTGTAGATCTACAGGGTTACTCGTACATACCCAATTTGAAGGTGGAAGCCTGTTGGTTTCATTGGTAGGATCAGGAAATCCATCTGCCCAGATGAAGTAGTCTGCGTAGGTAGCATTACCAGCTTCGGATTCAATGAAGTATATGGATTTGGTACTGGCGTGATTCGGCACGAAATCCAACAGCACTTTAATTCCTGAAAGTCCAAAACAAAATAGCTGCTAAAATCTGTTTTCGAGGAGATGCTTTTCGAAGCATCATAGGAAGTAACTCTAATAAACCGAACGAAACTGTAGTGTTAGTGCGCGGTTGGAAACCAGGTGCTGTAAATATTCAAACATTTCCGGATAGGAACAGCCGCGGAGCAATAATAAAACATTCAGAGGCTATCATTTGGTACGTTACATTTATAACAGACATCAAATATGTATCATATAATCGGTTCACCGATACAAAAGCGTTACGGTGAAGCGGAACTTGACGCTGGATTTACCTAAAATGACAGCATTAACACACATTTGAACAGATAATGGTTTCAGTATAAAATGTTAAATGTTAGTGTACTTGCTTAAAATCAAGTGAAATAAAACATTCTGAATCTAATTTGAAGTAAATTAAGGTTTAGTTCTCGTAATAATGGAGTAAAATATATACGATGAACTAACTACACTAACGATGATTCAAATCATTAATGGAATTTCGTACTCGTGGTACAATAACAAGGAAACATCGATATACAGCGATCAAGATTATGATTTACAGAATATGTTATCGTCATTAAAGCCATTGAAACGGGTAACAAACAACGATGCTAATGATAATCTCTAATGATAACCTGAATTGTGAAATTAGGTGAAATAATGAACTTCATGACTAAATTATTATAGATTTGGGTCTAGTCATTTTCATGCGGCATAAATAAATTCAAAGGCATTGAGGCAAGTGTAAGACAAAGTATACCTAATTCGTGCGCTCGCTCCAAGAGATTCTCAAAATCTTCCATGGTCCCGTACTCATCATGGATTTCATAAAAATTACTTATGTCGTATCCGAAGTCCACCATTGGGGACTCAAAGATAGGTGACATCCAGATGGCGTCCACCCCAGCATCCACGAAATGCTCCAATTCGCTGATGATTCCTAGAAATTGAACATTATTCATAGCTGTACTCAGGCGAAATACTTATTGTGTTTATCCATTATCTTCAGCAGAGCCTTACTGACAGACTCATGAATACTGAATGAATAAATTCTTTATAATAGTTACATTATTAGTTACGTTTGTATATATAAAAGTTTTCACGGTGTAAAAAGACATCAACGCAATGCTTGAAAGTTACAACTCATAACTGCTATTTGGTTTTCCCACATTTTCCTCCGAAACCATTGAATGGATGATTGTATTTGATAAATTGCAACTTCTCTTTGGTGAGGTGTTTAGTTAGGCCATAAAATCAACGCATGCTGTAGGTATCACTCTATACTTTGATATTAAATGTGAAAAGTTGTCATTTCATTAGTTTTGTTGTGCATTTATTCTTCAAATGTATAAGTTTGGATTTGTTCAAGACTGTTTGTATTGTCTCTAATATTATTATCATTACACATTCGTTCGAGGTTAAAACATTTCATTACATGTACGAGGGTAATTCCTGGTCATCGCACGGCACCAATCACGTTATGTTTACTGACAAGTGCCATTATACCACCATCATCATTAGTTATATCTGAGTTATCATCGACATGAACAGCATGCATGTTTGACTGTGCTGTTACTGCGATTGAATCTACCTCTATAATGTACGTTACTTAGTTAATATTTGAGAAACCGACCGCCATATTGTTCTTAAATTATATCTAAATTGATATTTTGTAAATGAATAATTTTGGTTAGTTTGAGTATTAAAATTTCATAACGTTACCAGACTTCTGGGCATTGTCCCATTATATTAGTATTTCAATTCGTTGCTATTGGAAATTTTGAAAACGCACAGATTTTGCATTTTAACTTCATTTCATGTTAAAAGCCAACACACACATTACCAAAAGCCTTAAGCCCGATGAGGCGCCAGCAATACTGGCTTTGCTTGCCAGTTAATATTTCGTGGAGTGAAATTCACTAATGAAAAACATTCTTACAACCTCCTATATCTCTAGGTTTCTTAGGCAACAAAGAAGAACATCTGATGATATTGTCAAAGACATCCTCGAGCCGTGATATTTGATGTGACGTCAAAGGATGTTTGTTCTTAGTGAATGCGACTCCTGGATTCCGTTTTAAATCAAGGAATAAGTAATAAAAGAACGAAATCTAGTTTCACAACTAAGTCTTTTTCGTTCTACATCTACTTCTCATGCAGGAAGTCATATGATCTCTGTTGCTGTCTATGACATGTACTACTGCTATACTAACTACACAATATATTAAGGGCTTCACCACCGACCTTGCAAATCTCCGATGCCGTCTCCATCGCTGTCTTTGAAGGACCGAGGATAGATCTGGTACAGCGCGCAGTGCTGCCACCAGTCCAGTTCTATCAACTCTGGAGGCTCTGCTGGTGTCTCCTGCGACGCCAGCACTGCCCAGGTGATGCTGCCTGAGGAGCAGCAAAAGCGTCTTAACTTCTTCCAATTTTATACTCTATATATTAAATTGTTATCTAGAATTAGTTTACAGAGGTCTAAAACATGTTCTTAAAAATAAGACCTTGAGAGAAAATAAGTAATTAACGAAACAAAAAACAGAAAGAGTTCTGAATCGATAGATTTTAGATTGTAGACAGGCCAATGTTCTCTGTGGATAGTTGAGTCAGCACTACAAAGTAACCCTGGAATTGTATCTTCCAAAGTATGCAAAAGTATTATAAAGTATTTAAAAGTATGCTTATTTTGCTTTTAAAGTATGCTTTTAAAGTATATGACTTAATTTGTTTTCACACTCGTGATTCGTTTGATTTTAATCAGGATCTATTGTAATAGTTAAAACACAGTTATTACCGACGACGAGCCCAACCACAACCGCCACTCCGACCACAATACCCACAATCTTCAGCGCGCGCATGTTCCTGTCCGCAGCCTGCGTGCGTGTGCGCAGGTTGACGCGACGCGCGCTCACACACCGAGTGCGACGACCGCTATCAGAGATTAACCGATTGATCTCTCTGATGTGCTATCGTGATTTATAATCATTTTATAATAGTTGTTTTTTATATAAATTTACCGATCCTATAGAAGCGGTCATATCTGAAGGTATTATAATATTTGCAGTAGGTAATCTGTTTGTGACAGCTTTTATGATTAAAGAAACAATGCGGGACAGATAAGACCCGGGCGGGGGAGGGGATGGGGGTGGTCTGCGGTCTGTGTTGGTACATGTGTAGCGTACGACGGAGCGTTGGGGGCGCTCCGTAATTAATAATCGCCGTCAAATTCTTTAATTCCGAGCACTCACGGAGCGGAATTGATTTTTGTTGAGTATTTTTTCGTGGGGGCATTAATCACGAGCCGTCTCGGGGTTAATTTATCACGTGGTGGTGGTAGAGGGAGGGGCGCGGGTCGACCCTGTCGATAGCAAGCCTCGTCGACCCTCCCGCCCGGCGCCCGGCGCCTGGCGCGCCCGTGACCGCGGCCAGTGTGTGGCATCTCGTGGCGCGCGGACAGCCAAGTTGTGTACCAGATTTGTTTATTATATACTAGCGGCCCGCCCCGGCTTCGCACGGGTGGACGGATCTTTTTAACATTTTGGGAAAAACGTAAATGTATCTTTTTGCAAGACATAAGTAGTTTTTTCTGATTAAATTACTATTTATATTTTTAGAGTTTCAATTTTTTTACTTAATCTAAAGTTTTTCATTTCTATATTTACATTTTTGTACATTTTTAGGGATTCGTAACTCAAAAGGAAAAAAGGGACCCTTATTTATTGGTTTACTTTGTTGTCCGTCTGTGTGTCTTTCAAGACCCTTTTTCTCAGGAAGGCGATCTGTAATATCTTCGAAAATATTCATTTAAATTACTCTCTGTAAAGGTCCATATTGATCTATATTAAACGCACAATGTGTCTAAGGTACTTAAATGGATAAGGATTAATGCTGTATATTGCCTAAGATCGCTGCAAAATAAGCCGTTTTTTCTCGGAAAAAGTAAAGGATAAAAATGGTTACTGTGGGTTATTCTTAAGAGATAGACATATACCATCGCAGACTTTTTTTGTTGATCTTTCTAAGGTGTACAATACAGTAGTACATTATTTTGATCTATCTGGTAGGGTTTAGCCAGCGTTTGCAATGTAAGCGCAAAAAGATGTGTTTATTTACGACATCACATTAGAAATCCCTAAAATTATCCTTCCTCTTGAATGGTTCTATCTATTAAATAAAACGCATCAAAATCCGTTGTGTAGTTTTAAAGATTTAAGCATACATACATATAGACAGCGGGAAGTGACTTTGTTTTATACTATTTCATTATCAGCCGGGAAACGTCTACTGCTGGACATAGGCCTCCCTCATGGTACGCCACATCGACCGGTCCCGAGCTACCTGCATCCAGCGACTCCCTGCGACTCTGACCGGGTCGTCGGTCCATCTAGTAGGGGGACGGCCTGGTAGACGTTTCCCGGTACGTGGTCGAGAACCTTTATTCCCCACCGGTGATCGGTTCTTCGAGCGATGTGGCCTGCCCATTACCACTTAAGCTCACTGACTCGTCGAGCTATGTCGGTGACCTTCGTTCGTCGGCGAATTTCCTAATTCCGGACCTTATAGTATAGAAGTTAGAAGAGCATAGCTCGTTCCATTGCTCGCTGAGTGACTTTGAGCTTGTTTATTCGTGCCACAGTAAAGGACCACGTTTCGGTTCCGTATGTCATCACTGGCAACACGCACTGATCAAAGACTTTTGTCTTTAGACGCTGAGGTATTATACTATTTAGTGATAGTGATTTTCAGTTTGTTTATTAATCATATTCTTCACGGAGCCCTCGGTGCGCGAGTCCGTCTCGCACTTGACCACTTTGTTTTATGTATTTTATTTTTAAGGAGTTTAATTTTTTCTTATGTAATTTTTTTCATTTCATACACAGCTAAATAGCATCGCTAAGCCTCTCTTTCGCACTTCGGTCAATACTACATTATTTGAATGCTTCAGTTTGGTCATGTTTGGTGTACAGGGCCCGGCGTTTATTTTTCTGTGTGTATTTGATTTTTTAAATTCGTTATATCTTTTGAATGGAATGTCCTATTTCAATAATTTAAGAAGCTATATACAGCTATTGAAGCAGTATTGAATATGAAATGATTTATTTTGATAAGGGTTAATATAAAGGTATGGATAACATGGTCTGATTTTGTTCGGCATTTCTATCAACTAAAAAAATTGATAAAAGTAGTTATAGTGACATAAATACAATAGTTAGACCTATACCATCGCGGACATTTTTGTTGATCTTTCTAAGGTGTACAATACAGTAGTACATTATTTTGATCTATCTGGTAGGGTTTAGCCAGCGTTTGCAATGTAAGCGCAAAAAGATGTGTTTATTTACGACATCACATTAGAAACCCCTAAAATTATCGGTGTTGCTCTACTATATTATGCATGTAATATATATATATAAACCTTCCTCTTGAATCACTCTATCTATTAAAAAAAACCGCATCAAAATCCGTTGCGTAGTTTTAAAGATTTAAGCATACATACATACATACATACATACAGACAGCGGGCAGCGACTTTGTTTTATACTATTTAGTGATAGTGACTTTGTTTTATACTATTTAGTGATAATAATATCTATATACAAAACAAGGAGCATTTAATTTAATTTGATTGACAATATTGTAACATATCTATATGTAAAATATATGATGAAATCTGAAACGAATACTTTTGATGCTGTAGAGTTACAAACGCAAGCACAAATTAATATTCCTGATCATTTTGTTCATAGACTGACAAACCCATTAGTTTGTTTAGGACATTGCAGACTGAATCCCGTGATTGTCTGAAATGTTAGATCCAAGCCAAGCCAGAGGTATTCGTTGGCTTGATGAACTTAACTTAAACAACCATGGTCTAGAGGTAGTTTCCCGTCTGGGTAGGAGTGGTAGATGGCAGTCGCTTCCGTAAAAACGAGTACCTATGACAATTTAGGATGCCGACCCCGATTGAGGAACGGGAAAGATAGTCTGCGAATTAAACCCCAGACGGAAGCCTCGGACAGATTTTTAAGTGAATTACTAGCCTACCGTTTATTGTAATGCTTTTTATACAGTAGTTTGAGGATTGTAAATAAATAGCAGGTAAATGAAAGTTGATGACGTTGAACCTTTTGGAAAATACTTTGATTAATTCTAAAGAATGCGAATTCTCGATAAAAGTGACAACAAACTGTATAAGCTACAATCGTTCTCTGATGTATCAATTTGATATTAATTTACACGCTTGTCAGGTTCCATGGCGGAAACCGATCAATCGATAAATTTTTAAACAAGTATTTTAATCTAACACGCAGAATGATTGATTGTTGTATCACGTTATATTAATTGTATGTTTTACGCTGTATTTCTTTGGTTTTACTAAGTCTGGTATTTGTAAGACATCTATCTTACCTGATCACAAGTGAAGAGGTGCCAGACAAGATGAAAGCGTATGTTCAGGAGGCACCATGATTGTATGTAGACGTACTCGTCTTACAACGATTGGCCTTCATGATGGTCCAATAAAATGGGCAATTATGTGGAAGCTGTAATATTATCAGATGTCTTACCTGCTTGTTTCTTTAAATATGTTAACGGTTTATTAGACCAGTGTCGAAATAATGAGACTTGGCTAATTTAGTTCATGTCGTCCATCTTTAAATTCAACGAAATCAGAACAGACCTTACAGAAATGTGTTGTAACTATTGCAGGGCCATTTCCAACCATTTGTGGGGCCATCGATGAGCCATCATATACACAGATACAGATAATATTTGGTATTGGCTAACGACATATATTGGAATAAACGCTTATGAGACCAACACTTACTAAAATAAAATAACAAGATTCCAGCTTTATTGGCTAGGTTTCTTACTTGAAAATTATTCGCGAAAATCATCTAGGTAAGTATCGTGTTCCTTGGTTTGTCGCCAAACTTAGATACTATATTGTAGATGACTACTACTACCACCAACCAAATATAGTAACAATGTATATCGCCGACCTTGGCTCCCACTCTGCCGAGCACATATCTCCCTTCCTATTTATAAAGAAATTAGACGGCGCACGTATAATCGAACTATCGTCGTCTCATTCCTCTGCCATACGTCGGAACGTGACGGAAATACGTGGGAGATTTATTTTCTTTGATATTGGGATTTATTGGGGCATTGTGCGACCGCGGGCCAGATGGGGCTTGTTCTCGAGATTTTTTTGCTGTAGCACTTTAATTAAGGTGATGAAAGTGGGTAACTTGGCTGTTCGCACATGTGTGCGCTACCCAATGACGTAATGGTTACAGTTGCTGAACTATTTATTGCTTGGTATTGGATTTAAGCAAGTGAGATAAAGAAAATGACGTGTTGCCAGCCTAGACAATACCGTCGTCCATTTTTGAATCTAATAGAATTGCTCCAATCCCAGCTATAAGTAATAAGCTATCTGATACTTTTCTACTTTGCTTCGTGTTTTTACGGCCGTATTCTGGCACGGCAGGTTAACAAACCAATTGCCTCTTTGAATAAAGAAGTTTCCAGTGATGCTAAAACAGAAATACTCTCCTACAATGCTATTGTAAGGTGAATAATACGAGAATACCCCGAAAAATTACGAAGTTTTCAACTTCTAAAGTCGCGTCTTTCCGCATTCGCTGTTTCACGTCACGTGTGGCGGATTCCGCTGTGTATGACTGAGACAGTTGTATTAGCTAGAACCGTCGAGCCCTGTGACGTCACGGCATTGTCAAATGGCTTTGCGTAGAACTATTTCAAAACTGGAGTAAAAGTATCAAAACTTCGTTGGTTTTGAAGATAATTTGATAAATACATACATGGCGTCTTTGCAAGTACTTTTAAAGAAAATAAAAAATATGTAAACTGGTATTCTATGTGATCACGTGTCTAAAATATTCGATATAATATGAAGTCATTTCCCCGTGAAAATATCAACAATAAGTATATAACGGAATATAAATAACGACGGCAACACTTACACTGCCTTAAAAAAAACTTTCAAAGCAAAAAAAAATAATTTTATTCTTTTCGCTTCTAACCTAGTGAAAGTCAATTATTTGAGTCTGATAATGAATGATACGTGTAAAGATCCGTAGAAGGGCAGGTTACCTATACAACGTCAGTGGGTTTAGTATATTTAGCTGTAACACCAGTTTCGTCTATGTTACGATGTCGTTTTTAACTTTCCTCTATTGAATATTCTTTATTATTTTGAATTTTTGACACAAAGATGCAAACCAAGTTGAATTTATGGCTGAGAGTATTGTGAACACGCAGAAAACTTCAGCGATGCCAAATTTCACTGTCATTGGTTTAACAGTGGACAGTCAGGACATTAGGACAGTTAAGAAGCCATGATTCCTCCTAACCTAGTGATAAGTTCATCAGTTCCACAGACTCCATTTAATTGGCTGCGGTAATCACGCGCTCCCGTACCACGTGTGGTTGGTGCGCGGAGCCAATCCGATTGTAGTTCTAGAGTGAGCCTCGAGGTCAGGTATTGATTGCGGGTCGCTCACACGTGTCGCTCGCTCCCCGCCGCAGCCACGCGTCATTGTATTACCATGTTAATGGTTAATGCCTTGTTATCGACGTGACTTTACACTATAGATGTGGAAAATGCAGAAATTTTTGCAGTTCTTTTAAATCGTCCATCAGCTGATTAATCTTGAGGAGCATGATATAGAGCAGTGAACAGGGTTTCTGTGAGGGGTTGGCTTACAATCCGGAGTAAGCTGTTATTGAAGCGTTTGTCATCATCAACAGCCTATATACGTCCCCACTGCAGGGGCTCAGGCCTACCCTCCTACAGAGAGTGTATGGGCTATAGTCCACCACGCGGACCCAGTGCAGATCGGCGGACTTCACATGCCTGTTCAAGACATGCAGGTTTCCTCACGATGTTTTCCTTCACCGTTAAGCAATCGGATAATGTACTTGAATTGAAAAACAACTCATAGGTAAGAAGCGTCGGTGGCGCAGTGGATAAGGCGCGGACTCTCAATCTGAGGGTTCCGGGTTCGAATCCAGCCGTGTACCTATGAGTTGTTTTTCAATTCAAGTACATTATCCGAAGCGTCTGTGCTGCTTTCCATCTGTCGGAAATGTCCCTAAGTCGCCGTGCGCCACACCCCAGAGATAGCACGGGGACGGCAATCAAGAAGGAAGCTTTCAGTTCGACCGGTATGTTTTGGTTTGGAAAACATTTAGCACTCATCGTACGGCTTTTTCAACCGACTTCAAAAAAGAGAAAGTTTAATTTGACTGTTTAAAAAAAGTATGATGAATCGATTTTAATGATTCATTTTAGTAGATCATACTTCAGAGGTGATCCCATATACATTTAATCGAAACTGATTAGATATATACCCGGATAATTCTACCTCTAAGAGTAAACATTGTAGGGGATGAACGCTGTAGACTTTAGGGTAGTTGAAGTCGGGTCCTCAGTTCTTTTTGAACGCGTTGATTATCGTCACTTACTATTGAAGCAAGCGTGTATATGAATATTTGTAGGTTATTTGTCCATGTATGTATACAAGCTTGTACCTCGTGGAGCGCGAGGCGGGAGGGCGGCGCGGCGGGGCGGGCGGAATGCAGGTATTCTGTTCTAAATCGGCTTTCGCAAAGCGGTTTAATGTGTTATTTATTTCCTTTTAGCGGAGAGCGACGCGTGATGGATGTGTTGCCAAGTTTTAATCCGTTTATATAAAAATATGGATAAGTGTATTATTTTACAGGCGTTTACGGGTGCGTCTTATCACCCCCCCCCCCCCCCCCCCCTACCCCCGCAGCCTCGGTTTGACAGTATAGCGCAAGTGGGTTAGTTTCCCAAAGAATTTAATCATTCTTTCTTACGAACCGTCTCTTCCCAAAAGTTGAGATGAAGGCCAAATGTAAGCTAAAAACGGCCACACTTTATTTTATAACAAATCACACTTAAAATATTAGTGGGATAACACAATTGATTTAGCCGTGTAGTAGTTACGAGGGAACATAAGAGTCGGACATACATACATGTCCAACACATAACCTTCCTTTTGGGCATTGCCGCAGTCGAGTAAAAACACAACACACTTCTTTCATACAATGCTGGGTTCATTTCATATGTCAGATAATTACGTTTCAAAAGATGACAGACGGACGGATGGACACTCGTACAGACAGCTGAGGGTTAGTAATAGGATCCCGTTGGCCGCCATAAAAATACGATAACCATCATATAGTTATGGCTACGGCTATGATATCGTTCAAACCTGTACATAACAATGCTATTAACACTGCAGTTTGGCGGCAGACTTAGGAAACATGATGGTAGCTA
This sequence comes from Carcina quercana, assembly GCA_910589575.2. NCBI lineage: Eukaryota > Metazoa > Arthropoda > Insecta > Lepidoptera > Depressariidae > Carcina > Carcina quercana. The sequence goes on along the minus strand of OU342428.1, from coordinate 17,151,142 downwards.
ACCAGACGGACACAGGAAATCATCTACCACCAAGCTGAGTACCGATAGGTACCCCCACTGGGACCCAAACTGGGACCTCTGTATTGTAAGTACAAGCGCGTAGCGACTAGGCCACGGGCAATTAGGATTTTGTTAATAATTTGTGAGGATTGTAAAACTTTTTTATTACATTTGTCTAGATTAAACTGAGAAAGTCTTTGAACTAATCCTTATCGCTTATCCTTATCCAGTCCAGACCAGCAACACAAAATTACAAAAAAAGTCCGTTTTACTTGTAAAGGGACCTCGAGACGTAGCGCGCCAAATTTCTTACATTGCTACAGCAAATAACGGAATGCCGATAGAGGCCAATATCGAAACAAAAACATCGAAAAAAACCTTGTTTTCGGCTACGGCGCGGCGTAGAGGCGTAGAGGCTGCTACGAGGCTACGCGGGGTGCGGGGTGAACGACCCTCGTAATGGCGCGGGTCGATACCCTCACCCCTCCCCCTTCCCTCCGTCGTGGATGCGGGGGGAGGGGCAGGAGGCACTAGACGCTTAGGATGAAGACGCTGGTCTATTCTTGGAAATGCATTTTTCTTAGAAGCCGCTTTAAAATAGTGAGTCGACATCTTACTAGATACTCACTAGTTATACGAAACTGTTACTAGATTTTCGCAGACTTTACCATTGTAAAGTCTGGGCCTACGGTCCAACTTTTTATCGACGAATATTCTCGATTAATCCGCCTGACGTGGCCCGCGACCGTTATAATATTCTTTTGGCCGATTATGTTTCGATTCTTCCCTAATATATTTTCAACACAAAATGTAAACTATGATTTGGTGCTGAAATTCATTTTATTATTGGTATAAAATAAACATCATAAAAATCTGTCTTATATCGGTACGAGTATGTGGGTCACGCAAGGATACGGATTCTGACACGTTAATATACCGTAGAACTTAACTACTAAACACACTATAAAATTATATAATATGAAGTTATTTATTTACAAGTTTGAACAAAAAACCCACCAAGTATTTGTTTTAGTTTTGTTAATATTGTAAAGTTTTGATATAATGCGTAATGACGTCATCAAGGTGAAAACTTTTTTCCCGCTTGTTTCACATTTGCGTGTTGTTCACTACGTACTTCATTTTAGATACCTTGACATGTATATATATAGCTATATGTATTCAGATGACAGTTAAGAATTGTATAGCTAGAATTCGGAGGTTATCGTAGCGGAAATATGTCACAGTTATTTGAAGCCAGTCAGCTATGCAGTGATTATTTTAAATGATTTAAATGATTATTTTATATTTTATTTTATGGATGGATGTATATCTGAAATAAAGAATTTATTATTATTATTAAATACCAGGAGGAACTAGTCTGGGAAGCTTTGTATCAATTCATGGCCACAAAATTATCTTCAATTTAGTGTTGAATGTAAAATATGAATTTGAAACCAAAATATGGAAGGACAGACTTAGCTAATCCTTATTTTAGCTGATTGTGGATATTGTTTGTTATAGTTGATATGATAGAAATAACCTTAACTCTTTAGAAGCGCGTCGTCACGAAAAACCTATTAAATCAAGCGTCTAGAGCACGTACATCGCCACAAGCAGTCTGTATTGCCAGCAACCCTCCTACAGTTTATATACAGTAAGAAATGTCATCTCAATCCAGTTTAATTAGATATTATCTCTGGAAACTGCAGCGGGCGTCCTCGGCGGCGGGTCGCCGGACCGGACCGTGCCGGACCGGTTATTGTCAGGTTCCGGATCCGGTTGAGACGGCGGGTGGGAGGAGGGAGGGGGCAGAGACGTGCCAGGATGTAGGTCGCCTCGCACGGTGCGGTGTGTGGATCAAGTCTTGTGGATAAGTCTTCACTGTACTTGTGTATTTCTTCTGCTCCTACTTCAGAGAGTATCCCTCGGGAACTACTGGTCCAATCAGGGTAACTAGTAGTCCATATCCTTTTCTGAACCTTTAACAATCTCTGAGTAGAAAATAAAGTCATTCTGACTCGCCGTTAAGACGTGCAGGAAGGATACACAAACATATTCACTTGCGGATGGAGCTGCATGGACTGCATTATGAGAGAGATATATTTGTAAAGACATTTATTTCATCCGAATCCATTCAGCTGTTTGAGTATTTTTTGAGTATTCCTTCACGAATATCCTTTACTTTAGCATATCACTTATGAAAAGAGGTGTTTCAAATTCGGCCTGCACTTGTACACTATTTAAAAATCAAGTAATAATCTAAACATGTATATAAAAATAATATAATATCATTTTTGCGTTTATTGTAATTGTACAAATCATTATTTTTGTACAGCGTCAAATGTCATTTTATTGACGCCATCTTTGTTTACCTGTTTCGTGCGTTTTATATGTTTTTGTGCAAATAAATTAAACCAAAATATACAATAAGGTAGCTAAATCACTTTTATTTGATAATGGCCTTCTAAAATTATATAAGTTTACAAGACCACGCCTTAGCTCCATACATTCGCGGAACGTGTCATTTACAAACTAATTAAAACTTTTATGTGGGAATAACGTATTAGACAATACTTTAGTCACTTATATGTTCCTGTCCGTACTTATCCTCATACAAAGGCGTTCATCTTGTGACAAGTAAGCAGCTAGTCGGCTGCTTTAACTGTGATGACGTAGTTTTTTGAGGCGAGCCGCCGCCCGCCCCGCGCCGCCGCCCGCCCCGCTGCCCGTAGGGTTGCAGTTTTTAATGGACTTGAAGACATGACGCTACAGTGTCGTGGGCACAAGGCGTGTGATGTATTGAACTATTTGTATGGAAATTTTAGGAGAGTCTTGTCTTGAAAACAACAACAAGTATTGTGATGCTCTCAAAGTGCTTCGTTGGAAGCTGTCGCTGATATAGACGTTAATAAATTCGAACATAATGTCAATTTTAAAACTGATTGTACCACACGTACCGTTAAATTAACTTTTCTTTCTTTCTACGATTATGTCGCTATTTATATTTACGGAGAATGTGTTTCGACTTGCCCTGTATGTAACCTGATATCCTCAAGTTGATGAGGTGTAAGCTATACATATTTTTACAACAAAGGTTGGGCGGGACACTTAGATAACGAAGGGCATCGATGGTTTGCAGTAGCATCCTCGGATGGCGGATATAAATATTTTGAACTTGATATTGCTCTGTGATGAGGAAAACTTCCGTTAGATAATCCAAGGATTAGCTGATCTCTCGGGTGTAGTGGAGGAAAACTGTACGCAGGCTGCAAGTTCAATGCCGATGTTTGTAAAAATATTATGTGTGTCAGGAACGCTCACAGTTTCTCGGTTGAGAAACTGCGCTGCTACTTTATTAAGCCAATGCTTCTGTATACATATATGAATTCAATTGCATTCAAAGAATTTATTGAAGCAACTACTAACCGTTCTCACAACTTGCACCTGTGAATGCTCTCAGAATCTCGGCGATGAAGCTTTGAACGTGTCATTCCACTTTCGTTAGAACACGACATGTTCTAGAATACTCGTTACTGAGCCCCCCAGCCCCTCCCCAGCCCCTCCCCAGCACCTCCCAGCCCCTCACTACCAGACACAGAGTGACTACCACATTACTCCTAATTCTCCCCCTTCTGGTTCCCGTCGCGCGACACTTTAGACAAAATTATACAAATGAGCGAAACAGCGAACGCTTAAATGGAGGCTTTGTAAAGGTTCGCCCTCGGCATCCGTCTCACCTGAAGTAAAATATAAGTACAGTGGTTGGAGTTAAAGCTTGCTCACCCAGAAGCATCAAGTTGATGACGCGCTGACCGTTGTGTATCATTACCGGAGCAGAATAGTCTGCTGTTTGGCGGAAAACACATAACAGTGGTGGTAGCTAGCCAGGGTAGCATAGAATAATGTCCTACCACTAAACAAAACCCAGTTCAAGAAGAACTGTTAATCGAATCGAACTGTTAGATTTTCATTAGTAATCACAATAAGATTTGAATTAATCACACATACATTTAGATGGATGTATGTTTGAGACGAGTTCTCGAGTGGAGACCACGCCTAGGCAAACGTAGTGTAGGACGTCCCCCGACTAGGTGGAGAGGCGACTTACGTAGGGTAGCCGGACGTGAATGGATGCGGAGAGCAGAGGAACGAATTGAGTGGCGCACTCTGGAAGAGGCCTATGTCCAGCAGTGGACTGCCGCAAGCTGTACATGATGATGACATTTAGATATCCCTTCTTGTCACTTTTATGTCGGATTTCAAGTGTTTCTATTGTGAAGGCGCATGGGCCACCGGACGGCCACGGCATTGGGAGCCTCTCGAGCACGAGTATGTATACGGGCCTTCGTTCCGCCGTTCCCTAGTTTCCTCATTTCTTTCCCCGGCTAATCACCGCCTGTGATTAACGACCTTGTTACAATTAGTGCCTCGCTTGGCACGTCGGCGGGCGGCGGTCGGCGTTGTTCCGAGATACTTCTATTTACACTATTTAAAAGTTTTGCTGTCGTTCTTGTACAGGGGTCTGTAAACGGACCCTCGTGATCGTATTGTATCTGAGTGTCTCGCAAACATGTTTTAGATACTCTAAAGTAGGCTTTATAAATTGATTTTTTTTTTAATTTGAAAGAGTTTTAAAACTTTTTACACTATTTCATCGCCCTAAGAGAGGATTTTTATACAATTATTTCTTATAATAACACATTCGCCTTAGAATATTTACTTTGACATCGTCCATCAATCTATGATGTATGTGTGTGTCTATGATAGTCTAATAGGTGGATACATTCCAAGAATGCTCACATTATGAGAAAGCAGACATTTTTGAAAATAGACATTATACTCCCGAGGCGCTTGAACATCAACATTCTTCATTTATTATAATATTTTTATTACATTAGGCAAAAGTAGTGTAGGACGTCCCCCGACTAGGTGGAGAGACGATTTGCGTAGGGTAGCCGGACGCAGCGAAGCGGAGAGCAGAGCACCGAAACGAGTTGCGCACTCTGGGAGAGGCCTACGTCCAGCAGTGGACTGCCGCAGGCTGTACATGATATAACATTTGTTCTTATAGACACACATGACTGCAGCACTTGTAGATGAATGGATTTTAGTTGCTGTCCACCGGATTTTTTAATTAGTCGCTTTTTACGACATGATACGGAGTGGTCGTGTTGTGTTTCGTTTCTCAAGGATCAGAGACAGAACATCAAGAGATGATTGTGTGATGTGGAAAATCAAACAGCGATGTAAAGAATAACGGCTAATTATAATCAAATAAAAAAATTACAATAAACTTAAATTAAATTAAATCTTCAAGAACACAGTTTACTTAAGTAACTTACACTTAACAAATTTACCAGCGATCTCGTTTGCTTGATTTCAGAGAGTATTCTAAAACCATTGAACAAAATCCACAAACTATGTCCGTGCACACTTCGACGTTGATCCAGCACAAACAAATAGACACACATTCGCAGTTATACTAATATGATACATTGGGGATTCCCCGGGCCCGAGTCCCTACTACAAGTTATCGGTATCCTCATTCCTCAAGTTACGGTGGTACCGTCAGCCACACGGTCGCGGTCGTCCTCTCCGCATGGCTGACGTAATAACAAGTTAGAACTAACTACGCGGTTGGGTTTCTACTTATTTATGCTTGTAAAGTTCATGTCACTGGCAGACGGCAATGGGAGGGCGTGAGGGGCGGGAAGGGCGGTCCTGAGAACGCAAACTTATCCTATACACCGCATATCACACCTATAGAAAGTCCCATTGAATACCCGCCCTATTATAGCATAAACGGTCCCGACGCGTGTTCAGCTGATCAAGCGGTTTGTCCTGTTCATTACTAATCTTTGATCTACTAGTGTGATGGTTTAGTTCTTCTATTCTATGGTTTTCCTTTCGATTCAGGAAGTAGCTCCATACATAGCTCGCTCGTAGCTCGATAAGCAACTGAGTTACTGCTAAAATTTTGCTGCCAGTAGTTCAGTTAACTTTTAACAATCCACGTTTCAGCAGTTTGCGTCAAGCGATGAATAGGAAACCCCTTAGAGCTACCATGCTTCTGCCATGCATCCTTATTAAAGATATTATGAATATATTTAGTGTTTCAAATCATTTGTCAAGTGAAATGAATAATCAAGGTTTTCATTAACAGTTCTCTGATTTATATTTGCACCTTTTCCTATTGTAACATTTCAGTAAATCTTCTTCCGTTTCATATGAAAATAATAATTCATCGTCATTTGTTGTCCATACAATAAAAGCAAAAAACAAACAACGCATTTTCATAATAATTTTTTTGAAAATTTATACTCAACGTCGACTCTATCCGAGACGAGACGACTGGACAAATATGTATTTTATTTGTATCAAGGGTTTTCAAATAAGAATTATTTCTAAGATTATTGAGAAATAATCGGATAATTCTAATTGGATCTTATAAAAGATAATGTAAGTGTCTGTAAAACTCCACACTCAAGTAACAGTTCTTTTAAAAATACTAACTAGCCTTCCACAGTTGGTGCACCAACACTAACAACCTATAGAAAAGCAAAAACTATTAATCAAGTAAGTCAAGAATGCGAATCTATTCAGGATTCGGACTCGAGACCAATTTGACATGATTAGTTAGTTTTTCATTTATACGATAGGCAGTAGTTGCTTGGCCTTACAGCACATGAGTTTTGACCTTGAACTTATTTTTTTCTTCTTCTGGAAATGGAACAATGCCTCGCCTCGATATTGCCTCACGGCAAGATGAGGCTGACAACTATACCCGTTGCTCAAGAACCCGTGTTATTGCTCCTCAATTATTTTACGGAACAGTTTTTACTGAGATATATAGGGTCATTCAGATATGTCACAGTAACAGTATATGTCAAACATTTTAATGACGCATCTAATGTAAGAAGCCCCGCAGGTAGAGATACTCATTCAATCCTCTTTATCTGCGAGAGATAACGTGATAGCTTGATGAAATACGTGTGAGAAATCTTGATAATGCGTTCCGCTCCGGTCAGGGGCTCACGGCAATAGTTATCAACATTTCCTTAGATATCAACATTTCCAAGTTATTTCCTTGATCTTATGACGAAGTATTAGTAATACAAAACAAACACTATGTCAATATAAATATGCACAAAATAGCTAGAACAACTGTTTTACTGCATTTGAAAAACACAATATCGAGATTGAAAATGTCGGTACTTTATTAAATCTCTCAACGGGCAAGGGAGGAGCTAGAATTTTATTGAGGAATTATTTCATTTGATGTATTTTTTTATCTCAACTTAGAAGTCTCATTAGGTTCTACCTCGTGGCAATGCATGCTCGACGGCTTTCCGTTTCGGATACTTTCTATAAAAACGATCCATTGTTTTAATTTCTGAGTCAACTGCTTCAATTTTCTTCTATCTCCTTCCTACCCCCTAGCCTTTGGACATCTCCATCCCTCTCAGTTAGTATAAACTTCGATGTTTCCCTGACTGTCCGTGTGTACATTTATAACTAGCTGTATAGAACCAGTCCCCACTCCGATGCCAGCGACGAGGTCCCTCGGCACCTCCAGGCCCCGGGTCTCTCCGGTCACCATCGTCTCCAGCATGCGAGGAATCGGAGCTGATGACGCGCTGGCAATGAGGAGGATAATGATGACTAAGGAGGCCATGACGCCGCAGCCGCTCCTGGAAACAAGATAAAAACATATATATAACTAGCAGCCCGTCCCGGCTTCGCACGGGGTAGACAATTATTTATTTTTGGAAATTTGGATATAAAACACTTTTTTTCACAAATATTTTTATTTATTAGAAAATTATTATTTATTAATTATATATTAAAAAAAATTATTTCAGTGCCCCCTCCTCCCCGCCCGCCGCGATGCCCGGCGCACTTTTCAGACTGCATCGCAAACAACGGCCACGGCGCTATGGCGGTTTTGTTTACTGTTTGAATTTTTAATTCGTAATATCTTTTGAATGGAAAGTCCAATTTAAATAATTTTAAAACTATTTTATAGGTAGTTAAATGGTCTTGACCATAAAATAATTTATTTGGATAAGGATTAATATAAACACATAAATAGCATGGTTTGAATTTGGTTAGCATTTTCATTAATGTTTAAAATGAAAAAAGTTGTTGTAGTGACATAACTACAATAGTTGGACATATGCTACCGCGGAGTTTTTTGTAGACATTATGATATTCTTCAATATTGTTGTACATTATTTTGTTCTATCGCTAATAGTTTCGGCAGCGCATTCGACGAAAGACATTTTAAGACTCATTTTTCTACACCTTCGGTTACATTGTTCAAATTTTACCAAGGATCCCTAATTTTTTTCAAAATGAAATGTAGCCTATGTCAAATTGGAAGAATGTAGCACTCTATTGGTGAAAGAATTTTTTAAATCGGCCAAGTACTTTTTGAGCCTATTCATTACAAACATACAAAAATAGGTACAAATCTTTCCTCTTTATAATATTAGTGTAGATATAATGCAACAACTTTCATTGTACTATGCGTTTACAGACTTAGTAAGAAGTAGCCCACATCTTCATGTGAGTAACTTTTGCACTAATTCAACACTGCGATTACTGATGCCTGAATTAGTTCATCATTGTCATTATAAACTATCTCAAGGTAAGCTTTTTTCAGTGGGTTTCCACAACTGACGATGAAAGAAATTAATGGAATCAAAATATTTACAATGAATGCGAGTGTATTAAAAAAGATGTCACTAATTACTGCGGTAAAGACGCAAAATGTTAACAAATCTACTTGCAAAACCTTTTTAACGCGCTTTTCAACAATATTTTCAATGAACACATAAAAGTATAATGCAAGCTTTCTCAAAAGTACTCCTAAACCTCATTCGTCAATTTAAAAACTTTTTATACGAATACAAAAAGCAGTCCCTTTCGCCTTCAGCTATTGATGACCTGTCCTTTATATAGGACGTTATAGGGCAAGCCATCAATAGCCCCAGTACCTACCTACTGTCCTACAGGCAGAACCTTTCAAGACGGAGTGGATTATCAGTGGACATCGCTTTGCTGCGACCCGACCGACATCTTTATGTTTTGTCGTTAAACTTTTGGGACATTTCGGGAGACAGAGAGAAGAAACGCCGCAGGGCATGCTTCATGGTATTTGAATATGACTGAGGAATTTGGAGGATTATTTTCATGTCATTCAACTTTGGATTCCGCTGACATTTTTACTCGAAGCTGAAAGGCCACCGGCCACAAATGAGCTTATGTTCATAACATACGCCTTCTTGTGCATGAGACATAGTTACTGAGTAAACTATTGCCCAGGTATTAATGACGATCACGTCCGTATCATGACCGAGTGGTCAGATAAAAAGCATCAGTGCTGGGGAATCCCGGATCAATCCTGGATGCATGCAGTAAACACGTGCATCTTGTGTCAGCTCCACGAACACTTGACACGTGAAGAGATAAAGGCTAGCAAACAAATATGCTCATAATGAGAGCAAAAACATTTCAACTCTTACTATTTGATAAACCTTTACATTTTACCAGAAATGTAATTGTGTACTCACATGGCCGGCGCAGGCTAAATAAAACACTCCTATTACGAGATATATATCCCTCTGTGGTTAAACGAGATCTGGCGTCCGCGAATACGGACAAACAGATAATCCAACCAAGATAGATACCACCAGATAAATCTATCTCAACAGTATCGATATCGCCGCAGATGGAATTGAGTTATAAACCGCTAATTTTAGAATTGCTTTCAGATATTCCACTGCCGTGTCGGTGAAAGTTAATCGAGATAAACGAAATATGTGGGAAAATGATAACGTTGATAATCATTTCAAAAATGCTGTCTTTAGATCTTTATCAAGGCATTACTAAGGCTTACAGTCATATCTTTAACTAGCTTTCATTTCGTATCTAAATTAAAGGAAAAAGTATCTACTAAAACATAGCATTAAATTATTTAAATAGACGTAAACAATAATAGCTTTGTAGATATACGGTGATGAAATAAATCTATTAAACGGTTAATTATGCATAGCCCAGGCAATTCAATGGGATATCAAAAAATGTAAAAAAATTACTAAAATTAACCTTTTCAAAAAAATAATTAACAAAGAATTTGGTAAATAAAGTAACTGTAAAGGGTCAATTAATATTATCATTCTTTGACTTTAATAAATGTTGGAAGTATTTTCAATTGACTAATCTGTAATGATGGTATATTTTATCCCCACGTTTGGACCAATAATGCCGATAAGATATCTCTCTTGGCGCTTACAAACTCTTATAATAAAACACTGATAAAAAATACAACGGGTCTTAACCTAACGATAACGTATATTCTTTAGCATTTACCGCTATTTTGATACTTATTTTACTTTGCTTTACACGTGCTGTACTGAAAATTAATAGAATGAGCCTGTTTAACAAAGTGGCCGTAGTGACTGGTGCCAGTTCTGGAATAGGTGCTGCCATTGCTACTTTATTTGCAAAAGAGGGCGCCAAGGTTGCTTTGATTGGAAGAAACGAACAAAACCTGAAAGCAGTTGCTGTTAAATGTGAAGAGAATGGAAACAAACCGTTGACGATTGTCGCCGATGTCTCGAATGACGATAATGTGAAGAGGATTGTGAGTGAAACTGTAAATGCATTCGGGAAACTGGATGTTTTAGTGAACAACGCTGGAATAGGCCAAATAGCAAGGATTGCGGATGAAAATGCAATTAAAGTATATGATAATGTTGTTGGTACTAATTTACGCTCTGCTGTGTACCTGACCAATCTTGCAGCGCCGCATTTAATAGCAAGTAAGGGTAACATCATTAATATATCAAGCGCAGCCTCTATCGGAGCGTTCTTGGCAACTGGATTTGCATACAACGTTTCTAAAGCAGGTTTAGACCACTTCACTAGAACCATTGCGTTGGAGTTATCTTCTAAAGGTGTTAGAGCTAACACTGTAAACCCAGGTCCAGTAAAAACGGAGATAGTATCAAGGTCAACTGCCAATGAACAACAAGCTCAGAAACTTTTGGAAATGATGAGGAAAGGAACTGCTCTTGGAAGGATATCAGAGCCAGAAGAAGTGGCTAATTTGGTGTTGTTTCTAGCTAGTGATAAGGCCAAGGGGATCACTGGAGCAACTTATGTTATTGATAACGGAAGCCTTCTAAAAAGTAGATAATTTCAGTAGTTGATGCATAGCAAATAGATGTCACATTCAACTACAGTAGTTAATTATTCGTATTTATAACTTGCTTTTGTTTAAGTCATACGGCCTTACTATCTCTATGGAAACAATCGACTCGATCCATTGCTGCATTGTTACTTGGAAGAAGGACTTTTCTCATTGCAATGTAAAAGGAAACATAGTTAAAGTGTGTATTTTATTTCTGACACATAATTTTAAAAATGAAGATGAAAAAATGATGAACTTAAAATTAATGTATAGTTTCTAGGGCACTTCTTTTCAGTTAAATGCTTCTACAAGGTACAGTATACTTAGGAAGGCACAATAAGTCTTTCTCTTTTACTCAAGTCGTTGTTGTTGCCGTTGATTGTTTTCAGTTTGTTTCTACAGGAGGCCGGTTGTTATCTTAGCGCGTTTGGTTCAGTGCGATACAAATCATAATTAAGTTGATATGAATCGATAACACCGTTATATAAGTATTTTGATATCCTTAAGACACTTTAGTTCTTATGAAAATTCATGTGTGACTTTCAACCATGAGTTTCTCAAATAAAGTTGTGATTGTTACCGGTGCTAGTTCAGGAATAGGCGCCGCTATAGCCGTAAAGTTTGCTTCAGAAAACGCTAAGCTTGCACTAGTTGGTAGAAACGAAGAAAATCTCAAGAGAGAAGCAGAAAAATGTAAACGAAGTGGTGGAGAACAGCTTATCATCGTAGCAGATGTTACTAAAGATGAAGATAATAAGAGAATCATAACTGAAACTATTAAAAAATACGGAAAAATTGATATCCTGATAAACAACGCCGGTATAGGAACTCCAGCAAGCATCATGGACAGTAATGCCTTGGAAGCATATGATCGCATCTTAGCCACTAACCTGCGCGCAGCAGTTTGCTTGACGAATCTAGCTTCTCGGCACCTGATCGCAACTAAAGGAAACATAATCAATATGTCCAGCGTTGCATCTACTGGTACATATTTGGCTCTCGGATTTCCTTACTGCACTTCGAAGGCAGGGTTGGATCACTTCACAAGATGCGTAGCTTTGGAGCTCGCTGGGCAAGGAGTGAGAGTCAATTCAGTGAACCCCGGTCCAGTGATGACTGAAATATTTGAAACGTCAATAGGAGATAAAGCTGAATATATGATACAAGCGCTTAAGAAAAGCACCGCTCTAGACAGATTGTCTGAACCCGAAGAGGTTGCTGACCTGGTTTTGTTCTTAACAAGTGATAAAGCAAAGAGCATAACTGGAGGAGAATACAGAATTGACAATGGAGTTCGATTGAAAAAATGAACGAGGCATGTTGAACTAGTTCAATTATATTTATTATTATTTTTGTTTGTTTGCTTTAATCATCGGAACTGTGTTAGTTGAAAAAAAAAAGGTTACTCATTCAATCTATTTAAAATCGCACTTAATTGCTGCTCTTCGAGGTAAAATATGATGCACTTGGAAAAGCGCAATCATTGTAATCCTTTAATCTGAGTGTATTTGCCTATGATGTAAAGAAGCTGACTCTGCACTATGCTGTCTTGACTGAGAGATATTTTAAGCCATTCCCAAAATTTCCGTTTCATCATCATTTATTTACATATTCATGTAAATACACAAAAATTTTGACACACACACACACAAAATACAGAGAAAAATTGATACTTGACGTTTTAATACGATAAATCTCACTCTCACCGTTGTCATGCTTCTTATGCTACCCCAGCAAGAATATACCATATGATGTGATGTTAAGAAATTTTGTTTAAACTAATTTCTGACACTGCCAATGCATGACAACAATTTGACATTATTTTACAGAAGATCCTCCTTTTCAGTCCTCGTGCACTCTTTTTCAGGAATAATAGATGCCGACTAGGGTGTAGGATCCAACATTAAACTTCAAGGAAAGGAAAGAACGATGTGTGTAGGAGTTGTAACATGATATACTTACTCGGGGCGTCGTGCAGCTGGGGGCTGGGGACGCGGCAGCGGCGCGAGGCGAGTGGAATATTGCTGTATGGGACAATATTTTCAGAAGAAATGTTTACACAACAGAAGCAAACACATTTAAAACAAAGAGCTTTATTAGAAAAAAGACAGATTAACAATTTTAGGCCAAAGTTTTAAAAACTGGCTGGCTTGTCCGCTCGTTGCTTTGCTTATTACCCGTCCGCCACAGTCTTCCCCTGGCCATTGTTCCTAAGCAACGTGTAAAAGTGGGTAAAAAATAATCTCTAATGCTTAAAACATGCTGTCAAAAGTTAGTTCAAATAAAACAACTAAAATGAAAGGCTGTCTTTCTCTCCTTACAAATATTTTATACTAAAAATAGTCTAAACATGATTTATTACACCAAAACTCGACAGTCGCGCGTCGATTGACCAGCTTTGGTGGCGGCGGGCGGCGGCGTGGCCCACGCGCGGCTCGGCGCACAAGTCTACTCGTAATATTGATAAGAATTTATACGGTATTTTCTGTGACTATGAATTCACACTTGTGTTCCTTTAAAGATAACAAATCCAAACATTTGAGTCAAGGCTTCCGAATGATCAATAAAAATCATGGATTCCTTAGACCTAATTTCCATTTACCACAAGGCGAATATCACTATACTTGAGCATAGCACTGGGATAGTTCGGGTAAGTGAAACAACTTTGGTGTAATTGATATTTGATATTGTCTATCTACTGTGATAGTGAGGTGACTGTAGTTGGGGTTTCGAACAATATTTTATCTTCGCGTTGCGACCTGACACGTGTGGTGAGACTTCTTCCATCCGTTGGTCGCTCGCAACTGCTACCCACACTATATTGACTTGAGGACAGTCGTAAAAAATGAGAACTCACTAATTAAATGTTAAGTTTAACCAATACTTTTATGGGGAAATTGACAATTTATATCAATTTATTTACACATTCGCCGGATTAAAACTCTGAAGCTTGCAAAACACAAAATTGAAATAACTAAGATCGATAGATATTTATGAAAATATTACATTAAAACTATAAACGTCTCAAACTAAACAGTTTTCAAAAACCACCAAAAAAACTTGCACATACAAATATATAGTATCGTATCAGATTAAGAACTTTTTAATATATAAATTCAAACATTCAATACGAGAGACTGTTGATGCTCCTTATTTAATAAATAAATAAATATATCTATGTTAATATGCGGCCGATATTCTTTTAGTTCTATGAATCGGCTTGGAGCCTGAGAATTCACTTACAATAAAAATGATTACAAAACTAATAAAAATTATTTCATTCCATAGTACGGAACCCTAGGTGCAAGAGTCTGACTCGCACGTCGCGGTTGTTTTATCACAAATCCGATAAGACTTATATAAATGTTGAACTCGCAGCGCAGTCTCAACAAGAAAATTGACTATTCTAGTAATATCACTGTTTATTAATCATGAGTTTTCAAGATAAAGTGGTGCTTGTGACGGGAGCAAGCTCAGGAATCGGTGCAGCCGTCGCTGAGAAGTTCACTGCCGAAGGAGCAAAAGTAGCCATGGTTGGCCGGAAACAAAACAAACTCAAGAGCGTTGCAGAAAAATGTGAACAGTCTGGTTCGAAGCCTTTAGTCATCGTTGCTGACGTAAGTAAAGACAATGATGTTAAAAGAATAATAACAGAAACTCTGCATCACTTCGGGAAATTAGATGTGCTCGTAAACAATGCTGGAATAGGCGCCAACTCGACAAGTAACCTAGCGGAACATGCGATGAGGGTGTTCGACGAAGTCATTGCTACTAATCTACGTGCACCCGTATATCTGACAAACCTGGCTGGGCCACATCTGGTAGAAACTAAAGGAAACATTATCAACATATCCAGTATAGCGTCTACGACTGTGATATCACCGCTGAGCGCTGCTTACAATACATCTAAAGCTGGTTTAGATCACTTTTCAAGATCGGTGGCTTTGGAATTGGCTCCAAAAGGTGTTCGTGTGAACTGCATCAATCCTGGTCCAGTGAAAACGGATATTATTCAAAACTTGGGAAGAACGGAAGCTGATACAGAAATATTCTGGGAAATAATGAAAAACGCGACCGCACTGAACAGAATCAGTGATTCTGAAGAGGTTGCTGATTTAGTTCTGTTTGTGGCGAGCGACAAAGCCAAGAGTATCACTGGTGCAACATACGTCATTGATAACGGGACTTTGTTAAAAGGAACAGCATCGACTAAACCTTAATTTATTTTGTTCTATAAATTAAAGTCAAAGAAAAAAATTTTGACGTAGGTAATGAAATTTTATTAGATGTTTTTGGAACTGCCTTTTTCAGGGTTGTGAAAGATGAAATGAATAAAATGTAAAATGTGTATTTATTTAGTTTGAAAGCTGTTACACTGTATTGGCTGCACGACTTCAGCGCCACCTAGCGCCCGCAACTGTGTCAGCTCTGACATTTAAACGCGATATTGTGACAAAATATTGAAATCAAAAATTATCTATTAATTTATATTACAAAATTGCTTTGCCACCGTGATTTGTGTGCACAAAGGGTTGTGAAATCATTTGCGGTCATTGAAATTACATAAGGCAAGTAAAATTTATTCAAAAAGTGTGTTTTATTTTGGTTACGAGTATGTCAGGATTTGTTTACTTTATTTTTAGTTGTAGTGTTACTGTAAAATAAGAAAATAAAGCTGCTTGAATGGTATTATTTAATAATAGTAAACATATAATTGTTCCTGTATCGCTAGTAATAAATCAAATGTAGTTTTCAGATCGAAATGAGTCTTATTTTGAAGATCGACTTTGTAAGTTAAAATGCTCACTGCATATTAAATCACTTGGTTTTGAAATGTACAATACATTTCAAAACCATTAGACCAGATTAGAACATTATCAAATACAGGAGTCTACGATGCTACTCATTTGTGACGTCAGCTATCCATTTACTGCATTATTTTCTGCAAGATACCAAGTAGCTCTTGGGAATCGCAGTTTACAATGCAACAACTGCTGTGACACATTTGCTTTGTCGGAATATTGCGGTTAATTAAATTATTATTAAGTATAAACATATTGCTTTGATATTAACACATATGACAGAGCCTTCATTGTTTCTACTTTTGGCCACCATGAGCGCTGCGATAGATTATATTACCCCCACCTAGAACAGGTAATAATCATTTTAATAATTACGGTTACCTACTTACCATACGCAATGTCAGAAAATAAAAGAGACATGTTATTAACGGGATCCCTCTCCAAATGTTTCCATGCTAAATTTCTGTTGTAATAATATTTTAAATATACTTCTCATCAGAAAAATCGAAACACCTTGCAAGTTTATGTTTTTGCATAGGTTTTACTGATAATCCTGAGCGTTCATTATGATGCGTTGGTCATGATATTGATATGAATGATAATGATGCCTCTATGTTTTTATGATACTGATTGATCATTATCTCTTGCTTCAGATTACATGGACTCACTATGCAAGGACCACTTCCTGCAGCGGCAGTACAGAAAGTTGGACGGCGGCGTGCTGTGGTCCCGCAACGAACGCAACCTGGACTGCACGGTGACCTTCCAGACCCACAGCATCCTGCAGCGGTTCATGCTGCACTTTGACCTACTGCAGCTCGACTGCAATGACCACCTCTATGTCTACGACGGTGCCCATGCCACTGCACCACCCAAGGTGAGAGACATCTTTAATCAAAATAAAGGTTATCAAATACAAAGCTTCAAGAACTTCATGTCCATGTGCAGAAGGTAAGTAGCAGTTTGGTGCCAGTGTTAGAACAGAATAACCCTCATGTTATCACGGGGGTATCATTACAGGCGACAGGGAAATTGCCGTGAGTTATGTAGCCACATCGACCTTATGTTTCATAAACATCTGACTGAGATCGCGTACTCCCCTGACTAGCATTGTAATCTAGTATTGAAAAGAACATTCAACGTAGCCATCGAAGTTTGCTCATGTTTAGCACAAAAACTTAAAAACAATGAAGCATCTGGATTTTATTTCACTATAAGGCAACTACTAAATCGTCTCCCAAAGAAGCGAAAAATCTTTTGATGATGTTATGGAATGCCGATATGAAGATAATACTACCCAAAAAAAATGAATTTCCACCAACGTAACCCATAAAAGTGAAAAATGCATAAAATTCGTATAAGAACCAGAGTGAATTTCAATTTTCGGGAAAATTATGCCAGAAGAATCCATACTTTTGCATAATAAACGATGAGAGGCAAATATAATCGACAAATATCATATCTAATTTGGCAGCATTCCAAGACGTCGGTGTCGGCAATTATACCGGCCATTCATGAGACCGACGCCAGGGGAGCGGGGTCTCCAGGCGTCGCTAATTTATTGACGATGCCCTCGCTTCGGATGCTAATGAGACCTGATGGAATGCCTTCAATAGATCCACTCCTACCGAACTTAAACAACATAAACTTGCACAACAAACTGTCTAACACAAAATGTCAATTAGATAATCATCTTACTTTCATTTAAACTTGAATTCAGTTTCCAACGGTTATTTAGAATAGTTAATATTCGCGAATAATAATAAACTCTGCAATCGAGGCAGGTGTTTTATAAATAATTAACTCGCAGTTCAACAGTAAGCTGCAGAATTTAAAATTTAAATCTGAGAAGTTTGGGTCGGGACAGGTTTCTGAACAAAGATCCTTTGCCAAGTTTCTTGCTATTGTTGACTTCTTGGCTTCATATGACCTAATTACAATAATATTTTCAGTAAAGGTGATAATTGCTTACTTAAAGTGATCAGTAAATAACACATTATGTTATGTCAAATCGGTAGATAGCGGACCGGCTTAGAGTTCAATTAATATAATAGAGCCACATCAGCTTCTTTATAAATCCTGATCAAACCTTTTACGGCTTTGGTCAATCGCTGACAGCCCTGATTCCTTTTCCTCGACTGAGCCTAATAAGAAATCAAGCTGAATCGATTGTAATAAAATAGAGAGTCGCTGAACAATCACACCTTACACTTCAGATAAGTTCCAAATGGAGGAAGACACTCTAAAGTTGGTAGTTCGCAATGTTGCCAACTTGAATTACTCTCGAACGTACTGCCAACTTCCAAGTTCCGACTCAACTATGTGGAATACAGATTCATGAACCAGTGCAAATGCAAATTGGAAAGAATTCACTGACGTTTGGCTCATTTTGAATTCCTGAAAGTTACAAACGATCATTCCAAACGGAACAATGTAACAATAAATCCGAAACTTAAATGGAACGCGATGGACACACAACTTGAAACAATGTTTGCTATTCATTACGGACGGACAAAGGGCAAAGTTTCAGCCACCTGTACGTTGTCCAGCGAACTATCCGCAACTATCTGGATGTTTGGCAGCCAGTTCTGGACATTCATTAACTCGGTACGTAGTGATGTGGCCGGGAACACTTGCCACTTTGAGTGCCCATAAACTTATTGGAGTTAGTTGTGGACTTTTAGCTTAGTTGTTTGAGAGGATGAAATATTATGTGGGAGATGCTTTTGGTCATATAATACACTAGAATGATAATACAGGGATCTTGCTTGTGATGCTTCTTCTACTATTAATTTATATGTGTTCTCTTTAAACACATGTAGACTTGGAACCTTGGAATCTTGGAAATCCTAAACCACTTCAAATAGCCGAACAACCTTATCACTCTCAAATATAATTATAAATTCAGAAGTGCGTTCATTGATTTATCTGAAAAACTAGTAACAATAGTAAGTAGTGGCTAATACATATAAAAATGTAAAGATTAGTTTTAATTTAGTTATCACACAATCTTAAAAATTAGCCCAAGTTCAAAGAAACGTAATTTCCTAGTTGTACTGGTACATACGTCTATCATCGTCGTAACCTGATTTTGGATGGAAATGTAGAACAAACGATACAAAGCATTATAATAACAACTCCCAAATGAATAAATCATTTGTTTCCTCTTGCGATACGCGAATTCACAGACATACTCTGTAACAAACTTTACGGCTTACGATTTATTGCCGTAGTAGCTATAAATATTGCGATAGCTGTCTCCCGTAACCGACACCGCATGCAAAATGAACTGCATACTAGTTTGCATATCAAAACCCTCTTGTTATTCTGGAACATCGTAATCTTCAGCTTCGGAGTGCGCCAAGGAATTTTTAATATCGACGCGATCTCAATCTTTATTAAAATGGAGACCAATAAGAGCAAGAGGCCAGTGCAACGCCTTGAATAGTGCAGGACGCCCCGACAGTAGGGGTGGATAGAAATGCAGGGCTGGAATAATTAGTGGAATAGACGTTTGGACGGCGGTCGGTATAATATGCAAGCTATGTAGTCTGTGTTGTGGTAAATAAGTATTGATCGTTTATAGATACTGAACACTGATTTCGGAATTGAGATATTATTGCTTGTACTGTGCTTGTTAGATTGGATGCTTCCATCGAATATAAAGAGTTGTTAAAAACTAATCTGTATTCTCGGCATTGTGCATGCATGTGCTTGTTGTCTCATGTTTGTATCACAAGAAAACTAAAGCCAATCCAGAGTTTAACATCTTTCTAATGTTCATGTTATGTTGTTTATATTCTCATATTTCAAACGAAACTGGATGTAGTCTTCATTTTACCGATGAATTAACGAAAAGCATAGCAATTGACTCTTTTTGAGTCTCCTTGCGTACTTTACTGATAAAGTTCTTCTTTCAGACTTTTACAGATGTTTCTTCATTAATATATAAAAGGCCTTTGATAAAGAGGACATTCAGTCTTTTTCTACATATCAATAATATTATAAATTCTTCATCTCTTTGCTATTTTAGTCGCTTTCTCATATTTCGTGGCTTTTTCGTTACTTTGAGCAAGAACAAATCAATGCAATTTTCTAGTAAGTGACGCCGCTCTCGGAATGGACCCGGTCCACAGTTGGGAGTGGTCGAAGTGCATCCCTGGTGGAACGGGTCCGAGCTAAAGCCGGGGCGGGGGCGGTCACGTCCGCGCGATCGTTCTCGCTGAAATATGACACGATATAATGCCAGCGTCGCTCCGTAAGCCTCCCGATGAAGGAAATATGGCCGGCGCCTGAGAGCTCACTACCTCACTTGTGTTTTAAGTGGTGAGGTGTCGATTCGTGATTTGTTTCTTTTCGTACAACCTTAGAATTACTTTCTTTTCAGCGTTGCCAGTGGCTTGCCGCGTGTTATATGTATAATTCAAACGACATGAAAGTGCGTTTATTATAATTGTTATACATGGTAATATTTTAAATGTGTAACTGACTTCGGTTGACTGTCCTTCCTTCACGCCGTCACAGAGTCAGAGTGGCTTGAGAAGGACATAGGCTACATTATAATCCGCAGAAGTTGCTGGCAATATCTAGTATGATGTTTATAACGATTCCATAGACAAGATAGTAGCCAAAGCTTCCAAAGCTCTATGTTTTGTGATGCGTAACTCTAAGGATTTTACTCAGGCCCAAACCCTGAAAATTGTATAGTACATTTGTCCGCAGCAATCTATGGAACCCGAGGTACGAGTATGCCACGTACATGATTCAGATGGAAAGATCCAAAAGGAACCGGGAAACGTCTACCTACTAGAAGGATCGACGATCTAGTAGAGGTCGCAGGGAGTCGCTGGATGCAAGTAGGTCGCGACCGGTCATGGTGGCATACCATGTTAGAGGCTTATCTTCAGCGGTGGACGCTTAAAGTCTATTGATGAGGAAGCTTGTGACCAATCCAGTACTGAGTGAATTTGAATATTATACAAAGTGGCGAAAGGTGTATCCATACCAATACGTCACTGCTGATAACATAATGTATTTCGCACCAGGCAAAAACGTTCCAACGTTCCAACCCATTTTACCTTACAAACTCAAACCCCAATATTCATCGAATAAAAAACAAATTTTTCCCATTTCGTAGAAACGTGCAAACACGGCAACAAAAATCACATTACGGTCGACGCAAGCAGAAGGGATGAACCTTATCAACAGGGACTCTTATATCGCAGCCAGTCATCAATCACCGCGCCCGCCCACGGGAGGCGCCACTGTCTCCGTCAAAAAGGAAAACACATCAGTTAGACCAGCTTTAGTTTCTATGTAGCGTGAATAGCGTTCGGGAAGACGGCGTTTTCGTTTATATCTATCGTTTTTCTATTGTGTTCCAGTTGAGTTAAACTTTGGCGTAGTTGAGATAACCTGAAATAACATTAATTTATCTAATCATCATCAACAGCCTGTATATGTACCCACTGCAGGGGCGAACGGAGAGTGTATGGGACATAGTACACCACGCGAGACCAGTACGCATTGGTTGGTTCACCGAAAACCAATGGTATATTTATCATTCGTATATAAATTCAAACTAACAAAATGGAACTCATTGGTACGATTCAGGATCCAACCTAGACCTCGTTTGCTCAAGGACTGACGCCCTAACCAACTGAGCTACTCGTACAATGGCTTATCTAATAAGTTGTGCTAAATAAATTGTTACTGAGTATGTTTCCTTGTTGATAATGATGATGAAGACAAAACCATTATTTCATTTGAGATAAAGGTGATCAAGCATTAAAGCCGAGGTCACCCAACCGGCTGCCCTTAGGACAGTTGCCAGTAAAATCTTTACTATTTGAGCACCCTCCGCGCTCGATGAATTGTTCGGGAAGATATAATGGTCACAGGACCAATAACATTAAGTCCTTTTGAAAAAACTGTTTACATCTGTTCCTAGTGTAATTTTTTAACTGATACTGTCGCGTTTGAGTTCACGTCAGATTTTTATATGAAGAATCACAGTTTCGTAAACGTGCCGCTAGAGGTGCTACACAATTCATAATACAAATCATAACGCAAAGGAAAGTATCGGTTAAAATTCACACCAGAGGTAGTGTTCCAAATTTGAATATGAAAACCATTAGTACTTACTACTGTCAGCAAATGTCACTAATAGTGATCTGTTAATGTGATAGAAGGAAGGACATTGTATACGAACGAGGTTATTTACGTCCTTCTCAATCTTTCTCTTTTAAAAAAAATGTAATTCTCTCGTAAATGCTAAATGATGTGAACTGTTTCAACGACATACATAGTCTGAAGCTTGTAATATAAGTCTTGTATCACTGTGCACTTGTTACAGGCGGATCTCTCGTGCCGCAACACCAAGCAGCAGGTGGGCGCCCTCTTCACGCGCAGCAACTTCGTCACCCTCAAATACGTGACAGACAACTGGGGCACCGACGCGAACGGGTTCAAGCTCGTCATTACCGCCGTGAAAGACCCCAGTGAGTTCACTATCCAATGTTCATGTTGCTTTTATATGTATTTAATCAATCAGTTCAGCAGACGCTTGCTTAGCGCCACACATTCCCATACGACACCAACTCCTGCGCATGTAAGTAACAATCACTGGGACATAGTCAGCCAAGCGGAACCAGTGCGGTGCGGTATACCTCTATCACCTCTGAATTACTATTCAGGAGTAACCGAGTAATAGTTGATATAAGACAATATGGAACTTATACCTCGATGATGCTAAGGATTCAAGGTCTGTAGCTCTACCCGACTGCGTTATCACCATCATTTTTAGGCTATTCTTGTGCAGGAACCACATTTATTTTTTTATTAAGTTCTCGCCAAGTCGAAGTAAGATCAGGAGTTTCGAATCGTTTGAATCATTTTAATATGTACATTTAGGACACAGACCGATTCAAGAACTTTGAATCGCTCGAATAGACGAGACTTGTACTGGTCTACTCTACCGCATTGATGATGATGATGATGATATTGCCCTATTGATACAGCACTGGCGTCCACAAACCAAAGTGTTTCAACGATGATGGTAACAAATTGGTAACTCTAGTGCTTCTTCTTGACTGATTTTTGTATCCACTGTTTGTGACGTTTCCAGTCCAGTTTCCAGTCCAAAGCACGTCGTCACCGAATCAGTTTATAGCAAAGATATATAATAGATGCACAAGTGCCTTTAGATATATTATTTAAAGTTGAACAATGCAATCGATACTGGAGACTTGTCATTTTAAAAGAGGCATTTCGTGTATTAGTAAGAGGCGATAAAAGACACATTTGCACGTGTGGTAACACAGCGCCCCGGTTTTTACCAACTGAATGTTTGTGACTTGTCCTGTAGGTTAAAGAAAAGCTTTTTTCCGAAAAGCATTAACCCAAATATACTGTCTTCAGTGTCTGTCATTTGCTTCATTTTGAAGTGAAATATAATGTATATTTATCTCATTCTGTCTTATGTTAATTCAATGATGTTAGAATGGCTAAAATATAGTTATATGGTTCTTGATTCAAATAATCCAATTAATAATTCCCTGAATATATTTACACTATATTCAGGGAATTACGAGTATATATTGTTAATTCAAACCAACTTTGTCATTTTAAATACTAGTAACTACCCTTCCACAACAATCCTTCACTATAAAAACACAGAGCCGATCCGAATCGCATACAGATCAACAATATCGCGAAGGGAAGCGGACTCCACCTCAGAGGTCGGAAGAGAGGGCTCGCCGTAACAACTCTGATTTAATTTCCACCCTCTCTGGCACAGTTTCATAACGTTAATTGTGCTGAACACTAAGTAACTACTAGGCAGAGGAAGCGGGTGTGGGAGCTAAGTTAAGTTAAGCTATGGCCAAAGTTATGGTAACGTCAACGGCAACGGCTGGTTTATTGCCTAAATACAGTTCCAGATGTACATTCAAGGGTTCCTCAACATTTCCTCAAGCTCCGGGTTTCATTCGATGCTTTAGTTTGTTTTATGAGTATCTGCATATTCTGTAAAGTCTTCAGTCAGTATGTTATTTACACTGTACCAACGAACTTATTAAGTTATATTATTTGACAGCTCGAAGATCACTCATATGACTCCATGGACATGAACATCGAAAAAGATAGTTGAAAGACAACTTAGTGCCAATTACATAGCGCTGCATAGAGTGCATAGTAGCATCGCATAGCTCAAGATGACTACATACCCAACGAAATCGAGCATTAGAAATATCCGCTTAGATTAGAAGCGTTTTGATTGAATTAAGGTTTTAGATGAAAGAGGACCAATTGTTGCGATTGTCGTAATTCGAACAGAAAAGAACAACTCACAATGTTCCTGACTTAACCTCGCTAACAATTTCTGTATGAAAGAAACCCCTCAAAGCAAAAGTCTTGCCGACAAGAAGCTGCCGTTGCGTTCAAAGTCGAAAACTCTTTCGCAAGTTCTACTGGATAACTTTAATTAGAGGCTTTTGCGGACAGCTTGAAGTTATTGGCACTGGGCGGCAGTAACTAGCCCCCGGCGATGTGCATAGTTTTTTAATTAAATTCTCCTGATGCTTTATATTTCAGCCGTCAAATTGAGTCACTTGTAACATTTTCTATGTTTTCTTTATACGGTTGTTTAGAAACTATTCTTTGACCTGTTCAGCTGTATGTTATTTTCAACAGACTTCAAAAAGGAGGAGGTTTTGAATTCCATTGTATGTTTTTTCTGTTTTTAAAAAAATGATACCTAGCTAATTCTACCTCTACGGGTGAACATTTTAGGAGATGAATGCTGTAGACTTCAATATAAAAAAGACTTTTAGGGCAGTTGAAGTCGGTTTCTAGTTCTTTTTGAACGCGTTACGTATATTCCATTGTTTCTGTGGCATGTCCATGAATGACAACCAAGATAACAAATAGTGTGTGGACGGATGCGGCAACTACGAGTATAACTGGACACTATCAACTGTCGCATTTCGTTCGCAGCTCCTTTGAAGGTCGTTGATTTCAAAAATTGATGAAGATATTTATTTCAAAGTAAAGATCTTCATTTTACACGAAAATAACTATTAATCAAATCTTGGTACATCCCCGTACATGGTTGCGGTTGGTTTTCTCACGAGTAAAACATTTACATCCTTATCGTTTCAGCCCACGGTCTCTTAATGTTCCCAAATAAAAGTATTCCATTACCGTCCCTATCTTTCAAAAGGCGGGATGAATTTTGTAAACTTTGAAGTTCCATTTACATTGGGATTACTCTCGACCCCGATCGAGTTGGGCTGATCTCGCGAGGGTCTCAGAAAACTTTCGTGAAAATGTTCCAGATTCAACAACAGATACGAATACACGACACCACGCCACGTGCATATTATACGGACAAGTGTTATGTTAGTTTGGTTATGTTTATTACAGAGTTTCACAATCGTATACACAAATTGGTGTTCGTTTAACAGATAAACACAGAATTGTTGTTTGTATAACAGTCAAATACACAATGCTGGTGTTCGCATCACAGTCCGAGCAACGTTGATGTTCGTATTAAAGTCACGCACTCAATATTAGTTTTCGTATTACAGTCATATACACCATATTGGTGTTCCTATTACAGTCAAATACACAATATTGGTGTTCGCATTACAGTCCAATACATAACGATAATTTGTATTATAATTAGATACACATATTTAAACGAAATTAATAATAAAAATATATAAAGTGAAAATATAAAGTGAGATAGCTCTGTCTCTCTGTCTGTTGCCTATTCACGGCTAAACAGCTGAACTGATCTTGACTTTGGGACACATGCACGCTACCCTCACTTACTATGTTGTATGAAACCACATTTTCATTTCTTATCTACTCGTAACAGATTAGTGCTCGGTTGACCTGGTCTAGCACTCGTAAACAGCACCATTCCAAAGGACGAGGCAATATCCCAGCAAGAACCTCTCAAAGCGATAAATACACAATTTTATTAAAACGCTCGCACTAGGGCCGTGACCCTTCTTCATCGCCGCGTTTAATTTCCCCAAATGTTTATTTATACGCACAGAGAGCCGAAAGGGCAGTTCGTTTACACATTCCACCCTTTTTACATAGGGCGTCAGGGAACCAGGAGCCGGGAGTATGAAATACCAAGCGATTTATCTCGGCGAAACTGCGTTGATACTAACCGGGAACCATACACAATGGTTTGTACTGATATAACATTTGTACAGTAATTTTCTGAGTTACTGCCAAATCTTAGCGTAACACTAACTCGCTGGTGACACGTAATTATGCTTCAAGTCATCCTCCTACCCGTCAAGCAGAAACAGTCTTATTTGGCAAATCATCCTGCCACCCTTCAAGCAAAGACAGTCTTATGTGGCAAATCATCCTGCCATCCTTCAAGCAAAGACAGTCTTATGTGGCAGTCTAAGAGGAGGCTAACGTTCCTCACTGGAGCTATCCTTGTGGAAACAAAATACTTATTTTCAAGAGGTCAATGACTTAATTTTTGTTAAAGTTAGTTAGTTAATTTTAAACTAGATGAACAAACGTGAACAAACGAGACGATATTTTCCAGTTGTTAGACCGCAAATGACTATTATTCGATACTACAAATTATGCTTTTTAGAAGGCAGACAAAGGTTGCTAGCGTTCAGGGCTCTGTAGGCAACTCCTTCGGACATGAGCAATTCCATCCCTAGGTACATACCATAGACTTCATACACCTTTAAGTGAATTGTCTGGAGTGTTTGTAGGCTTCCTCACAGTGTTTTCCTTCACGAAAAATGCAATTAATGATTTTTATCATAATTAGATGTAACTCATAGATATATGCATCAGGATCGAACCGTGGCCTCGATAATTCAAAGATTTGAGTTGACGCGTTGTGTCAGTGTGCAGAACAGCGTCTGTATCTATTTGTTACGTACTTGCTCTAAACGGACGCCTTGCAGATTCCAGAAAGGTAATTGATAGAATACTCCAATAATGTATGTGGTATGATATGTAACTAAAAGTAAAGTAAAAAGTGTTTATTTGTTAAATAACTTTTACAGAGTTTTGCAGGGGCCTTCCAGAAAGTAGTCTTTCGACACTAGTGTTGGAAGTGCACCGCGTCTTCCAGACGGATTTACACAGTATTATTTATGGAAAATACTTATTATTATGTTAGTAAAAATTAACCTGTTTTGAATGTTATGGTTTTCTTTTAATCTTAGTTCCTATTTTAAGTTTGCTATGCTCATGTGTGTGTGTTTGTGTGTGAGTTGCGAGAAGAATTGCACACTCCTATGCCCTACGGATACTGAAGTTCCTAGGGATCGGTTTAGTGTATACGTCTGGTGGCATAGGAACCCTTATTGAAATATAAAATGATTCTAAAGGAAATCGTCGCATGTCTCGTTTCCTTGAATGCAATGCTGCTTATTCATTCTGTTCTTTATTTTTCATTACACCCACTTTCGTTTCGCCCTTGAACGGACCTGTTGCGAATGTCTGAATCACGATTTATGAACGACCTTATTTTCTTATATTCAAGTTTCTCCCCTTAACTGGGTCGTCTCGTATTTTCCCTTCATTTGACTCGCAGCTTATGGGGAAAACAGTGGAGTTGTGAAAATTGAAGCAGGTAACATTGCTGCCATTTGTTGATCTGAATGGCAGACGCTTTTCAGTTGCATTTTGTTGGCCGAAAGCTACAAACCCACACATTAAATAGTTTGTAGAATATATGAAAATCAGGTTTGTTGTGTAAGACTAAACTTTATGAATTTGTTGCGGTCTGTAGGCATTCCGGCGGCATTATCTTTGAGAAAGTCATAAAACTTTCAACTGCTATACCATCCATTAGGGGCTTTGTTTTGGTACTTGACAAAGAAGAAGTGTAAGCCCTAACTAATACAACGATTTACCGCCTATTGCACCATGATGTAGGACCACATTGTGGAAGAAATACTGTTTGTTTGAAATGGCAGAGACGGCGAGTACGCAGCAGTTACGATATCCAATTACAATAATGTAAAGTAGTAACCAATGTAATTAATTGGCTACGAGTATATTAAAGCGGTACTACATTAATGTAGCTCGGGAGAGAGTTAATACACGTCTCAGTAAGCTAGAAACTACAATGTTAAACACAACCACGGGCCTAAAATAAAGCTAACAAACTGCAAAGGGAATGGAGGAACGTGGCTCGGCTCAACAATGGCACAGAAAGTACTAATACAACATGAGAATGTTTGCAAATGTTCCGTCGAGAGCCTTTGTTGCACCGCACACATCTTTGGAGAACACCGCCAATTAAATTTTCCGCTCGGCTGTGCGGAAAAACGCGACGCTCCACGGCATTCGGCAACTTTCAGCGAAGTCTCCGCGGGCCTCGGCGCCCGTAATCATATTGCAAAGTTTGCGGACAGACGGATAAATATTACGTCGTTTGTTTGTATTTGTTGGACAGATAAGGCGGTTTGTTTATCGTTTGCAGGGTTCCGATCAATGGTAAAAAGGTTTTGATATTAGCGACGTACCAAGTCAAGAACATCATTCAGATTTACCAATTGGTGATTCTAGCGCTTGTCTGTTTGTCGTAATAATTGTATACTTTTAGACGTGCTTATGTAAACTTGCTCCCCGCGCACACAAGTGTACGTTGGTTGATACAGTGTTCCAATTTTATTAATCGCTTTCTGAAGATCGAAGGCACAAATATTACATTTCTCTCGTTCTTAAATGTCTACATAGCACTACCTTAGGATATTATTTACCGTTTGAAGGAAGTCTATTTGCTGGATACCTTAATTGTCAAAATACGTAATTCAATTTATTTTGTGTATATCATGTACAACAAACTTCCATCATCATCATCATTGGCTTGTCTAATAAATACGATGATTTTAAGCAAGCTACAAAATTTCTAATGAAATAACAGCTGAATTATAAAAGGGCCCCTTTTCTAAACAGTCGGAATAGCCCTTTGTATACGGTTTCTTCTTATATTTGGATTTCATCCTTTATGATTTTCATTCCTGCCTTAATCTTTGAAAAGTAAGAGCGAAAAATCATTACTGTACTGCATTATAGAGATAAGTGTATGCATTTTTTTCATCTAGAACGTATAATAAATGTACATTTAGTAAACAAGTCATACATGATGCGATTCATAATCGAAGGCCATATAATCTGGGATTTCATTTATTACAAAAACATTTACGTCACATATCATTATTGAAACCTGGGCGACTATTATGTAATTTAAATCAGTCATTCAGAAAATAAGTTTTACTTTCAAACAACTAATAAATTATGAAGAGTTGTGGACCGAATACAGTTACCTGGAAAACTTTTTGAAAGAAAATACGACATTTGACGTTTATATACTTCTTTTGATTAACATTTTTTGATAGAGTTGTTTAGAGTAGATTTTGAGAGTAATTTCTACAATTCGTAAGTTTCAAGACAAATGATCGACTGTTCCATATTGTCGAATGCTTATGAGAAATCGCAGTCCCCCACGCTTTACTTCCAAAATAAATACGGCTTCATTGATATCGGAGAGTGAGTGGTATTGTAAGCAATAAGCGTATTGAGAGGCATTTATCGGAGGAATGAAGGCCATCATTAGAAGCCCTCCGAGAAAGGCCGTAATATTTTTATGTCCAGCATTAAATCGAGGCTGGAGTCTTAAGGAAAAAGCTTCTACGCTTAATAAGTGCCAGCGAAACAAAGAAATTTTGTTGTTGATAGCTTTGTAATAAGGAAACCTGTCAAGCGCGTGTCGGACAGTATTCAGGGTTTGTAGAGTTTGAACTCGATAGCACGTATAATAAATCCGTTGAACACCCTACCCTACCCTACCCTACCGCCAACCCAACGATGTACCTAGGGACACCTCGTTGGGAATTGCGACTACCGGATTGTGAGTCCAAATGTTTATTATTTTATTTTTATTTTATTTTACAATTTTTAGGAAGACTAACAGTTTATAGTATATAAATAAATAATGTATCTTATGAGTAGCTATAAACTAATAATAAGTCTCCACATGTATAAATCTAGATAAATTATATAAGGTCTAATAAAAATACTACAGTAGTAAATAATCTAAAAAAGAAACAGAAATATAAGTTGAGTATCGGAATACGGGCACAGATTATATATATACTAAGTACAGGTTCAAATACAGACTACTATTATTACTAACTAATTGCTTAACTGCTAATTACAGAAGGAAAGAATTCTCGGGTCAGTAGTCGCTTTAGTACATATGTACTGGTATTAAATATATCCACATCGTGTCGCTGCAGCACTTTATTAAATTCATTGACGCTACGTATCAGAAATGAATTTTTTCTATATTTGGTACTTGCTCGTGTTGCATACAATATGGGTCGCTGCCTAAATTGTAATAAATCAGTTCGGAAGCTGATTTTGGATAGCATCTCTGGACAGTCAACATTCCCTTTGACAACATTTGAAAGATAGCAGAAGTCACTTATGTTACGTCGTGTACTTAAGGGCAGAAAGTGATAGCGCTCGCATCGTTCTCTGTAGCCCCAACACTTATGTTTGGCTTTGAAGTCGAGAAATCTTAAAAACCTCTTTTGTATACTTTCCAATCGTGATATATAGAAGTCATATTGGGGATTCCATACTTGAGAGGCGTACTCAAGATGACTTCGCACATAAGCACAGTAGAGAATTTTTATACTTTTAAGTTGTTTAAGGCTACTGGACGTTCTCATACTCGTAATGAATCCCAGGGCTGAGGAGGCTTTCTTAACGATGTGGTCAATGTGATTGTCGAAGAGCAGCTTATTATCGTGGATCACTCCTAAGTCTCTAATTTGACTGATCCTTGTGATATGATGACTTAGTAGACTATAATTACTATCGATAATTGTTGTTTTACGTGAAAAAGTCGAGCAAAAGCACTTTGAAACGTTAAGTTGGAGTTTATTTTTGGAGCAATATAGTTCAAACCTGATCAAATCAGATTGCAGTTCCTTGACACTAATTAAATTAGATATTCTTTTTAGAATCTTCATGTCATCAGCGAAAAGAAGAATTTTACTTTTTAGAAAACAGCTTTTTATGTCAGAGATGAAAATAATAAACAGCAAGGGACCAAGGTCAGTTTAGTCACTATAAATAAAATACTACGATACTATGCCACGGAGGAGACTAAGATGTACCCACCTATAGCGTGGGTAATGTAGATGTAGGTCATACGGACCTGGAAATGACGACGGGTACACAATGTCATCAGGCGGATATCAAAGCAGACAGATCAACTAAAAATTTGCATGAATTTGTTGTTGGGTTCAGTTAAGAAATTCTTCCGTATCATATTTGCTGAACCTCAATTCAGAAGAAACGTTTTGTGTTTCAGTTTTAAAAGTGGAAAGGTGACGTTTACTTGAAACATTTCTGGTCCTAAACAAGCGGAAAGTTTAAACTGAAGCGAATTTGTGGTCCTCCCTAACTTCCTCGGCCTGTGTAAAGTTATATCGCGCAGGTGAACGAGGACTTCGCGCCGCATGCTTCCCAGCAGCGTTTTGACAATGAACTCTGCCCCTAAGTTACCCCCAAGTCACCCTATGTTACCCTATTAAGACGCCATTCTCGGACCCCTCTGGGAACTTTGGACTTCGTATCCGGGCCTCCTTACACAGACACTTAGTAAGTTGTAAGGACTTGGAGAGAATGAGTTATGGACCGAGCTGAGAAATGTTTTTGTGAAAAATTGACTTCGTTTCTTTGAGAGTTCAGCTACTTGGACTAGTTATGCCGATGGCAGCTTTTTCGCTGTTGTTTTTGCCTTCTATTGGATGGTCTATGAAGTGATTAAGTGCGTCAAAGTCAATCAGCGAGCAATGGAACGAGCTATGCTCGGAATTTCTCCACGTTATAGAATCCGGAATGAGGAAATCCGTAGACGAACTAAGTTATATTTGCAGATAGTGAGTAAATGTCGAATCCCACGAAGGAATTTATATATTATGTTAATTAATGTTTATCACAAAATTCCGAACAGTATAATATAATTTAGGACAAATCTTGGGCACAAAATAAGAGATTGGTTGTTATAAAAGTTTAATAAAAGCACCCAAATTATCCTGTTTCTTATAGTGTGGTTGCTACGTACCGTTTCCTGGGGCAATACTAAAGCACTTAAGCTACTTGCTTACGAGAGCCTTTGTATGTTCTATTTTTAAAATCCTCTCACTTAGCCCGCAAACAATGGCTCCAACAATAGACATGTCTGATCTAAGTTAAGAATAAACGTACGATGCTGCTAATTTTAGAATTCCCCTCGCGTCGTCGTGGCTCGTGGCTCGTGGCTGGTGCACAAAGGACGATATATTTGAGCGCTTACACGCCATTGAATTATGCAACAAAAACGCTCGTCGCGACACACGCCTCAATAAAATTTTAAACAATGCATTTCACATACCGCCCTGTACTCGGGCCGTGTGTGCTCAGGGAGACAGAAACGCCTTTCGCCTACCACTGTCGAAGATCAAAAGCTTTCAGCTTTCAGGGGAGATAAACCGCCCCCTCTCCACACTCCGTCTCCTCCCCTCCGCCCTGTTGCTAAATATCCTTCCACTCCCCATTTAAGAAATTATAAGCGTTTTACGGCAGTTAGGATTTTTCATCAGCGCAATTTAACTTCGGGAGTTGGCCATCAATGCGCGTATCATCCGCGAATCTTGTTTCAAAGCTCGTTAGCCGGTTCCTATTGTTTGCCATCGTTTTTGTTCGCGATGAATTCCAATTTTTTCCGCCGGAGCGTAGTGTCAGCGGTTTAATTGTATGATTTTACAATCGAGCACCTATTCGGAGCGCGAGGGCACGCTTTCAATTTTAATTTCAGTTCAGTTTTTTGACTTGACGGATTGACTTTGACATTCCAATGAAAAGTTTCATTAACTCATTTTACTTCTGCGACCGCGGCTGTGCCTCGCAAGAATGCGCACGACCCTTCCTCGCTTATTTCACACGATTGCTTCTCTAGAATAAGATCACTCTTTACCTTCCCGACACACTAAAGTGTCGTGCTGGAAGAATGCCGTCGACGGCGACACAGCAGGCATCGTGCACCTATGTGCCACTTTTTCTTCACAAAATCTCCTGACTTGCCGCCATTATCTTATCAGTCAACTGCCAATGACAGCGTTAATGGCTTTGTTGTGTTCTGGGTGTTGCAGAAAAAAATCACGTAATTACCAGGAAGTTTCCGTGGTGACGGATCCATTAACGTTCTTGATATCACATGATATGACACACATCGTTATAATATTCTAGAACAACGTGTTAGGACTTGGTCTGGATTGTAAGTTAAAATAAGGCGTTGGATTTCAACACAGAGGACTGGATTTCGTTTGCGCGGTCTTATTAGGTCAGAATAGAAAAGCTATAAAGCATATATATAGCGCGCAGGCGAAATGCGCGTCGTACCGCGTACCAGCGGTTCCGAAACAGAAATAAGCGTATTGCTTATGCTGAGTGCAGTCTTGTCCAGCGCTCAAACATAGTAATCAATTGCTCGGCTCAAGGTAGTGACATACAACTATATTTTTCAACCGACTTCAAAAAAGGAAGAGCAATCGAGAAATTCAACTGTATTTTTTATGTATGTATGTTACGCGATGACTCCACCAATTGTGAACCGATTTTGATGATTCTTTTTAGAGCATACTTCAGAGGTGGTCCCATGTAAATTTTATGATTGAGCGCTTTTGAACAAAATTATCAAAAACCAAATGTGTTCGCAGAGAGTTCTACCTCTAAGGGTGAACATTTTAGGGGATGAATGCTGTACACTTTTAGCGCATAGTTATTTTTGAACGCGTTAATTATTGTTGTTATTAAATTGCTGAATTGGTATTCTAATATTTGTTTTATATGTGTTTGTTATATTTTGAAAGCTTGAATGTATGTCTATGTCTAAAATAGGAGGAGACGTACACAAGATTCACGGATCGCTAATTGCACGCGCACGCAGCCCTGCAATCTTCAACGAAATACTGATCGTAGTTTCCACGTCTGTTGTTGCAGAGCACGGCTGCAAGGAGTACCGCTGCAAGCAGCGCGAGTTCTGCGTCAGCGCAGATCTCATCTGCGACGGAGTCGACCACTGCGCAGACGGCTCCGACGAGGACTCTTCCACTTGCCCCGGTGAGGACACACCTGTAACTCTCTCTCTGTCTCTCTTTGTGTGAGAAGTTTTAATATAGCACAGAAAGAACGGATTTCCCTGACAGTCTGTGTTTTCCGAGGGGTTTAATCTGTGCCAGGATGTCTTCACGGCAAGAGCGAATAAGCTTCTTCTACTCAAACTGGAGCGTGTGGGTTCTGTAGCTCCGTCAGATGTGCTGTGCACGTGGGTGACGTCAGGTCGTTGGTTTTTCAGAGAGTGGCGGAGGAGGAGCGAGCAGCGCGTGGGTGGTGGCGGGGGCGGGGAGCTCGGCGCTGGCTGCGCTGGTGGCGGTGGTGGCGCTGTGCTGCTTCTGCCGACGGCGTGCCAGCAACCAGCGCACCCATCTACAATGTAAGATGATCATACATATCCATTGCCTCCTGGATACCCACAATATGGACTCATATGGAACGTGTGGTTTTTTGAAATTGTCCTGTTCTCCAGTTTCAGATGAAGCGTATCTAGTGTCGTATTTATTCTTGGTTATTGACGCATCCACAATCACGACAACATCTTTTGAATGCTGGTAATTATTAGCCAAAGCATTCAATATAAAGTACCAGTATCTATAAACACGTGTTTCCCTTCTCTTTCCTTGAATATCGAGTCCCAGACCAAACACTTAGACACTTATAATATGGAATAGATTCCTTTGGTGATGTAGAGTCTCAATGAGAAAGCAATTTCAAAGGAGTGGGTTATAGTACCGTCGGCTGCGTGTTTGTAGGTATTGATGTGCTGTGTGGACGTGTTCCAGTGCAACATATGGCGAGCAGCAACGGCTCCGGCGCTGTCGGCAAGTCGGCGGGCGGGGGCTCGCCGGCAGCCAGCGGCGGCAACGAGACGCGCCTGCCGGGAAACTGGGCGCACCCTGCGGGCCCGCGCGGGTACAGGGCGGCGCGCCCGGGCCGCCTCCGGGCGCGGGCGTCGCGCTGAGCAGCGCCCCGCACAAGGACGAGTGGTTCGTCTGAGGCGGCCCGGTCGGGCCCGCAGGGAGGGGGCGCCGTACCGGCCCCTAACACATGCCCGCCACCGGCACCGTCGTCGTCACCCGCCACGCGGGGGCGCCGCGCACGCACGCAGCCACCCTGCGTCGCGCGGCGTCCGCCCGCGTCCGCGACGCGTGGCCCGTGACACATATGTGTGTACACATACACGGTGACAAGACGATACGAATATCATTTCTGTATCACGTTACGAGTACTAGAGGAATATGTACTTACATTGACGGCGGAGATGCGCGCGCGACGCGTCGCCGACGTCGATCTGAGATTTTGTAAAATTTTGTTAAATATAAAGGTCTTCAATAATAGTTATAAATATAATATAATAGGACGGAAATGTTGTTACATATCGTCGCTTGTCATAGTTTCTCCACAAGTATCAACTGTGACCTGCTCTTATGCATATCGTGGAGTGTCATCGTGTCCTGCCGGCGCGCGCACTAGCCGCGACGGACTAATCGTCGTCGTTAGTGCCGCGCGCACTGGCCGCGACGCGCTAGTCGTCGTCGTTAGTGCCGCGCGCACTGGCCGCGACGCGCTAGTCGTCGTCGTTAGTGCCGCGCGCACTAGCCGCGACGCGCTAGTCGTCGTCGTTAGTGCCGCGCGCACTGGCCGCGACGCGCTAGTCGTCGTCGTTAGTGCCGCGCGCACTGGCCGCGACGCACTAGTCGACGTTGGGATCTATCCGAAAGTATCTATGTATGTAATACTATAATTTAGCGGAGAGTTTTTTAGGTGAATTTTTACTCGTTTAGTGAGCGCGTGTCGTGGGTGTCCAGTTTTTGGTGTTAACGATAAACGCAATGTAAATTTATCGATATGACATTAAACATTTTTGGCTTATTGTTCGTATGTTATTGCGTTATTATTGAAATAGCTTTACCTATCTCCTGTGATCCTCGTGTT
The DNA here is from genome assembly GCA_910589575.2 of Carcina quercana. Lineage (NCBI taxonomy): Eukaryota > Metazoa > Arthropoda > Insecta > Lepidoptera > Depressariidae > Carcina > Carcina quercana. The sequence continues at coordinate 17,115,031 of OU342428.1, read as the reverse complement.
ACCGTCTGAGTGACAGATATAAAATATGTTCTGAAGGAGAACGACGTGTTATGACATATAAAAATTGTAGGTGAATGTTTTACAACTCTTAAAATATACTGATGTTGAGGGGAAAACTGCAAAGCCTGGAACCCCAGCGTTTGATAAACAATTTTCGTATAGGCTCAATATCCCCTACGGTCGCCAGGGTCGATCGCATAGTTCGATCAATAGAACCACGAGGAATTTTAGGTCCTTACGGTTCAATTGAAAATTTATTTTATTTATTTTGGATTGCCAACAAAGAAACACTATAGCTAATTACATAATAAAAACAACTTGTGCTCCTTCAATGACAAGAAACCACAGCACAAACAATATTAACAACATACACTAACAATATTTGAAAAAAATAATTTTTTTTATAGGAAATAAAGATAAAACATGTAAAATGCGTTCCAAAAGAACTGGAAACCGACTTCAATTGCCCTAACAGTCTACTTTTACTAAGGCAAATTTAAACTTTATATCGTTTTCTCATGGATGCCGATGTCAGAACTAGAACAAATGGGACCACACGGGAAGCACCACCTTTCAAATAAAAAAAGGATCATCCCAATCGGTTCACACAGTCAAAAGTTCTGAGGTAACAGACATTAAAACATACCCGTCGAATTGATAACCTCCTCCTTTTTTGAAGTCGGTTAACAAGTGCTTACAACGAAGTGAAGTTAATGGCAGACGAGTGATTTAAAATATATTGACTAAGGCAGCTTTAAAGGCTGACAAAGAAATAGACAGTATATCGGTCTTTGTTGTCGTATAAAAGATATTGTGCTCTCGGCAAATTCTCAGAATGGCACTCTGGTGTCCTAAATTGGTTCGGTATCCTCTGACGGCCAAGAGATTGTAACTATTCACACGAAAAGTCAAACTGTGCGGAGGCGACCGGACTGACGATCTGAGGGTGACGATAAAAGAGTGGATGATGTATGTGTGTGTACTGGAAGGGCGTTCGCCTCGGGAGAAGAATGTTTCCAGTAGTGGACGGACATAAACTGATGAGTAAGTGAAGTAGTTGTGAAACTGCAGCAAATGTACTTAATATGGCATAATCACCACACTTGCCAGACGGGTTGGTGTCGCAGTATTGTTGCTTAGTTATTCAGAAGGAGGGTGCTTCCCCTCCCCCGGTATTGATTTCCTTCAGTCGTCAGTCAATTATTGTAAAATTGCGAAGAAACGTTGAAAGGAGCGAATGAGGGCGCTACTGTCGCTTTAAGGAACATATCACAGGCTTTGGGAATGCGATCTTTTAAAAAGCGAACGAAACATTTCATTCGCAGCAGTGGAATACAGGCAAATCTCACACTACATGAGCAGAGCACACCTTGTCGATAATAGATGGCAGCAGCGTAACTTTTATTAACAGCGCCATCTACCAATGAGTAGCTGAACTTCTCTAGCTTGCATAAAATTTAATACCTGAAATTAAATTTGAATAATTATAACTATACATTTTTTGAATTGTTTTGTTGTGTTGTAAGCTGTAAACATTTCCATCTATCTGCAATCTATCCTCATACATAGCTAAACACATTCTTTAGTAGTTTAGTACGTTTGAACGTGTATCTTTTTGTTTTGTTTGGAGCTTTCGGCCGGTGACCGGCGCGCGCAGGGCGACAACCGGCTAGGCGCGAACCATGAACCAACCCGAGACTTTTGATTTGAACTTTTCAGTCGAGTTCGGTCCGTCGTGGGGTGCGGTGTTGTACATTCGCTCATGTTTTTCTTACGAACGAATTTACGTATTCGAAGCTTTTGTATTGAAGAGTTTTAAGACAATTTGTGTATTAAGTTAGTGTAATAAATGCTGTATTTTTAAAATTACTAAAACGAATGTGCCGGTGACGTAAAGCTTAGAAATTTGTTAGTAAATTCAAATGATATAAGTATTCGAATTTTCAAATGGTGTAAATTGTTAGAATTAACGTTTGATTGTTGTAAAGAGTCTGGTGGTGATTATGTACTTACTGTGGTGAACGGTGATTGTGCAGCCATGAAGTGGCGAGGCTTGGTGGTAGTGCTGCTGGCAGCGGCGGTGGTCGCCGGGAAAGGGAAGAAGCACCGCCATCATAAACCTGGTAAGTAATATTTAATACATACGTACATATGTAAAAAGTTGAAAACTTGTTGATACAGAGTGAAGCGAAGTGAAAAATATCCGGGGGTTGGGAAGCACACAAAGGGGGAGCTTATAGGAAATTGTTCTAAGTTTATCCTTAAGCGGTCTCTTTTGTACACCCTAACCCAGAACACGTTGTCAAAATATGTACTTATACACTTTTACAGCCTCAGCCGAATCAGTATCATCTCGTTATTTCAAAACGTGTCGCTTCAGTACTGAACTTCCGACGCTTGCAACCAGTAGTTTATTGTAAAATAAAACAACAGCAAAGCAAATACAAGCAAAATCAATCTAGATACAGTTTGTTATACAGTCATCATCGTTCACTTCTAAGTAATCCCCGGTTCCATTCCAGTCGCAGTATAATGTCAGACGAGAACCTTGTCGTCTGTGTTGTACTGTTGAGATAAGTACAACACAGAACACAGTGAGAGAGGATGTTGATGGATACTAAGATGGATGGGTACCTGTGCCTCTGTACAGACTCTTCTTGACAGATATGGTCAGGACTCGGGAGCGTGGAGTGTCCTGTCCTATTAGATGGCAGTTAATCTTCTTTTTCACAACTACAAGCGTTGATCCACCGAAAATTAAACAGTTTCTGCAGACTTTTTTTCAAGTTAGTTAACTGACGTTTAAGAAATATGAATTAAACAACCAAAAATCAAAAGTGAAATTCTAGCGAGCTTATACATACTGTAATACCTCTAGATCTCTTTTCTAAACTAAGTAAAAGTCATCCGGTACAGTCGGCGTCATCATTATACTACGCATCTTTGTAAAGCGATGAAATCACTTTTATTAACCTTTTTCTTGAGTCTAACTCATTATAAAGTCCCGTATAAATAAATTAAATTGTAAAATCAATGTTTTCCAAGAGCAACAAGTGCTGCAATAAGATTCTACATACAAGGAACACCCGGAGGGTTTAATTTTAGCTCTGCACTGGCTCTGGATTTTAAAGAACACCTAGGCATGCTAACTACATAGGAAGGTTGGCGTAGAGATGCAATTTACAGCGCGTTGTGGTTAAAGTAATTGATACTTGAAGGTTTGTTTACCGGGGGCAGGCTTCAGTCTTCCAGACAGGCTTCCTGATACATCTATATTATGATAGCATAGTCGGCTTGTTAGAACGGGATTTGTACAGTTCACTATTTTTTGTTTATTAGTTTTAATATTATGCCCAAAATAAAATAAATACATGAGTGATATGTAATGTAAACTGCGGTGAATAGTCGTCATTTCCATAACTTCTACGAATTTTACTTTATACTTTTGTTTTTTGAAGCACTGTGTATAGGATACAGTTTCTTACTCTACTTGATCTACTTCTCTGAAGTAAGGGAACGATGAAGGAGACCTGCTCCTGTGTGTGAATGTGTTTGATGTGTAGAAGACTCATCATCATCTTCCTGTCCTTATCCCACTCGGAGCGGCGTCGGCACAACATGTTTTCTTCTTCCACTCATCTCTATCAACCGCCATCTCAGCACTCACACCTTTCACACACATACATCATACCTTCTTAGGTTTCCCTCTACCCCTGTATCCATTAACCTTCATGCTCATCACTTTTCTTGTAATATGTCTTTCATCCCTCATAACATACCACGATAATCTATTACTTCTCAACTTTTCATTCACTGGTGAAACTTTTAAACTTCTTTTATATACTCATTCCTAATTTGATACATTCTAGTCATTCGCATCTCTGCCGCGTGTACTCTTCTTTCATCCGTATCTTTGTTTGCCCAGCACTCGGATCCATACATCAGGACAGGTCTTATGACAGACTTAGTGTTAGTCTATATGTTAGGACGAGTATTCGCCCTCGGTACAAGGAACATTTTATAACTAAAAATTGTTAAACAGATTTTTATGATCTTTAATTTTTTTGAATTTGTCGCCGCTCCAAATAGCAGAATAATTATTAAAGCATGGGATAAATTCACACACACACAAATTCTCATATACATTTTTAATGGAACGGCGGGGGTGTTCAATAGAAATTCTAGATTAACAGTATAACATTGAGAGCCGTGCTGTCTTCCGTATTTGTGAATGTGTATCCAGGAAGCGTCCGTCTCACGTTCCGCGCTCACGTCTGCATTCCCGCCGTGTTCCATATCTTCTGAGAAAGGTTCCGTCGATGCCAGTGATAGGGTTACGATCATTGCGCCGATTGCTATCACCGCGCGCTGCGCCGGCGCAGCTTTGAACGCGCCACGTGACATGCAAGACTGCGGCTCGGCGGTGCATTCGTGTTGAAATGCGGGGTTTTATATTACAATAATGCGGTGGACTGTCTGCGTTATTGGTTGCAGCTTGTCTCAGATCGCTTGGCTTGGTGATATCATTTGCTATGTTCCTGGAAGCCTGTTGATAGGATCAATGGACCTGGATGTTAGCAAAATGCGTTTGATTGCTGTGTTATTCGTATGGTTGCAGAATAACTCTGTTGGTTATAGACAGTGCGTAAGGATGTATTTATCTTTACGTCGTACTAACAAAGATATCCGTACCTGTGATCATTATAGATTTACCTACGCGAAATGTGGACATGTTTATCAAGACTAGATACGTAAGACTCCACATAGCGTTCTGGTTCTGCTACCACTGTTACTCCCCTACGGTTGGTAAGAGACGAAACAAATTGCGTGGTGGATTTTTATAAACAATATGTTTCCACTTGGTCTTTAGTCTTTACTCACGATTGTGACAATATGCTTGTTAGATGCGGGCTAACCCAGAAACCTATTCTACGAGGTGAGGTTTGAACCAACGATTTCTGGATATTACAACCAGTGTTTAAAACATAACTACTATTAGATCGACGGGGAGTTGCTACTAGGAGTATGTTACTATATTTATAGTGCAGCTTTCATATAAATCTCTGAGAGAAATCTCAGGGAATAGGGAATCCCGCGTCCGACACGAGTTTCCGATTATGGCTGCAGTAATTGTTGACAATTTATAGTGACTGGACACAATACTACGTGGCGGGAGACGCCGGCGCAGCGCTAATGTTGACATATGAAGCGTCATGTTAAAGAAGAACATATACTTGTCAGAAAAATTCAACTAGTGAAAGACAGAACTGGATCACCGCGTGACTCTCCGATGCAACTTACAGCGTATCCTATACTGTCACGTAGCAAACATCTTGTAGACCTAAGGGAACAATCTTGGATGTAAAGCCACCGGTCACCTGTTTAGCACCCACCTCTTTCTACCACTGCCAAACGTCTTTTGAACGAGGGTATAACAGGTCAGGCGCTGGTGTCCTCTCAACCAAACACCGAAGACTCTCACTTGGTACAGTTTCAATCTGGATGAAACCGGTTTGCAGTTTCATCAGTGTGAGCTGAATTTAAAGTTCACCCGGTGACTTGTGTTTCTTAGTTCAGCTGTCACAGTGTTATTCATTCAGATCTAAACATGTCATCCGTGGTGTGAAGCGCGACAGGTACGCAAGTGCGCCCGCGCTCGCGCCGCACGCAACCATGCGCGCGCGCAGCCAACGGTGCGCCTGCGCATATTTATAGTGCGCGCGGGAGATGCGTCGACATGACAATATGACGTTGAGTGATGACTTTGACAGGACTGGTTTTATCGCCCTTTGGGAGCTAGGGTGACTCCCTACAGACAGTCCCGTTTGAGACAAGTAGTGGTTTTACCTATAAATAAACATTAATTAAACCAAGTATTTTAATTTGAATTCTGTTAAACAGCGCCATAGACATGTGCCTGTTTTTGTGCTGTTTGGACTTTACAGCTTCATGTTTGCAATAACAGAAAAAAGTGTGGATATATATCAACATATGCTTTAATAACATGGTGAATTTAAAGGGTGTATTGTAAAAAAATCATTGTCTTATATTATAGAAGAATGTTACTAAGAAGACGATCTAGAAAAAAATGCCAACTCCGAGTCCGCATACCATCACCTGCACTGAACTGAACAATCATCCGTAATTTGCACTCAAACGCGAAATGTAAACACTTATTATTGGTGGTCCCTAACGGCACTTCACACTTCTGTAACAGGATTGTCGGCTATCGTCGGAAGAGCCCATTGTGGATTGCACGCAGGTACTCGAGGGCGGCAGGTAGGCACTGCCTTCGCGGAACATGACTTTTTTGTGGCACGAGCTACCTTTACGAATTAGGAACGTGGTCAAGTAGTCAGATTTTGAAAATAACATCACGTTTTGTTGGTATCAGTATGTGATAGATAGATGTCTTTAATTTAGATGCTTTTCAATGGAGTGTGCTTTCTGTCACACAAAGAAAAAAGAGGAAGAGCATGAAAGCTTGCCCATTTAAATCATGAGTATTTCCATGACACAAACGTGTTCGACCCCTGAGAATATACTGACGGAAGGAACTGTATCCTATTGCCAAAAGTGGTGGAAGAAGAGGCGGCGACTGGTGGCCGCCAGTAAGCCACTATGGGCTGCGATTTGTTGCTGAGTCTAGTGGGAGGACTGAACCACCAGTAGTCGCATTTAATGGTCGCCACTAGTGGCTCAGTGTGCGGGCGCCCTAATACTATCCCTTATGTATTACATTCTATTATTTCTGCATTCACACGTACATTACTAAAATATCTTACTGCTAGAATAGAGTTACACGTACACTGTAGATATTCCTACAGCTCGCACCAAGCGTTTCGCTTCCACATTTATCGTGCGTACAGCTAAAATATGGAATACCCTACCGGTTTCCGTGTTCCCCGAAAACTACAACTTGGGAATCTTCAAAAGAAGAGTAAATAGTCACCTTCTAGACCAACACGTAACATCGTCGACCTCATCGTCACTTACCATCAGGTGAGATTGAGGTCAAGCGTTGGTCTATCTTCAATATATATAAAAACGAGGTAACAATATTAATTACGTTTTATTTCCTAGTCTAGGGCATGGGGAAGAACATTAGCTGCTTTATATCCCGGTAAGTGAAGTGGTTACCACAGGATAATTCCTGAAGTACGAGTATATACTAAATACATAATACTAGTTAATAATAATTTAGTAATTTGCTTTAATGAAAGCGATCTTATCTCGTCGACATGTCATTCACCTGTCTGCGTGGACAGTCACTCCGGCGCACCATTGCGGTGTCCATTACCGCTGACAGATGTTTGACAACGGCTGCGCTGAGGCGAGCCGTCTAGCCGCAAAACTATCTACTGCGTGCGTCGTCATCAGTTTTTTAGGCAATTTAGTCTTCATGTTACATACTTGTTTCCTATATTATAAGCCATGACTTTCCGGTAATACATTTTCCATAATTATTCCCGTGTGCCATACAATCGTCCAACTAAGGTCAAACACATAGCTCGACGAGTCAGTGAGCTGTAGTGGCAATGGTCAGGACACATCGCTCGAGAATGGGGAGTCACCAAGTACCGGGAAACGTCTACCGGGCCGGTCCTCGAACAAACTTATTCAAGCTACCGTTTTCAAAGTAATCAATCATCTGAATGCATACTTCCTCAACAATTTTTGCATGAACGCTCTCTCAACCTGCTCAATGGGTCGCTAAAAGTGGGGGGAGAGAAATAAATAGTACTCTAGACGTACTCCCGGAGGGGGGAGTAGCCGGGAACCGATATAGAATCACTATGTCTGGGTTAAAACAACACTACTCCACATGCTGACATTGCACTGTCAACTGTCCACAACGAAAATAGGGCACAGAATCAAACGGAGGATGCTGTACAGATAGGACGGCATACAAGACACTGAACACTGAATCACCGGTCACTTACCCTCGCCAAGTTAGAAAATAAATTTTCAGATAATTTTAATTTACAGCTCAGTGATAACGACGACCGTTTCATTATATAACGAAATAAACCTAAATGAACTGACCGGTTATTCGTTGTAGAAAAATTGAGGCGACACGGGTCGATTACAATATTTCCTTCCTTCGCAGCTTCCAAGTATACCGTATCAGCAACGTAACATTTATTACGTTACAAGGAAAGATAATAAAAACCAAAACAAATTACATTGAAATAAGGAATTAATAAGAAAAAATATTTTGGTAAATTGACCTTTAAACTTCTCCCCCTTTTCCTTAAACTTCACTCTCAAGCATTGAATACATTAATACGAGTATGTCGACTTAATCTGCTACGCCCTATACCTGCATAATAAATTCTACCAAGGATTGTTTATTCCCTTGACTCGCTAGGTGATAAATAAACATACAAATTCACTTTCACATTCATTATGTTAGTATAATTAGGGTCTATAATTGTGTGCAGGATGTCATCTAGGAAGTACCCAAGGTTTGCGATGTCTCAAGCCCGTTTCCCACAGTGCAGTGCCTGCAGTGGCATCTCTCGCTGCATTGTTGACGCTAGCGGTTATGCCCCGTATGTTAATTGCGACTCCATCTTGATTAGATCTCTGCGGGACCACGGCACCGAGAGTTTCCGGTGCATTGTTGGCCCTGGGGTTCTAGTTAGCATGTCTTGTTGGTCCGCCCTTGACTTTGAAAGTTTCGGAGAGCTTTCGGAGAGGACAGCGTAGCATTATTTCAGTAATTTGCTATGAGACCAAATGTAGCCTTTCATCAATATCTTAAAGCAATTTTTGTACTTCGAGTACCGTTTTGCCAACACTAGCTGCAATCATCAAAATCAAAGATCAGAAAATACATCCATGAGCAGTGATGTGATGTCGTTGGGATTGTCTTCGGTGAATTCCGACAGAACGATATCCAGTTCTTTGTCGCTGTTTCGGCTCTAAACACGGAGCTTTACAGAACTTTGTGGCTTTAGTTTCTCATATTTCCTCACTGTTGATTTGTTTCAATCTAGTTCGGTATATATCAATCTAGGCCACAGATTTCTTGATTATGCCAACTTCACGTCCCTAAACATCAGTCATAATTGTCATATAAAGCCCTTCACAGGTTTGTTGCCCCTGCAGGTGTTACTACAAACTCAAATCCAGTAATGGAAGTAAAGATCGAAATTCTAGTATAGTTGAGGCGCCAACGAATTCGGAAATAATGTATGTCTATATCATTAGTCCAGAATTAAGTAATATCGTAATTTCTGCGAACACCGCTTTATGAGTCGACGGTTCCGAATCTCTGCCAAAAGCTGTGTGACGTAGTTCCAGCCCAGTGACCTGCTGATACACTTTCAGTTCTTTACAATAACCTCTCAGAATTTACACGTTGGCAATAGCGTATGCGACAAGTCTATTGTCTGAGTTATTTATAACGAGTTGTCGTTTCCGAACCAGGACGTGCTGATTCACTGTCACCACGCTGCAGTCTCGAAGGGGATTGGATTTAGATCGTCTACGCTCTGGCTTGGGTGACGCTGATGACTCAGATCTGCTATTGTCAGCTGCTGCATGGGCAATGTTTACAATTAAATGTTTCTCTCTGCTTTACAATATCTTTTTAGGCTTCCGAGTATCCGATGAAAAAAATTCAGAGTAAGATATGTCATATCATAAAGTCAACTCTTAGACATTTAATATAAGATCTCTGTCGGTCTCCAGATCACCAGTCCGACTGTGTCGCCGCTAGCTTATTGAATACTAGAGAACCAAAGAGTTGAGCAGAGCTTGACGAAATCGTATTTGGTGTCGCTGATACTTTCGTCACTTCAATTTTCTGTCTTCTAACATTTTGATATGATAACGTCATACTTTGCTACTATCTTCATAGCCATATATAGGCTGCGGTTACTGACTAAAGAAAAAACCCAGCTCCTTTCTCAAAATATTAACCAACAATCTGCCCTTTACAATGACAAACGACTCTAAAATCGAGCTAAGCTCGTCTAAGTACCGAGCAACAATCTCACGCATCCAAGACACGCCGAAGGTCCAGAGGAACCGGTCCTGGCCCAATTATCCCCCCTCCCGCACCCCCCACTGGACTAATTGGTCGACTACCGGCAAGATACCGGTACACAACACAAACGAGCGGGAAACTCTCCATGATAAATCAAGACAGAATAAATTCTTTGTTTGTGAAACGGAAATCCATTTGGAGTCGTAAATGTAAGAGATGTAGACCGATCGCTCTATACCGACGATGCTTTGTGTTTATGGATTGAAGTGGGGCTTGGTTTGGACATTATTCATTACAAAACAACAACACGAATTTCCATCTGGTGTCAGAAGCCGGGTTGCATTTTTCGATTCCGTTTGTCTTCAGTACAACAACTTTCATTTGGTTTTGGTCAACGTGGTCAACAATGGTCATTAACATGGTGATATGAGTGATTATGTCTTATTAATCGGCGACCTTCATCGTTCTGTCATAATAATTATTATTGTTATCCGAATCAGAAAGTGATTCAATTTTTTATTTGTCACACTCCAAGGCGCGGGTGGGTGGGACAGACTGATGTAGTTTTTTAGGTAGACTGATGTAGTTTTTTTCTATTAGTGTAGGGCTTCTGTTTCGAGGCTGTATCTTTCTAATTTTCATTCAATTAGTAATGAACTCAAGTCGGAACTGTAGTCACACACGGCCCCACGTTGGTCTCAAGGTAGAATTTCTCCAAAAGCATGTTGGTGCAATGCCCACACGCGTCGATAATTAGTACAGAGGGCAGGCGTCGATGCCGGCGCAGGCGCAGGGCAGGCGTCTCATGTTTGCTGAACAAACACTGCCCGGTTGTGGACACCGGCGCAAGAGGCGAGCGCGGGAGACAGAGCGAGAAGCTTTAAGAAAACTATTAGTAACACTAAAACTTTGACTGAGCCTTTAGTGCAAAACTTCACGACTTAAAAGAAAATGTTGAAAAGTTGCTGACGGAACACAAAAATTCTATAAATACCTAATTCATTTGAAGTAGCTACAACAGCATTATGGTTTTTAATTCGAGACTGACTGATTGATACTCCCAAACGCCTGAGAAAAAAGAAAAAGAAACTTGGAATTGGGATCACTTTGGGGTGATGTAGAATTGTAGAGTACCACAATCGAGTACATCAGAGTTGCGCACGCTTCCCTGCCCCGCTGCGTCACCCGCCCACATGTCTCTTCTAGGGAGGGTCACGCACTAAAATGTTGGACTAGACTAGGATAGTGTTTAGTTACATCAATGGAGGTGTACATATTTCCACGTGATCTCATCCCTTGCACCGCAGCAAGGGCCAAGTTCTGGTATGTGATAAGTAACCAGACCACATTCGACACCGAGCGTATTGTGTGCCCGTACAGATTGTCCAAGTCTGTCGAATTCGCCGTGAGAACTGGGCGTTACGAAACATGGCCCCGTAAACTGTGTGACGACACCGAACATGTCTGATAATTACAAACTTAATTATTTTTTCCGATTCCAGTGACATTAATTTTGACATAGAGCTTTCGAAAGAGTACATAAGGCTCACCCAAGGGAGTAAGGTACCAATAGCACCGTATTTTTTACAGGCTTGAACTTCGATTAGACGGCAAAAGAATTATGCGATATTGGAATTGAATTGAAATTTTGGAAAGGTAGGTTCGATAGTGTAATTTGTATATATGTGGTTCTATTCATTACATTATCTGCGAAGTTGATATTAAATCTATCTTTCGTTGATTAATTATATCTTGTGAGTATAGTAATACGAATGTAGCTATTTTGTATCTAAATCATGTTATTGACGCAAAAGTTGTAGCGGGCACGATGGAATAATTAATCAATGATCTGAACTAAAGTGCTACTGGAAATACCAAAGCCCTTTTGATGGAAATGAATCTACTGTCACTTCCAGAAAGACGAATCCCAGATTACAAATCTGATTGCGAATGATTAAATAACTGAACAAAACCCTTCAATTGGCTCATTTCTTTTTAATACGTTTTTATTTATGTTTAACAAAACACCTTGTCGCTTGTCGGAGGGACCCTTTGAACTGGCATCTATCCGTACACCGCGCCGGCCGCTCTGTCCGCACATGCTCGAGTTAATCTTCTAATCCGCTTACACTAGTGTATTACATTCCAAGTATTACAGGCAGACAGAGGTGTACAAACTCAATCAAACTACGATGCATCTGTCGTCATGTTGTTTGAACATACCAGTAACAAATTAGGTTATTGACATTGATATGAATACGTTTCTACAGCTCAATTCACTCAACTTAAATTCACATCTATTTGGTGACAGGCAAGACTTACATTGACGTCAAAATTATTTGTAACAATTTTAATCACATTGTTATGTTACAGTGCTCTCGACAATGTATTTTTTGTTTAGTTATCTTTCAAAACTACGGCTAGGATGTGTTATATTTTTACTGAACTCACCTCAAAGATAAGTTGAAGAAGTAAAAATAACAGAGGAAATTTATTTTCTGACCTATGCAGTGACCACTTGCCACTGCCATAAAACCTTAAATCTTACGCACATCTCTCTCCTTAAGAGGGTATGTTGGTAAGACCACGTGGCCGCGTTCAAGGTCGCATTGTTTTGTAGCTGTCCCTCTCCGAGCCCTATCCTACCCGAGCGCGTACGGTGAGACAGCATACACTACGCGAAGTTATCCACCCGTTATTTGGATGTTTCGTAGTCCAGGGATCATTTGAAGGATACAGTATATTATGTACCCTTTTTTTTAATACAGTATACTAATGAAATTTCAGATGTCGGTGGTTTTTCCAAATTGTTCTAAATTGATTCATACTCTTGTAAATCAGGTTCAAAGTAGGGGCTTTTTATTACCGTAAAATACAATTCTTTGACGCCCTGTAACTCTGGAAGTATATATTTAAACGAAAATCTGACTCACCACTGACACAGATATTTGTTTCTAGATTGTGTCTTGAAAATTTCATAGATTTTCATAGCTTTATACTCAAAATATGACTGGACTACGTTTGTATGGGCCCTTTGACAACAGCATACCCTCTTAATTAGAATGCGTTCAAAGCCTTTTGTTTTGCTGTTTCTCACGTCATGACTAATGCAACATGTCTAATAGTATCTGGAGTTTTAATGTGGTCATTAGGCGTTTACGATCCACCATTGATTTCAATTCTGACAAGTATATCATTCATTCGGCCCAGGGTTCGATTCCCGACTCAACTGCATCGTAAAACAGCTTGTAAAATCGGTGCAGCACAAAGAATATCTGTAACATTTAGTAGATATTTTATTACTGGAGTTTTGTTGCAGTGGGAGTGACCCTTTGATGTTTGTCAACGATTCTCTTTCACGTGGTGGTTTTTAATTATCTCAGACGTAAAGTAGACCCTAACATTCTTACCCAAAAATGAGAACTGTTATAAAGAAACTGTCTTGCTTGTATCATGTATGCTTTAAATTGACTAGGTGTGTATTCATTTGAATGAATTTAAATGCATCATACTTGATGCTTTCATTGCCTCCCGGAATAGTATATTCTAGAAAAGTAAAATAACTTGAAATCTAAATTTCAACAGCGTAGCTTTTGCTGCAGCCGCTTTGTGATGGTTCTCAGCTCCCCTGCATATTTTATATTATCACACGGTACACGCTACAAACTAATCTATTGAAATCGAGTTATGTTGAGCAATGCGCTTGCGCAGCCCGAAGTAGAAAATATAACACGTTTTTAATGTGCTTATCTTTCATCTATCATAGATTTAAAACTCTCCGATTCTGGCCACATCGAGACACTGAGGTACCAATCCGACTTGATATCATATAAATTGATTACAGCTCAAATATTTAGAGTATTTGTGAGGAACACGAGGCTGTCGGTAAACATGATACTAAACATGCCGATGGGTTTACGGTATAATGCGCTTGTGATGCGCCGGCGCCGCTCTTCCATGCACACGCTCGTGTCATAAACGATGTGATCGAACCTAACGATTTACGCATAGATAATGCCTGAGGGAGCTGAGATTAGGCATTTTAAATGTGTTGTGGGCAAAAGGGACATACAACTGAATGGTTGTAGCGCTAACTTTGCCAGTGCATAGATATAACTTGCGACTTTCAGGTGAGGGCACTTCCATCCGATTTCCTTTTCGTCACTTTACCGTCCGTGGTTAGATCACGCCGGTTTTATTACCTTGGTTTTGGTGTTAGGAATGACAAGGGACGTTTTATACCGGTAATTTTGACGAAATTTTATCATACGATATAATGTCGAAATGCCACCCATTACCTTAGTGTGAATAATTGCCAGATGTCAACTCGTTTTTCCTTATTTATCAGTTCGCACTATCTATTGCTTATTGAGTAATGGGGTAACCATGGTGCTAAGAATTACCATAAAAGCTTAGTAAATTAATTATTCTAAGCAGCATTCACGTCGCCATATCTGAGTTTAATCGTTGGCGCGTACAATACAGCAATTTACAACCGCCAAGCCTCACATAAATTGACATAACTGTCAATTGCCTCTTGGAAGCTCGCCGCTGCTAGGCATAAAAGGGATAACTGCCTCATTGACGGATCTTATCGACCTTTTATCGACTAAGTGTATGGTTTGGTCGTAAAATTATCGACATTGGATGTAGTGAGGCGGGCAACTCTGAGAGAGAGGGAGGATAGTAATCTTATGCCTCGTTTGTCTGGTAACATTGTTGTCAAGTTGCAGTAAAGTCGTTATTATAACCTCTCAGTAGGTCTGTGCCGCGTTACCCGGAAGATTATGACGGAGTTCCAGTTGCAGCTGTACGTTTATGAAAAGGCTTACCCTGACGTATCAACGACTAACATCGACTAAACTAATTTTAAAATGTGACGAAAAGAGCTGAAAGTTCTTTTTCTGGGTAAACTACTTCAGCATCTGAAACATTGTTACATTAGTGTTTTCAAGTGTAGTTAAAACAATAAAAGAGTTTATATATAATGGGTTTTATACTTGGCTTCCATGTCACCTGACGGTAAGTGACGATAAAGCCGCTCGTTGGAAGCTAATAAGACACTGGCTCTGCTACCTTATACATGAACAAAACAGGCGGCAGACTTAGGTAACATTGTAGGCAAGCTAGGCGGAAATAGAAATGCCCCCTACTACCAACCAAATCGAATTTATGGTAAGTTGTTTAGTATATAATACCTACAATAAAATAATTTAAAATAAAGCGGAGCGACTATCCATAAGCGACAAGTCTTTGGTTTATGTAGAGAAGCTGTACAAAACCGGTTGTAAAGATTCAAGAATCGATTCGATCATTCTTCAAAAAAATCGTCATGTAGGTCAAACCTTCGTAAAGGGCAGAATTATGCAATTAAAAGGCGATGATCATCTGTATCATGATGTTTGTAATGAGCGTCCGAAGCGGGGTTGCGAGAAAAATGATTTGAATCAAGGTCATAAGGGACCGACCCTCGCTTCGAGAGATCCCAGACGCCCGGGGGCAGTCGCGGACATGTTGTGGAACGCGGGGAGTTCGAGAGGCAAGCGTCTAGGATGTGTTCAAATGTAAGTTGTTATAAAATTATATTTCAAGTAGTAGTAGTCGAAGTCTAAAATGACTCTGATATCTAAATACCAATTCTGAATGAAGTGTTAATTTTCCGCGCTGAAATTTTACAGGATAGTTATATATGTTCATGGTAGATGTTCATCTTTTAATGTTAGAAATAACATCGCTGTTTCTTCTCTGTCATACCAGTTTCTTTCTCTCTTTTCGTTTTGTAACCTCCGTCGCAAAAAAAGGGGTTTTATAAGTTTGACGACAATGACTGTCTGTCTGTGGCAATACTGTGGTAATACAAAACAACCTATATGTGTACTTACATTATTCAAACAGAATTACTTCTATTTTCTTTATTTCCATACCACCCAACATAAAATAGATTTTGAAGAAAACATCATCCTCAACGTGACTCAATGTATTTGACCGACTCAACGAAGTGTCTCACTGAGTCACCTGGCACGTCTCTATCGACACAGAAGGTAGACAAACAGACATTCTCGGGATTTAATTAAAGGATCGGAACAACAAAGCCCTTTTCATCTTGTGTCGTGAGTGGGGAGAGGTATTCCAAAATAGTTCGAATGAGAAGAGTACCGTTCCCGGAATAGTACCTCCAAAATAAATAAACCAAATGATTACGCTGACATGGGCTCTACCACAGTTCTTACTATGATTACTAGTAAATTAAGTATATCAATTTTTTTACACTAGATTTTTTCCGCGACTTCGCCTGCCGCGACTGTACCTTAGAAATAATCACACAGAAACACTTTATCAGGACGAAAAGTGGCGTGTGACAATTTAAGTAGTAAGTATTTCCATTGCTGGTCGAAAGGCAGACCAACAAAAACACTGTGTATTATATTTCTTTATTTGTTGATTCGCTCGTCATGTGACTTGAGGTTATCATTACTTCTGGACGCTTCTACATTCAATACGTTCATCAAGTAGCACGGTTGATGCTGGCTTGTCGCAATACACTAGACCAGTGTTTTTCAATCTGTGGGTCGCGAACCCTAAGGGGGTCGCTGAGCCTTGATCGGGGGGTCACGGGAAAGAAGAAAAAAAAGCAAGGTTCTACAAGCCCATAAAAACAATGATAGTGAGAAGGATGGGCTTGTTTGTTTTTCAAAATTTGTCATGTCGTGGTGATATTTTTGAAATGTTAATAATCAAATCATTTTCAAACTGAAGTCTATCTCTCTTCTGACGTACTTACTTTCAAAACTCGCGGCTTCGTGCAGGTCCTAATAATTTAATTATTTACTTGTACATTGTGAGGGGGTCGCCATAATTTTCCAACCTGTAAAGGGGTCTCGAAATCAAAAAGATTGAAAACACTTCACTTGACATAACTAGAGACCACGGAGATTCCGTTAAAGAAAACAAAACCTCGCCATTCACCACCTCCCCTCAATTTAATATTAATATTTCATTGCCCACACCACTACGTCCGTCAGAATGAAATGCTTGAGCAATGAACGTCGTTAGACTTTTTATGAAAGCTCCGCGCCGATGACATACGGACGGACTAATAGCTGTGGTTGGATTGTTTGATGCGATTCACTGAACACAATTGCGTGGCAGTAATAATGCTCCCATATGTGTAAATACAAAAGGCATTCATTTGATAATGCTTTGTGCTACCGGCAACTCGTTTCTGGTGTCTGAATAGAGAAGCTTTGATGTACGCCTATATTTGACGATTTTTAGGGATCTTTTGACCAGTCATACTTAAGATAATTACGATTTTGTTGTTCGTTTACGTTACGTTTACGTCGGAAAAGAGGAACCCTTATAGGATCACTTTATTGTCCGTCTGTTTGTCTGTCAAGACCCTTTTTCTCAGAAACGCGTGGAGGTATCAAGTTGAAATTAATATCGAATACTCAAGTCTTCTGTCCATTAGATAGATTTGAAAAAATCAAACTTCTAGGTCAACGTAATATAAAGATATAGCTGTATTTTAGAAGTACCCTATTTCCCGTTGACCTAGAATCCTTAAATTTGGCAAGAATCAAGGTCTTACAGCACAACTGTAAAAATAGCTTTTTTATGTTTACAAACTTAAACTTGTAGTAGAAAGCCATACATCGGGTTTATAATTTGTCTGCAAAATTAAGTTGGTCTTCCATCAGAATTAAATTTTCGGTAGAGTATCATCATCAACAGCCTATATACGTCCCCACTGCAGGGGCTCAGGACTACTCTCCTACAGAGAGTGTATGGGCCATAGTCCACCACGCGGGCCCAGTGCGGATCGGCGGACTTCACATGCCTGTTCAAGACATGCAGGTTTCCTCACGATGTTTTCCTTCACCGTTAAACAATCGGATAATGTACTTGAATTGAAAAACAACTCATAGGTACACGGCTGTATTCGAACCCGGTACCCTCAGATTGAGAGTCCGCGCCTTATCCACTGCGCCACCGACGCTTCCGGTAGAGTATATTTGGGTGCATATTACGGTACCTATTAGCATTTTCAGCATGTTATTTATTCATATTTTGTGCGGAACCCTCGGTGCGCGAGTCCGACTCGCACTTGACCGGTGTTTCCATCCGTGTATCACAGGCTTTCTTGGATGTGTTTTGTATTCTATTTCGGAACTGTGTTTCCAGATGTAAGTACCTTTCCAGTTTAGCTTCCACGGAATACATGGATTCGGACTTCGCCCCAGAGCTGTGGATGGACCTTTCCTTCCAATTTTAGAGCCTAATAAGTAAGAAGCACCATGAAATCAAATGCTTATGTTAGTTTACTCTGTTCTTGCGAGGTATATACCACGGAATCGTAACAAAGCGTTCTAAATTGAAGCTCTATGTAACTAGGAGCGGTGCCGCTGCGCCGGGGTCATAAAGCGGACCTAGCGGCTAGCTCATCGGGACCGATGTACGCGATCGACGGCCGTGTATGGCCGCGTGCGCTCGTTACAGCCGCCATATTAGGGACCGGCGCAGGCGCAGCTAGCGTCGTGTACTCACACGCATTGTTTGAGCGTGGATCATTTGCGGATCTTTATTGAGTACTGCTAGGTTGACGCAGAGACGGGCAATAGAAGGGACATTATGTTGGGGGTCTTAATCTGGGACAAAAATAAATCGATATTACTAAATGCGATCTGTGAATATGACATAGTCAATATACGCTTTGTATCATTGGTCCTCATCTCACCTCTAAGGATAAGGGTGCATTTCCATAGAAGTGAGACTGCGCAGCGCGAAGGAGCTACCACTGAATTTCAAGTTACGCGGAGGCTAGTAGATAAGATTCTAAGAAGTTTCAGCTCCGCTTCGATAACCTCCTCGTACATACACCGAGGTCCGATTGTGAATCTGGACACTTTGTGACTCTTCTCAAGCTATATTGACTCTTTATGACCGTGTTTTACTTGACATTTGTCTTATCATTAAACATGTTTTCAGTGTAACGTTAAGAGGCTAATGTTGCCTCATTAAAACTTGGGAGATGATTTACACCTCCGCGCGTCGACACCTCTCCCGGGAGGCGGGGGAGGGGGCGGTATGCGCGCGCGCAACCAAGAGCTGATGCGTCCTAATGCAATGAGTGAATGCATTAGCTCTTTAATTGGTGTGTAATTAGGTAACTGTTATTAATCTAGTTATATATAAATTATGTTCCTACTCCTATTTTGTTTTGTATGCTAAAATACAATACTGATATATCCCTGAGGAATAAAACATCTGCAGCAGTGTTTGTGTATAGCTCTCTCACTCACTGAGATCAACACACACTCCGGGGTCACGGAACATTCGTTCACCGCGTTGATCAATGAGATAGGCAGAGCTGGTGCCGTGGAGGATTTTCTGGCAGCCAAAGAAATGAAAAAGGTCAATAATAATACTCGTACTAAAACATTAATAATTTAAGGAAGGAAGGAAGAAATGTTTGTAAGTATTTATTTCGATTCCCGTTGAACCAATACCAATATTTCGACATGTATTCATCAGTAAGTAAGTAAGTACCTTACTTTATTGCCCACTTAAATTGAAAGCTCTCACTATATACTGTTTACGAGTATTTGAAACGCTCCAATTCAGTGAGCTCAAAGTTTTGTATTAAAATATGCTGTATGCACGGCAGCTTTTGCCGAGGGCGCCATTTTACTTTATGAAGCTATTAGGCCGAATGAGCCCGGGTGATCTTTGCCGGGTGGCGACGACGCGTGGGAATAGAAAAAGAAAACTTTAGGCGGGAGTCTGGTTTTGAGGTTGTTTTTTGTTGATGTTGATTAAAACGTGTTAATTGCTGCGTCTGGTAGTCTTCATGTCGGTTCTCGTGTGATAAATGGTTAAAGTGGCCAAGATTATAAGAACAGTGTTTTATTTTTCGAATTGTCTTTTTTGTGTGTCTCTGCATGAAAGCAAACACTCAGAATACAGCACGAGACTATTAAAAACAGATATAATAACAATTTGGGACATTTGTCACGGAGCGGCGCTCGCTCTCCGGTCGGCGGGATAAAGGAAGGACCATTGTAAATTGTTACCTCAGACGGAATAAAATTACAGACTACTCCCACAATTTTTAAAAATGTTTTAGTATACATTGGCAACTGTTATCTTTTCCGATATTAGGATACGATTACGTATGTCT
Organism: Carcina quercana; assembly: GCA_910589575.2. NCBI lineage: Eukaryota > Metazoa > Arthropoda > Insecta > Lepidoptera > Depressariidae > Carcina > Carcina quercana. Next base: position 17,094,854 of record OU342428.1, on the reverse strand, counting down.
CCTCGAGGGTACCTATTGCCTTTAGAGATAAAGATGAGTTTCTGGAGTGGATAGTACTTGTGAAAAGAAACTTCCGGGAGTCCATAAAACTGTCATTTCATTCCAATGCAATCGACAATCTTCTTGTCAGTAGTGATCATGGCAAATTCATATCTTGTAAATATTGCATTCATAAAACAGTTTTACATGGAAGTAAGGAGTTGCGGAGAGTCGCTGGATGCAAGTGGCTGAGAACTGGTCATTGTGGCATATCACGGAGGATATCGTCCAACAGTGGACGTTTCCCGACTGATGATGTTGATGAAAGCTTTATATCTGGTGTAAAAATTTAAAATCCCGGGTAGGCCAGTTCAATGTCGTGACGATATATGAAAAAAGCTTATGCCTATATGTATAAATACAATTATGCAAGTGTTATATTATGATGATGAATCCGCTCTGTCTATTTATTTCTTAAAATCTGAAGAAAACATCATAAATTGTTAATGAAGTGCGTTCTAAAACACCTCGGTCTGCGCCTGCGCACCCTCGCAGCGGGCGTCGCGCGTCGTCGTCGCCAGGTAAAGGCTATTCGGAATCATTTCTGTCGCGCGGTGCGTTTTATTGTTTAGTCATAAACGGGAACAAATTAACTTTTTGACGCTCGAATGATTTTCCTGGGAATTCGAATAAACATGGCAAATATGCTAGTCTTAATACTCGTAGACCAAGTTTGATATACTTGCCGTTATCGTCCGGGAATCGACCACTGTTCGACCATCGACAAAACAGGCGTCCCTAAACACGGCGCAAGGACCGGTTCTGTGCCTACAATCTTTGCTTGCCCTCAGAGTAACATCTAGGTAAATATTTCGAGAGTGCCCCGGCTTGCAAGTTCTGATGAGTTTTCTGGAATGTTTACGCTATAAGGAATCTTGCTCTAGCAAGTTATATGGTTGATCAATGTCTGACAATTGTATATCCATTTAGTCCTTATCGAGATGAACTCAAACAATCTTTATTCAAAATAAATCTTCTTTTGGCGTCAATGAATCCTTTCGAAAAAGCTTCAATGTTGCTCTGCTAACACTGCTAAAGATCTACCCGCAAGATATTACACAGGAATTCACCAAAAACATACTAAATAAGAGCCAATGTATATCGAATCATAACTATAATAGTAATAAACTACCCGTCTATTCACAACCAACATACCTCACCATAAAGCACTCTGCTCTACCGGAGCAATTTGTAATGCATAATGGCTTCGGTAACAATGCGTGGTCCTTTTTCCTGGTCATTGTGTGGATGCACCGATGCACCCTCGTCAAACAGGCACCGACCGACGCCGGCGCCGGCGCCCGAGGCGCAGAGATCATGCCGTCATGCGCAATGACCGTGACCGATCGAACGCTACTCACACTTCACAATAACACGACAAGGGTGATTTCTTAGTCCAATGATGTTTGCAAGGAATGATCTTTCGGTTGTAACTTGGCTTCATGCCCCTGTCCATCCTATACTGGGTCATCAAACCCGCTTGACAAACGAGATTTAGATCAAATTCCTCAGCTGATGTCCAGCAGTTGACTTTTCCATTCCATAAAAAAACTACTTTCTTTCAGATGTAAAACTAAAGATTTTAATCGATACAACGACATGTAAATAGAAATGGATGGAGACTAAAAACAAAATAAGCTTAAACTTTTGCTGCATCTTACCTGATAGTAAGTGACGATAAGCCCGAATAATATATCTACAACAGATTCCGCTAGGTCATGCCTCTAGTTGTAGCAAATACATCGAATACCTAAAAAGTTAGTACCAAAATCCTATTCGTATTGCCTTTGATTGAAACAATAAAGACATGTAATCTATTTAAACTATCAATAAAGGCGCTGCGTACAAAACGATTAATTCCGAACGTGCGTAGGCGCATAACCTCTTTAATTCTGAGTCACCCGCTACGCTTCATTGACCAAGCGCGGCCCGTCGCTCCGCCGCACACGCCTTGTCGCCAAAGCTTTGTTCTGGAACTTTGGGGTTTATGGAATCCAATCCTGGTTGACATCTAAAGGGCCGACGGACAATTCTTTGAGATTTACGTTTGTGTAAGTGCCCCGAATGCTTTGTGCGGTGAGACCAATTAAAATGACCAATAAACCAGTTGTCCCGACTTGTCCCTTTTATTACGACCGCTCCGGAACGTTTTCAGTTTAATTAACTGAGGTTCAACATTGTTCTGTTGGTGACGAGTGCTGTAATGGTTGTGGAGGTCAACGCGGTCCAATGCCTTTTAATGAAGATCGGTCCCTTTCAGGTTGTGGAGGACGAGTGCGAAGACTTCTCTAGAGTCTCAAACATCGTTTAGGACTCAGATGATAATAACATAGGTATACGTTAGTCATATAAATTGGCATAAGACACTTTCATTTGTTCATATAAATTTAAATTTGAAACTATTTACCCATGTCATTGGATCTTTGAAAATGAGTCCATTGTGCACCGACAAACTTGAACAAACAGTAAGTATATTTAGCTAGAATATCTGTCTCGATGATTCGTAGCAGAGTGAAACTCGCCCTTGACTGTTTTTTTGCGGTGCAAACAAAATATACGAGCGAAGACACAAGGCGGCTCGGGTAACTGTAGACAGTGTAACATGTACACTGCATACAACTAAAGTGATAACCGCAAATTAAATTAAGGTTTCACATTGTTACTGACCACAGAAAACATTTCGCTAACATTTCGCAGAGGTTAGGTATGGATATGAGACAATGTCTGCCTGGAAACTTGTCATCATTTTAGAGCACTTTTGGAGCATGTCTGGTAGCGTTTTTAACATTCTCCTTTTCTCCATCATGTATGTGTATGTTTCCCAACTGGCACTCGTTGAGATTTTTACAGCCTTAGATCTCACTGTCTGTTACATTTAGTATGACGATTCTTCGCAAGTCACTGCCGCGCACATGCCAGGAGGTAACGTCGGGGTGTCGCCGTCGACGGATACGTCGTGGAGGACATCATCATCATGACGATTGAATAAAAGTAACAAGTTCGATATTTAAATTGAATGGCAATTAATTTTTTAATTATCATTGTTCACTGTTGAGATTCTTCATCCAGCTGGTTACATCGTTGCTAAGGGTTGTTGGAATTTTCCAGGTACCTGGTATCTGGAAGGGCACTCCAACGTTGACATTTTGTGTGGCGGCGCCGGAGACACAAGTCGGCGACTGTCTTCATCGACATTGGAGCATTTATCCCTCAGCGACCGTGTCTTACTAAAATTAATGCTATACTTTTTTGGGCATTACTATTTTTTGGGTTGTGGTGATTACACAATCATTTTTTCTTCTCTTAAAATTGTCTGTTTTACTTCTTGAGAAGCTGTGAACGAGGCTCCTTAACGTCAGTCTTATATGTCCCTGTACTATGTGTGTATCCATACAACGACATGAACTCAACATTTGCTAAAGCACCCACGTGACGCATTTGTACCTCTAGATATCTCGATCTTTGAAGCTGTAACATATAAAAGACAAGTTTATATAGATTCGTATCCAATGCCACAATAATAATGCGAAGTTATTATCCAATACAAAACTGCGAATGCTTTCTAAATTGAATCAGACCCCGGAACAGTAATAACAAATTGAATTAGCTGCGCCTGCGCAACGTCGGATCATCAGATGCGCGGACGTTAGTCCCTTACATGCTCTTTTATAGGAGTGTTGTATACTGTACGTGTAGAGTATGCTGGGTTCCGTTGTTGGCATGGAACATGATCGTAAAGATTCCTGAGTCGCGTTATTGACACTTGCAGGAAGCACTGATAATTGAAAGGCAGAGGAGAACTATGTAGTAGTAAATAACTTTAGTTGCTAGCAACTGCGTAAACACTGACTTCCCACTCATAAGAAGAAAAGAAAGAGTAATGATTGGCCACAATAGGAGAGACTGCACGCTGATTGGTCAGTTTAAATTCTTGCCGTGTCGCAAGTGGTCGGATCGAAAGTCTATAAGACAAATTGGACTGATATCTGAAAGTGTTTGTCCTTTATTATGTGGCGTCTTTACAGGTGAAAACAGTCTGAATGCTTTTGTCGAATCATCTCATGGTAAGTCCGAACTCGTGGCTCTGACAGTAAGGCTCACGTCTGACAGTGTATTTATGCAACTGTTGTTACATATAAAAAAAGTTTTAAATACTGACTATAATCCTATACAAATACAGAATAACACAATCGTTTCAATCCAAGAACAAGCAATCGGAACCATCAATTTAAAATAAACCAGGAATGTATATCGAGTCCAAGTTTTACGATTACGAGCTAAAATGATAAACTGTAGAAGCTACCGAGCTGAGTACCCCGCGTATCCTCGGCTGCGCGTGCACCGCCCGTGTTCATCTAAAACAGGATATCGGCGAGCCGCTCTTGCTGTTCCCCGCTCCCGTTCGACAGGGGTGAAGCTAGGAACTTCCTTGCATATGTTCGAATTCAACTGCCTTCTTTTCAATCAATCGTTTTATAAATCCTCTTGAGTAGTGTGGTTACAGACCAGTCTGTGCATTCCGATTCAAAGAACAGAAATGAATTGTTTTGTCGGCTGTCAAGTCCAAAACCTGCTCAACGGTGTCACGGCTCCACTCGTGTGACAGCCAGAACATTCAATGTAGAAACACGTCCATACAAATTCGTACATTAAAACTCATACTGGGATCGTTTTGGAATTATTGCCAACATGAAGCTAAAAAGATGTTACCGTATGCGCCCGGGCCATAACCTTTTTACCTTCATGATTTAGAAGTTCCCTCCTCCTCATGACGGAAGTAAGCTGGTGGTAGATTTTCGTTAATTGCTGTTTTGATAAAAAGTATTTCGCGATTAGATCACAAATATTTCTAGTTGCAGAGCGTTATCTGAATACATATTATCAATGTTTAGTTAGAAGGCAACCACCAACAATATACTTTGACACCTAGCTATAACTGTAATTAATACATTCGTCTATACCTAACAATCCCTAACCGCTTCTGATGTTACAGCTCAATCAGAGATTAGAGCTTTCTTTCCAACTAGCTCAAAGCCCCAAATTGATTCAATCCCTCCACTCAAGCTCCTTATAACAACAGCGGTCTTAACAAAAAAGTCCCCTGCCTTCCCTTATTAGGAGTTCCCTAATGAACCTATAGGAATGCCGCGCTCCCACGGTCGGTAGGTAGCCGCTGGTTTTTCCTTACATAACCTTTTTGGGACTGAATACTCCTGGTTGGAATTATAGCCATGGACGTCCATAGATTATGATCTAGTTAGAACGTCATGTGCTTTTGTAGGCTTTTTCATGAGTGCACTGGTTTTTGTACAGTTGCTTCTTTTTATAGTTGCTTTAGTCTTGTAATGCATCATTTGTATCACAAGTAGGCGTGTAGTTCTTAGCCACATGGATGCTGTGAAAGGTGATACAGGGAACACTTAGCCGGTGGATGACCTGAAGTATTTTCTTTCACGTACCTTCTAAGTATAATTCTTAGAAGTGATTTATTTAACTAATGGAATATGGAACGTAAAAAGTCAATAGAAAAGTATTTAAAAAACGTAACGACGACGATACAAATTTAACCTGCGTCTCTTTTCCTCAGCTACGTAAAGTACGTAATGAAATCATAATACTCTCTTATAGTACATAAAAGGATATTCCCAAAGCAAGACGGTTGGGTGCAAGTCGTATATTTTTAGAAAACTTCCGTATTCCAAACAAACGCCTCTCCTCGTATGAACTCCACCAACCCAGCAATGCTCCTTGGGTTCAACTTCCACATACACTTGTTTACATAGAGGACCACTTCCCCTCTACGCTGTTAACAGTTTAAACTTAATATTGTTATGTTTTAGACTGATGTTTTATGTTGTTTTGTTTGAGATTCGTTTCTTTTGCTCTATTTCAGGCAGGTACTTGTTACAAACACTGAAAATCTACTATCAGATCGAAGATTATATCTGTTTTATTTTTTTACTTTACAAATTTAAATTTTGATCACTTATTATCCAACCCGTAGTACTGTTACATTATACAAGAGAAGAGGCACAGGGAAAAGCTAGTAAATGTTAAGACTGTATACAGCTTCCGACGCGCATCACACACAATAAGCTAAATAAAGGCAAACAAACAGGCAATAAATGTAAACCGTTCACCGCGATGCGAATGACGACTTTGAGCAGAAGTGTCGGACTGTACCTGGTTTACAGCAGTCTGTTATCTTGGCAGCGGTTGTCTTGTGTGGTCTGTGAACCCAGTGCAATCGCTTAGACCTCAGGGGCATTGATTCAGAGATCGAAGTTACGCAACAAAAGTCCTCGAAGTTTTTAAAGGCTTTCAATTGAAAGATGATATATTTATGGGCTTTATATCAGATAGCACAAGACCAATACATTACAGCGTACAAATTAGATTTTGGCCTGAATCAAGCCCAGTCAGAAATGAAACGTTCTAGATATCAAGCTGGTCTAACAACAGGAAAGAATATTTGAGGAAGATATGCTTGGCAGATTTTAATCAGTACTGAAGTTTCCTTCTACTGTTACCATCCGGTAAGACGAAAATGTTCATAGAAGGCAATTTCTGGACAAACCCTGCGATCATCCACTTATATTACCGACATGGTTTCTCATTATATCTGCTAATCGTTTATCGTCGTTTTGAGAATTGGGTGAATATTCATGGTATAAAAGTTATAGCAGCCTTTCGATTGCTACTACTACTGCGTCATGTTTAATTTCTTCCGTAACTGCTGCCGAAGGTTAAGCTTGTCGAAGTAATAAAATCTTCAAAGTCAAGTGGAGGCGTGGTGAGACGTGATCGAGAATAGAGACGGAATCTAATTACAATGCCGGCAACATAACCATTACACAGAGTGCAGGTACCACATCCGCTAACAATCAGATAGTGCGTGTGCGCATCTAACTAAACGAACACCTCCGGCTAGGGTTGCTGCTTGAATGCATAAAAATAATCGATGTTTGTACCGCATGCCTTCATGCCCACATGTTTTCTTTCTCGAGTCGGGACAGCCCTCCAACCTGCGCGTGCGCCGGCATGGTCCCTCGCAAGGCGCGCGCGACGCCTGACCCGTGGCCGCGCCTCCATTGTCTCCCGGACCATCGTACATGTACAACAGAGATATTCCATCAACTATTGATGGCTTTTATATCATATGACGGGACACAGTCCTACAAACCTTAACATTCAATAACTTAATTTATGACGTATTGTAACATTTGTTAGGCTTTAGTATGATACCGATTTCATTTAATGTCCGAGAGAATAGACCAGGCAGCATAACTTTTTGTATCACTGACATTCCATTGCAACCACCAAACTGTCTGATTATAGGATCTCCATCAAGTAAGAGCTTCCTTTCCAACTCTTTCCATACTCTACAATTGTGACAGCATGGCGTACGAGTACAATGGGGAAGGTTTATGTTTTTGGTTTCTTAACTGTAGAGTCACTCTTTGAACAATTGAGGTCTGTAATTACAATTTATTGTTTGGAATTTATGTATTTATAGGAATGATAAAAGTTATAACCATTGGCTGAAAATGGTGTGTGAAATCTACTAATCCGTACTGGGCCCGCGTGGTGGACTCTACGCTCTCTCTCTCTTTGTAGGAGAGTAAGCCTGAGCCCCTGCAGTGGGGACATGATGTCAGCTGTAGCTGATGATAATGACAAAAATTAACAGACTTCTTTGATAACAGGTCAGACAATTTACTTTATCCACACTTGAAAGGAAAACAATAGAATGTTCTCTAGCATACTCAAAGGATGTTATATGGTCAGGTTCTAGTCTACTCTAGTATATAATAGCATGGAACAAATAAGGCACTTATTATGCGAATTTGCTGCAAGAAAACCAACGTAATAAAGCGATCACGGTGGCCTGGTCAGGTAACGGGGGCCCTGTCAGTTCCTCCGCCCTGACGTGAGGGGATAATGATCGCCTGTGAGCGTCAGGCGAGGCAGGCCACGCAAGTGTACACACTACAGCTAGCTCGGATCGCCACCCATGTAGTATCAAGGAACCTTACACCTACCTACTGTGATACCCTAGTTCGCTACACATTTATTAGATTTCAAGTAAAAACTTCTTTTGGTTCAGGCACAGCTTCGGGTGATAGTTTTTTCTTCTTGGAACTATATTTTCTGCTCCAGTGTCTATTTTGCTGGCTGCATCTATTCTATTCAAACTCAAAACCAACTCAGAACAAAATACTGCAGCCAACTGGACATTCAGTGTTTTTAGAAGTGTGTTTGTTGTCCTATTCATTTATTATTCGCTCAGTTTCGTCTGAACCAGGTAGACTAACACATTTGTCATTAGGTATTGTGCTCTCGGCTTTATAATAAGTTCTCCCCTTGACATGATGAGATACAAGAGATAGGCAGTAGCATCAACCGTGTCTCAACAGTATCTTACTGCGATTTCTACTGCCCGTGCGTGGCGATAGTGCAGATCCCTCTGTGGAAAGTACGAAGTGGCGCCCTACGAGGGTCCATAAAGTGGTAAGAGTTACACTTCAAAAGCAGCCTATATCCATCTGCATCCTGTATGCTACATGCGTAGTTAGTTAGCACGCTGGGTCGTGAGAGAGTAACAAACCAACAACTCACTTTAGCATGAATAATATTAGTTTTAATTTAGCTGTGACTCGCGCGGTTAGTTCTAACGAGATGTAGTAGAACGAGTAATAAATAACCGTAGCCAGTTCGGTCCCAGTAAAGCACACGTTTTATGGGCTCCTCTCCAGTCTCCAGCCGTGGCTAGGTACGTCGCGACGCTGCGGCGGTACATGAAAGTACCAACAGCTGTAAAGTCACTAAATCCAGTAGAAATGTTGTGTTATTTAAATATGAGCGTATTTAAATATCGGTAAACTTTGGAATTATTCTGAAGTGTTCAGCAAGTTGTATTGCGTGTAAAAAGCTAGCTCAAGCGGTTTCCCCATTAAAACTTTTCAAGCTTTTTAGGGTTCCGTACCCAAAGGGTAAAAACGGGACCCTATTACTAAGACTCCGCTGTCCGTTCATCTGTCTGTATGTCCGTCTGTCACCAGACTGTATCTCATGAACCGTGATAATTAGACAGTTGAAATTTTCACAGATGGTGTATTTAAGTAGCCGCTATAATACGAGTAACAAATACTTAAAAGCAGAATAAAATAAATATTTAAGGGTCCGGGACAGCAAACGTGATTTATGTCGTTTTTATAGAGAATGGTACGGAGCTCTTCGTGCACGAGTCCGACTCACACTTGGCCAGTTTTTTATAAATGGCAAAGCGAACGTAAAATATCTCTGTTTGTTTGCTGCCGTTTCACTACAAAACAGCTGAACGGATTTGGATGCATCCACGCAAGTAGCCTAGCATGGATAGGGACTAATCTAAATTTTTATCCCGATTGTCAATTTTGTTACAAAACTTAGTTAATAAAAAGAAAGTAGTTACGTCCATTCGTATGTCAGAGGAAGTGAAGAAAACAAGCTTACATTCAGAAAAATTTGTAAATGAGCATATAATCTGTATATCGGACACGCCGGGTGCGTGCGACGACCGGCTGCGCGCGCGCAGTGTTGGCGGGACATGGGAAACTCTCACATTTGGACTCCAATTGACATGTTTATTTACTATAGATAATGTTACGCTGACTAGTAATAATGCGCAGACCGCACGGCCTCATATAATCACGAAGACTCAAGTTGAACTTAAGACTCTCAATCGGGATTCAAAAAAATACTACAATAAAACTGAGATTAGTAAATAGAAAAATTAAGTGACGTATATCCGTATCCACCTGGCTGTCACTGACATGTTACACTGATCACCAACTTGTCAGTTAAGTATATCCTCTAATCAGAAGCCAGTTTGTTGCGGCCATGGGGCAGTAGTTTTTTTTCTGGTTGACTATAAATAAGAGAAATGAAATGTTGGTAATTTTAAGCACAACAATCATTGAGCGAGTAGTAAAGTAGCACAGTAATAACAATAAATGATTTTAAAAAGTTGATTCTTAATTCTAAGCGTAAGCGTAACTTTTTTTACAAAAGTTGATTGTCAGATCAACCACATACAGTCGTCACGTTTGGCAACATTGAATCTCTTTCGAGCTTTCTTTCACAAAGATTTTATACTTTAGAAGCCAGACCGTGGCAGAAGAAAATAGTTCTTCATTCATCGATAGATGGCACCGTCGTGGCAAAATGTAATTGTCAAATGTTTATTTTTTCGTAGAAATTGCAAGCAAAGGCCTACTATCGTCCACCAGCCAAACATAATATAACTGCTGTGTAAATAAATCTGTCAAAATTGATAACAAGACTTTTTGTATGTTAACTGCAATAATGATTTATGAAAGATTAATTTCGAGCTCTTCCGCGACATCTATCGGGTCCTGTAAGTACTACACTGAAAGACTTCTCTGAAAGTCCCTCGTCCACTTCCCCAGCTCGAGCACGTTCTGTCGGTTGTCTTCTGTGAGTATGAATGCATTAGACGATAGATTTGACGTCGAGTTTAATTGATAGTGCCGAGGTCAGGGTTGGAGGGACATGCTCCCGCCATGGTCAGATGTGATGCTCAAATGATCATAGCATTCTGGGAGTGAGATGGACACTAGTTGCGGGTCCATGACAACAATAAATGTCTTATAATGAAAACTTCATCTAACCTATAAATATGTCACCGTTTTATTTTCGGATAAACCAAAGAGTGGTACAAGAGATAAACCGTCTCCATGGCGTATACACGGAGTACCTACTTTGGTGGCATAGTGACGACATACTTGGCCTTACAATTCGGACGTCCCAGGTTTTATTCCCAGCGGTAGATATCATTATTTTTTGGTTTTGGTTGGCACTATGGTATTGTATTTGTTCGCTTAATAGCTACTAACATGTTACTAAACTTGACATTAATCTCGCCTGGTGGCAAGTGAAGGCCGTTGGATGGGCGTGAAGACCCAGAAGCCTCAAGCTAGCACTGGCTCTGCTACTTTCATACCGGAACACAACAGTGCTATTAACACTGGTGTTTGGCGGCAGATTTAAGTAACTTCCGCTGGGAATCTAACCCGGGACCTTTAGATTGTTACTGCAGATATGTGTAGCCACGACGCCACGGATGCGGTAACTTATCATCATTATTCAAAGTTGTTTTTGTTGTGCTCAGGTCGAGCTCTGCTGGACCGTCTCGCTAGCACCACCGTGGGCGCGGTGACGGTGTCTAGCGGAGCGGAGGACTCGCTGCCCGCTCCGCTAGACGTGGCACCGTTCTCCGCTATCGTGGCAAACGCGACCTGCGGTGTGGACGGCGCGGAGGAGTACTGCAGAGACATGCCCGGCAAGTCAGTGATGCAATAATTACTAATTTATAAACGACAACCTCACGGCTCACGGATAACTTTGTTGACATTGAATTTGTTGCCGAGGGTATATCATCAGCAAATACATATGTGAGACGTTAGGTTGTACTCGTATGTATAATTTTATGTATATTTGTCTTTAGCGAATTGCACTCATTTTGAGAATAACCAATCAGGCATAGAGAGTTTCAAAGATAACCATATTTTGCCAAATAAGGTCCCGCCATCTTGCATCCAGCCGTTCCCGAAGACCTGATTACTTCGTCAAATCAATCAAAACAAAATTTTATTTGCAAGTCAAGTTGTCAATCCATAATCAATTTAATAAAGTCTGTATTCGTAAATAAAGCATAGAAAAGTCAGCCCATTACTGACTACAGCTCCCAAATAGCAAAAACAACCGTTGCAGATACGCTTGCGTCCCGGCATTCCACGATCTTTACCAGATCGACGGTCCCGGACAGACTTTTATTATTATTGTATGTATGATGGGTTTGCACTTGGCCTTCATCTCACCTGATGGTAAGTGACGATAACGCCGTTGTATGGTAAGCGTGCGCACACAGAAGCTTCAAGTTAATGAGGTGCTGGCTCTGCTACCTTTCATACCGGAACGCAATAGTGCTATTTACATTGCAGTCTGGCAGCAGACTTGGTAACATGGTGGTAGCTCGCCAGGCGGACATAGAAAAGCCCTGCCACCAACCAAACCGAGTACCGATAGGTATCCCCACTGGGTATCGAACCCGGGACCTCCAGATTAGTAGTTCTACATTTAGCCCTTTAACCGCGTCGGCGGTTAAAATTATGTCATATGCTTTTAAAATGTTATGTATTTCAAATGAAGTGCTGGTTGTGACAGACGCGGCGTGGTGTGCGACTTCTGCGAGGGCCCTGAGGGTTCCTCACCGCGGCAGCACCCGGCGTCCCACACCGTCGACGGAGACCCCGGCACCTGGTGGCAGAGCCCCTCGATGGCCACTGGAGACTACAGCCATGTCGACCTGGTGGCCACGTTACCTGACGTGAGTAAAGAGTTTATAGACAACTGATTATTAGACATTTAAAAAAAACTTGCCTAAGGTTTTCAGAGATTTATGCTGTTTCTAATCTATACATAAAAGATAAAATATAAGTGTCTTATGTATGTGCATAGGAGATACTTATATAGTGGCTCTGTGAGCTGTAGACCCTGCGAGTCTGTCTTTGCATAGCGTTAAACTGAATAAATGTTCGTCTTCTTCACAAATTTCCACCCCCACAACCCCTGACCCCTTGCGTCCTTTTAAGCGTCTTACTTGAGGGTAGCGAAAAAGTTATGAAACAATTTCGAACTTTGTTCGAAATGGTTGAAATATCATGTTTGTCGTCATCATCAACAGCCTATAAACGTCCCCACTGCTGGGGCTCAGGCCTACCCTCCTACAGAGAGTGTATGGGCCATAGTCCACCACGCGGGCCCAGTGCGGATCGGCGGACTTCACATGCCTGTTCAAGACATGCAGGTTTCCTCACGATGTTTTCCTTCACCGTTAAGCAATCGGATAATGTACTTGAATTGAAAAACATGTACACGGCTGGATTCGAACCCGGTACCCTTAGATTGAGAGTCCGCGCCTTATCCATTGCGCCACCGACGCTTCTACATACATGTTTGTCGTAATCGACAACAACCTTCATATTATTCTTATCGAATCTGCTCCAAATATCACGAGAATCGGTTGAGAAATGCTACCTGTAGAGAAGAAAAGCCAGACGTCCGCCTGCCGGACATAGGAAAGTCTTTTGTTCTCTTCGCGCTCGTTCATTCAATAAGGGGTATTATCCTATACAGTACATAATACTTACATAATGTTTGCACGCCTGTATGTAAGCAACTTATATGTAACACCAAATAATCTGTGTTTCTATGCAAATTATTTCTTTCTATCCACACGGTCATTTAAAACTATAGTACTAGTGTATCCTGTCAAAACTTCACAGTAAGTTCCAAGCTGTGCGTCTGTGTAATCAGCTCTCCGTAGATATGACAAGTATAGAGAGTGACACGCTCTCCAAATCGGGACTCCGGCGTCTGTTGTTGGAGAGTGTTACTACAGTTTAGATGAATTTGTATCCGACAAAACAAAGTGAAACGACTTTTAATTGCTCCAATTGTTTGTTTTAAATATGAGAATATTTTTATCTTTTTTGTGTGTATTTTGATATATCTTATCTTATTTTATGTTAGATATAGGAATGTCGCATACATTTTTTGTTGTAGACGAAATAAACTATGAAACTTTTTACCTCAGATAACGATGCAAATTCACTTTTCCCAGCATAAGACATAACCACACCTAAAGTATATTAACTTGTCCATTTAGCGAGTAATAGCTCACCTGTCGTGTATTGATTGCTATCGACAAGCACCAAGAGAGGCGTTACATAAACGAGTAGGTGCCGCGTAATCATAGTTCCGCAGGTGCGCAAGCGCAGCAAGCGGGTGACCATTTTAGGCGCTGGCGCAGACTCGCCCACACCGTCTGACCCCGGCTGGTGTGGGCCGGTTACAAGCGGGTGTCACGAACGGATATTCGATCATTTTTATTTCTTATGTAACATATGTTGCTTCAAACTCATAAAAGGAAACTGTCCTTGTGTTTTGATTAACCTATTCTTCTTGACATTGACGTCAACTTTTTTAAACAAGGTAGGTCAACGCTTGCCCACGGTCTAACCTAGGTCGACGATGCTACGCTTTGGTCTAGCTAGAAGGTGCCTATTTTCTCTCGTTTCATTTCCAAGTTGTAGTTTTCATATCCTGTTTCCATGTCTCATAGCCACAGAATTAATAAAGTCCTACCTAAGTACAGAAGGGACGTTTACCGCCCCCACCGATCTGCGATACCTCACCTCTACCCGCAGGAAAGTGACCCACTCAGGGGTCAGTAAATTTTAATATTTTTTTCACATTCCCCCTTTAGAGGCATGCGAATATTTTAAATTGTTAAACATTTTAACGACACCGTTTGAATTTATGTGACTATTTACAGAACCATGCATGTTATTTTAACACTTTAGAACAAATTAAATTATTTTCATATGTTATAAATATGAATCCAAAATTGGAACATTGTTGGATTAGGATTCTGAAATTATGTTTTCTCTCAAGTCGTCACCGGTGTTTCCTGCCCGCTGCTACTCGGGCCTCGCCCTCATCTGTACCGGCGCCGACGCTAGAGGTATTAATTCTGCGAGCTACGAGTAGCTACTGCTTGTATTCTCTATAACGTAGATCATTCTGGTAAAGAACCACCGTACTTTATAACCCTTGTTCGCAGTTGATAGATTATTATGGATTTATTTCACACTTAACTTAATTTATATTAGAGATGCGAAAGAGATTTTTTTCGTTGCAACATGGTGCCACCTTTTCTCAACCGCTAAACTGTGTCATGAAATTTAGCCAAAGCCATTTAAAACATCTAGATCGGATTTTAATTGTACTGCGATTTTCTAAGTAACTCGATACCTTCTCGATGTCATTTGTTTTTTATCCGTTGGAGTTAAAAAAAGACTTAGGATGAAGAAAAGTTCGAGGCTCGGATAGCAACCTCCACCTGATCACCACGTACATCTCACTGCGAGAACTAACCCGCTTGGCAACACAGGCCACTATATATTATGTTCTCGTATATTGGCAAGCGCTGTCATTGTGGCGTAAATGCACGTCTGTCATTTTTGTCATCAGAGGTTCCATGTTTTTTTATTGATTTCGCGCAAGTGCAAACCCATCATATATTATCAAAAGATGTCGGTGTGTATGTATGTAAAATACATTTTGTTATTAGCCAAAAATAATATATAATCGAATCTACAAACTATAATATACATTATCAAAAGTTTACAGTATAAAACGTTGAGTAATTTACCGTGCTTCGCTAAACTTAGTTGACGTACTAATTCTGCTACTCCACACTAGATGGCGCGCTATTACTTTCTTAAACAGTTCTTATCTGGCTACTGCAGGAACTACTACTACTAAGCAAAGGGTATGTAGCAACATACATCAAAAATAAACCTATCAAACGGGGGCTGAATAAACATCAATTCTCTACCATACATTATATAGGTACAGTGGCGACAACCATGCGCCAGCAGCGCCTTTGTCGTTTAGCCATGTTTCATACAATTTGACGTGAACTAACTGGGAACTAAATTGCCAGACTGCTATTAAGTATAGATTCATACACTGAATAATATAAAAAATGCGAAAATGTGTGTTTGAGTGTGTGTTTGTCCTTCCTTTGCGATACCGAGTGAGAGAGTACACAGTAGTTCATGCGAGCGACTTGAATTTGGTATAGGGAGAGTTGAAAGGCCTAAGGGATAAGGTTCTGTGTAATACATTCTAAAGTCCACGCACACGTGGGCAAAAACTAGTATAAATGTAAGCTAAAAATCAGCTGCCAATTTCTGCCCACTAGCTCAGAATACATAATATGCCAGGAAGGTTTTAGAGTCAAGTGGTCTTGGCTAAGAATTTTGGTAGTAGTGTCCACTTAACTGTTTACCTAAACTGTCCAATATCGTCTGCTCGCTCGCTGATACCCCGTCCTCTCTCCACGAGCTATTAGCCAGTGATAAGGCTCACAAAGGAGCGCTCCTATTGTTATCTGGCTGAGAAGCGTCCAATAAATCCCCATAGTTGCGCTTGCGCATGTAGGGTGGCCTTAGCCAAGTAGTTATTCGGACTATATAATAAACTAGTATTGACTATTCTGAGCGAATTTCCGTTACTACTAAATTCATTGGTTCTGTAGCAACAGTTAGGAAGTGAAATACTTGCTGTGTTTATATATAACAGGCCGTGTGGGTACAGCTTTAGACCAGATGCAATGCTCATCTTCCCGTGGGGCCACCCACCGGGGGCAAAAGACCAGCAAGGAAAATTTTCTGGGGTGCATTTCACTAAAGACATCCTTACCAACCGACCGGCGGCCTTTGCGTGTAAATAAAAAAAACACATGACAAATGTAATCTTTATCTTTCCATTGTTAAATTTATTGCATTACAAGCGTTTAAGTGAGATAAAACGTATCTTTTAAACTATAAATTTACTGTACAAAACGACAAAAAAGATTGAAAATTTGTAAAAAGTAGCCCCGACCACTTATCTGCAGAGATAGCCCGTGTGAAGGGAGCTCTATAAATAATAGGCTCATTGTGTCCACGAGCTCGGGGATAGTTTTTTCAATAAACCTTTTTACTTTTTAATCTTACTTGTATCTATGAAATACTGGTTCGTTTTAAACGGTCAGGATGCTAACAGCGGGGGCGACGATGTATTTTTTAATCCTTTAGTAGTTGTAACAATTAATAAACATTTAGGTGAGTAGTTTTAGATTCAAACAAAAATAACAGAAATCATGGTAGGTAATGCATTTGGAAAGGGAAGTGGTCGGGTTAAGGCGAACATTTCTCTTATATTTGCCAAAGATTTGATCAAATCGCTTTAGAGATGTTCCCCATTGCTGTGTAGAAGTATCAAATTATACAATACAATTTATGGTTATTGTACGCCAAAAATATCTTACGGGAATTCGCTCAGGATGGTTCCGTACATTTTTTAAATAATTGCTCTACAACCCTTGCTTTCTTGGGCTTCGAAAATGCGCAGTGGAAAATAAGTGCCTAAGCTCTGCAATCTAAAGGAGAGCCATTGGAAGCAGCTGAACAATCTGACCGTGGTACGCGGTTCTACAAATGTTCTACTAATATTTCTACTTTCGTAGAATACGGGTGCTGTGATATTACTGGTGGTCTGGTGGCTCTTCGAGCGGGGCCTCTCGGGTGGATCCAGCTCATCAAACTTAACAATACACATGAGATTGACTGGTTGATTTCACAAATGATTCACTACTATTCGGTAGCCAAAACGAAATTCTGATCGTCAAGTATATTGGCGGTTGCGTAGTCGCGTAATTTACTGGTGTTTCTCCCAAGCAGAAGAAATATGAATGTTCTTCAACACCCAGACACCAAAGTGAGTATCATGTAGCAAATTACTTGTTACTGAAATAAATTTTGAGTGTACAAAGAACCACCTCTAAAGGTTGATATGAATTCCTAGCCGGGGTTGAGGAACAATGGTCGGCGCGCGCGCACAAAAGGTCGGATAGAAGATGGTAATAGCCCCCGATATCGATCGACTATCGATCGACAACGTAATGGAGCCCCGGGAGCTCCGGGGCATGGACAGGGTGCCCAGTAAAAGAAAATTCCACAAAGACACGTCAGAGTTGTTTTGAGCTACGTAGTGTAAGACATGACTGCTACATTATACGCCATCGCTAGATACTGACCCATGTTTGTAAATTCGGCCTAAGATTACAAAGAACTTTGGACTTTAATTGAAAGTAGAAAAAGAATTTTTTACACCATCAATTTCAATATATTTTAAAGGCCAACTAGTGTGTTAATGTTAATTTGATAATGTTAAATTAAAACAGAATGTTAAAAGTATTACAATGTTGTTTTGTGCAGCTACAGCCAGCGATCAGTCAGCTTATCAGGCGTGTGAGATACGACCTTAGTCGGCCAAGATAATGTATATAATACCATTGATAACAATGCTTCGGGGAAATACAGCAGGAAACTGTGGAATGTCTTTGTCTTTTCATTCATTTTCAACAGACTTCAAAAAAAGAGGAGACTCTCAATTCGACTGTATCTTTTTTGTATGTATGTTACTCGATAACTCCACCAGTTGGGAATCGATTTTGATGATTCTTTTTTTGATAAATAGAGCATACTTTACAGTTGGTCCCATATAAATTTTATCGAAATTGATTGAGTGCTTTTTGAGAAAATCAACATAAACCAAATATGTTCCCAGATAATTCTACCTCTAAGGGTGAACATTTTTAAGGCAGTTGAAGTCGGTTTTTAGTTCTTTTTGAACGTGTTAAATATCATCATTAACAACTACTGAATTGAAACGCACCACGGATTCACACTTAGCTTGAACCTCATCTGATGTAAAGTGACGATAATAGAAAAGCATGCTTACTGATTACCGCGCGCAGATCCACTGCGAGCTTATTGAACCTTCTTATGTTCTCTCTCTCTCTCTCTCTCTCTCTCTCTCTCTCTCTCTCTCTCTGTGTGTGTGTGTGTGTAAGTATTTTTGAATTGAATTTGAACTTTCGTTTTGAACCGAACGTTCGGCACTGTACTTTCATCAGGTGTGTCGCTACACTTGTACCTTGTAAACCGATTACTGATAGATAGGTGCCCGCTGTGAACCCCCCGGGAGCTCTGTATGCAAGTGTGTCATAATTTATTTGTTCAGAAAAGGTACAGGTTTACGGAAAAAACGAAATACTTCCTCAGATCCTCTTACAAAACTAGGCCATACAAATATTAATAATTATGTATAGGAAAAGCTTGTAGGTGTTTAATGAGGCGCTGGCTCTACCTTTCATGACTAAACACAAGTGCTATTAACACTGTTGGTAGACTTAGGTAACTTGGTGGTAGCGTACCCCACTGGGAATTGAAACCGAAACCTTCGGACACGTTTACTCAGCCACGGAGCCGGTTCTATGGCAGATACTTTGCTATTTTAGGGTTCCTTATCTCAAAGAAGAAGTTAATCCTTATATGATCACATTGTTGTCCACCGTCAAGTCCCTTTTAATCAGTAACGCCTGGAGACATCAAGTATCAAATACTCAAGTCTGCAGTCCTCGCGGTCGTCCTTAACTCACAATCAGATCTTGATGACTTTAATTAAGCTTTCACACGTGACATTTGGGGTCCCGCTATAAACAACCTCTGCGCAGACCTTATTCAAACGACGTAAAGATTAATTTACTATCTCCGTTTCCAAGAAGCGTGGATAGTTAAGATTTTTGGCGGTCTGTTTATTCGGTTAACCTTTACCGACGTTGGGTGGTCGTTGTTTTAATTAATCCGACTTGAACATATTGGCCAATTGATGTTATTGATCACGTTAGGTTTTGGATTTCAATGAATGCTAACTTGGGGTCTAAAAACATTTTAGGGTTCTGTACCCACGGGACCCTATTACGGAGACTTCGCTGTCCGTCCGACTGTCACTAGGCTGTATCTCATAAACCGTGATAGTTAGACAGTGGAAATTTTCACAGATGATGTATTTCTGTTGCCGCTATAACAACAAATACTAAAAACCGGAATAAAATAAATATTAAAGGGGGCTGCCATACAACAAATGAGTTTTTTATAAGTGCCATGTAACATACTACTAGCGCCATCTAGTGTCGTACTCGTCTACTACTGCAACTGCAAATCTAAATTGATAACGAAAATCGAGGCGCATTTGTTATAGGATTGTTCGGTGCATATTATTTATGGTACATTCTTGCCAGAACATTTTCGATTTGACAGCGATGTAGCCACAATAAACACAGATATTTTTTTTGCTATTTTTTGGAGTTATGTACCAACCTCGGCCACGTGGACACTGTTGTCTAACGCCTGTCCATTTAACAACAATAATAAAACCTTTAAATTGCTCCACGAGTCAGTGAGCTGAAGTGACAATGGGCCGGCCACATCGCTCGAAGAACTGATAACCGATGGGGAGTAAAAGTTCTCGAGTGGCGACCACGTACCTGGAAACGTCTACCGGGCCGTTCCCCTACTAGGTTGACCGACGACTTGGTTAGGGTCGCGGGGAGTCGCTGGATGCAGGTGGCTCGGGACCGGTCGATGTGGCGTGCCATGAAGGAGGCCTATGTCCAGCAGTGGACGTTTCCCGGTTGATGATGATGAATAAAACCTTTCACCAATTAAATAAATCATATCACAGATCATATTACTTACATGTCATTCGCATAAACACCAGAGAAATATTTGTCTTTCAATTGGACGAGGGCTCCGTGCGCCCGGCAGTCAATGTGGTGTTGTGTGACGCAACGTGTCTGGCTGATGCAGCCGAGATAGCAGCAGGATGCGCGTGCGCCGCCGCGGTTGTTACACACGATTTGTTGCTGCGTTAATTAGCACCCGCGATAAACACGAGGTGCGCTCAATCAAAATTGATATCAACGCCATCTTTCGGGAAGTAGTCGAACTTTTAAATACGAATGTAAATTCTTGTCCAAAAAATAATTCAACAAAACTATAGAAACATAAACAATCACATTTATTATTACATTTAAGATTAACAATAAACAGCCTTACACTATAAATCGTGTGATGCGATCTAAATTTAAAGTAATAATTAACAGAACTGTACATTGCGCCCGCTGCACTGATAGCATCGACGTAATAAAAGTTAACACATTCAGTCTTCTGTATTTAACAAATTATCCGTTGCATCATTGAGTTCTTTTACAACAATAAAAGATTTCATGATTTGTTTTTGTCTGATATAATCGTGGTTCAGACAGTTTACAAGCACTGCGCGAGTAGAATAGGTATTGAGACAAGGGCAGTGGGGGTGGTGGCAACAATAGCTACTTGTTCAACAAGTGAGCATAGTTGTTTTTTGTGCGAGTGCCGACATTGAATCTCGAGCTAGCGAAGTAATCTAGAATTAAATCACGAGCGTAGCGAGTGATTCTAAAATAGAATACTGAGCGAAGAGAAAGATTCAAAGGCAGGAGACCTTAAAAATTTGGTCTCACCTTTCTCACATTTCACCTCGACCAGCGAGAAAAATATCAGGTTCTAAGTAAGAATCACAAATTTTACAGCAAAAACTACCTTTGCTGCGAGTGTTTGATGGCCAAAACGACCCTTTTCGTGCTGGAGAGGAGACAATTTTATTATGTGTTCAATAGAATTATTCTTTATCAAAACACATACTATTATATAGATTGTGTGTGACACTGGTAGGCACTAAGTATATCTAACTAATGTATATTTTAGGATATAATTTCATAATAAATAGTGGCTAAACCTCGGCAAATTATACAAACCTGAAAGAAACGCTATCCAAAATGATTGGTCCTTGCGACTTCTAAATAACGTATCTACAATATATTTACATTCTATCTATATACATATAACTTTGAAAACCTTCCCTTACAAACACTTAGTTTTACTGTTATGTATGACATACTTTATTTTTTACTTTTCTGATTTGAAACGAAGTTATATTCGAAAAGAAAACGTCGATTATGTTGTCATAGAAATATTGCTCTTTAAATAGGAAAGTCGTTGGGTTTTACCATGGTTTTACGTTTTACTACAAGCTGTAACTACGAGTACAATAAAATGTGGTTCGTCGTAGTATCGTTTGTATTAAACATAAATCGTAGAGTAGACTTGAGATAATCTACTTCACATAATGTATTATGTAAGTTGAGATCGTCACGGGATGGACAGCTCCCCATAGCAAACTCCAGTTGGTTTATTGTTATTACACTTTACAACAATATTCCAAACTTATTACGATGGTGAAAAGGTACATTTGACGGTTATCTCTAAAAAGAAATGTATTACTCGATTCATAATTGGCGGTGTTATCGCCTAACATACAACATACCTACAAAAAATTCCAGACGAATTGAGATGAGAGAGACGTAATCCAGGATCCATCCAGGATATTTCTGTAATAGCCGACTGGCCCAGGCTATAGGAAAGTCTTACTTTTACGAAAATTTCGTCATAAGGTCGCAATTTAGTGCAAGGTGAATGCCCTTTTGAATATTATGAGTCCCTTATTGCCTACATTTGCACAGGAAATTGCGATCGCGAATAAATTATTTTAATATACTCGAAGCGAAGTTAAAAGTCTCCTTCGAAGCAGCAGACGTCAGTAGCCCCTCTCGCATGGATATGTGGCGTTAGTCAGGCGCGGGGTGCTTCCTGAATATTGGCAGTAGGTCGTCGTCGTCTCCCTTGAGGATCAGAGTCACCAGTAGCCCCACCACCAGCCCGATGAGCACCCCCACGGCGATGGCCAGCACACGTTGTCCGTACGGCCAGCGTGAGCAGGCCCAGTACTGCTCGCGGATCACGCTGAAACAAAATAGATTATGGCAATGGGCAGACTGTGGGATACAACTTCAGTACTATCTCAAAGTCAAAACAATACAGATTTTCGGATAAGCGTCCTGTGTAGGTGCCTCTATAGTAATGCTATGAAAAGAGCTATCGTGGTTAATACTTAGAAACTGCATTTTTATGAAAGTGCATCGCTAGTTTTTTCTTCTTCCTAAAATTTAAAACGGGCAACAAAGATTCCATGCAAACAAAAGTTCTCATTGTATCTAGTGGAATTAGATAATACTAATAAAAATACAACGATAATAACAAAAAAACAACCGAAAACGTATATTTACAAACTGAACACTTCGTCTAGGGCTAGTCCGTGCGGCATGGTGCCCAGTATACATTAGTATTGTATAAGTTTGTAATTGTAAATAAGTTTATACACATTGTTGAAATGTTAGTTAGATTACGCAAGATAGCTATAATGAAGCCACAATTACAGTGGAATTAGACAGTTTATGAACTTTAAAAAAAATCATCAGGTTAGGAATATGTACGCCGTTATGTACCTATACACATAATCTACGCAATAAAGTACCATTTTCTCCCCGCGTGATTTTCACGGAGTACAAATATTGCGGAGAATTTGCTCGATAATCTTTGTGGAAAAGATATAACCGGATAGGATATACCGAGATATACATTACGTGGATTAATTGATACCGGCACAATAACACCCGAATCAAGCAAGCAGATAAGCAAATAATCATAAAAACCGCGTTCGCACTCGAAGATATCCGTCCCAGCGTTTGACAGACACAGTTTGGTGTCATAATTTGGATTCGATTTGATACAATTACGACTAGATCTCAAGTTTGGAACTTCTCCGCACTTTTGCTTAGTAGTAAGTCCGTTTACTACAGCCGCTTGGCTACCTACCGCCATGTTACTCGTCTTCAAGCTAATTGAAATCCTAACAGATTCTCTATCTATATATCTTGCCGCATTATACTCCCTTGCAGGTGAGATGAAAGCAAAGTGGAATTCCATTGTGTTTATGTAAAATAGTCTACAAACTTTGCTAAGATCTCTACAAAATTGACCGAGGCCTACCAAAGATAATATTGTTGTTTTTAGACATTCCAGATGATTCTTTAACAAACTGATATGTAACAGCTCCTTGTTTGGCATTGTTTGAGCTCTGGTTGGATATCGTGTATCGGCTTTATCTCGTATTATCGACCGGTTCGTTGCTCACATCGCCATAGGTTGTACTGTTGACGTTCTCGGTAAATACTTCTTCCGTATTTATATTATCTACGACCAGCTCGGCTTTATCAAGAATCATGAAAACTCTATAAGACATAGTTGATGTTTATGACAATTGATTTGAGATTTTTTTCTGAACACAATTTGCACAATAGCAAATTGCAAAATTTTGAAGCTGGTTTACATTTGACAAGAACGATGATTGCTGATCGGTTTCGGATTTTTATATATAAAGACGCATCCTACCTAATGTAGCATATTCAAAGATACGACCTGATTCTTAATCCTCATTTTAGATATTAAATGTATCAACAAGTGCAGGGCATGACAACGACCTTGCATCCTCACGATATCACTGTTGAATCGTATTTTATCTCGATCGACAGAGCTGTTTTCATGTGATAATACAACGTGCAGATTAAATTTCAACTAAACAATTTAATTGACGAAGTTATTTGTATGCTTTGTATATTTATTTACTGATATTATCTCTTGTACCGTGTAATTAATTATTTTATTTGGATAAACTGCTATGAATGGTCCATACTCTGTTTTTGCCCAATTTTACAAGTACAATATTAATTCACCTAATAGAAATATTTGCATGCTTCTGTCGGTCGAATGTTATCGACAGATTCATTGAATTGTGCGTTTTGGATTGTGTTCGTAGAGAACAAACTTTATCTTGAAGGAAGACCTTGCGATTGTTATGGAGGGCAAACATCAGAAAGTCATTAACTTGTCAACCGCATAACGTATCGTGTAATTACTGTGACTCACATACCATGGTTTTCAAAGAGCCTACGATCTCCAGAAATGAATGCCGGATTCAATAGGTACACCATACTGGGGGTCGTTAAAGAAGATACCGATTCAATCTTAGGGAAAGAGCTGTGAACCTGTGAATCACTGATTTCTAACTGGGGGACATTGGGCAAGTTTGATGGACTATTCAATCACTTTAATATACCAATAGAAAACCTTGTCGCAGTTTGTTTGCACTAAGACTTCAGTTCACTTGATGGTATTATTTGGATATGAAGGGTCTTGTGTGTCCTACATGTCACTGCGACCTTTGCAGATCGCTGCTTAAGATAAGAAGCTTGGTTTCATGAATCCTCATGTAACACAGTAATAAGGTTTACCAACCTGGTAGGAGGTTGCAAGTTCGCCTGATAGTTGCCCCCCCTTTGCTCGTTGATGCTCTGCAAACTACCCACATACGCAGAATTCACGTACACAAAGTCACTACTCCGATTCGACATCTTTGCGTGTTTCTGCGCACCGAGACTGTCAACCAGCTCCAAAGGACCTGAAGTGTGTCTCCTAGGTCGCATCACTTCCACACGCACTTCCCGAAGTGTCCTTCCATGGTTTTGAGTCTCAGTCTCCGCAGACATTCTCTTTTAAATTAACCTATATTGTGTCCACATGACGTGCTTTTAAGAGTCACCGCGTGAAACTGAAAGTAGGTGGGTGCTATCGAGCCACCTTACCTGCTGATAACTTGATAAGATACTGAGATAGCGTTCATTGTGTGGATAATCGTGTCGTTGGACGGTATTTTTGCAGGTTTCTATTGCAGGTGTTTTGTTCGGTTGTGATAGGGTCGAGATAACGCCATGTTTGCTGAAATGTTGATTTAAGAGTCGCAAATTATATAGCTCGCGTTAATAGGTAGCTCTCAGGAATGAGTCAATCCTGAGACAATTTAAAGTTGTAAATTTTTATATAAAAAAGTATTGTCTTTACAATTGTCTTGAGATCGATCAGTCTAAAGGAGCTTATTTCATGAGTTGTTTATCAGAATATTATATAATGTCCAATTTTGTAAACACTTTAGACTTATTATTGGAACTAAGAATAGCAAACTCATTTATGATGCTTTGATCATTGGGATCCGAACTCTTCATAGCAATTTCTACAAATGATGTTTGTAAGCTTCCGTGAGTCTTTCATGTACTGACACAAACTTAGAACTTAAACAACGTACTATCGACGACTTAATCGCCAATTACTATCAGCCCATCAGCCGAGATCAAGACTACACCTCTCATATTACCGCTGAAGAGCGTCCCTTGTGGAACACCACGAAATATATTTTTATGATATCCGTGAATATAACGATTGGAAAGTGACAGTTTTCCATGATATCTTTAGTCATACACAGCAGCCAGGTGATTGTAATAAAATTCAGTTGAAGTCGCTGACATTTCTCTGCATTTTTCCCCTGTGTTGTTTCTCCTACGACTCACGAAGCCATTTCACTCTCTATGTTTTTGATTTGAATTTTATCAAAGAATGATGAACGAGGGCAATAAAAGAACTACCACTAAATCTAGGTCTAAGAACACCGCAATACTTATCGAGCAAACAACCGCACAGATGTAAGATGCTAATCTGTGACCACACGTAAATGACACAGAAGCGATATATCAATAAGATAACGGTTTGTTTTGTTTCCTGAGAAGAATTACATGACTCATAGCTCTGGTAGTTATTGCTATCTTTATCAAATGGTAAGTGACGGATGGAAGCTTTACCCTCCCTTGTTTTTACCATTGTCATCTGTATCGATGTCAGATAAAAATACCTTGTAACTAAGAGTTTTGTGTTTTTCGTAAAATTTAATGACACGAGATTTAGCTACCGGATTAATCGCCCTTTGCGTAAATCTGTTTGATTTGTGCGCACGAGTTGTTCTATTACCATGTTACAAAGTCACAATTCGCTAACGAAAGGGGACGGTCTGCCGCCGCGCTGGCGCACCATGGGCGATCATAATCACATGGTGAAGGAATTGGTGCCTACCGACTTCAAGAAGTATTATTTTGTTTGGGCGAACATAAACATAAACAGACTATTTAGGAGAATTTCTCACCTAAATTTTTCACCTTTACATGTGTAATGTTTTCTTCAATCGTAAATAGGAGCAAACAATCATCTGAATCGGTTCACAATTGGCAAAGATTTGGGGTAGCAAGGCATTTCCAAATATTTGATCTGCAGGGGTAAACCTATTCCCTATCCCCTATACAATATAGTTACTATCTCCTGTAGCACAATCGGCCGCTATTGTACATATGTACGCCTATACATTACCACCTGAAAGCACTTTATTGACAGCTGATTCGAATGTCGTTATTGTTGAGATGCGGTAATGAATGATAGCAACGCCAGCTCCTCAAGCTTCTGGATGATCATTTCGTCAAGTGAGATGAACGATCAGCTCGAATTGAACCTACATTAAAATGTTCTTTCTTTTATATTCGCTGCTACTCAATTTAAAAGATTTTACGATTAGTAAATCGGCTCTATCACATCCATAGCAGTATTTCCTTCCAACGGCTATTCTCGTCTACCTCAGAGTACTATAATACTGTCATCCTGACCTCACCTCCCCTATACTTATTATTCATCTTTGAATGATCAACTCTCTCCTTCAATATTCTTCGGATGTCTCCAACTACAGTTACATTTCCCATTAATTTCTCGATAAGTGATTACGCAGCAGTATAACAACTCTGGGCGCTCAACAATGGTCATGCGCACAAAAACGTCGGTCGCGCGCATGTCTGCGCCTGCGCACCTCATTAGCCTCGCCTTACAAGGGCCTGATCGCATCGTGCGACGCTATGCACCGGTTAAATGGAGGCTCTGGTAGAAGGATAGGGTTTTGAGGGTTTTGGTGCAAAAAAGGATTAACAGGATCAAAAGAGAATCAATGCTATGTAGATAAAGATAAAGTGCTTAAGTATTTGTGTTTGTCCCAAAAAAATATTTGCTTCACCTTTATCTGAGACTCAGCGGCTGTTCTACTTTGGGTCATCACTTCAGCAGGTAATTTGCTTTTTTACCGGGGGATTGAAGTCAGTTCTTACTCTTAGCTAACCTGTGTTTGGGGCGGGGTTAAAGGAGATTTGTTGTCATAGTATTACACTATTGAAATCTGGTGTTAAAAGCCTCTTTTGTTTTGGGCTTCTGGATGAGCACACATTTCATCCAACAGCATGCAAAGTGCAAACTTATTATTCATTTTTGGAGGCTTCTGGGCATAATATTAATAACACACAGGATTTGTGTGTTTGTTTATTTGATTCTTGATGAACTTGCACCCGTCCTGTGCCCCAATCATAAGTTACTATCAGGTAAGATGAAAACCATGTGATAGCCAACATTACCTACATCAAAAATTCTCAATTATTTTCTGTTCTTCGCCTTAACTGTCTCCACATCCTCGCTGCCCTGTCCCGAGCTACAATTTGATTGGCTCCTGCCTCGATTATTCAAATGCGCGCGCGCCGCTCCATATCAATTTTAATTCGCCTCTTTCTTATTTGCTGTTACGGTTATCGGTCTTTCGGATACGGTTTTAATAGCGGGATTACACTTATCGTTGTTTAAATTTAAGACCTTTTATTTAATAATACTTGATCTGTGATGTAAAATATTTATTTAAAAAATTAACTTCTCTTTATCCGTCGAGCGTGATTTCTACCCAATAAACAACAACAATTTAATTTGGCCATGTCGTTTGATCGTCACCGTCGATTTATTCATCCACGATTGGCCGTATCATATAGTAGGGTGCACTGTACATTCAAAAATTTGGATCTTTCCTGATCTGAAAGTAGGTATTTCATCATTTCCTTCCCTAGGGAATAAATTAATTTTTATTTAATTTGTTGCTTTCAGACTCAGAATTATAAATCATTGTATTATACTTCAATGCTCATTAGCTGCGCTTGGCAACGAAAGAGTTTTTAATGTAATTTTCCATCAATGTAAAAAAAGCGAACAATTTTAAATATAATTTGGATTATTACAATTTTTTTTTATAGAATGATTATTATATATATATTGTTTACTATTTAGAGATATTATTAAATATTCGGTCCACCTAGGGGGACGGCTCGGTAGATGTTTCCCGATACGTGGTCGCCACTTAAGAACTCTTACTCCCCATCTGTTATAGATTCTTTGAGTGATGTGGCCTGCTTATAGCCACTTCAGCTCACTGACTCGTCGAGTTGTGTTTAATAGGTATAAAATGAAGTAACTGAAAATAACATCGGAACCTATGGCGTTACAGAAAATGGAGCTGCTCCACGTGATCATCAAAGCTGGTCCCTCCCCGCGACCCCTCGCCTGGTCCCTGGAGGTGTCTCCCTCGGAGACGGGGGACGACTGGCGCCTGCTGAGGGCCTTCGGAGACCGCGAGCACTGCCGGCGGCTGTGGGACCTCCGCCCCGAACGACGCCGGCGCAGGGTGCGCGCCGCCAGGAGCCGCGGGGCCAGGGGCGAGGGGATGACGTGCTCCACCCAGTTCGTCAGCCCGCGACCCCTCGAGAATGGAGAGGTGAGCGGTTCACAGTTTATGAACTAAAACTAAAAAAGCGTTGATAAACAAAAGTTTTGTAAATACCATTGTTAAAATGTTCATAAACAGACGTTTTTGTTTTTTGATAAAAAATATTACATACTCATAAAATAACATATTGGTGTGCGGCATGGAGTCACTGAAAAGTTTTTTACTTAGTACTTACTACGAAACCTTTCACCATGATTTTTCCTTGATTTTGTAAACAATAGGTATGTCATCATCATCAGCCGGGAAACGCCCACCGGTGGATATAGGCCTCCTCCATGGTATTCCACATTCACCGGTTCCGAGATACTTTCATTCAGCGACGTCCATCTAGTAGGGGGACGGCCTGGTACACGCGTCCCGGAGCTTGGTCGCCGATCGAGAACTTTTAAAACGAAATTAAAACGTCTCTTCTAACAAAGCAGTTCAATGGCAGGACAAAGAGCTATGATCTAGAGTATGTAGCACTCCTGAAGTAGCTCAACCTTTTTCCCATTCTAAGCATGCGGCTTCATTCGGCTCATTAGATGCAACGCCCTTTTCAATTAGGTGTGCATGTGTCATCATTTATTACTTGATTAGTCACCATTTCATTGGTGTTTTCGCGTCACGTCGATATAGTATCGATAACGGTTATCTATCTCATCGATTTATTTATGAAGTGATTCATATGAACGTTACATTAGAGGGAAGGGCCTTATTAGGGACATACCTTGCCAGGTCCTCACTCACTGTGACCTGACAACCACCTTCCACAGATGCACGTGGGCGTGGGTGAAGGGGTGTGGGCGCGACGCGTGCGCATCTCGTTCCGCGGCGCACACGCCCTGCCCCCCAAGCAGCAGTACTACACGGTGCGCGCGCTCACGCTGGCCGCCAGGTGTCTGTGCCACGGACATGCTGCCAGCTGCACTGTCACTAGCCAGGTACAGCACATCCTCAGATTATTGTTGCCTGGGAAACTGGCAGCCAATGTTGAGGTTGTATGCATGTGTGCACTTAGTGAACAGCACTCCTGTACACCACAAATAACTCAAGCTTATGTAACATCGTTTCAGGGAACGAAATGCTCGTGCACGCACGGCACCTGTGGCGCGCACTGCCAGCGCTGCTGCTCGGGCGCGCCGTGGACCGCGCACAGTACTCGCCCGTGCGGGGTCGGCGATGATGGTGCGTGCTCGTGCGGGGACCGCGGCGCCTGCTCATACGACGACGCCGGCGTCATACTCTGTGTTAACTGTACGGTTGGTAAATATTGACATGTCACCTATCTATAAAATAGTTATTATTTATTTCATATTTTTGTCCAATTAAAAGCATATCCCCAATTCTCACCGGAAGCTCGTTTGAAAACCATGCGTATAGGTAGAGAATGGAACGCACTGCCGCTGTCAGTAGCATAATATGGGAAGCTTCAGACTGCGGGTGACTAGGCCTATAGGCTAAAGATTTCTAAAAAAAGTTAATAACAAAAGGTCGATTTTATATCTAACATTCGAAAGAAATACATTGATAAAAAGTTATTTCAATGCAGTCCATGATGCAGCACTAAACCTTACTGTGCTCAGTAATGTAAGCTTATACAAACCGAATATATCTCAGTGTAGTAGCACAGTTAGAATACCTACAATACAGTATTGGAAATGTTGGAACTCTGTCTACAATAATACTTTGAAACACATAAATTAACTCTACTCAGACAAGTAGGAAAGTAGTATTTAGAGAACTGCATTCTGCAATTGGGCGCCACTTATTATGAGGGTAAAGTATGACGGGACGATCTTTGAGGGAACCTCATATTCAAAAGTAGACCTTTGCAATTATACAAGTATACAAGCATGTGGTCGAACGGAAGCCGAGCTATTACAAAGTGTAACTTTTTTACACAAAACTTTGACTTTGACACGAAACTTGACTTTTTTCTTTTGATTTTTCCTTTTTCATTATTATTTGCTGTTAGAGCGGTCATAGTAATACACAAGCGAGCACCGTTGCGGTACGGAACCCTAAAAATCTGATGCGTCACGGATGTGTGTGTGTGTTCCAGGAGAACCGTGCCGGCCCGCTGTGTGACCGCTGCCTGCCGGGGTACTACAGCGTGCTGCCGGACGGGCCTTGCCTCCCGTGCACCTGCGACAACCAGGGATCCGACGGTAACAACCTACAACAATCTAGGACACAGACTGCGCTCTCTGTCAACGCCCGTGAAGTTGAAGTTTTTCCTACTGACTCATTTCAACTATTTGCTACATGTCTAACGCATAACAGAGTCTGTTCTTGAGGCATGGGAGCGGTACGCGAGGGTGTATCTAAGGATACAAGCTCATGGGAAACGTCCGCCCGCCATCGCTGTCAGATTGGAAGTGTAAAAGTGTTGCCAGCAAGAAGGCACTACCGTCAAGTGTAGGAGTAACGTCGCCTATGGCCTGTGTACCACATTTATTGAAATTCCACACTAACTACTTGGGACCGACAAACGGCTTCTGAAAGAAAGCTTCTGTAGCTGGATGCTGGACTGAAATACATGATTACAAGTCCAATATGCGACACCTCCGCTCTCTCTCGTCCTCAGGCACCTGCACGTGGAACAAGCAGCACCATGAGCCGTGGTGCACGTGCCGGGACAGCTTCATGGGCGCGCTCTGTGACGCGTGCGTGGACCCCCTCGCCTCGTACCCGTTCTGCCAGGAGCTGCCGACCACGCCCAGCTGCGCGTGCGACCCGCGCGGCGTGCGGGACCACCGACTCTGTGATAATGTCTGCGAGTGCAAGGTGAACTTCGATAAGTAACATAACCTATAAACATCGGCTGTGTGGGAAGGGCAGTAATTTTTAGGGTTTACTAAAGGGTTACTAACGAGACCCTATTATTGAGCCTCTACTGTCCGTCCGTTTTTACAGAAAGTATATTTCTTTCGTCGCTATAACAACAAATAATAGAAATAAACAACCATTTAAATATTATTAAACTGTATCACATTAAAATCACAATTTTCGTGAGGCTTTAGTGCCTATATGTATATATTATAATCTATTATATTATTTCAAGTCGAACAACTCTATCGATACTGGGTACATGTCACTTTAATAAAGGCTTTTCTTGTATTAAAAAGAAATGACAATAGCTACATTTGCAAATCTTTTTACCCAGCGCCCCGGTTTTTGACAACTGAATGTTTGTTAGTTGTACTGAAGGTTAACTAATGCATTACTAAAGAACTGTTTTATTTTCCGAAAAGTATCAACCCAAGTGGCGCCATTCGCTTAATTTTGACACCTAATTTGCGACAGAGAATGTATATTTAAATCACATTCTGTCTTATGTCAACTCAATGATGTTAGAAAGGGTAAATCGTAGTTATTTGGATCGTGATTCATAATGTATTTACGACATACTATATTACTGACTATTTCTCTGTTGTGTTTCAGTCTAACGTGATGGGAGAGCGCTGCGACGCGTGCGCCCCTGGCTACTTCGGCCTGAGCGCGTCGCTCGCGGACGGATGTCGCAAGTGTTACTGCTCGCACATGTCAGAGTCGTGCGCGGGCGCAGGTGACGACGCAGCAGAGATAGAGGAGATCGCACCTGTATGTTGGACAAATACCTTTATGTACAAGCATGATATTTTAGACACTTTTATGTACTTTCTTGAGTATATTACTACTAGATGGACCGATGACCTAGTTGAGGTCGCGGGGTGTCGCTGGATACAAGTGGCTCGGGACCGGTCAATGTGGTGTGCCATGGAGGAGGCCTATGTCCAGCAGTGGACGTTTCCCGGATGATGATGATTACTTTTTTTATATTGCATTTCAAGTTGTATTAAATTCTTGTGCAAAATTTTCGACGAAATAATCTATATCAATAACTTTTAAAAAAGTTATCTTTTTGGATATTATTGGCTGGTTCTGAACCTAATCTCAATTATTTTTAAGGCAGTCGTCAGCAGAGTAGAAATGGTCCTATGGAGCTCTTTTAAATCGTATATCTAAGTGAAACCTACCAGCTTTTTTCATACTCTTCTAAGAGCAGTAATGAAAGGAGTTTATGAGTTAGAACAAGATTCTAAAAAAGACGTAAACTATTAAAAATTCCTTAAAATGACGTTAAAGTAAAGTATTCCGTTATTAATGTGGAGGGCAGATGCCGCTTCCGCTGTCGGAGGGCTGGCTGGTGACGGACGGGCGGGGGAACGAGACCCTGGAGCCAGCGCTCGATGACCAGGGCAGGCTATATATCATCAGCTACGAGGTGAGTTGTATTAAAAATATATTTCATTCAAAAACCTTTACACAAATGTAGCAAGTACGTAGAGGATCTCCTTTTAAGTATGAACAATACTCAATACTCTTCCCCGCGGAAAATAGTTGCAACAGAAGGCTGATGAATGAAATACATTTGAACTACCGGTCTAGCGCTTCGCTGGTTCGGTTCCTGAGGTATAGTAGCGGCAGGGGAGGGGGGGGGGGGGGGGGGGGGGGGTTGTTTAAGTTACAATATTATACTTTAAAAAGGAATTATCCTATACAAATGAATGAATTAAGGAACATTTTGAAATGTCTGGGCGTGAGTGAGAGAGGAGAGAGGACCTAAACGTGATGAAAATCTATAATGAGCGGTATTTCACACCGCATACGGTATGATTTTGTCACTTCTGTACATCTTTGTATCGCTTGAACTAAGATGAAGCCTGAAGATATGATGTCGAAATCACTTGATACCCTAGGAAACTAACTAGCTCACCAGTTACTGACCTGTCCCAGGTTTCAGGCATTCTGCTGTCTTGATAAGTATCTCTGCCCCCAGGTGGAAGGGTGGGAGTCGTTCTACTGGCTCACGCGTCTGTTCGTCGGACAACAACTAGCGCTGTACGGAAGCGAGCTGCGCGCGCGCATGTTCTGGGGCATCGTTCGCGGGGACACAGGAGGCAGCCCCACTGTGGCCCCCGACCTCCTGTTGGTCGCTGCTGGTAAGAGATACAAATCTCATTCGTCTTACTGCCGTGAATTGTTTTCGTTCTGATTTTTATGTATTTTGTTGCAATTCATCAACAAATAATGTGCTCTATGTTGTAATAGAACCAACACCATAAACCGTGGGTGTTTTAAAAGGAGGCCAGGGGGAAAACATTCATGAGATGGGTAGTAGCATCTAACTATGCAACAAAATCTTACTGTGTTTGCCAAGCTGCCTGCCGAGCGCGGTGATTATGTCAAATCTCCTCGTGGAAAGCCCAAGATCATGTCCAAGTTGACTTTGTTTTATTGAAGATAGCTATGCTTGATCACATTCTCACTTGATGTTAAGTGACGATGAGTTCGACGATGTTCCAAAGGTGATTTACTCGTTTCTTTTTATTCCAACGTCGGGGGACTTGTATGTTCTTCTTGAGTCGCACATGTTAGAAATCTCAGGAACATAGTTGAAGAGACCTGAAAGTTGTGATAGTCACAGTAAGCATATACAATGCAAAAACCTAGTGGAAACTTCTCTATAATGCCATAATACTCAATAGATTCCAATGAACTTCCAGACGGCACCACGCTGTTCTTCGGTAACAGGAGCCACGACACTCCCGGCGAGCTGGAGCTGGTCGTGCCGCTGGTGGAGGGGGTGTGGTACGACGCGGGCGAGGACCCCCCCGCGCTCGCCTCCCGCGCCCAGCTCATGGACGTGCTCAGGGATCTGAGGGAGATCAAGCTGCGGGCGCACTTCCACGGAGACCAGGACGAGGTTAGTATTCGCTCCAGTATCAGAAGACCTTCACCTGTCTGTCCTGCTGATAGACTGATTTTTATGACTTTGATGACCTTTGGATGGTAAGCGTGCACCCAGAAGCCTCAACCTAATAAAGCTCCGGCTCTGCTACCTTTCACACCGTAACACAACAGTGATATTAATACTGCTTAGCGACAGACTTACTTTGGTAGCTAGCTAGGTGGACATAGAAAATGCCTTCCCACCAACCAAAACCTAACCCTTATATACCAAACACAAGTTGTAGTGATACCTACCTGGCAGTTCTTAACTTGTATTTAGACATTAGGTTGATTTTTGTTGCTGTTGGCACTGATAGCTCGTTATTAAGAAGGGTTTCTTATTCATAATGGCTCCTGCGCACTAAGCAGCGTCAAATAGCAATGGAACGAGCTATGCTCGGAATTTCTCTACGTTATAAAATCCGGAAAAAGGAAGTCCGTAGACGAACTAGAGTCACCGACAAAGCTCGACGAGTCAGTGAGCTGAAGTGACAACAGGCAGGTCACATCGCTCAAAGAACCGATGTGGAGTAAGAGTTCTTGAGTTGCTCTCACGTACCGGGAAAAGTGTACCAGTCCGTCTTTAGTTAAGGTCTTGGGGAGACGCTGGACGTGGACGTTTCCCGGCTAATGAGGCGGCTGTAAAGCGTGCGCGGCGTTAGCGCCTCTGCTCCAGATTCGAAACAGCACATTTATCTCTAGGCTAGCGCTGACCAGCTATGATTTTTACGGAGAGTGTTTTCCTTCGCAGGAAATTCTTTTCACATTATGTTTGTTGTTCTTTTATTAAGGTTCGTGTAGAGCATGTGTCGGTCCGCGGTGCGCCGTCTCATCTCCACGAGACCTGCCTCTGCCCGGCGGGGTACGCGGGCGCGCACTGCGAGTCGTGCGCGTGGACGCACGCGCGCCTCGCGCTCCCGGGCGCGGGCGGCGCGCGCGCAGAGTGCGTGCCCTGTGACTGCAACGGACACGCCTCCTGTCACACCGGTGAGACTCACCAACTATTAGACATTTTAAGAAACTGAACTCGGATACAGAACCGAAATACTAACTCGCTTTATGTTACAACTGATTATCTCGACAATTACCATAGTTA
The DNA here is from genome assembly GCA_910589575.2 of Carcina quercana. Lineage (NCBI taxonomy): Eukaryota > Metazoa > Arthropoda > Insecta > Lepidoptera > Depressariidae > Carcina > Carcina quercana. Next base: position 17,058,985 of record OU342428.1, on the reverse strand, counting down.
TTGACTTTGAACTTGTTATAGTAAATGTTTACCGGCTAGATGTACAGACGACTTACGTAGGGTAGCCGGACATGAATAGGATGAATAATGATGATAGGAAATGGTGACGCAAGTTAAATAATAGATAAAATATTTTCGGTCGAATTTTTAAAGTAGAGCCACTATGTCAAGTGGGGTATTACTTCAAAGGGGTTTGTACTCGTATGTACATTTAAAAAAAAATGTGTTTACTATTTTATTTGCTTCACAGTTTTTGGCTTATCGTGCAAAATCGGTGAAAAACACCATTCCACGTCTATACGGAGATTCGGCAGTGAAAAATCTGAGATAACCATGGCATATAGGAATTGGTGTATACCTCTAAATACGGCAATCGACAAACTTAGTAAATGCTCTTTAGAAATTTTAATTAATTTCAACGTAATAATAACAGTAAGTTTCTTTCCATGGTTTGTAAGGCTTGTTGGGCGCACGCGACTCGCACTTGGCAGGTTATTGTTACGTTATGTTTGTTGCAGTGAACGGCCCGTGCGGCTCGTGCCAGCACAACACGACGGGCCCCCACTGCGAGCGGTGTCTGCCCGGACACTACGGCAACCCAGTTCAGGTATCTACAGCATACTAGCCTAGATAATTTTTACTTAGTCAAAGGTACACTCTAAAGTTGCCCTTCGGCACAGGCCTGACACTGCATGTAACTGCCGAGCCGGGGACAGGAGACTTTATCATAATTGGATCCAAGTCCACTGTTCGTCACGTGACTGTCTCTTAGATCACCACGTAGGACTTAAAATTTATCCTATTCTTATTTCTTAGATCCTATTCTACACCCGAGAATTCATTGTCAATACTGTATATTAATAAATAAAATTAAAAACGAGCTCCGAGGCGCAGTCACACGCACAGATCCCAGGTTCGATTACCGGTTGTCCCCCGGTCAAAATCACATTGTGCAACTTTCCCCAGTTTGTTTAGGACATTGCAGGCTGGATCACCTGATTGTCTGAACAGTAAGATGACTCCGTGCTTCGTTAGTCACGTTAATCCGTTGTTACCGGTTACTATCTACGACAGGTAGTAGCTGCATGAGACATGTCAGAGGACTATGGCGGATCAACAACTCTGACACTAGGGTGTGAGGTCGGTCATCGAGCTTACAACCTACTTGATAAAGAAGAAGAGAACTATCAAATGTATATGATATAAGTTTGTTTGTGTTGTGTATGTACCAGGGCGCGTGCCAGCCGTGCGCGTGCCCGCTGCTGGCTCCGGGCAACAACTTCAGCCCCAACTGCGCGCTGGCGGACGCGCACGGCGACGACTTCGTGTGCACGCAGTGTCCGGACGGATACGCCGGCGAGCATTGCGAGCAGTGAGTCACATATAACGTTTAACCGCCGTGGACTAATGGCTACATGTTTGGACTTGTAATCTGGAGTTCCCGGGTTCAATTCCCAGTAGGGGTACCAATCGGTACTCGGTTTGGTTGTTACCAAACAGCAGTGTAAAGCACTGTGGTGTTCCTGTATGAAAGGTAGCAGAACTAGCGCCTCACTACCTTCTTCTTCTTTCTTCTGAGGCTTCTGGGTGCGCACGCTTACCATCCAATGGCCTTACCGTCACTTACCATTCGATCCCCAGCGGGTAGATTATAAATATCACTGTGTGTGACTTTCCAATTGCACAGGCAAAGATGCGACAATGTTAAGACTCCCCACAGGGAACGGATTCTGTCAGTTTGGAGGGCATTTTACTGTAGACAAAAAGACACCACATCGTCAGCCGGGACACGTCTACTGCTGGACATTGTCCATGGTATGCCACAATGACCGGTCCCGAAACACTTGTATCCAGCGACTACCCGCGACCTTATTAGGTTGTCGGTCCATCTAGTAGGGCAACGGCACGGTACACGTTTCCGGGTTAACATTTCCCGGTACGTAGTCGTTGTTGACAACACCAACCAAAAACTACTTATAGCCACTAGAAATATTTTAATGTGGCAACGACTCGACCAATTCGTACCGCCCATGACGGACGCAAAATTTTGTGTAATCTGTAAAAGTTTCAAATAAAATAAACTTTCGTTACATTAAACTCGAGTTGTCATTTATTTCTGTGAGAGCTAACACTCTCACTGACGTCTCTCCAGGACTTACTCCCGTTCTTCGGCCCATTGCCACTTCAGCTCACTGGCTCGTCGAGCTATGTGCGTCTTTAATTTACTATCGTATAAATCTAGAATACTATTAGTTGCAATGACAATGTACATCGGCAGCTGCGACTTTGGCTACTGGGGCTCGCCGACCACCCCGGGCAGCTCGTGCCGGCCCTGCGACTGCGGGGGCTCCCCCTGCCACCCGGACTCCGGCCTGTGCGTCACGTGTCCACAGCACACGGAGGGGGCCCGGTGCGACCAGTGCCAAGTTAGTACAAGTAACCAATCTATACCTAAACTAGAAACTGATGATCACTTTATGAAGGAAAAAAACTGTCAAGTGCGAGCCGCACTCGCGCACCGAGGGTTCAGTACAGAATATGAATAATGTGTGTTATAATTTTAAAAAATCCAGGTTTTCAGATTTATTCCTATGGTTGTGCTGTAAGACCTTGCTTTCTGACAAATTTCAGGATCCTACGTCAACGAGAAGTACCCTATAGGTTATGGTTCCCTTGCATTTTGTATTGAAATTGTCTAAAATACAGCTGTATCTCTTTATTGCGTTGACCTAGTTTGATTTTTTCGTAGATCCAAGGGAGATGGTAGACTTGAGTATTCAATTGTAATATCAGCTTAATATTTTCACGCGTTCCTGAGAAAAAGGGTCTTGACAGACAGCCAAAAAGACGGACAATAAAGTGATCCTATAAGGGTTCCTTTTTTCCTTTTGAGGTACGGAACCCTAAAAAGGAAGAGGAGATTTACTCCCGCCTTGAATACATCCAGATTGCAGTGCTAGGGATACACAGAAGCTGGTGGATATATCTACTTATTAGCAATGCGAATATTGAATATGGAACATACGATTGAGCTAGCTCTGTAGTTACCTTCCATGTTATGATTTATCTCTCGTCAGGAAGGCTACTGGTTCGGTGCAGGCGGCTGGTCCGGAGCGGCGTGCGAGAGCTGCGCGTGCGGTGCAGGCGCTCTCTCGGCGGCGTGCGACGCGCGCTCGGGGCAGTGCGCGTGCCGGGAGGGCTGGGCGGGCCAGCGGTGTGACGTATGCGCAGAAGGACACGGTGGTCAGTACCCTGATGATCAAGGAAGTCACATAAACTAGTCTATAAACTGGATATGGGCCGGCTAAAAACTGGATATGGACTGGGTCCTCGAATAATCACAGTGGCAACAAGTTCTTGGTCCTGAGCGTCAAATTGGCACCAATGTATCAACCAATCACTCGCCGATTACGTTTGAGAATGTTCATGTCAAATGTCCAAGCAGTAGTCGCGCACGTCGCACGTTCAGTGTCGACGTAATTCTTAGAAGTTCTAATAGATGGCGCTAATTTTACTTAACTAGATAATCGAGTACGACATATACTTTCTTCTATACATTGTCTTGTATTTGATCACACTCTGACCTTTAAAGATCCCTCAGTTAGGGATAATTGGAGAGGATTTTAAAGACATCCAGATCTGATCGTTCAGGAATCTCAAAAGCAAGCAGTGAGTTCCACTTCTTAGCAGGACGCATAATGAATAGCCAATGCTTCTGGAATGGAATAATAGTGTAAAATTATAATAAGACGGTGTTGGGTTATGTTGTCCAGGTGTGGATGAGGGGTGCCCATTGTGCCGGTGCGGCGTGGGAGCGTCGGGGGGCGCGTGCGACGCGGTGACGGGCTCGTGCACGTGCGCACCGGGCGCCGCGCCTCCCGCGTGCGACCTCTGCCTCCCAGAGCACTACGGACTCGACGACACCGGCTGCACCGGTGAGTCAAGTTTTATTATGGCTGCTTTCTAATATTTTCCTTCGTGTATTTTGTTTATAATGGCTTGGCCATAACTACAATCTTAATTACCTCCAGTCTTTGTGTATGATCGTGACACGTGCAGCGCCGCTCCAGTGAACATCCAAAAACTATTTTTATTACATCGATGTATGCCAATGTCTCACTTTTCAGTTCCAGCTTACTTATTCACTATCGTGTGTATACGCTGTCAATACATTGGTGAAATATTGAGAAAAATGTCAATAACCACCTCCATGGCCTTATGGCTAAATGTGGGATTAACAATGTGAAGTAAATGAGAACTCGCTTAGGTGGTAGCGCATTTTCTATGTCCGCCTCGCTAGTTATCACCAAGTTACCTAAGTCTGCCCCTGACAGTAGTGTTAATAGCAGTTATTTTTTCCGGTAACAGAGCCACCAATGTATTGACGACGACAAAAATAACGTTTACTTCCTTTTACGAAAAATTTTGAACTTAAATAAGTAAGCCTAATTACTGGTAAGTCGTATCTCATATTCTGGTATAAGCGTGAGTTTCGATAGTTATTGTTAAAGATTTTTTAAATAGCTTTTGCCCGCGTATTCGTCCACATTGTCGTCATGATGAAACCAGCATTAGCAACAGCTTTGTGTACTGAGAAGCTAAGCGCCTGTTTAAATCTGTCCGCAAAACCGCAAAGTGTTCTACGAGGGGCATACCGAAAAGATCGGTAATCGAGTACTTTCGATTTAATTAGATTAAAAACTCTTTTTGATGAATAAACACTGGTTAGTTGAAAATCGAATACAATTGACAGAATTAAAAAAAATTTTTTTTTTAAAGAACAATATCAGTTTGAAATTGATAGGTCGATAAAAAAATGGAGCTTACAAGAGAAAGTTTCCGTGCCATAATTTTTTACAACTTTCGACGAGGATTATCTCAGGGACAATGTCTCGCTGAGCTTATATCTATATTCAAGAGTGAAGCGCCTAGCCAGACGACAATATATCGCTGGTATTCTGAATTCCGGCGTGGACGTGCTTCTCTTGGCACCGTACCTTCCACAGGCCGGCCAAAAACAGCGGTTACACCAGAAAATGTCGCTGTTGTGCGCCGAATGATACAGGATGACCGACATATTACATATGAGCAGATTCGGGCTACTTTAGGGATAGGTATGACTGCGATACAAACTGTTTTACATGGTGAACTGGGAGTGAGAAAGCTAGTTTCCCGCTGGGTGCCCCATAATTTGTCCGAAGAGCAAAAGGCGGCTCGTGTCAATTGGTGCCGGTCTACTCTGCAACGCTTCAACGGAGGAAAGTCAAAAGCAGTTTATAACATTGTCTCTGGTGATGAATCATGGATCTATTCATATGAGCCAGAAAGAAAGCATCAGTCGGCTGTCTGGGTCTTCGCAGGTGAGATCAAGCCAACAAAAGTTGTCCGCTCTCGCAGCGTATCGAAGAAAATGGTCGCTTCGTTTGTCGCGAAAACAGGACATGTAGTCACAGTTCCCTTAGAGGAACGGAGAACGGTTACCGCTGATTGGTATACAACGGTTTGTTTGCCACAGATGATATCCGAACTCCGTAGAGGTAACCCGAAACGACGCATAATCCTCCATCACGATAATGCGAGCTCTCACACCGCTCAGAAAACAAGCGAGTTTTTGAAGCAGGAAAACGTTGAATTAATGGATCATCCTCCATACAGCCCTGATCTGAGTCCCAATGATTACTTTACATTCCCTAGAATCAAAGATTTATTGCGTGGTCAGCGGTTTCAAGGTCCAGAAGAAGCAGTAGAAGCATACAAATCGACGATTTTGACCATGTCAACTTCGGACTGGAATTGCTGCTATAATAATTGGTTCGAACGAATGCAAAAGTGCATTAACTGCAACGGAGAATACTTCGAAAAGCAATAAAAATAAATTTAGTTATTTCCTGTATGTATTGTTTTATATTCCCGATCATTTCGGTATGCCCCTCGTATTAGAGACACACACACGCTCACATAATGCGTGTATAATGACCTCGACAACCCCCATTTGACTCGGCACGCGGCCCGCGGCTCCCGTCGCATCGCTCTGCAATTTGCGTGATGCACTACAAGGCTTCATTTGCTAAGTTATGTCCGGACCACCGTGCGTACGCCTCAAGCTATCTATTTGTTAGTACATCCTCGTACATGCGTCTGATGTTACTTTGTTCTCTTGCAAGCGGGGTTGAGGTCACAAAACAGGAATTCGAAAATCGCGCGAGACTCAAATAAGTTTGTTTGCAAGGGCCAGACACAGAGGGACTGCCTCTCCGAAAGGGCAATATTCTGTTTAGTTAAAATAATGTGGACATATATTTTTTGATAGTTCTCCGTCGATTTACAATCTGAGCAAGGATCATGTGACAAAATTTATGGTCACTTTTTTGTGACTAAGATGTGTGTGACCCAAAAAGTCTCGTTTACTGTAAGCCTTTATTATATCTGACATTGTATAGTAGTAGTTAACATTGCGAGTTAGCAATAAATGTGGTGATCAGCGGAATCCCTGAGGACTCCAAATGATAGGTTGTAGCAGAGAATAGATCTGCTGCTTGACTGGAGGGAGCAGCTGCTGAGTGAGACTGTCACCTAACAATATCATTATCCAGACGAATATTATAATGTGAAATTGGGTTTGTTTGTTGGTTTGTCTATCTTACACGTTGTGAGAAATAATGACTCGACACAATCAATTGTATAGCGTTGAATGGTCTGCAAAGCATATAGGCCAATTTTTATAATGACCAAGCAAGTAGCTCCGTGGTATATGCAAGTAATGTGCAAACAGACTTCTAGTGAAACCGACAGATATATTGACGGGCATCGTTAAAATAGCATCTATCAATTTACGAGTATCTAAACCGGTTAACATATCTACACAAACAGAGCGCTATTTTTATGAATATTGAACTTTTTACCTTACAAATATTTAACTCACACCCTCACACACACACACACCCTGTCTCTCTCTCTCTCACATCTTTAGAGAGAGAGCCTACACCTGTCGCACAGGGCTCCCCTATGATAGACTGTATGGCTACACCATTTCATTGTAAATTGTTGTGCTTAATAAATATTTTTTAAGTTTTTTTGTGTGTATTTGTATTTTTTCAAACAAAAATTCATAAATTTCATTACACGTTATGATAACGCAGTAGAGTTGTGAAGCAAATAGTTGTTTCATCAAGGTTCGTCTTGTATTTCTGTTGCAACTATGGCCAGGTTGTGTCTTCTCTCCACATACTGCTACGTCTATTGTTCAGAATTATGACGTTATGTCAGAATATGTCTGGAACGGAATCAGCATGTAGGGAAATTGTTCCAAACTGTATACGCCCCGTCTGGTTATATTTGTTGTAAATCAGCTTGAAACGTGGACTGCTGGAGGGCACAAGTATGTACTTGGACAATGTACGAACCTTTAAGTGCGAGTCGGACTCGCGCACCGAGTGTTCCGTACAGATAATTAAACTACGGTAAATAATAAATGATATGCATCGAACACTGCTGTAACAAAAGCGCATAAATACCAATTTTTCGATTTAGTTTTGCTTAAAGTCACTAGATGGCGACACTAGTACTATAAATCGCACCGTCTCCTAAGCAAAACAAAGTTTACTTTCCCTCCTTTTATTTTAATTTAGTTTTATAATTTGTAGTTATAGCGGCAATAGAAATACACATTCTGGGATAATTTCAGCTGTATACTTGTTAAGGATCGTGAGATACAGCCCGCTGGCTGAGTAACAGGGTCTCGTTGATGACCGTGTGCCTCTGAAGTGCAAAAAATACGTACCATGAATAGCTCTAGTTATAGAACTCGTACAATTGTTGTTGGCGGTAGATTCATGTGGCCTGCTGAGTTGATGTGGTGTCGACTGCATGTTATGCGTCCGCGCACCATTTGTGGCATAGTTACGCTGCCTTGTACGTACTTGAAGCACACAGCACACCTCGCCGCGCCAACCTATAAACAGACCACTAAATGCATCAAGCTAAATAAAACGTGGGCTATAAACGAGGGAATACATTCGCGGGCATGCTGAGGTGGGTATGGAGGAGGTTTAAAAATTGATTTAAGGTGATTTTGCACATACAAGTTTCGTACTAACTTATACAATAATATTTTAAAATAAATTAGCTATAAGTATCTGGAATTATTAGCTCAGTGCTTTTAAACTGTATTTTAAAGGCTGATACTTCTTTTTGTAAATTCGCAAAGGCAGATTTATTAAAGCATAAAATATTAAAACAATAAACGCCAGCTTATATCTGAATGATGAATGGTATATAGATTTTATGAGGCACCGCCTGGCGCTAATAATTTGTCCGCGAGTGTAGATCGTTGCTGTTTATTTTGTATCGCGCTGCCAAATAAGCGCCGTGTACCGCCCGGTGCGTGTGCGCACAGACGATGATGCGCCGGCGACCAACTCGAGCGAAGACTACACGAATGTCAGATATTAATTTTTTAGTCGTGTCACCAAAATCACTCACGTAAATGAGTTTCATTATCATCCAGGAAACATCCATTACTGGACTAAAAGAAACATTCATTTAAACCAAATAATAACAAAATTAATAAACATTATAACTGTAGACTAAACTTATTTGATTAAAAAACCGGCCAAGTGCGAGTAGGATTCCCACACGAAGGGTTCCGAACCATTTTTTAATAAAAACTAGCAAAAAAACACGTTTGTTGTATGCCTTAAATATTTATTTTTTTCTGTTTTTTTTTTAAGTATTTGTTGTTATAGCGGTAACAGAAATACATCATCTGTGAAAATGACAACTGTCTAACTATCACGGTTCATAAGATACAACCCTGGTGACAAACTGACAGCGAAGTCTCAGTAATAGTCTCGTTTTTACTCATTGGGTACGGAACCCTAAAATGGACGAGAGGGATTTAGTCTCGGATTAAATAGAACATGGAAAGTGTTCCCACAATGTTTCACACGTTTGAAAAATTAAAAGTCGTAATTTGCTTTCCTTCAACTTCGACAAAGAGGTCAACCGAAGAATCCAACTCGGCTGGGCAGCGTTCGGGAAGTTACGGCATATCTTCTCGTCCAAAATACCTCAGCGTCTAAAGACAAAAGTCTTTAATCAGTGCGTTTTGCCAGTGATGACATACGGAACCGAAACGTGGCTGTTTACTGTGGGCCGAATAAACAAGCTCAAAGTCACTCAGCGAGCAATGGAACGAGCTATGCTCGGAATTTCTCTTCGTGATTAGGTCCGGAATGAGGAAATCCGTAGACGAACGAAGGTCACCGACATAGCTCGACGAGTCAGTGAATTGAAATGGTAATGGGCAGGCCACATCGCTCGAATAACCGATAACCGCTGGGGAGTAAGAGTTCTCGAGTGGCGACCACGTACCGGGAAACGTCTACCGGGCCATCATAGTTCATAGTTTAGTTCATAGTTTATTTCGTCTATAACAAAAAATTTATGTGACATTCCTATATCTAACATAAAATAAAATAAGATAAGATTAATTATTAATGTAATTTTTTTTACAAAATAATATATCAAAACACACACAAAAAAGATTAAAATATTGTCATATTTAAAAATAAACCCAGCAGTAGAACGGTGGAGGTAGCCAGACGAACATATAAAACGCTCTACCACCAACCAAACCGAATACCGACAGTGAATTTGAGTCGAACCCCTGACGTCCAGTAAGTACGCAACAGTTTTTCATAGTCTGTGCCCACTTCACGTTCCGACCGCAGACTCGCAAAAATAAAACGCCCTCGATGAGGTTGCCGCTTCAAGAGCACCGGCATCCGTTTGATCATAATGTACTTTTATTTTATTACGGATCGATATGCGCGCGCGCACGCGGCCACGAGAGGCGACTAATCCCATTATGAATGGTGTGCCTGAGTCGATAATCTACTTATTTCATCGACTTTGTGCGTACATTACAATGGTGTTCTGTCTTATTCGTTGGTCGTAGCACACAATTGAAGCTGCTCTACAGTACTAACCAAACTGGGGAAAGTCTCACTAAGTTATTTTTGACAATTACAAATGACCGGGAATCAAACCCGGGACCTGTGCGCTTGTTGGAGTCTAGCACTCAGACGACTGTGCCACGGAGGACGTTTGACGGTAAGAAAGTATAAGTAAGAAAGTATTATGAATTTACACAAAGAAACGACCGGCACTCTATACTGTCAACCTAGATAGAAAATGCCATAAACACTGCTCCATATGTTCTAGCCACGCCTTGAACACGTTAGTACAAATTCAATTTGCTCGTACATTAGACAGACGCGGTATTCTTGGCCTCCATCTATCTTTCTATCTCACGTCTAAACTGGAACACTAAGCTATTAATTCCCCGCGGCTTCAATCACGACAGCCACCAGCGGGCGCAGACTGCGCGACGACATTCTTGTTCACACTAAATATATATACATAGTGTTTGTATGTCACTGTATATCTGAATTGAACAGAATACATTGAAAATCTTAAATGCAACATTTAGCCAATAGGCATGGAGGCCTACGAATACATAAGTCGCTGACGGAGACGGTTAAAAATGCGGTATGAAACATATTTGCTCGGCGGGTCAGGCCGGCTGATGACCTACAGTGAGTGCGGAGGTATAGGAGGGCGTAAATTATAACAAATCGACATGAATGTAGTTCGTTTGTACCCAGATATTTGAGCTAAAAAGATTTGCGCGTAGTCTTCAGACATCATCCCACAGGAACTACTTGTTCGATCCGGACCTTCAAATGCGTGTACAAAATCAAGTCATTCACTCTGAAGAAAAAACAAACAAATTTACTTTAACATTTATAATACTCGTAGGGATTCGTACTTATATTACAAGTTACTGAGGTCTCGACGATCTCAAGAACTACCTCGGATTCAGATTAGAGTACCGATTTACTTTACCGAAAAGAATATGAATGGCGGAGGCGCGTCACTTTGCGCTAGTTTAAAAGGTTGTCAACATGCGGGTCCCGCCGAGTCACGCGTCCATTGCGGCTCCGATATCATCAGGTCGACGGGTTCCAGGAAATCTCTCGAACCAAGATAACCTGCGGCTTGAGCTCGGCACAGACAAACTATGAATGAAGCATGTGAGTCATACACACTTTGTTTGTAGTCATGCTGTTATTCAATTTATTTCTCGAGTAGGCAATCAAATTATATTGAAAACATGACTTACCTACATTATATTAGTTCATTTTTAGATACTTAAAACAACAATTATGGATGGATATGGTAAAAGCGTCTGGGAGAGAATTTTGTAAAACACAGAAATTTGTAGATATCTAAAAGCGCGGAAAAAATAGGTTCCTTGTTTGAGTACGATATCTTAACAATTTGTTTTGAAATATTGAAACATTTGTTTACTACCTAAGATAAATGAATTGTGTTGACATATACTTTCTCAGCTTAATCTAGCTAAAGCCTTGAAGAGAAACATATTTTCTCTTTTTAAACGGCGCAATAAAACAGTCGTTACACGTTCAAATACGAAAGCAATCGTGTTTATCTTGCACACATTCCGGCGCGCGCGCAGGCTTGCTTCTGCGAGGTGGGCCATTGTTGGGAGAGGCCGGGCGGGCCTGCTGCGCGATTAGATTACTGCCTCGCCCAAGGACACTATTGTACCGTCCTTGCCAACTATTAGCACAATGTATAAATTCTTTGGGAGCACAAACATGTTGTTGATCCTTGTTGAGCTCATGAAGAAGATTTCCAACAGGAGCTACTTCCTCGTCAACTGAATAAATTCACTGCTAAACACGATCCTGGATTGCCTAGGATCGTTGACCGTGGTGTGGCCACGCTTCTGCTGGTCGTGCGCACATGCGCGGGAGTTTCCTCAGCGGACATACGAGTACATCCACGATACAGGGGGCTGTCTGTGATGTAAGCAGTTCTCCATAAGCCACGCTCTTAGATGTATTTTTTTTGTTCAAAATAATGTAGTAGGTTTTTTATGTCATTTCCAGTCCTTTATATACAATATCTTATCTCTACTTTGGTTATGTCTTCTGGAAGTTTCCATGACCGATGAAATACAAATTCATCCTCATGGATATTAACGTATTATTTTATGGCATTACATATTAACTTTTGATAGACATTTCCACAAATCAGGGCGAATGCATACTACAAGATATTTAAGCTGATCGTGCGCTCAGCTACTTTGTAGTATTCTAAATATTTTAATATGAGTCTCTCTAAATTTAAAGTATGATAATAGTATGTATCTGGTCATCTCCGGCGTCGGAGGAGTGCGACGTGGCGTGAATACCCACAGATCACGTAGAGACAGGTCCAGGGAGGCTGCGGGACGGTCTGTCACGTAGCGATCGTGAGATTGTGGATCGAGACGTTCTCATCCCTGATAGATGACATCTGTTTACTCCGCGGTTTATTGACATTATTAAACTCTAGAAATCGTACTTAACTATAACCTTTTCTAGAAACTTTGACTTTGTATTCTTGATAGGTTCGTTTATTTATTAATGTTGTCCGTTTTATTCAATTCGTTAAACAACAGTAAGTATTTTGTATCATCGAATCCCAAATTCTGGTTTTATGGTCATTTATTTGGAAATATCTCGATAAAAAGGCAGTTAATGCAACTATTATTGCTACTAAGCAAAATTAGATCTTTCTATAAAATTAAGTTGCTTGATACAACTATTTTTACTGAATTGGTTTCTTTATATTACCTTATATTATGACATATATTGAAAATTATAAGATGTATAATGACCACATTTCGTTCCGATTGTAATAATAGATACTTCAATGAAAAATAAACAGATCAGAATAAAATACGACTAGAAATTGCATCTTGCAAGCCAAAGATTATCATAACAGCCATGGCTGGATGTCGCAGATGTGCACCCTAAGAGTAGATAGAGGAACAGAAAACTGTTATTACACACCGTAACTCGAGTGATTAAGTTGTAAAGGATAATAATTGGAAATGTGACGCGTTAGAGGAATGTAGCCCTTGATGCAGTGGTGATAAGGGTGTGTCGGTGCTGTCGACATCCGTGGGAGTGGGGCCACCCGCGCTTTATCACCACTATCAGGTAATCTGGGGATCGGACTGCGGCCTAATTAGTGGACTCGCGTGCCGGCCGCGCACCGCGCCGTCATAAAATGGCGCTTCTGTCTGCATCCGTAATGTTTTAATACTTGTATTTGTCCTTGGGGTTGATGTTTGTTTAGTACCAATGATGTAAATGTATGTAAATGATGGTAAATTGGACGATACTTGGAATGAAGTTCCTTATCGCACGGTACGGAGTTGGCGGAGTTTCTGGCGCGAATTTCCGTCACGAGCCTTTCTTTAGTGTAGTGTAGACGGTTGTCCATAGAGCATATGCTTTTGGCTCAGGAACTGCGTTCCAACCGAATGTTACACGAAACTCACGGATTTTTTTTCTAGTTCATTTTTATATGAGCTATAAAAGAAGTTAGAAGAAGAAGAAGAGAACTAGCTCTAAAGTTTTTATTATTATTAGGAAAAGCAACAATTATACTTAAATCTAAATAACAATCTAATTTTGGTTGGTGGTAAATAAAACACTAACATTTTCAGCTTATATGCCTGCAAAATCTAAGCGGGAGTGAAAAGCGCAATCTTAACGCCAAGGATTGAACCCATAGCCTGCGGAATGAGATCGCGCCGCAGCAGCCGCGCGGCAGTCGACGCGTCAAAACCGGCGCGTACGCACGTCTCGACACACGATAACGACGTAGACCCGAGACCAACACGCGATATATACCAGTTCAAAAGTTTAGTTAAAATTTTCAGGAGTGGTGATTCTGGTGTCAAAAATATACATGGTTTATGACAAAAATTTGTGACAGTGTCGATGTGGATATAAGTTTTCGATTTGCGAATTTTAATTATTCGAAAAATAGTTAAGATAAATAAAATTTGAACGATGATTAAAATGTCTTGCTATTGAATATGGTGGTCGATGATCTTAACATCCATAATATAAACAACAATGATGTCATACTTTAAAATATTAAGTGACAATAGTCAAGCAAGTGTGGTGTAGTGTATATAAACTTGCAATAGTTAATGACGGTGACTAAACACCAGTGAAAGTGATATATGTTTAGACAGCACGTGGTAAATGGTATTATTTACCGATAATGCGGGCAGTTGAAGAGCTGGCGTTCGTCGAAATGAGCATCGCTCATGAAAGTGTTAACGCGCGAAACATGATACTATAGCGGCCTCCCTGCTCTAACAACTACACAAATTATATTCTAATTGGAATCTTATTAACAACACATTGTTCTAATACTTATTTGGTATTCAATATTTCGAATTGAAGTTATAGACGAATCTAACTGAACCGAAAAATGCTCTTTTGACAACTTTTCTTAGAGTTGCGAACATGCCTTAATCATATAGAAGTAGTGGAAATTTCTGTCAAAAGAAGAAACAGACAACCTTGAAAAAGTTCGAAGATCCTAATCTGAAACTGTCTAAGCAATGGGTGAGGCACGCGGTCAAACCGACGATGAACAGTGATGGTTGAACGATGATGGTGTCATCAGCCATGCGATGGTGGCTCCTGGCCACGACGGTGCTGGTGGTGGCCGGCAGCACCGGCCCGAGGCGTTGCGCCGGGAGGCTAGCCAGGGAGAGGCTCAAAGCAGCTGAGAAGATCAGAGACAAGAGATACTTCCTGCTGTGCTGTGCGCCTGCCTGCGCCCCGCCGAGGAGACCCAGGCCTCCGACCTCCTCCAGGAGGTACCAGCCCTTTCACAAGACGTGGTTCGGGTTGAAATATGGTACGTGGCTCTGGTAAAATTAACCCCATATTTTTTGTATAAACATTTATATTTCACAGCTCGGCAAAGGGCTCGCCTTTCTTTATATGTCTTCTCGATTTCCAAAAGTACAATTTTAATACCTAATTTACTGGTTGACACGATAACGAGAAAGTTGGAAAGAATTATAGCCATAGTTAAACTATATGTGCAGGCAGGAGTCTAGTCCGAAATAGTGCCAGCGCATTTCCTAATAACATCGGTACAATAAAGCGAATGCAGAGTTCAAGAACAGAGTATATTCACCAGCTATTTTTTCAGTCGAAGCCACTTTTCAGCTGATATTCATGTTTGTTGTGTTTAATTCCTCGTGGACGCGTCAGTGGCGAGAACATGTTTATGTCCTACAATAAACAACTCGTATCTTATCTAGTTATCTATGCTTCAGTAACATCTAAGAAAGCGTTGCGTCCGAAATAATTTATAGCTAAATCTTATTTAGCTTCAGTACTTTACCATAGGATTATTTTGGTGACTTCCTAAAATTATACTTGATGATACAAGAGATGAAAATTATTTGACCGATTTTTTTCGTTTTGTTTGGTATGGTGAAACGGCATGCTTTTATGTCCACCTAGCTTCCACCATATGATCTAAGTCTGTCAAATAAATTACTGAAATCTTGTATAATGCTATGTCAATGAGTTTACTATATTACATACATAGTATTTTAGTATAGTATTTATTTGCATGAAATCATGGTTAAAAAGATGGTAGTATAGATAACAGTAATTTGTTCTCACATGATTCCCCGCACAGCAGCGCGCAAACATTAGTATGTACAATCGTCAGGATATGATCATAAATAAGTCTAGTATCAAAGTTATACAATATCAAAATTAAATACTAAAATAATTACATGTCAATTTTTTTTCTTAAAATCTAGATATTCTTTAATACTATAAAACATCTATCAGACAGCCACTTTTGTAATTGTTTTCGAAAATATGTTTAGGCATCTCTCTGAATTCTCCGGGCAAGCTGTTGTATACCTTGATTGACATGCAGAAACAATTTCTTTCGTACAGAATACTTGCATCTTCCACTTCTGCATACAACATGTAAATTGTGATTATTTGTTTCTTCGTTAATAAATAAATAAAACATATGTCATAACCAGCATTTCATACTTAGCTTCTAGGTGAGCACGCTGTCTATCCGATGGGGCTTCATCATCTTACCATCAATTGTAAACTCATTGTACATAAAAAAATCCTACACGTGCAATTCCATTAATATTATCGCATTGGATACACCGTTAGCGATTATTTTTGCATTTCAATTAAAATCAAATTCGAATTCGTCGATCACAATCATCCATCATGGCTGCGTATCAATGACTGAATTATATATTATATTTTATATAAATATTCATTACTTAGTTTTTTGTTCATCCAGCATCTATTGTGAGGTCGTCCGCCACTAGGTGTTATAAAAAAAATCAGCCAAGTGCGAGTCGGGCCACGCGCAGTGTAGGGCTCCGTAGTTGGGCCCACAGAGGACGATGTAAAGTAATTTTGAATGTAGTTTGTACAAAACTTTCAAAAGTTTTCAAAACTTTTCGAAACCTGTACTTTGTCAGTTTTTTAAAAGCAACAGTTTAGAAGATAGAGGGTTGCCCAACTTTGACAAAAATTATCATTTTAAAGCTCCATATTTCGCAAACGGATCCTTGAATCGAAAAGTGGTGTCCATAGACCCCCAATGTTTTTTAAGGAACTGTTCAACGATAATGAGTCAGACGCGAAAAAAATATTGCATCCCAATGGTACGTGTATGTCAGCCCAGCCTTACAAACCCTTACAAAAAATTCAAGATTTTATTCTACCGCTTTGTTAGCGTGATTAATATGTATACCCGCAAATTACAGCTTTCTAGGTGGACAGACAGACGGGCAGGGCGAACCTATAAGGGTTCCTAGTTGGACTGCGGATCCCTAAAAACCTGAGGTCAGTGATCTCTGCAAACACATGCGTCATAGGTCCTGACTCCTGGCGAATATGGTTTCAGTTTTCATTCTCCGCGTGGATTGTTTGCGATTGTTCCTCGCGGACCGTGAAATTTTATGCTAATCGGTTTAGGCTCGAAGTCCCTTGTGCTTGGCAAGCTTGTCTTCATAATGCGATGTACTTAGGATTGCATGTATTGTACACGAGTATCTCGTATTTGGAGTAAGCTTGTCACAAAGTGGCAGTTTAGAGGTACAAAGACGTAAGAACTTTAAGGTTTGGAATACTCATAGCCTACTCACATTCTACGATAGTTTTTTTTAAAGGGAACTAAGGCATACGTTGAGCGCACAAGTTTCTGCGTGGGTATTTGACTAAAATAGTACATATCGACTGTCTGTACATTCAATCGCGTTTTGACTTTTCTAGGAGGGTGTATGAAGCTTGTTCGATATTTTGAGTTATCTCGTAAAATAATATTTTTAATAAGTAAATGTTCAAAATGTAATGAGAAAACTAAATCTAATAAGCGTTTTACTATTCGAGGAACTATATTTTTTCGCAATTTTTGAGCTATTAAATTATTGCCAAATTTAAAATTATTATGTATTTTTATTTTGGGGTCTTCTTTTAATGTCAGTTACGGTATAAAATACAATTCAATTCCCAACTAATTAGGTGTGGAGTACCCATTAATCCTACTATAATGTTTTTAATGCGAACGTGAACTCAATTTGTTTTTTCTCCCGTTTGCGTCGCAACGGAGAGTCAGATTAACTTGGTCTTTGTAAAGGGATGGGTTCGAAAAGGACATAGGATGCTTTTATCTCGATCGAACAAGTAGTTCCCGTGGGATACATTCTGAACATTGCATACATAATTATCATATTCACCCATACATACAAAAGTTGCTAATAATTATAACCCTGCGTCGGCTTTGCTGTTGCAGGACAATTAAATATGCAGTCTAGCTAGTTATTTGATACAATTTATCATTCAAATATTCATTATACAGTGACATTTGATTTATTTGTTGTATTCTTTCTTTGGTTTTCCGTGTAGGTATCAAACTCTCAATGAAAAGTTAGTGGGTTACCCGCCGCATTTCGTGTAGCGTCTCCACGTGTGTTTGAACAGTTTTACGGTTTAATACATTTATTTTACAAAACAGATACAATTCACTTATATTCTGAAATACAAGATACAGTGGGTAGTACTATTAATAAACTAGTGGGTACTTGGATATTGAAATCCACCAATCTTATACAGAGAAACAAATCACAAAACAAAATCACTATCACATGTCGAAACAATGGCCCACGACCATAGAGACTGAATAATAATAAAATATAAGAATGTTATATTGATTATAATATAATTTGCAGCTTTCGGTAGATTTTATGTTAGCTAAAGTATATTTCATCACTTTTGAAATATTGCAATGTTCTAAAATCAAATGTAATTTTCTTGACTTTTTGTTTTGAAAAACAAATGTTTCTAGCTCATCAATCATATCATACTTCTATTTTTAGAGACGCTGTATCCATATAAATGATACAACGCGGTAAGTGCAGACGAATTGTCTCCCACCGTTATTTACGAGTATGTTACTCGGAACACGTGGTCCGCGAAATGTCAAACGTTGATATGACATCTCACGCGCAGACACACAAGTCCCTTGAATGTCCACAATTATTTGAAGCTTCTGGATAAGCATGCTTTTCCATTCAGTATACCATAGACCTGAGAAATCCTGCCTAAAAGTACGCTTTTCCGTTTAGATATTTCTTCCTTGGACTTTGAGTTCCGAAGCGAAATGTAATACCGACAACAACTGCCTTTGTGTACTAGCCTACCTAGCTACTTCTCTTACACCTGTTGCTGCTGCGATAAAATTACAATGTATTATGACAGCTTTGAATGTGTAGTTTTGCAATGTTACACTGTTGTGCTTTGTCTGATTGTAAATGACGATAAGGCCGAATAGAAATAAAAGAATAGTAGGGGCGCTCACAGACAACTGTTTATCATATGACCATGAAAGACAGAGCCCTGTGCCTTTGATACATGGCTGCAGAGGAAACTGCTGCCCATTACTTGCAGCAGCATTAGTTTAAGCATAGATTAATAAGTAATGAGAGTGTGCGCAAAGTTATTCATGTTGATTCCGGCAACGCCTTTCAAATACCGGATCAACAGAAGAACTGCAGACCTTTACCCTTACACAATAGATATCCCGCACCAAGCGTTTCGCTTCCACTTTCAGCTTGCGTACAGCTCGGGACCGTTTGTTGTGGTGTATGAGGCATATGTTCAGCAGTCGTTTCCTAAATAGCAGAATACACTACTACCGTGTTCCTTTATAGGTTATATAGGTAGCTTATAAAAAAACGCGTTTTTTATTTGATTGTGTGTCGTAAGTAAATGTGATCAATGTATGTAAATGAGAAACGGAGGAGGCTGCGTGTGCGCACAGGCGAAGTCGGCATTATGGCACGTTGTCGGAACGGTACCTGATCTGAATCTCGCGCAACCAGAGCGTGACCTTTTCGAGCACTTCCGAGCACTGTTCCCGGGCCGGGTCGGACAGGATTCCTGATTCAGAACCGGATATTTTCGTATTTTTCGAGAAGACAAATTATTTGCAGGTCGTGAGCTGAGAAAAAATACAGCTCAATTAAATTGGATTGATAAATACTTGGGTTGCTGAGCTATTCGTAATTCTTGCGGTAAAACACTAAACTGATGCTTGTAAAAGTGTTGCAAGAAGCTCTGTGTATATACTCGTAGGAAAATGATTGTTATCATATAATCAACATAGATAAAATCGTCTTGTGGCACAATTAAATCCCCTGATTGATTCTTGATCTTTCGCATTCTTAAATTGATCACAACTTTTGACTCATCGTATATACGAATTTTATTAAGTAAAATAGACCAAGCAATTTTTTGGGCGCTCCCCACATCCGTAACATATACATTGACGTCACGTGGAACTTTGACATGAAATTTAAATTTTGACATCTTGCTTGACTTACGAATGCAACAATTTGTTTCTTGACATATTTATCACTACGGCGTTACTAGAGTAAATGACCATGTTCAAATAGATTTACTAAAGAGGTTTATTGACCATGAAACTTGAATTTCATTTCGCTTATGCGGAATTTCTTTTTCTTCATGATGTTGTCAAAAAAACTTAAATTAAGAAGCTGTAAAAATTTCATTAGGTTATTTGTCTAACTCTCGTCAAAATCCGTGTAGATATGGACTAGTTTAGGAGCTATCAGAGTCGGTACCAATACTGATTTTGACGTATTTTAGGATTTTTGTTAGTTTAATAAATTCACAAGTAACTCCGACATTTTGTTCAATCGAGCGAATTTATATAATTCATTAGTAAGTCAATATATATATCAGGCATATGTCTTATGTAATATCTATTTATTATGATTCGAGAAAAAGCCAATGCTTTTGTGATTATACGTAGTAACTTTTGTGAAAAAATAATCACACACATTTTCAATAATATAAAAGGTATCACACTGTTTTACTGCTTAAATAGACACTAAAAGCCAATACGATCCCAAATGGTTGCAATAGCATCTGTTTTATGGCCACTTTTATCATGTCGTTTATCGGGCAACATTATTTTTATTTTACGGCGCTTTATTTTAAGAGCCATTAAAGATGGACGTTAGATCTATGACACACGTCCGTCCGTGCGTTATCACCGCGATCCAATAACCCAGATCTACAGGAAGTCAGCCTTAGCTTATCGGCGGGTAATTCATGAATGAGCAGATTTGGCAGCGCTGCGCCCGCGCCCCGCCACGAATACGAAGTGGGGCGATGACCCTGCGCTCGCGCACGCAGGGCTGCCGACTGACCGCGGCGGATTAAATCATCTGATAACAGTTATTTTAGTCTTAATTACTAACCAAATTTACTTACGACCGTTTCAAATCCTTTATACTGCTCAGCAAATGTTGGTGCTTTTAAACCCCTGGAATCCGAATAGACTGAGATGTGAGTTTTCGCTAATCGCAGTTGATTTAGTGACGTCTGAGTCTACGTCATCAACCATTATGAAAAGATTGCTCATCGTGGCGATCATGTCAGTACATATTCATCCGGAAACTTTTCCAGCTATCGACCGCCTCCGTGGCCTTCACAATCAAGAGGTCCCGGGTTCGATTCTCAGTGGGGGTACCTATCGGTAATCAGTTTGGCTGGTGGTCGGCATTTTCAATGTCCAAAGGGCTAGCTACCACCATGTTACCAAAGTGTCTGTCGCCCAACAGCATTTGTTATTCCGGCAATGAAAGGTAGTAAAGTCAGCGCCTCAGTACATCTGCTTGAGGTTTCTAGATGAGCACGCTTTCCATCCAATGGTCGTATTGACAGATCTTATTGCAAACCCATTTCACATCAAAAATAATATAAAGTCGTAACACCCGTTCATGCATTAATTCTATCAACTGTAATCGTTCTTAGTTTGAACGTACGGAGCATGCACACGAATAGAGCTTGCATAAAGCTGTCCCGGGAACATCAACTCCTGCGCATGTCCATCAGTGCGCGTCGATCGATCTCTGCAGGAACTGGACCGAACAATGCGGCATTGAGGGACGCCGACAGATGGTATCGTGAGACGCGCGGTGCGGTGCAGGTCGGACCTTCACCGCGTCGAGATTATTGGAGGGGAAGACTCACACACATATACGAGCGTATGCCTTTCTCTTACTAACAATAAGAGGTCCACTGATGGACATGAGCCTCCTTCACGACATGTTGAACTGACCATAAGCGAATTGGCAAATTTGAGATCGCAGATGTTGTTTAATAAAGTCTTTTAGACAAAACTATATACAATTTACATAGAAGATGAAATTATTTAATCAATGCCTCATACATCGGTGTCAGGGTGCCTGCCTTTCGGTATTTTATAGGATACATTTTGGAACAAAACTTCACACACATCTTTGAATTTCTTCTCAGGAGTGTGCAGGTTTCCTCACGATGTTTTACTTCGCCGAAAAGTCAACATTAATGATGTTATCATTCGTACATAAATTCCAAATAACAAATGGAACTCATTGAACCCATACCTCGATTGTTCAAGGACTGACACTCTACCCAACTGAGCTAGGTACGCACGGCTACAGGTCAAGCTATACATTTCTTGTGTAACTGAACCAGCATCGTGCGGGAGTGGAAATGTATAGCTTGATGTGTAGCCGTGTGTATCATGACTTTTTAACGTATAAATATATTTGTGAAATAAAGTAGCTGTAACATAGATGTTTATCATAATCGACCTTATTGTAAGCGAGATGATAAACAAACGAAGTTGAACATTTATAAACATTTTCTGACCCCAATGGTATATATAGGGCATAGAACACGTACATACAAGTTCTGAGCTTACTTTGAACATTTTTTTAACATAAATAGAGATTTCAACATGAGAGAAGAGAACGGGACAGTGTTCGAACTAAATAAAGACGAGCAGCCTGGAATAATATGCGCGAGCGCAGGCAGGTGCGCGCGAGTGATTGATAAACGTGCGCTCGATTGAGACCTCACTCGCTCACTATCGCCCTGCCCAGCCTAAGCCTGGATAACTGTATGACTATATTATGCATACAATGATATTACCACTCCTTCAAGATAACCGACTGGCGAAGCCTTGTGAAAACATTAAACAATTACAATGTTTATGTCTTTATCACAGAACTGTTGAACGGGTTTGGATATTTGGATTTGATACACAAATGCTATATTTTGAATAAACGCTCATTATAGTTTTTATCAAAGTGCGAAGTAAGTCCTCCCGTGTGATGTTTTTATTGTAATTTACACTTGACCTTCCTTTCACCTCACGGTAAGTGAGGATATGGCCGGTGGTTGGAAAGCGTGCACCCAGAACCCTCAAGCCAATGAGGAGGTTCTTCTGCTAGCGAATATAACAAAACACAACATTGTTATTAGCATTGTTGCACCAGACTTAGGTAACACGGTGGTAGCTAGGTGGACATAAAATGCCTTACCACCAACAAAGCCGAGTACCAATCGGTCTACCGTTGGGAACCAAACCCAGAACCTCCAGATTGTGAGTACGTAGATATACTTGACCACGGAATCAGTCCCAATATTGTCCAATAGAATGTAGAATCCAGGGACGGACTCAGTGCAGAAGACTTGGAACCAATGAGACAGGGACGTACTCTGTTTTGGACCCGTGATTTTGAAAATTGGTTTTTGGACTTGTACTACCAATAAAATCCGGATCTTGACGCTTGTTTTTCTTCAATCCATCGAACCTAAAAGCTCGTAACAATATTAATAATTTCTGAGTTCAGATAATCTCTGAGTAACCAAGTGTGGTATATGGGGATAATAGTATCCAGAAATCTAGAGCAGTAGCTGTTATGATATGACAAAACTTGCACCTGAACGAAGCTTGATTTGGACAATAGGCCTGTTTCCACTAATAACAAATTGCTTGGTTTATAGTTTCTAATTATAAATGAGGAGACGAAGATAAGAAAAAACTAGTATATTTCTCAAAAAAGTTAAAGATTATTAATATTTTTAGAAAATGGATTCGAAAAAAATAGGCATTAGGTCACGTGACAACGAACACGAAGAACGCGGCGCAAGAAAGTGTGACGTCACGCCTCGCAAAACATCATTGTTGTTGTTGACGTTTTCATACCACAGAGCAGGTTATTTCGCGAGCTGTGACGTCATTCAAGACGCCATGACACTATTCAGCGTTTTCGAGGGAAATATAAATTGCTTTTTTTAAATACAAAATACGTAATGTAAATTTTGCTTTTTCTTTAAAATATAGCTTTTTGGGGATATAATATAGATTAAAGTATATAATTAACCAAGTTTTCAAATTTTGACAACTAGCCTATTCAATTAGCTTTTGTCCAGTTTCCGCTTTGAACCCAGTCTTAGAGCTACGCGTTGTAACATCCATATAAGTGAAGAAACGTTAGATGAGATAGCTGGGAGGCTGATAGCGACATCCCACGTCCATCGATTAAGAGGGAAGTGAGCCAGATCGCTTGCATAATGCTTCCGTGTGAGCCACGCAGCACTATCGGAGGGACGGCCATTGAAGTTCATTTAGTATGCAAACAAGAGTGCTTATACGGCTCTTGTGTTTATTGAAGTGTCTTGAAATGTGCCGCAGATGTGATTACAGTTTGTTTGCCATCGATTTCTCTTGGTTTGTTTGCATAAAACCTTCCCACGAATGAACGTAGCTGATCACTCATAACAAGTCAATTTGTATATGTTCAATTCAATACCTCAGGCGTAGGTACAAGATGGAAATTGAAAGTTAGGAAAATTGGCTAAGTTTTATCGTGAGACTGGTACTTTCTTTTAAACTAAATCTCATGTACCTACTCGGCAACTATGTAAAATATAAAAGCCAAGTCCACAAGCTAGTGATTAAATAATTTCCGACACGAAAATTTAAGAAACATGATTTGTTTGTTGTTTTGTAATAATAATAAATCAAACTAAGAATCAAAGGGTTAAGTTACATCTAATCTATACAAATATATCATTAACACAAAAGTCTAGTGTCTTGTAATGTCTATGAACAGAAGGTCGTGTTGTTTGAGATCTGTAATCAAGTACCAGTTCTTATCACCACATAGTGAGGAGGTATCGATGGCTTATTGTCTCTTGTTGTGTTATATCACGACGCGGGCTGACTCGACGATTCATTCCCGTCGTCAGTTAGCCCGGATCGACGTCAGGGTTGCCAGACACTGCTGTATACAGTTTATTTACTCACGTTTAGAAAAAAGAAATAGTAACTTTACATAGTATTGACATATCTTTCGGAATAAAAATTATATGATCTTTGTAAGTAAGATTAATATGATACTAAAAAGATTTTTTTACCAGGAAAGTTATTGACATGTGGGTCATATATACATACATATATACATATAGGATAGGACACCTTGGGTCAAAAGCTAGCTCAGTATTCAGGATGTAAACAATCCTACTAATATATAGTAGTATTTGATGCTTGTTAGTCAATTTAGGACACATCTTATGTTTTTCTTCATTGTGAACCTGATTCAAATATTTTTTGACCTTAATGAATTTATCGCAACTTTAGAAAAATTATTTTGCACAAAAGAAAACGCTTTTAACAGTGATAATGATTTGTCTCCCATTCTTGTCTTCCGCTGAACTTAAATCCAACGAAATCGAGGACAAACAGATAAAAAGTCTGGAGTAAGGGAAAGCATTCACGTCACGCCTATTCGAGTAAGTTACTTACAAAGATTTAAGGTTGGAATAACTGTAAACTACTGTAAAATAGTAGCGGGGACAGCCCTGTCGCACAATGCGGCAGTTGTAGCCGAATGCCCGTCATTCATCAAACGCGAGCTTTTGTCTCGGGAGCGATCCATCATGCGCGGGTAGTGTGCGTGCCTGCGCCCGCGCACCTCACTCCACCTCTGAAGAGCTAGCGCAGTGCCGCAGCTGTCATTGTCGACGTCATTAGCTGACTACACGGATGTGTGTAATGATAAATGTTTCGGGCCCTTTTGTTTTAACTTCTCACTCTACCTTCCCGGTGCGAGCTTAGCCTTTTCAGCGTCATAAGGACATAGTGAACGTTTACGCTCAAATAAGAAACTTTGTGTGCAGGTTTAAAGAATATATTTCTCTAAAAAGAACTTTTCATTTCACTTGAAACTAAAGAAATCAATTTATGTTTATGTACTTTACTTGTGGTCGGCGATGGTACATAATTGTCTGGATTGTTCTACAAGCATCCTTTACTCTGGCGAGTAGACAAATGTTGTTGCGCTGGGGAAAGGCAGAAACCGTTAGGGAGTTCCATACCAAACGAGTATCCATAATAAATTCAAACAACAAAAGTTTGACAGCTTCATGCACGACTATACAGGAGTGACAAATGTTTGGGGAGGTGAGGTAGTCGCTGCCCTGCTGTCCTCCCACCCCCTCAAAGGGAGGGTCGCGCAGCAACTTGTCACAGATCACAGAGCTTGCCTATCCTCGCGCGTTCTGTTATTCTCTGACAGCTATGACGTCGGGCGCGGGGCGGGCGCATCAAAGCCTGATCCTGCGACCTCGGGTCACGCCTCACTGCCGCCATCCTCACATGTAATTACCGGACAATGCGCACGGAACGAGACTTAAACGGTTTTTGACAGGACCACCGCCAGTGGCCACGGAATTATGCTCAAATAGAAAGAGTACTACAAAACATCCGCAAAGTGAACAGTGGATAGGAAAGTGTTATATCTACTGTTTAGGAAAGAGAATTTTATACTCAATTTTTAATTCACTTTTACTACAATATGTTTATAGTGAAAAATAATCAAGTTATTTTTTCTTATCTTATTTATCAAACTTACTAAATGATAAAATGATAGCCTATAATGGAATAGGACATTTATATTCTCGTTAGCAATATTCGCAATGATATGAAACTAAGCCTAAGCTTCTGTTACGTGAAATAATTTTTAAATTAAGTTATTCTCCATTCTACAACAATAAATGATGCAAACAAATCTATCATACGACCAACAAACCAAACCAAACTCGTATAACTTGAAATTCTTAACTTGACGGACAACTTAAAAAAGCTCAGTTTTTGTTTTAGTCGATCGTTAGTTTCGGTAATAAACTAATTTCCGTTAATGTTTCATTTGATTCCTAATTAAACAGAAAAATATTAGCATTAAATAGCAACGCTGGGGAGAACAAGTCAATGTTGGCCTCATCATTATTAGCTGGAATATACTATATATTCTTAATGTATCATTCGGTGCTGAGTATGGCCTGGAGAAGGGGTTATGTACTTTCTAGGGGCTAGTTGTTATACAACACATTATTTTGGGCAATCTTCGTTTGCAGACTTGAATTTGATGACTAAAAGATATGTAAACCAAATAGAAATATGTCATTTATCCTTGTGTCGGTGCTTAGGGGGAACAAGTGGTGCTTCTCTTGTTTTATGTCATGGGTCATGGATAGAAATTTCCCCAAAACTGCTTGCTTAAATGGCTGAAATATTTTAGTGACAAATCTCATGTACCTCCCACATACAGCCCGCCAGTTCCACTTGCAGCCAATCACGCGTGTCGTTCATATTCTAAAGACGTGTCGCGGCGCGTGCGCACGTGGCCTGCATCCAGGATGGGCTCCTCTCAGCAACAGTCGCGAGTGTAGTGCACTCGTAGATGGTGGGATAGAATTCTGATCTCCACGTGTATTGCATGCCAATTGCCAATACCATGAGTTAGTATTGGGTCCCAGGCGCTTCGGGATTTAGTCAAAGGGATTTGAAGTACCTTAACTCATTGTTGGTGATGAGATTTATTTATACTGTAGCCTTTATTACCTTGCTTTAGGTTCAATGTGATCACATTGTAGCTTTAGTAAAGCTTTTGACCTAATGATCAAGATGTTACTCTAGTAAACATTTGAGTTATTTGATTTCGCCCTTACTTTACTTACTAAAGCTTTACCCTATGTGATCACATCACGCCGTGACTTAAAACTTTGGACGCATGTAGTATTCAATATTTTAATTTGTATATTTCAGAACATATAATTCCATTTTTTTGGAGTGGTAACGTCTTATAAATCGTTAAACGCTGGCTGCACGCACGAAAAAGTGTCACGGTCCGTCTGAGCCGAGAGGCACGATCGACCTAAGCGTTCGGCTTGTGACGCGTCTATCTCTCTTCCACTCCATCGGCCGATGCGTCCGTTTACCAAATTTACAGACAACCATTTTTTAATCTGTGTGATTTTTTCTAAGAAATGGTGATTGCTTTATAAGCAGAAGTTCTTCAAACAAACACCGAACCTTCCGAACTCAATCGTAGTCAACCTATACTCACATTCATTCTCGTATTAAAGACGAGCGCGCTCATTTAAACAAACGAAATGACCTATGAAATGCCAACTGAGATTGTATCTGTACTGTACACACAAACAGACAAGAATGCTACACTGTACCCATCAGCACGGGGTGGGGCGGGGCGGGCCACGTTGCGCAACACCATTGAATATATGCAATACCTTACAATGACACTGCTTGTATGGAGCTGGGACACACGCCTCGACAAGTCATCAATGCGCCATCACATACACAACTGTTACAAGGTTGCTGCCAGTTCGATGCTGGTATAACCATGAAGGTAAAAAACAATTGGCGGCATAGTCAAATTTTTTGCTTCATGGTGCTGACTGACTTCGAATGATAACACAAAATTCGTTTATTGTAAAACAGATGTGCTTGTTTATGACAATTATATTCTGTTATGGCACTGAGCGAGTGATGACTGCCAGTAGACAATACTTGCGAGTATTCATTCTGTCAGGACATAAAATGCTGAACACATATAATTGTAAAATAACGCTGTATTCTATATGAAACTCACTGAGATTGTCCCCTTCAAATGTTATGGCTACCACAGTTCAGATTATGAATCCACGGGGCTCCCATGCAAAACTTCTCAGGTATATTTTCAATATCTAAATTTTTGGACTCGGTCCAAATCTCTCTAAAAGTTCCCCAACCCTTACCTCAAATATTCAATGTTCCCTAATGTCTTTAATTTCTGTTCCAACAGTGTATACGTGTTTATATTTACTTATATAGTATCTCGACATACCGACCGCGGAGGTGAGAGGCCAGCCGCTTGTGAATGGCAATAATATTATCGATTCGATTCTGTTAATTGACCCCCTGGAATCCACACGTTATGAAGACGTGAAACAAATTGAGCTGTCTAATAAAGAGGTTGCTGGTTCAACATGCGTGACAGCTTTCAGAAATATGTGACTATCCCTTTGACTATTGAGGATACCAGTTTTTCTTAAATTAGATCTCACCTGTTTGGGGGTAGATGTTTGCCTAAGAATGCCAATTCCTTTGCATTCCATTGCATGACAGAAAGAAAGGCAGCTGCCACTGTAAGAGCTGTTAAAAACCCAAGAAGCTACTATAGAAAATGAATTAGTGGTCGCCGCAATATTTATGGCGTTTCTCAGAATATCAAAGGTCTTCCAAGACAGTTTACAATCTCAGTCAATCTTTCTACACCAGCTTGAGCAAGAAGGTGTGAGTTTTAGCCATCGATTGCGCCATCGAAGGCGATTCACGTGTATTGCTATCCTTGCATAACCTGTCGAGGATCGTTAATTAAATTGTATAGTTTAATTACAGACATAAACCTACCGGCAGATGAAGGTGGTTGCTAGAGATCTGTATTTGAAGCGACTTGAATGAAAATACTCCGGATTTATAATTTGATTTTGATAGCGACTGTAGCTCAGTGTGTTAAAGCATCAGTCCTCGAATAATCATAGTGTGGGTTCGATCGTGGCTTCTGGACAATTAGAAAGCGACGTTCAGAAATTCAGAACCCAGATGTACGAATGATACAAATCTAATGTTAAAATATTGGATGATTTGCTTTTCGGGGAAGGATATCACCGTGCGGACACCTGCACACTCCTAAAAGCTGCAAGTATGTGTGTGAAAGTCTACAGCAGCGCGCTGTGCCCGCGTAAGTGTGCCGCCCAACAGCAGTATTAATCGCACTGTTGTATTTGTATGACAGGTGGCAGAGCTAGAGCCTCTTAAGCTTCAGGCTTCAGTTTGTCCAGCATCCTTATCGACACTTACCGTCAAGCGAGCTGAAAGCCAAGTGTAAAAACCCATCATACATAAAAAATGATCCAGAGATGGTGTTGCTCTCGTGCGCAGGAGTTGACGACAGTACCATGCACGTGTCCAGAGGGTAGTGCTAATGGAGCACAACCTTTAGCTGACTTACTGTCGCTTGCATCCTCACGGCACATTATTGTCATGCATATATACATACCATAGAAATAATAGTTTATACTTCGTTACTGGTGACTACAACATTATAGTTCTCTGTGCCACGACTAATGAGGGACAAGGAGAGCGATGATCGCTCCTCCCACTCCCCCACACATCGAGGTGGCACAGGAGACGGTTTACATATTAATATTAATCTAACCGCGATCTTCTGCGGTTGTCCGCCATTTCTAAGGAATCCTCGGGCAGACCATAAATAAGGACACGTGATGGATCTGCTTGAGAAGCCAGTGATGTGACGTGACGAACAGTTCCACGACTGAGTCAATTACAAAATTGTGGAACTGTTACGGAACCTACACCATGCGTATAGTCGTGAGAAAACATACAGTGTCAATGAAATGGGGAAACCGAGATATTTGTGTGTGTTTGCCACTCAGAATGACACAAGCTGCTTCATTTTCGTTGTTTTCTAAGGACTTGTTGTAGAGACATGAAAACTGTTGATACCTCGAATGGTCAACAGTTAATCGAAGGAGGTGCGCGTGTTTAGTAAGTGACTAGACGTTGTATGTTATTGTTGTTGTTTTGTTTATTTTACACACAAAAATATACTACCTATAAATAAATAAATATACTCGTACTAACCTATAAGGAATACACTAAGTTTTAGTGTAATGTTATATGTATATGAATCTACACAATCTAAGCCACACACACCCGAGTTAATAGCACTGTTGCTTTCTGTGTTCCGGTAGTGAACGATGACACAGCCAGCAACTCATTATCTTGAAATTATGGGTGAGAACGCTTCTCAACTATCGGTCTTATGAAGTACTCTTAAGGTAAGATATAAGGGACAAGTGTAAACTCAATCCAAATATCTAAATAATTCGATCATATTTGAGTTGAGTAGCTCCTATGAATGCGAATGAGTGAATCACTCTTTTAGTCCCATCCTTATCGTGTAAAGTACGGGACAAATTGCGAGACAGTCCGCCAGCGTCAATTCAATGTGAATTGAACCACGTGAAAGTTAATTACAATGGGTCCCGTTGATCGCGGATGTCGGATGTCGAGCGTGCGTGAGTAAATGTCCCCAATACTGTTACACGAGCACAAGCAACGTGAGGACGGTTATGTCAATAATAGATTCGCACTTCAATCTTTAATTTTTGGTATGAATTGCTTTCACTATTCTTCATTTAGACTACGGCGAGTAGCGGTAAATAATTACTCCATGTGTATAGTATACATACGTGTATATTGGATTAATTAATAGCAATTTAAAAGCAAGATAAATGAATTTAATCTTAAATTATAATAGCAGAGTGACGATGACACCAACGCCATCGGATGTACATCTTATGTGCAATAGCCAGTGTGAGCGAGACCTACATGTTTCTCAAAAGGTCGATTTATGTTTTAATGTTAAAAATAAAATATCGTGTAATGTCAACTCACACTCAAAATATAGGATAATATATTGGAGGAGAAAAGGACAAAAGTATATTCTAATATTTAATTTCCTGAGAAGCGCGCGTTGATGTCTTTCATATTGAATTTTTTCTGATGCATTGAGTATATTGTAGTCGCAGCTAATAAATACCCCTACACCGTAAATCGTTGTTACAACTGTTTACAATAAAAACGTGCTATTGTGCTGAACACTGTATCTAGCTCATAGATGTACAGAACCCTTCGTGCGTGATTCTGATTAGCACTCGCACTGATTTTAGCGTTGTCTGCATACGTCCACGCAAACTTCATAAACTATCCCACGGAAACTACTGGTTCGATCGGGATGAAAAGTATCTTGTATCCTTGTAAATAAAATCAAGACATTCTGACTCTCAGTTACGACGTGAAGGCAGGACAAACAAACTCCCTTTCGCGTTTGTAATATTGAAGTATGGTTACCTTTCTGTTGGCATACACAGCTGTCTCACTCAAATTAAGAACTTAGTCTAGCTAGACAAATTTAAAAGAATATCAGAAGCACCCGCGATGATCAGCTATTTCATTCCCTCATTACACACTCGACTGTTGTTTAATATTCTAATCGTCTCAAATTTCCACTGAGCATCGCATTTCGTCTAGTTAATCCTCATTTCCATGTAGATATGGTGAATAATTCACGTCCTACGCCACGCGATAGACTGCGGCGTCTATGGTGTGGTATGGACGAGTAATTGCCCCAATCAACCTCCTTAGACCTGAGAAAAGAAGTAGACTCAGACTCTCAGGGAAAAAAATAGAGTTTCGCTGCGAATGAAATTTTGATATGGGACATTATGACGGATCGGTTTTTTAAACCCTAAAAATTAGGTTACTTAAATATGAATGTAGTTATAAAAGTTTTACAAGTTACATATTAAACTTTTGCGTTTCAAAACATTTATTTAATCTAAAAAAATAACATTTCGTTTTTAAAGCTTTTTCAAACTTGTAGATGTTTTTCTATAATTCTAAATTTTATTTATCATCATAAGCCACTTGCATGCCGAGCTATATCGGTGACCTTAATTCATCTACGGATCTTATAATTACGTATCATAAAAAAATTTGAAGATCTGAATCTATGCTAACTTAGTATTAGTATCTATTAGTATCGAATCTACGGGCTTGGCCTTTTTCACATCTATTAGTTGATTATTTTCTTTCGAGATGAGTTGCAATGGATTATACACAGCATACCGCAAATTGTGTCAGTCTGATTGAAAATTCTGGTTATGTGCATTTAGATTCATCTATGTAGATCGAACTCGCAGCTCTGTCTCCTGCGTTGTATATATCTGAGTACAACGCGCGGACTTACTGACGCGTCTAGGAAACGATCGGACAGGTGGGAGTGTCCGTCAACTCCCACACTGATGATGAGAGACACTCTCATACGAGCCGGTGTATAGTACCCACAGTACCCACCCGAACTTTGTGGTCGTACTGACGCGGAGCGGAGGCGAGCAATCGCGCACCCTTTTAGACATAGACTAATGAAGCTCTCTCGCTACGCTCGTATACAATTTATAGCAAGATGTCAAGCGTCTAATTTTTTATTATCATGACTGTTATGTACACTCGAGTACAAAGATATGTATGTGTTGAAGGAAATGTCAATCAAAGGTGAATGTGACAAGGTTCAAAAGTGGATACATATTTTTGTACTCGAGTGTACATCGCATTCTGCACCCGTCTATTCATTGGTCATTTGCAGCCAACTTATCCTAAAAAATGAAGACTTATAAACAGAATAATCAGCTAATCAGTTGAAGTGCCACTGAAAATAGTTCGGTTTTTAGTCATATTTCGAGAAAATCTTTGATTTCGGGTGTCTTTCCTAAAATAAAGCGGTCTCCTTTCAACTAAGGGCATTCGTTATGAGTGCAACGGGTATAGCTGTATGTGGTAAGCTTCAACGTCAGTTTATACTCCATGTAATGACCTACGTTTGGTTTTAGATAAGCATGGCACCCTTGATCGCTGTTGTGTACCGGTGTCATAGGTACCAGAGATCATTAGATGAAGTGTAAACCCAAGACATATATTTTTAAAAGTTATTGTTGAAAGACTGATGGTGCGATCAATTTTATGATAGGCTCGCGTGTACATAAAGTTGTTAAAGTTAAAATCTGTCTGAGATATTTAAATAAACTTGAATTGTTTGATGCCAATGAGTGTAGTTTCCGCAGCTAGCTGTTGTAGACTTCCTTAATATCCGTAAATTAGGGTCCCGTGAGCTAACACGCGTGGCGGGGCAAGGCAACATTAGCGCGGCGTCAGACGTGGGCTGGGTTCCGTATTGTTTGACCTCAGGGTCGAGTTACAAGCCTGTACTTAGTTCGCCGACTGGTAATTTCAATTGAGAGATTTTTCGGACATTTTTCGGTAAATCAGTGATTGTGAAGCTCGGTGCGAGGCGTGGTTCTCGAAAAAGGATATCTTGAGGCGGGAGTTGTCGCAAACAAGATAAACGGCGCATGAAATTGAAAATTACTTACACTGTTTTATAATTCAGCATTAATAAACAATATAAAACACTAAGAGGTCTCTCAGTCGAAAACTGTTGATGTTGATAGTGGAGTGAACTTTTATTTCTAATAAACATTTATAGCGAATATCTTAAAGTTATTACATTGGAATGTGTTTAAATATTTAACAATGTATTGTACACAGAGAAGAGACTCACACTCACATGAAACTAACGGTATAAAAGGAACAACTTACTTCGAATTATATCTCTTCTGTGTCAGCAATGGAATAGCTTCAGGCGTGTACATTTTGTTATTTATATAAATAAGTTAGTAATGTTACACGTGGTACTTTTCTTATCTGTCTATTTTAGACCTTTTCTCATGAGCTGTCAAAACATAACCAGTTTGTCTTCAACTTCTGGACTGGGACTTCATAAACCATGTGTGACTCGACCTGCCTGCCTGTCGAACTAGCACAGTTTACGTGAAACTGAAACAAACATAAACATCACGCGTTATAAATCTATCGCCGTAAATCAATTCGTAACTCCAATGTAAACTGCATTAATTTCTGACGGTCGGTGTAATAAAATATTGTACAAATATAACTCCTTTATAAACATCGCTCATAATTGGGTCAATTTCCTCTGCCCCGGTTACTTTTAACCGGTTTTCACGAGTCAGCGTTTATAGTTTACAGGTATTATGATCTACCTAATGCATCGCTGTTAGGAAGTAACTATCTTATTAATGTTTCGGAATTAGTGTATGGTCGCTTTGCCGGTGTAGATTACAGAAAATATCAAATTGGTTGTCAAATTTTATCCGAATCATTCAGCGGTTAATTTGCACCTTACCAAGTTGGATTCTTCGGTTGACCTCTGTTTCGAAGTTTGACCTATTCGTCCACAACTTCGATAGTAGTGTTCCCAACCACTACCGGCACAGGTGCAACATGGACATTTGGTCATTTGTCAAGACCATAGACTATTTTACCTTAATAAATACTTTTCGACTGTACTTTATCTTCAATATTGCTGTAAGGAATATTTGCAACAGCTTGTTTCTAAGTTGCATGTAAGCGGTATTGCGGCAGTCATCGAGACACGAGTTAGCTCTAACTTAAGTTACGAGTACGTCCAAGCTGCGCGCGCGCACGCTCCGTGGACTCACTAAGCTGGGCTTAGCCTACTTTCGTCCAGGAATACTGGTCCACGTTGTGTTGTTTACAAACATTAAATTAAGTTGTAACGCTAATTTATAGTTTCTCCATAAACACGTGCAACGTATGTGACGCCGTTAACTTTAATATAACTTTAGAATGTAGAAATTGCACTTTGTTACCTTTCATATTCGCCACTGGTGATACAACTTGTCATAGCATTCACTGACGTTGATGTTTGCAACTTATGTGCTACAACGTGTATCGCAACTAGCTCCTTTGATGTGTATCGCAACATATTCTGCTACTAATCTATGCTGCTACAAAACTTCCCGGTGTAAGTTGTAGTTATATTGTCGCCCCGCGTCACAACGATACCCCAGATTAGGGGTGCCTGGGGTCGCAGGCAGCCAGAGTAGGAGCTTTGGTCGTCCTATTGGTGCAAACCGGCGACCACTAGAAGGCAGCGGTAGTACGGCGTGGTACGGTCCCGCTGCAGAGAGGAGCTGCGGAGGAAGCGCTAGAGGAGTTCTGGTGTGTTCCTAGGAGATCCCAGGGCTCTTCGAGTTGCGTGGAGGATGACCACCGAACGGGTGTTAGTGAATAAAAATTTTACATAACCCGGCTTCTCTCTTAAGGAGTCGGGTATCTTTAGAAGATTTCCCCCTCGAAAAATGAAAAAAGTATAAAATTCCAAATTCACCAGCGTTTGTACTACAGTCGGCTCGCTTTGAACTCATATCGGCATCGTTTGAACAGAGGCGGCATTATCTAGGCGAACGGCATTTACCAGCTATCCTCGACTCCTCTTGTACTGTTTTGGTTCACAAGCTGTTCGCCTGATGGATGCTGATTCGTTTTAGTTTGTTATTTTGGTACCTGCTCGTACAGGGTGTGGTCTGATGATATGTTCATGTGATTTTTTAGTATTATTATCATTATAAAATAAACTTTATTAACTCTTTCTTCTCTGCATATTCTCTCAGAATGCTCCCTTACAACATTTCGTTTACCATACATATAATCTTTTAAAACAGAATAAAATTTGATAAGTAATTGTACCTAAGTTCTTTGAAAATTTTAATTAACTACGCCATAATTATAGGAGAATTTAAAAAAACATTACATTTTACCGATTTTTTTAAGAAAACCGATGGGGAGTAAACGTTCTCG
The DNA here is from genome assembly GCA_910589575.2 of Carcina quercana. Lineage (NCBI taxonomy): Eukaryota > Metazoa > Arthropoda > Insecta > Lepidoptera > Depressariidae > Carcina > Carcina quercana. Next base: position 17,023,015 of record OU342428.1, on the reverse strand, counting down.
AGTGGCGACCACGTACCGGGAATCGTCTACCGGGCCGTCCCCCTATTAGATGCACCGACGACCAGATTAAGGTTGCGGGGAGTCGCTGGATGCAGGTGGCTTGGGACCGGTCGATGTGGTGTACCATGAGGGCAGCCTATGTCCAGCAGTGGACGTTTCCTGGCTGATGATTAGATATTATGTCGAAAATACCAAACATCAGCTGATACTCTTCAAACTTCTGAATCGATTTTTACGAAATATAGCTAAGAACCACTGCAAATAAACTTGCCTTTACGTTCGGGAGCTACGATACCACAAACACATAGATTCACAGACATTGGCGTCAAACTTATAACATCCCTCTTTTTGCGTCGGGGGCTAAAAATAGAACATAGAATGGCGGGAAATCCATTTTGACTTACGTGCAAATTATCTCTACTCAATTTACAGCAATGTATCATCCTATGCCTGTATATAAGTTATTCTTATTTTGGTGTGGCGTGCGTCACCGGCATTTGATTCCATCTCGGAGTATGAACAACGAATTACTCGCTTATCTTCTTCAAACGCAGAGAAAATAGATCGATTTGCTTTAATATGTTCATTGCTGTTGTGTGATTAATTATAACTCATTTTGACGTGTTAATGTCTTTCTAATAATAGAGCGGTTGACAAGTAAATGCGTTCAAAAAGAACAGGAAACCGACTTCAATTCCCAAAAAGTCTACTTTCACTAAGGCAAATTTAAGATTTTAATCGTTTTCTCATGGATGCCGTTGTCAGAACTGGACCAAATTGAAATGGGACCACAGGGGAAGCACCACCTTTCAAATAAAATAAGAATCATCCAAATCTGTTCACCCAGTCAAAAGTTTTGAGGTAACAAACATTTTTAAAGAAACATACCCGTCGCATTGATAACGTCCTCCTTTTTTGAAGTCGGTTAAAAAGGTGCAATTTACTTGAAATTTAACTTGATATGTATTATTAATAAACGTGTATTATTTTACCTAGTGGAACCAGCTTGGGTTTAAAAGTATTAAGTGGGACACGAAGAGTGAAAAATTACCGGCCCATCTCAGAACAATGTTTGGGAAACACTGTCCTATGTAAATTTCGCCCAAATCCGATGAGACAATTATGTGTGAAAGAATCACAAACATCCAAACTTTCACCTTGGTGATGTGAGTAGGAATTCTTTGTCGTAGGTACTTCCGATACTAAAACTTAATTTCACAGTGGGTAACAACAATGGGCACAAAAGAAATCTCGATCGCGTGGGTGTAATTATTAATCGATTAATCTCATCTCTAGATTCATGTCATTAGAACAGATTACGTCATCAATGTCCCAAATCGATGTCGAGTATCGAGATGTGCGAGTGTAATCGATTCGACAGGCTCGCCTCAATCGCGGTCCGATGCTTGCCCATAGACCGAACATTGCCAGTTTGCGTTTGCAGTTGACTATGATTATATTACGAACGAAACGTTTGAAGATGTAGTTTAACAACGGCAAAATTAAGTTTGTTTTTAAAGATGTTACTAAGATACTTATGCAGTTAAAACGGAAGTCAAACTATGGATATCATTGACGGTTGCGTGTACATCGACGGCAAATGTAAATTTGTAGCCGTGTATTGTGTGACTAATGTATCATGTAATGAATTGAATTAGAAAAGCGAATGTGATTGTGTTAGCGACAAATTGTTTGTTTGCTGTTTGGAGCGACTCAATGTTGTTCGAAGGCCTATGTCCAGCAGTGGACGTTTCATGGCTGATGATGAATGTCAAAGCAAATGAGGTCTTTAGATGGTAAGCGTGCGCATCCTCAAGCTAATGATGCGCTGGCTCTGCTACCTTTCACACCGGAACACAACCGTGCTATTAACACTGCTGTTTGGTGGCAGAAAGGTTAAATAGTGGTGGCTAGCCAACCTACCACCGACCAAACAATACAAATAGGAACCCCCACTGGGAACACAACCCGGGACCATCGGATTGGCAGTCCATGCGTGTAGTTTAGGTACTTAGGGATTACATTGCCCTTCAACGAATCGATCTGAGTTCTTAGGTTACTTTTTCATAACGAATGTCCACCGCCTCCCGCCGATCCACGGTACCTCATCCCCCGCAAGAGACTGTCGCAGAAAGTGACCATACGTATCGCACGCGCGGACTACTCACACATGCGCGTGTGTACAAACGTCATCCGTTCGATGTGTGCGATATCACGACATTTGTTTCAAGCGTCCGACGTGTGACCTGGCTTCACTAACTGCTACCATATGTTACCGAGTGAGCACGTCTCCATCTGGTCTTGACGTCACTTACCATCAAGCATGATGAAAATCAAATGAAAATCTGCAGTGTAGAAAAAAGGACTAAATGTCCGCAAAAGCCGCCTAGCTAGATTTTCCGCAGACGAGCAAGACGCCTCATTTCTCAAAACGCGATAAAAAACCATAACTCTCCTCTTATTAAAGTCGGATAAAGACAGGTGCCTGGAGCTCTCGACCTACTGCTTCACACGCATATGATGGTGGCGTGGTGTGACGGCGATTCCCTCACGATCTTGATTATTGCTTGTTTATGGATCGACCAGATAAAGCTCAGTAGTCACTGAATACGGGATCGTAAATAAACGAATAATCTCCTAGTAATCCCCTCATAAAGAACATTCTAAACGTATAACAGGTGCGTGGGGACTCGATACTTATTGATTCCGAGAATTAGGATAGGATTCGATTAAAACTCAAATCGTTAATTGAATACTTTAGATTTTTGGGTTCAATTTTTAGTAGTTTTCTCTCGACTTTAGCCTGTGTTAATCTAGGGCTTGATCTTGATTGCTAGAATATCATAATTCCGCCTCCTTTTTACTCATTTGTAGGTGAAATTTTTACCTGATGGTAAATGACGATAAGGTCGTCGGATGGAAAGCTTGCTTACCCAGAAATCTCAACCTAATGAGGCACTAGCTCTACTTTTCATACCGGAACACAACAATGCTGTTAAAATTGCTGTTTGGCGGTAGACTTACTACCACTCTTCCACAAGAGCTTTCATATGAAAATTCTCTTTCAACATTGATGGCAATAGAAGGAAGAAAGATTCCCAGAAGTTGAGCACATAACAGAATCAGCTTGTAATGTCATTAATGTAATATGAATAATACTAACGAGATTCTCCTACGGTCAACGACCCCACGTTGTTTATAACAAGTCCCAGCACTGCGTCACTTGTTGAATCAGGAATCAATTCCACCGAACACAAACATTCGTGCCCGTAATGCGAGATGTTATCGAAGAATACAGCTAAAATAGCGCGTGCATAGTTCCGTAACGGTATACACGGTGCGGTGCGGTGGCAGACAGAAACTTTTAACTATACGCCTTATCTAAATATTGATTTGTACCGTTTTATCTTCATAATTTATGGTAATTTTCAATCAGCTTCGTAACTATCTGTCGGTAGCTCCAACACCATCTCTTTAACAATGGTTCTTCTGAAGTCTGCTATGCTGTCTCTTTGAAAAGGTAGTGTAGCTGCACTATTCGGTTGCAAAATGCATTTGAGCCCACGCTGGCCAGGCGGATAGGCGATTTGTGTAATATTTTGGTTGTTACATAGGTAGATGCTACTGCCCAGTGCCTGAATTTCCCCTGCTTTTCTCATGTTATTCGTTTTTATAATAAAATTCCTAATAACATTTTGAGTCTTTCTAAATGTGAAAAAATACCTGTCATGTTAGGTTTTAGTATAAATATAAACTCATTCATAATTTGGAGATTACTATCAAGGGGTAGCTACTGCCAAATAATGTCAAAAATAAAATTTGTTACCATGGTTCGCCCTGGTCAGGAATTAGTTCAACTGAAATTTCACAACATGGTAGCAGCTCATATATTACTTGGTTGGCTATACTAGTATTTGCCCATCGATATATTACATCCTTAAGCATATGAATAGTTTAAAAAGCTAGTATTAGGTCAGATGTTATCAGTTGGTGGGCAGGTCTAACGGGCCGTCGAGCGTCGCCGTGGGTGACGCGATATCTGATACCGATGTCCCAGTTTTATTGTTATGGGGAACTCACGAACTTTTATTGTTCCGTCTTCGGGTTCGAGGTATGTTTATGGTATCTGGGAGGACTTCGATGACTGGTTAAAGCGATGATTTTTACCTGCAAGTGTCAAACATCCAATACACTTATCAGTATCATCATCAGATCTTGTTCTTACGAATACGTGCGATGTTCTGCTCCCAGTCCACAATTATCTGCATGAAAGTACTGTTAAAAAGATTTTTTTTAATTGTTCTCTCTTCTTGATAATGATTGTCTACTCCCCTTTATACATCCTTAGAGTTGTTGTTTCAAAAAATCATTCTTAGTGCACCCCTAGGTTCCTGGAATGCTTTTCTTTCTTTCAAATGTATTTCTTTTTTATAATACTAGTTTACTCATAGCTTCATTTCGATTATCCTATTACACAACTGTTAAAGGACGAAACATAACAGCTACCTGTCTCCTAGCCCTCTCTTGATGTATACAGTTTGTCGTCGGTTCGTTCAGGATGTCTTCTGTTTCATATGCAAACTGCACACAGCTGCATTTAAACTTCTAGAGTTTGGGATTTTTTAGAAGCTGCGGTTGCATCTGAGTTGATAACTCAAAGATCTACTTTCATTCATTATTCATCTAGTTCCGCCGCATTCTCCGTTTGACTTGCAACTAACTCATCAGTAACCTCACACCTACCGTCATCAGCCAATGAGCTATTGTTTCATACTAAACATTGCAGTAACAATGCTTGATGGATCTATTCCAATATTTATCCGAGGGCGGGGCGGGTCAGCGCTGACGTGCTGCGCGTGGGCAGCTGCTTCGCCCACACGCTTAGACCAATGCCATGTCAGACTAGGGTCTTATACTTGACTTGGGAAATTACATTCATTGAGGTAACGTCTGAGATCTAATAATAATAATAGTTCTCATCTATTTGAATGAGCTATAATCTTCTCACTATTTGCCATCATTTTGGCTGTTTAGTCCCGAAATGATTCCACCATTTTGTATTTTGTCTTCCAGTAGAGGTCTCCGTGTCCTAAAAAGTTTTCTCTATTGATTTTCCAGAAAACCACTGCTTTGGCAACTGTACCGGTTATATTTGATATTGACGATTCATATGTCATTCAGGCTCAATTTATTGTTGCTACAAGTTGCTGTTAATGCGGCTGAGTTGTTGATGTATCGTGTTTCAGATTAAACCTTCTTCCAGCTAAATTACTCAATACATCTCTCTGACTGCAGTATAATATTACTGATGATGCCTAGAAGGTACTAACCAGACTCATTTATAACGCCTCATTTGGCGTGCTCTCTAAATTACTTATTCATGATGGGTGCGGGAATCTCGCAAAAATATCATGACGAACAAACTCGTGTTTCGCCGCAACCGTCTCGTCTAGCATCGCCCACTGGACCAGACAGGAAGACAGGTTCTAGGCTATATACATAATAGCTAGCGCGTGAAATTTATGCGCCCGCGCCTCTCATTCATACCTCCACGAGGACGCAGCACAGCATCGTAAATCTATCTGACTGACTCTCAGATATAAACGATTACCTCATTGCTTTAACAAGATTTATTCGATGTAAACTTTGATATCCATGACTTTTGTGACCCATTTGATGGCGTAATAAAGCTACTGGAGATCTGGTCAGTTTTCTCTAGAGGCCCTGTGCTAGGAACTATCTGTACCTGTCACTTTCTATCGATTATATCTATAACTGGTTGGACGGAGACAGCCCTCGGGGGCATAAATTCTTCGTGACGTGTATCAGCCAACATCCATCAAGATGAAAAGCAGATTTTCTTCTATTTACAGTTAAGTACTAGTTTTTTGTGTTTGGTTAGAAATGAGAACCGTCGACGTTCAAGAGGGCGTCAATTTGATCACTGACGCGGTAACATAAATGATATTCGGGTTGACAGAAGGAAACTTTTATATGTTACAGAAAAATAACTCACCTCTGATTGACTGTCGTAACATGAAACCATGAATTGTTGATTTGGAACCTGTAGTCAATAGTTACGGTACGGTACCCTCGTCGTGAATGACGATCGAAGACCATTACTGAGCTAATGGTGCTCGTGCGACAGTGGGCGGGAGAGATACGCGTTTGTCATCGCAGATAAGATGGTCTAATGTGCGGATATGCGAAGCTGCGTAGTCATTGGCAGGTATAGGCTCTTGAGAAACCGAATACTTGATGTATATGAAGATCTGAAGCTCTATACATATAATACTAGTAGATAATAACATGATAACACTGGGACAATTGAAAGTGTATTGCAAATTAGCTGTTTCCAGCGAATTCGTTTGCGAGAAATTATCCCAAAGGAAAGGCATAATTTTTAGGGTCCGTCTGTGTGTCCGTCTGCCACCAGGCTGTATCTCATTAACCGTGATAGTAAGACACTTGAAATTATTACAGATGATGTGATTCTGTTGCAGCTATAACAACAAATACTAAAAACCAGAATAAATATTTAAGAGGGACTCCCGTACAACAAACGTGATTTTTTTGCTCGATATTGATAACGGTAACACACATTTAGTATATATATACTCTCTTGAAAAAGAAATAATTAAAATAAAAAAAATATTTAATCCCATACAACAAACGTGATTTTTGCCGTTTTTATAGAGAATGGTACGGAACCCTTCGTGCTCGCACTTGGCTGGTTATTGATCGGTTTTACGAGATTGAGAAGCACGCATTTATATTATTAGAAGTATAAACTGATGTGAACTTTGCTGTTTCATGTTGCTGAGTAATAAAGCTATGCAGTTTCTATGTTCGCAAGAAACTGCGAGTATCATATTTATCAATGGACCATTTAAGCCAACGCATACCAGTTTCTCGACCACATCATCACAAGTCAAGCGTTAATTTACTATAAACAGAATTAAAAGTTTAAAAGTCATTTTATTAGCATACTACGCCTGAACAAGTGGCCTCGGTGGACAATATGAAAAACACGAGTTTTTATATAATGAGCTTTTATGAAACATCGCGATGATGAACTCGATTGGATAGCGAGTGACAGGTCGTAGATCTGCAAATGTTTATTTTATACAGCTCCAACTATTACTGTTTGAATATGACGGAGATATACTATAGATAGTGCCCAGTTGTAGCACAATGGGGTCCATTCAAGAAGGCAGCGAGAACGTGCGATGCGGCCACGACAACGATCGGCGCGCGCGCACCACCCGCCCGTTGCCATGACGACTGAGCTTTGATTTATCACTCGAAGATCAATGTCGTGTTGTGATTGGACGACAGCAAACCGTTTCGTTTAATGTTTAGATGAATTTTGTTGTTGATAACTTTTTAATATAGCGATAAACTCCATGAAGCTTATAGTAGATGAGCTGCAAGCTTTAGAGGTCGCAAGGTAATGATTTAGTTGGTTTTGAATCGTTTGAAAAGGGATTGTTTACATATATCAATCCGCAGTAAACGCGGGGTGTAAGGCGTGCCCGACCGTGCGCCGGTATCGCGTCTGAGATCCGCGCTGCGCCAGCGCAGGCCGCTTCCGCACGCGGACACGACTTCGGTTACTACATTCCACCGGGGTCTAGGGCTGCTAGATAGATGCACAGCACTAGGAACTTGCTTCCGTGTACTCTGTGCTTCCGTGGACGTTGATCTGCTGGGGTCTACAGTGCCGTATTTACGCTCGGGCTCTTGTGACGGGGGATTGGGATCGGATTATCATATATTTTATCATGTTAGTTGAATTTTTATTAGGAGTAATTATTTTAATTTTAAATGGTGTTTCTAGTATAATTTGTCCTAGTGATTCTTTGTTGGAAATCGAAATAAATAAACTAACCTGTGACCTTTAATTTTTTTTAAAAAAAATTGTCTGTAAAAAAAAATTACCTTTAATATGTCACCAAAATTCTATCGCCCTTGTACTATTTCTTCACTGATGGGTGCCAGTCTCAAAATGGAATCTTATCATGATTGTGAAATCTTGCGTCGTCAGCTGCAACTTCTGTCAGTTGCATCACCGTTGCACCAGCCCTGGGCCCTGGGTCACACCGTCTCTCGCCACAACAAATATTGTAAATACCGCGCTCCGATTAGCAGAGACGTGAATAGAGGAAGTTGAATTTGCATTGTTATGTGTTTTCTACTACTCATATACCCAGTGAACTGGGAATATTCCTGTCTAGACGATAGCGCTAAAGAAAGAACAGAGCCATTTCAATCACTGTGGCATCACGCTTTGAGATGTTCGTATAAAGCGGAACCAAACGTCCCCTACACTTGATCTCATGCAATCATTCAACTAAGTCACAGGCACGAGCTATTTTTGCATCAAACGTTTTAGCCAATCTACATTTCGCTTTTAGTTTAGTTTAGCTAAGTTTATTGTACTTTGTTGTTTCGTATTTTTTGTTCTGGAATTCTCCGAAAGATGGTTGAAATAATAGCTAATTGGTCCGACCACAAATAGCGGCAAACAAAGTACATTGCGACAGCACTGTCACAGCAATATAATGGTCGGTGTATATCACGTCGCGACCTAGAGGCTGTAAATCTCTCTCGATGTAATTTATCGATGTTTGCTCAAATAAGTAGCGAGTAATTTCGTATACGATTTGTATGGCACACTGCGCACTCGACTTAGGCAATCATGTCTCATATTTTGATTGAGTATCTGGAATTCTTTGGATAACTCCCACGGAGTTTTCACCCATTCTTTTAAATTCTGGATCACTGGATCATTAATATGTACTTTTATTAATTATGTAATGTTGTAGTTATTATTTAAGTATTGTGTTTATTATCAATACATAGTATAAAACAATGTCGCTTTCGCTAGCTAGCTAGCTAGTTTCTTCCAGCACACTAGGTGTGCTGGAAGAAATTTCTTTTTAGAAATAATCTTTTTGTACGTGAAAAATAAACTATAAATAAATAAGAATGACGTCAATTTCGAAACACCCCCCCCATCTATCATTTACCGTCATCCGCAGACCAACCAGTAAAGCAGTGGTGTCAGTATCGACAGATCGGCGTCAGTAGTGTTCAAGGACTCTGTACGTGGAATCCAGAGACGGACTCAGTGCAGACAACTCGGAACTAGTGAGACAGGGACGTACTCTGTTTGGGGGGGACCCGTGATTTTGAAGATTGGTTTGTGGACTTGTGTTACCAATAAATTCCGAAACTTTGGACTTTCTTTCTCTTCAATAAACGAACCACGAAAGCTCGTAACATTTGGTGTCAGAAGTGGGATTGAAGATGCCGATTGTACCGAAGGACGGAAAAGAAGGGGTAACCACCAGATCCATGTCGGAGGCTCGGCGCGACGAAGCAAGCGGAAGCGGGGCTCAGCGCACTCCTGAAAGAACATCTGACAGGAGTAGCGTTCAGCGCACCCCGGAGCAGAACCCAGGCAGCCTCCTGCAACAAATTCAACGCATGATAGAAGAGCAAGCCCGCCGTCAAGAAGAGCAAGCCCGCCGACAGGAAGATCAGGTGCGTGCTATGCAGGAAGAGCAAGCCCGCCGTCAAGAAGAGCAAGCCCGCCGTCAGGAAGAGCAAGCCCGCCGTCAGGAAGAGCAAGCCCGCCGTCAGGAAGACCAGCTGCGTGCGTTGCAGCAAGATCAAGCTCAACGCATTGAGACCCTCCACAAAGAGTTTGCGAAAGGTCTGCAGCTTATCATGGAGAGGGTAGCAGCCGTGGAAGGAAGAGTTAGCCAGGTGGAAGAGGAAGTCGGCAGTTTAGCCCAGAAGATTAAGAAAGTGGAAGAGAATACCGAGATAGCGGTATCAAAGATTCACAAAGAGATTGAACGGCTAAAGTCGAGTAGTGTCGTTGCGACGGTTTTACGATCCCCTGTGGCACCTGCTAAAGGGGCTAAGGTGCCTTTCTACGATGGAACGACTTCCTGGACTGCTTTCAAGCTACAATTTGAGACCGCAATGAAAGCGAATGGCTGGGCTAATGAGGAAGCTCAGTCAGCACTTACGCTAGCGTTGCGTGGCAAAGCTCTGACCGTATTGGAAACCGTGGGAGCAAGAGGAAACTTCACATTTGACGTGCTGTTCGATGCTCTGGAATCACGATTTGGTGACGGACATTTAGAGCATGTCTATCGAGCTCGGTTAAAGGAGAGAACACAACGCGTCGACGAAAGCCTACAAGAGTGGTCACTGGAGGTGGAGCAATTAGTGCGTAAGGCGTTCCAATCATCTCCCGCAGCTGTTGAACCGATGCTATTGCAGAACTTTATCGATGGAATACGGGACCTAGAAGTAAGAGCCTCAGTACGACTCAAGCATCATGCTAACTTCAAGGACGCCGTAGCCCACGCGCTAGAAGTGGAAGCTGTGCGTCAGGACTTTCAAGTTGCATGCCTTCGGAAGATTAAGACGATTGTGGAACGTCCGACACCACGTCGGAGTTTCATGTGCTACGAGTGTGGTGAGCGCGGACACATACGACTCTCCTGTCCAACCCGTAACAACCGCCGTGAAGGAGCTAGCTCAGTCTCTGGAAGGCGAACCAGTGCTAAAAAAAAGGTACCAGGTGAAATTTATGAGCAAGTAAATGAAACTGGATCTCAGGCTAGTGAAAGATCGAAGACGTGTAACGACCGAGGAGCTAACGACGCTGGTTTTGAGGAAGGATCATTGGCCTGGTTACACAATCCAGTTCGAAGAAAAGGGAAGACACCGAAGCTACAAGCAAGTTGGAGGGACCATACGAGGTGGTAACAAAAATCAACGACGTCACATACCGTAATTCGGGATACACCAAGAAGCCCACTGAGAGTTGTGCACGTAGATCGGCTGGCGCGTTATCATGGCAGTAATGATGCTCGGGACGAGCATTCTTAAGAGGAGGGCAGTGTCATGGAGCTCGAAAAGTCCAGAGATAAGGAAAAGAGAGAGGTGTATCCATCGATCCCCTTCGTGTCAGATATTGACAAATGACGTAGAAAGCTCTCGAATACTCGCATAAGGATTGTCATGTGCGAAAGGGAGAGCAATTCATCTATCTCCTTCGTGTCGAATACTCTACAATGTTCCAGAAGATTCTAGACTATAGGATCTAGAAACACTACGGGGTATATATAGGCGCGAGCCGAGCGTCGGAGACAGTTCAGTTCAGTTTGAGTTGAGTTCACAGCGAAGAAAAGTGAAGAAACGAAAACTGGAAGAAATTGTAAAGCGAAAGTACAATCGAGGTGGAAAAGTGTTAGTGTACTAGTGTGTCACGTGGTGTCAGTATCGACAGATCGGCGTCAGTAGTGTTCAAGGACTCTGTACGTGGAATCCAGAGACGGACTCAGTGCAGACAACTCGGAACTAGTGAGACAGGGACGTACTCTGTTTGGGGGGGACCCGTGATTTTGAAGATTGGTTTGTGGACTTGTGTTACCAATAAATTCCGAAACTTTGGACTTTCTTTCTCTTCAATAAACGAACCACGAAAGCTCGTAACACTATGCTAGATACATCACTTACCACACCAGTTACCTGTTCAATCTAATTGGAATCATAAGGTAGTGAAATTAAAAAATATTAATTATATTGCAGTCCTGTATAAAGGGTCCAATAATTTTGAGATGCTTTTTCCCTATTTACCTAATAAATTGAAGACGTTACAAATAATATCTGTAAACTAATTACAATCATATCCTGACCAACTATTCAGTTGGTTGTTTCATATTATCTCGTATATGTATTGTATCGTATGAAGTAAAATGTATTTGGAGTTGGGGTGCACAAAATTGAGTCATCAACATCAAGTATTTTAAAAATATCATTGTCCTGAAAAACAAAAACGCCGAAAGTACGTATTCTGCAGTCAAGCTATACATTTATCGATTTAATGAAGGCGCTAAGTATTCAAAGAAACCGTATATAAGGGGTTTACTTATTCAACTTTTCATTTTCAAGCCATCAACAGTTTAATTCAAAATAAAGAGTAAATCGGCAAAAAATTTGGAAAATCGAAACCAGGGCGTGGTCTTTTCCAGCAAGTTAACTAAAAGTAAACATCGCTGATACCTCTACTTATTGAAGGTGTCTACTTGCCGAGACGATGGCTCTCAATTTATAGCTCTCTATTAAGGTATATATTTTTTTGAGTCATCATCATCATCAGCCGGGAAACGTCCACTGCTGGACATAGGCCTCCCTCATGGTACGCCACATCGACCGGTCCCGAGCCACCTGCATCCAGCGACTCCCTGCGACTCTAACCAGGTCGTCGGTCCATCTAGTGGGGGGACGGCCTGGTAGACGTAGATTTTTTGAGTACCTGCTCTTTATTGCAAATTTGGCGTTCTTATCCCTCCCTCCTTTTGTCTGACACAGTATGGAATTATACCGTTACAGATATTTATGCAAAACAAAGTCTATTTAGAAGTTAATAATATTAATATCAGTACCGGGAAACTTGTACGGGCCGTCAGTCTACGAGGTGATCAGAGGACCTGGCGGGACGCTGCTGGCTGTAAGCCACTCGGGCCCGGCATTGTGACGTACTGGGAAAGGCCTAGCGCAGCAGTGGACGTGTCCCGGCTGACGATGATTATGTATCCTAAATTTCTTATGAAATATCTTATACCTGTAAACGAGCAATTCATTATTCAAACGAAAAATCGATCTAGATTATTCTTATGTTTGGGGAATCGCGTGTTTTCGAGTTTTCACACAGTTTTCTTTTGCACGCAATATATGGTCGCTAATTTCGCCCACTCTGTTATAATCATCGTGGTCCAGTGGTCTCGGAGCAAGTTTATCTTTCACATATGTCCGTTTTTAACTTTTTTTGTATTTATTAAAGTTTTTTTAAAAGCCAAATTAAAAAGGGAATTGTAGTTTTGGCCAAAAGCTTCGAGCACAGCTCGGCCGCCCAGATATTTTTATTAATAGGTACAATAATCCCTAAACAATTTATAAGTTACCAGGCAAGGTCTAATGAGTCCTAGTTGAGCGAGTAAGCGAACACTGCGAAGTTCTCCGAGTGCACAAATGCGCAAACATTGTTTAGTGTAAGTGTTGCGCGCGGACTGCGCGATAATTACTGAACCGTGCCCGACCTGCGCGCGCGCAGCTGCGATGCAAGGCGACGTGCATACTGCGCAGACCATATTACATAGAATAACTTCGTCTGCGTTGTCTGCAAACATGAACTCATAAGAATCTTTTATCGGAATAGAATTTTTTTCCATAGTTGCTTTCTTCATCAGGTATCGGAATGGAAGATCTTGTTTGATGAAGCTATGTGCAGGCGGCGTCGTTGGCGCAATAGATAAGGCGCGGACTTTCAATATGAGGGTTCCGGGTTCGAATCCAGCCGTGTACCTATGAGTTGTTTTTCAATTCAAGTACATTATCCGATTGCTTAACGGTGAAGGAAAACGTCGTGAGAAAACCTGCATATCTTAAACAGGCATGTGAAGTCCGCCAATCCGCACTGGGCCCGCGTGGTGGACTATGGCCCATACACTCTCTGTAGGAGAGCAGGGCTGAGCCCCTGCAGTGGGGACGTATATAGGCTGTTGCTTGATGATCTGCAGTTTTATTTATTACAAATGAGTTGTGGACACAGCCCAACCTCTTTGCTCCACACCTACTTTCTTTGCGCAGTCAGTCTGCGGACCTAGGTCTCAGGGGTCAGCCAATCTAGACCGCGGCGTGGTGTTTGCTTAATTCAACATGAAACCTCATTTATATCAGATCGTAGGAGTTTCCCAACCGACGCTGTTATGTATATACTAGCTATATTGTATTTGTGTATCAGAATGATTCAATCAAAATAAAACAGTTAATAGAATCTTGAATTTTGATTGTACATGGATGTCGTAAAGTTTCTGAAGTCCACGCGCATGAAGTCGCGGGCAAAAGCTAGTTCGATAAAGCCCAGGCCACACGGCACACGGATGACTATAGTACAAACCTGTGATACAAACGAGATGAGTACCTAATTCGAAATATGAGTAGTATAAACGTAATTAGAATTGAAGTGGATGAAGCCGGATGGGTCTTGGCTAGTTTTTAGGGTTCCGTGCCCAAATCACAGGGTGCACATGGGACTCTTTCAATGGGAATCTTTGGCTCCAGTCTGTCCTTCTGTCACAGGGATTTCTTTTGAACCGTAATAGCAATAGGTAGAAATTTAAAACTTTGAGTGTGTGAATAACAATTGATTTAAATCTTATTCGATAGTACGCTACGACTCTTCGTGTGGGAGTCCGACTCTAACTTGGCCGTTTTTTTCTGCTACACGACAGTACTTGGGTACATGTTCGAGAGTCTCTAGAATTTTTTGTCCTTTTTCGTTCGCTCGTCCATCGTTCTTAATTATCAGTGTGATTAAATCATCTGCATCGATCATGTGAGAGAGAGCAATTAGAGGAGTACGCACGTACCGTCGACGATGGTCACCTCCAGGGGAAAGGACAACTGTCGGGGTTTAGTGTACAGAACTACGCGCCCTCGCTCTGTTGTAACCGACTTCAAAGAATTCGATCTTTTGATAAGGGCGTTTTGAATTCGATGTTTGTGTGTGTGTGTGAAATGTGTTTGTTGCCTCATCATGTTTTTTATTGAATAGAAATTTCAATTTCAAGAATATATTTCAACTGGTGGTCTGATTCTTGACCTTCCCTCGACAAAGAGATCCCAAAGTCGTTCTTGCTGGTTGATGTTTATGGTTTAGATAATTATGGATTCGCTAATTATCCTCTGCTTTGCCTCAAATTACGGATCAAGGGGCTCTCTATTTTACTTGTTTACAGCGAAGCCAAATGGAAACTAACGCTTTAAGCAATTTTTCCTAATATTTTTACAATTTAGGTGTCATCGGAAGCGTCGCGCTTCTCCGCGGATTATAGTCTGTATAATATAGCGTCATATACTCTATATGACTTCGCATAAAATCCAACATGGTGTATTGAAACGGAAATAATATGCTAATAAATCAAAATTAAAGATTAAGCTACAGTCTAGCTAAGTAAGTTCCCAATATAAATAAATATACATGCATAACCTACCAAAATAAGGTTTAACTTTAATATTATGGGCAAGTTTTTGGACGTACTCGTACTCTTCATTCTTGTTGTTTCATCGTGTATTTCACGAAATCTACTCTCAATAATGTTAATTGCGACCACGAACCAGGTCAGTAATAAACAAACAAATCCGAGTCATTATCGACAGCTCGGAGTAGTGGTTGCGACATAGACAACTCGATAACTGACGGCAAATGAGAATACGGCGTGAGTTTAGCTTCATACACATATACACAAGACACATCGACTTATACTCGCTGGAATATAAGTAGTTGTATTATCACAGCAAGATGATTTTGTGACGTCACTACAATACATTAGACGTGAAAAGTATTTAACATCTCACCAGTAGATACGGGTACGGTGGACCGTATCGTGACATTTTTGTAACTTCTGAATATTAAGAGGCTATGCTGTTGTCAAAGCGCCCATACAAACGTAGTCCAGTCATATTTTGAGTATTAAGCTATGAAAATCTATGAAATTTTCAAGACACAATCTAGAAACAAATATCTGTGTCGGTGGTGAGTCAGATTTTCGTTTAAATATATACTTCCAGAGTTACAGGGCGTCAAAGTATTGAATTTTACGGTAATAAAAAGCCCCAACTTTGAACCTGATTTACAAGAGTATGAATCAATTTAGAACAATTTGGAAAAACCACCGACATCTGAAATTTCATTAGTATACTGTACTAAAAAAATGGTTACATAATATACTGTATCCTTCAAATGATCCCTGGACTACGAAACATCCAAATAACGGGTGGATAACATCGCATAATGTATGCTGTCTCACCGTACGCGCACGGGTAGGATAGGGCTCGGAGAGGGACAGCTACAAAACAATTTAACCTTGAAACCGACCACGTGGTCTTACCAACATAGCCTCTTAACTCCAGAGAAAGTCTGATATCAGGTTTTGGCAAATCCTCTCCCATGTGAGAATTTCCATAAATTGCGATATTGCGATCAAAGAGATAAACCCCGTTAGTTTGCGAAATTACATATCATAAATACCTATCACGTATTCTAATATTTACAGCCATTGATATCCAGTTCACACACAGTACACAACCTAGGGGCGTCTCGTTAAACTGACTTTATGTGCTATAAACTAGGACATGAGCTCAGTTCCAGTCGCTGTGATTGCCAATGTGTACCATGGATTAGACACGAACATAAAACATGACAATCTTTCATATTTCATTTATACCTCTCCGATGTGATTCCCAGGATCAAAGTGATAATGTAATATTTCAAATACTGCTACCCCAAAGAAAAGTCTATAGATTTTCCTTTGAGTAAAGTTCTTCGTCTGCCCTGCCCTGCCACTTCAGCTTACTGACTCGTCGAGTGGTCGGTGACTTTCGTTCGTCTACGCATTTCCTTATACCGGATGTTTTCAGCGAGGAAAGAAAATTTATCGTAGCATTCATATTCTCCATTGTTTCATTTAAATAATGTCAAGCAGATCCCGCGGTGCTTCTTAGTCTTCATCATCAAAGAGATCAAATATCGATATTTTAGCAATTTGAAATATCTGTCATAGACGGTTTACGGCTGGGTGTTGATATTACCGGATCAGTCAGTCAGGGTCAGTCATCCTTATATTAGAAATTAATGTACAGTCAATTGCAATGTCTTCTCGGCTTTTGGATAATACTTCATTGCGACTAAAGGAAGTATTCAGGAGATGGGCAGCAGCATCTACCAATGTAACAACAACAAGGTATTATTTTGCCAATCCGCCTGCCAAGCGTGAGCATTGTGGGAAATCCCCTAAAGAAATTCCACATTATCGGTCTATAGGTTAATCTCATGTCCAGCGGTGGACTTATAATAATAATAAATTCTTTATTTCAGATATACATCCATAAAATAAAAAATAAAAATAAAAATATACTAAAAATAAAATACTACTCTAGAAAATAAAATAAGAATGCTAATGCTAAAACTGTCATATTTCTTATTTGCGTTCTGGTGAACACCAAGCCAGTATCTACAAATGGGGCTGGTCATATCCTCACCAACGGCCACCAATATTTCGTTTTCGGAGCTCCGCACACTCCCAGAACGAGGCAATACGGGTCCTCATTAACGCGAAGAACTCGGGCACACCCGCCTCCGCGAACATACTCGACGCACTACAGTATCTAGGCAGTATCTAGTATCTTATGCAGACATATACCTAAGAAACTACGATTATGAACTACTATCTCAACTGTAATTCCATGAATGAACCTTATCGCATTTGTACTACATTGGAGTGTGATGAGCTTATCTGCGCGTGCGCAACTAACTGGGTCACAGTGTCCGACACCCGTCACTCTGTCTGTCCGTCCGTCTGTCAGAACCCAGCAACGCTGCTTGTTGATACACTTGCGGACCGTGTTATCAACTCTCCAATAAACATAAAATATGTCATTCATGCCACTGGCACGCCCATCTTCCAATTATCAGTAGAATGTAGTGGAAAAGTGGTATTTGTGAATCGCTCTAATTTGATTTAAATTCTTTCATTCATCTACATATCGTGTAGGTTGTAGAAAGTTTGATAGCCGACCTCACAACCCCCAGTTGTCAGAGTTGTTGATCCGCCATAGTCGTCTGCCATGGCTCATGTAGCTACTACCTGTCGTAGATAGTAACCTCCGATGAATCATCTTACTTTTCAGACAATCAGGTGATTCAGATCGCAATGTCGGAACCAAACTGGGAGAGTCTCATAAAGTGATGTTTGAAATTGTCCTCTCCGGGAATCGAACACAGGACCACTGCGTGTGTTGCGCGTTTGAGACTAACTCTCAGACAATTGCGCCATTCTACAATCCTTGAACCAGAGGAAACGGCTGACTCTTACGTAGTTGACATCATCATTATCATCAGCCGGGAATCTTCCACTGCTGGACATAGGCCTCCCTCATGGCACGCCACATTGACCGGTCCCGAGTCACCTGCACCGAGCCTCTCCCCGCGACCTTAACCAGGTCGTCAGTCTACCTAGTGGGGGGACACTTCCCGGCACTCAAGAACTTTTACTTCCCATCGGTTATCGGTTCTTCGAGCGATGTGGCCTGGCCATTTCCACTTCAGCTCACTGACTCGTCGAGCTATGCCGGTTACCCTTGTCCGTCTACGGGTTTCCTCATTCCGGATTTCATCACGCTGGGAAATACCGAGCATAGTTCGTTCCATTGCTCGCTGAGTCACTTTGGGCTTGTTTATTTCGGCCCACAGTAAAGGATCACGTTTTGGTTCCGTATGTCATCACTGGCAACACGCACTTTTGTCTTGCTAAATCCTAATTGAGATATTGGCAACCGGATCCAATGGGAATGCTTAGTGATCCGAAACTCAGAGAAAAACTATCTCGGACGCCAGACTCTCACACAGATGTTCAAAACTCAATAATAATATTCAAATGTACGTATTTGTACAAAAATGTTTTGTGTTATCGAACGAAACGTTTAGCTTATTGATACAGAAGTGGAATACTCGGAATATCTTCAAGTCCAACTTGAATAGGCTATTTCTATACGACCATGCAAAATCCTAGATCACTTGTCATCTTAATTCAAGTGACATTGTGGTCAAACCCATTTGTAACAGATTTATCATTTCTACTATGCGTTTACGTATATTTTACTCGACAACTTCGCCGGTAGCGAACCGATTTTACTGATTATTTTTATTGCACGGGCTATAAAATAATAATACTATTCAGGGTGGTCCAATTTACATTTACAAAAAATGTTCCCTCTCTAGAACAGGTTTTCAATTAAGGGTATAAATAAATAAATAAAATAGTTACATTTTTTAATATTTTATACAAGTAATATAGTAGTTGTGGGAGAGCTGGTTCCCAGACTAAGCTCGAGGCCTGTGCTATGGGTAACCAGGCCTCCCCGCACGGAATTCTTGTCTCTGGTATACACAAGTACGTGGAGTGTGTGTGTGTGCGTATGTGTGTGAGTATGTGTGTGTGTGTGTGTTGACATGGCCATGGTATAATCCTGTTCATTGAATTTCAGTCCAGTTACAAGGCTTCGTTTACAAACAATGTATGTTCCTTTTAGCTATTTTTGATCGCAATAATTATTGGGTATAAAAATGACTTCATTAATTAAAATTTACAAATTCATAGCATGTGTATCGCCTACGTAACGTGTCAAAAACAGTATTATCGTGATCATAATAGCTGTTTCCATTTGCACGGGTAATCTCTGCGACGGACGTTGTCTGTAATAATTATAAAATCAATAAAACCTCGTCGGCTCCACTTAACCGCTTCATAAGGCCTTATAAATATTAATGCTCCACTCGTAGGCTTTTAAAGCACATTTTTACAACTTTTTTATTGCAACTCTCAACATCGATTGGGAGTGCTCTTGAACTCTTCTACGCAACCTTCCATGTCAATATACCGACCTGCACTCGGAATGGAATCGCCAAACACCTGCGGCAATAAATTGGTCATATTCAAATTTGTACATAAAAGTTATTCACTCGATGATCGTAAAATCGCTTATTTATAAAGAAATTTGTGTATTCAGAGGCGGTGTCCGTTAGTCGGAATATGTTATCATCTCTCTCTCATCGATTATGTCTGTCTTCTTCTGGTTCCTCTCCAACTAGTGAAGGTTGGCTGTCAACTCGCTGAACTCTTGTATGACGTGAGACGAAATAGTTGACCGTCACTCGCGATTCCCGTCAACTCTGAAATGTTCCGCAGCCAGCAGGGCTAACGTGAAAGCCACGAGGTATCCAGATAGCGACAAGATAACTGCATAAAAAATGGCTTGACAACTTTGTCAAGATAACTTTATCTCGTGGCCTCATGTTAGCCCTCCTGGACTTCTTCCTACGATCTTGTCTCACTCCAGCAACGTTGCCCATCACAATAAGTTATGATGGCTCGTACATAACCTAGACACTAAATCTTTTTCGTCTTTTACGAAACCTTTTCCCTTTCATTTTTTAACCGACTTCAAAAATGGAGGAGGTTCTCAATTCGTTATGACTTTTTAATGTATGCAATTATCAATCGATTTTAATTATTCTTTTTGATGTTGTTGTAGATTTTTTGTAGATTAGATAGAAATTTTTATCGAAATCAATTTTGCGTTTTTGGGTAGTTGAAGTTGGTTCCTTAGTTCTTTTTGAATGCGTTAATTGGGATAATTACGGGATGGGATGGGATTACAGCGGCACAAAGTTGAAATGCCGCTGCAACATTTTGATTGATGACATAATCTTAGCGATGTCACTCTGACAATAAAGTACCTAGACATTATTACAATGATAACATAGTATCAATATTCCAGTCGTTGGGTAATTAAATACTGGTTTCATTTCGTAGCACAAGTACAATACTGTTGATGTATTAAAAGTTTAAACAATGGCAGCGGCACGCAGGTGTTCCCGATTCCTCGACATACATGGCATGTGTATAAGTTGTGTATAAGTTAAACAACGAACATTCGAATTGTCCACAATTGGTTGTTAATTCAACCAGGTTTTATGTTTATAGATTGCCTCATATCTTTGCGAATTTTATTGTGAACTGATTTACATTTAAGATTAATACGTTGTAGCTCCGTCACACACCTTTTTCTTAACTGAGGGGAAACTTCACAAGATATCCGTCTCCCTAGGGGAAGAGCCGAGTTATGTAGGGTTTTTACCCACCGAACCCCTGCAGTGGCAATCAGCTGCGCATGTAAGAGGGCTCTGGATTCTCCAAAGGAACGCCTCCAGTGCTCCCCTCGCGCTATGCATTTCGCACGTCCTGGCCTGACGCATGGCTGATCCTCCGCAACGGGAAAGGGGCACCGTTTCCGCTGCCCTCGCTGGGTCGAGATAAGCAATCAGGAGCCCAAACTCTGTCTATGGACCTATGGATAGACATAACTACCGATAATGTTCTGTTCAAGCTAGAATGCATTACAAATGTACTAATAGTCACACACCTACCGACCCGAATAAGCTAGAATCGATCCGCACCGTTCTAGGTAGATCAGAACTGAACAGACAGGTCTGGGCCGCCAATATCTCCTGCTTATGCTCCTAATTACGATTTGTAATTTATAGGTGTAAATGTTATATTTAAAAAAGTCGAGATACAGACTCCACATCGTCCTGTGTCACAATGAATGGGATTTCAGGATAACAAATAATAAATTAAAAAATAACAAATAAAAAATTACATTTTCGTCGTTTTTTGCTCGATGTTACGAGTATGTTAAATCTTGTTCGAAATTACGCAAACCGCCGTGTGCGATCGCACACGGCCCTATTTTCCGCAGCAAGTATAAAATATTTCCCTAAAACCAAGAAGGACAATTTGTACTGCTATCATAGAATACATAATCTAATATTTATCTAGACAATATTGTATTCAAATGTCAATTTAAAATTTGAATGAATGAAATGAAAGTTAATCAGCGTGTTTCGCAAAAGGGTCGCAGTAAAACGTCTGCAGTATATAGTTGAATTATCTAAAACACAGGATGTTTCCCATTGCATTTTATTCGACTGTGATAACTGCTACAAAAGAACACATACATAATTTACATCACCGTTGCTTAACCAACAAGGTGCAGCAACACAGTAAGGCGCTGATAAAACCATTATGCTTAATTCACGGAAATCGTCCCACAAATAATGTAAACCTCTTACCCCACCACTTATCGGGTTAGTTAAGCGTCCACTTAGTGTCTCTAGGCAGCTCTGGCCAGCCCGACACACATACTATCATTATCAGTTTGCATAATGCCGTGAGTCGCGACTCGCGAGTAGAGACATTTAGTTACGGCACAAGTTTTTGCATTTGTAAAGTGAAGTTGGTTGATGCATCACTTTACTTCAGCATGCAAGGAATAGGCTTCACGTATGGTAGCAGTTACGTCGCGCGATCTTCGTCCTTATCTTCAGACTTTAGAAACTAACCAACGGAAACTCACCGGTACAAAAAGTAAACTAAATCCTTTTCCGACCTTTCAACTGACCCTGTACAGAAAATGAAGTCATTCTGATTCAGCGTTACGACGTAAAGGAGGAACCGCCGTCCGCGTCATTCTCAATCCAAGGATATTCTGTCTGTGTGCTGGAAAATGTCGTCCAAGTCCGTTCACCCTTTAACGTGTGGAAGAGAAGAGACACAAATATCACAAACGTTTACCGTTATTAATATTAGCAAGATTATTATAGTTATATAGACGTCTGGGCAAACATCGTGACGGTCAAATGTTCAGTATGCTTCCTTTTAAAAACGCGTCTGTCATAAAGAAATCCTAACGATAGGAAAAACATACTACTTCTTGTCACATTGTGTACTAATCTGAACTTGTCTTTTCAATTGTAACATTGCTTTAAACAGTGTCAGATTTTCAATGGAACCGCATTACTTATACGGCTCAAAAGGCCCGCACAGCTTGTTCCATTTGCTGACAGCCTAGCTAGGCTATAAGGAGTATTATCTAATCCAAATTAGTAACGGAATGTAACCCGACCAGATAGCCCGGGCCTGGCAACGCGAGCTCGGTACGTACGCTGCCTCAGACAGATTACAGTCTTAGTAAAGTAGCTCGATTAATATCTGGTTATGTTCAACGGATCATTCTGTATTTGTTCGTCAATAGATATCTAGCGAATGCGTAATGTAAATAATTCAGAATTATGGATGCGCTGTACATAACAAGACGATCAAGTGATTTGTAGAACTTTATATAGACGTAATAATTTAACAACTAGTTGATTATTGATCTTGCCCATTGTTCTAGGTTGTAACTGCTCAGCGTTGGGTGCGGAGAGCAACGCATGCGACATCCGCACGGGACAGTGTCGCTGCAAGCCGCACGTCACCGGCCGAGCGTGCGACACTTGTGAGGTATGTAGTAGGGGTGCGGAGAGCAACGCGTGCGACATCCGCACGGGACAGTGTCGCTGCAAGCCGCACGTCACCGGCCGAGCGTGCGACACTTGTGAGGTATGTAGTAGTGGGTGCGGAGAGCAACGCGTGCGACATCCGCACGGGACAGTGTCGCTGCAAGCCGCACGTCACCGGCCGAGCGTGCGACACTTGTGAGGTATGTAGTAGGGGTGCGGAGAGCAACGCGTGCGACATCCGCACGGGACAGTGTCGCTGCAAGCCGCACGTCACCGGCCGAGCGTGCGACACTTGTGAGGTATGTAGTAGTGGGTGCGGAGAGCAACGCGTGCGACATCCGCACGGGACAGTGTCGCTGCAAGCCGCACGTCACCGGCCGAGCGTGCGACACTTGTGAGGTATGTAGCAGTGGGTGCGGAGAGCAACGCGTGCGACATCCGCACGGGACAGTGTCGCTGCAAGCCGCACGTCACCGGCCGAGCGTGCGACACTTGTGAGGTATGTAGTAGTGGGTGCGGAGAGCAACGCGTGCGACATCCGCACGGGACAGTGTCGCTGCAAGCCGCACGTCACCGGCCGAGCGTGCGACACTTGTGAGGTATGTAGTAGTGGGTGCGGAGAGCAACGCGTGCGACATCCGCACGGGACAGTGTCGCTGCAAGCGAAATAAGAATAAATAATTCATGGCTCAAGTAAAAAAATACGACTAAACATACAGAATAGCTGTATGGTATTGTCGACCTACCTTATAATGTCCGGCAGTTAATGTCACTAGATTTATCACTAGGCTATCAGAAAACGGCATTTCGTGAAAATGTCCCGACATTTCCTCGCGGCGAACGTGCTTGGATAGCGGTTGGGAGACGGACCGCAATTTAGTGCTGTGTAAATGTCCCGCATTTCAACGATTGCCCTGGATTCGACGGAACACTTGGTCCCGATAATATCTTCGTTATATTACTGTTTGCCATTCCAACATTTATTTATTCAGATCACCTTTCCTTGTAAAGTCACATAATCTTAAACGGAAGGTGTATATTGTATAGTGTCACCTATGACTTCGTAGTATGAAGTGCAAGTGACAGTGAGAGAGACAGATTACACACTGTCACACTTTTATACAATATGAATTGTATTTCGAAAATTTAAGGATTTCTCACTTTTAATCATTTTGGTTCAGTGCTGGGTAGGCCTTTGTTCAGCAGTGGAGGTTTACCAACTGCTGTTCATTCATCAACTGGGATATGAGCCTGTCTCATAGATCGCCACATCTGACTGTACATTTAGGGCTTTTTCATAATCATCCCGCTTGGATGGCGGAATCTGCCTAAAACCGAACGAAAATTAAAGGAATTCAGGAAAGTTTTAATTCATGAGTCACGACTGCGTCAAAAGGAGAATAATCTTGTATATTTATTTATGCATCGTGGTCAAGCGGCCAAGGCACAAGATTGTCAATCACAGATATTCGGGTTCGAATCCCGGTCGGATATAGTGTTTATTTTTTTAAATATATTTATTCAAATTTTTAAAGCCAAAGAAAATTTTACTTTTGGCCAAAAACTCTGAGCAAAGCTCGGTCATCCAGGTACTGGTAATCTTTCTATCTCCTTCCAAGAAGACAGGATGTAACTTTAAGAGCTTCAACGATTCAACAGAGCCGGCGACCGACTTTTCTTTTGTCATTCAATCCCAGATAACGGGCCTTGTCTGTCAGAAACTTGATTTACACTCAATACGCCTTTTTCTCGCATTTTTTCGCCACAACTAAACCCATCAATCACTTCGGTTTTCACTAATGAATGTCCTGCGAGTTTTTGCTTCATTTAATAACCTCACAATAGTTTTTATGCGGCTATCGGCCGGACGGCGCGCGCGCAAGCCACAACTGATATCGACATTTATTTCAATGAACACCTCACAACGAATCAAGATGATTTGAAGGTGTATTATTTGGTTGAATATGTAATAAGTAATTAATAGAGAAATTTTAATTTTTTGGATTAGGGGTACAAAAGGGGGCGCTAAAGGAAAAAATTCAGAAAAATTCGTTAGCGCCCCTTTTGTGCATCCCAACCAGCAGGTGGATTTGTGATCTGCCATCTCCTGAATATTTTTCTCTTTCTCACCTTTTCCGACATGGGGCATGTCCTATTTTAAACCCAAGATCACATGGTATATTCTGAAGCCACACATGCATATTGCATACATTTAAATTATTTAACGGTTAATCTACCGAAAAATAATGTATAATTTTACACAGATGTGCAGTTTTGCCATTCCATTGTGTTTACTAGTTCGGCCTTCAAGAGGTCAAAGAGAAGTTGTAAAAGTTAGTAAATAAAATAGTTTTGTTAAGTTTTTATTGACTTTTGCCATTTATTGATTTAAATTTAGCTGTAAGAAGCTAAATAATTGTATCCTACACTATCAAGTACATATGATCAGTCATAGCTCAGGGACGTTACAATAATGTCATTTTAATTTGTGCAATTTTGTGTCTATTCCAGGAAGGGTACTGGGGCCTGCAGCTGGGCGGGTGCCGGCGCTGCTCGTGCGGAGCGGGCGCGGCCGCGTGCGAGCCGGACACGGGTGCGTGTGCGTGCGCACCCGGCGTGGGCGGCGCGCGATGCGACCGCTGCCTGCCCGGATACTACGGTTTCGGACCAGCGGGGTGTCTCCGTTAGTATACTAGTATATCTATAATACCTATCACCAACATATTCGTACATAGTTCTCAATCTCACCTGATGGTAAGTGACGATGAGGTCGACGATGTTACGCGTTGATCTAGAAGCTGACTATTTACTCTTCGTTTGAAGATTGCCAAGTTGTATTTTTCGGGGAACACGGAAACCGATAGTCCGTCTAATTTCCATGGTCGATTTTATTGTTGTATGTATAAACCAATCTTCAAACACTCCGATTACACCAGTTTTCTAGAACACTGAATGAATAGGCTATGTCTAGGCAATCATTTACTTCATTTCAATTTTATGATGCATTCATCTATTGTTAAAGATAATATTAAAGACTTCTAAGCTATGATACTTCTGGATGAGATGCTGATAGCTAATCACGAGGCACTAGGCACGAGAACAATACGTCTGAAATAAAACCACAGGATTTCCTCCTTAAAAATAGTGTAGGTATGTTCAGAGTGTTTATATCGAGCGTATAATGTTGATTATATTATTCATTAATCATCAGCGTGTCCGGAGTGCAGCGATGGCAAGGTGTGCTCGCCTGAGAGCGGACGCTGCGTGTGTCCCGCTCGCTCACGCGGGCCCGGGTGCCGGCAGTGCGCGCCGGGGTACTGGGCGACCGGCGGCGGGTGTCAGCCGTGCCGATGCGGCGCCGGCGCAGCTTCCAGTGAGATTTTATATTTATCATAATGATGGCAGTCCACAGCTGGACATAAGACTCTCCCAAAGTGCGTAATTCGGTCCGGCTACCCTACGTAATTCCCACCTCCTCGCCGCTCCCACTGTTATTCCTGTTTTTTATTTTATCCAGGATCTACAGCGGTACACTTGAAACGCGTCCACTGAAGGTGGATGAATTTCCTACGGACTCTAAAGCTATCTTGGGACCCCATACTCGTTTAGAATAAAGAAATAGGGTGGAGTGGTAAAGACGTTCCCACTTCCCCCCCCCCCCCCCCCCCCCCCCCATGGTAAACTACTACGTAGGCTACCCTACGTAAGTCGGCTTTCCATTTAGCCGGGGGACGTCCTTTACTGTTTGTTAAGGCGTGGTACACACGTCTATCAGATGAAGATGCAACTGTTGCCATTATTTAAAAATACTGCATAATTTACTTGCTTTTTATCGTCAATCGTTGAAATAAGGTATTTGTAGCCAGCATAAGTCCACCGTTGATGATGCGAGCGGCCATCATAGATAAACAAATCGGCGTCGGACCTTCCTCTATAAAATTTGCCATAATCATCAGCTCTTGGCAAGCGGATTGATAATCGCAGCAGGATTTTGTTACAGGTAGATGCTGGTACACATCTCCTGAATGTTTCATTCGCCTGTATTGATCACCTTTTACGGAACCCTTGAAAAAATTACTACGATGGCAAACATTTGACATCACACTGACTGAAGTAAACAATTTTTAAATACCGTGTACGTCATCAGGCACGTGCGACGCACGCACCGGGGAGTGCCGGTGCCGCGCGGGGTGGACGGGGGCGGAGTGCGGGGCGTGCGCTCCGGGACACTTCGGTCCGCGCTGCCGGCCGTGCCAGTGCCTGCCCGCCGGCACCAGGGACTGCGACAACGGAACATGCGCCTGCGACCACCAGGGAAGATGTCCATGCAAGGTACACGCATCCGTTGACACGTATGATTGATATAAAACAAAATGAAAAGGCTGACAGGATCTTTGGGAAAACAGCATTATTGTGGCGTGATAAACGTCCATAACAGCCGGCCATAAACAACCATGGTCGTCTCTGCAAGCACTTCATCGTTCCAGGGTCTAAGATCATGACGCATGGCCTGTCGTCGGCTTCGCGACGTATGTCTTTGAACGAAGGATCCTGGGCTCGTACCTTCAATGTTGTATCGTTTTTTTTATTGAGGCCGAAAATCAAACTTTAAACGGATTTCTATAGCCGTTGTTTTCGAGAGCAGCCGGACCATGCTTCTGACTTGATGACTTTAGATGACCTTACATTAGCCATTATTGTTTGCAGGAGAACGTGGTGGGAGACAAATGCGACCAATGCTTGGATGGCACGTTCGGTCTGTCGCAAGACAACCCGACCGGCTGCACGGCATGCTTCTGCTTCGGCCGCAGCGCGCACTGCACGCAGGCCAGTCTCACGCGCGCCGCGCTCCATGCCGCTG
The DNA here is from genome assembly GCA_910589575.2 of Carcina quercana. NCBI lineage: Eukaryota > Metazoa > Arthropoda > Insecta > Lepidoptera > Depressariidae > Carcina > Carcina quercana. The sequence continues at coordinate 16,995,164 of OU342428.1, read as the reverse complement.
CGCCCGCACATCTCACGCTGCTCATGGGCGACAGTGTCACTGAGGTAAGGTTGCATTTAAAAGTTGAGTCAGTACACTTGGAAGCTAGACCATAAATAAGATGGACTATCCCAAACTTATCTGTTGTTTGTGAATTTTTACCGTAAGCCATTGAGACATCTTATTCCTTGTTGATTCTCCCTTTCTTTTCAGTTTCCCCTTGCATTCTTACGCTATACTTAGTCCTAAAATAAGCAGACACTTCAGTCAGTCTTAGAACCCTGTATTACCCAGAAGAAGAAAAAACAATATTTACTTTTGAAGGAATTCGCTAAATCGGCAATTAAGTAGCAGTCTGGCAACACAGGCAATACTCTTTAACAGTGATGTCATCATTGTCAGATGGAGCAGGAGTCCCTGCTGGCGATCCACACGCACTCCCCCGACGTGACCATCACCCTGCCTCAGCCCCCGGTGCCGGTCTACGTGGCACTGGACCACCGCTTCCTGGGAGACCGCGTCACCTCGTATGGGGGGGCGCTGCGGTTCCGCGTCGAGGAGGAGGGGGGGCAAGAGCTGCCTCCGGAGACCAGAGCGCGGTTCCCGCTCGTGAGACTCTTCGGAACTAAGATCGAGCTCGACTATCATGAAGTAAGAGCTCCTGTTACTATACTAAAGTCGGACGAGTCTAGTTTGTATATCAGACGAAAATTAGCAAAACCGTCGACCAAAATCGCTCAATCACGCAAATATTTCTGGAGGAATCCTAAAATTCTTCAGGTTTATGGAATGCGTGTTTCAGTAGCATAGAATGAATAATAATCATTCTTCATATCAGGAGTGCTTATCAGAAATTCTCAATTGTATCTGCACAAGGGTTTCCCACTGCTGGGGTCACTTTCACGCAACTATAGCGTGTTGTGGCGTGTTGTATTTTTAATAAACTTTTTATCAATGTTGAGAGATAATGTGGTGTTTATGTTTTTCAGCGCATTCCAGCTGTGAACGGCACGCACGTGGTTCGCCTGCACGAGTCGCTGTGGTCGGTGCGGATGCGAGGCGCGGGGGCGGGGGGCGTGGTCGCGTCTCGCGCCGCCCTCATGCTGGCGCTGCGCCGCGTCGAGGGCATCATGCTGCGGGTCACCACCAGGGCACCCACGCAGCACGACCGCGTCCACGCGCTGTGAGTACTGCTGGCCGGTCGATGATCAAGACTGAGAACCGGTGACATAATATCGAACGGTAAAGCTGGTCGGTTAAACAAGTTGAATATTTCGCAACCTTCTGGTGGCGTCCGGTCGGGCCGCTGTTCTCAACCGAACCTATTAACTCTCTTTTTGGAGCACGTGGTCATCCTACAGCTTGTATGCTTACCCCGCAGCCTACTGAACGTATCGCTGGACACTGCCATCCCGGGTCTGAGCCGCGCTGCGCCCGCGCTAGGTGTGGAGCGGTGCGCCTGCCCGCGCGGGTACTCCGCTGACTCGTGCCAGCGGCCTGCGCCCGGCTTCTGGATCCCACCCCAGCAGGTGCACTACTCGGCTGCAGCCGGGACCATCATCATACAGATGGAGGGAGATGCACAGCCGTGCCGATGTAACGGTCGCGCGGTCGCTTGTCACCCTGACACTGGACACTGCTTGGTAAGCAATTAAATTACTACTTCGTAACTACCGCTATAAAGGTAGAAAACATATTTGCGACCTAAATTGAGTTGTTATCAAATCATCCTAGGAATGCCGAGTCAATTTTGAGTCACACGCAAACGTTATTACTTTTTCTGTAAAGTCTTCGAACGAAAAATAAAACGAACGTTAAAATAACTGTCTATGTACATTCTACGTATACCTTCGTAGTTCTGTGGGCAATTCGTATAGATAATCTTTTTAAACTTATCCGAAACTGAATCTGTGCTTATTGGATGTTAATCATAGATATGTGTTTTCATATTTGTGTGTAGAACTGCACTGGCGGCACGGGGGGTCCGCAGTGTGCGTCGTGCGCGGAGGGCTATCACGGGGCTCCGGACGCGCCGGGGGGGTGCCAGGCGTGTCCCTGCCCGTCGCGAGCGCGTAACTTCGCCTCCGCATGCGTCGTCACCGCCGGACGGCCGCACTGTCTCTGCAAGCCAGGTGAGTTACACTTGCCAGAGAGGGAGACTTAAGGGGGAGGAACTCTGATCCCCGGTTGGGCTCGTCCCAAGGATCTTCACCTTAACCAATCGTCCCGGTCACGATTCCTGGTACGTGGTCGCCGCCCAATAACTCTTACGCGCTATTCGTTATTCATTTTTCGAGCGATGCGTCCTGCCCATTGCCACTTCAGTTTACTGACTCGTCGAGCTATATTGGTGACATTAGTTCTAGTCTACGGATTTTCTCATTCCGTATTTTATCACACAGAGCTCTAAAGGCTAATTTTTGCATGCCGATCCTCCAAGGATTCTGCCGTTATGACATCATGATTATATCTAACGGAGTCGAAAAGTGGATCACAGCAGGATTGATCCACAAATTCAATTCAAAAGAACGATCGCAGCCCCCGGTGAGGGGTAAAGAATATCTTGTATAACTCATCGGATCATGAATGGATGAGGCATCCATTCTTCGATGGCTTTTATCTAGTTAATAACTTTTCTTATCATTATTTACATTTTATATGCTATCGTGCCTTAATTATATGCTAAAAACTCTTTCATATCACAGGTTACACGGGCGCGGAATGTGAGTCGTGTGCGTCGGGCTGGTACCGCGCGCCGGGTGGTGAGTGCGCGTCGTGCGCGTGCGACGAGCGCGGCGCCGCGTCTGCGCACTGCGACGCGCGCGGGCGATGCCAGTGCAGGGCGCACGCGCAGGGTGACAAGTGTGACCAGTGCGCTCAGACCAGGACCTTCCTCGACCACAACGGATGCACTGGTACGATATAAACAAGTTGGTGGACCAAAAGATCCATAATAATTAAGTTCAAAAAAGTGAGAACAATTAAAATTCTTCTTCTCGTGTTCAGAAGAAGTAGAGCATCCTGGACGAGAAATCTGCGTTGTAAACTATAAGCTATTTTTTTCTTATTCTTGTGAAAGCGATCGACTTGTGTGAGTTACCTGTGGCAAACTTCTTAGCAAGAAAATCATCAGTCAGCTTTGTTCAGCCAGCACAGTGAGAAAATGAGCTTCAGATTGTAAAAAATCTCATCAACTTCTCAGTAGTCTTGATGTCGCTCAATTAGATATACTTTATACACTATTTTTCAAACCAGCGTTTTTTCTTTCTTTCCAGCATGCGACAACTGCACCCAAACGCTCCTGGACTCGGTGGAAGCTCTCACATCTGACCTGCGCACACGCGCTGACCTCACGGAGCTGTCCCGGATCCCCAAACCTTTTCCGGCCTTGCTGGAATTCGCGCACAACTCCTCGATGCTATACTCCGAGATACGCCGTCTGCAGAAAGATCTAGAACAGTCGAACATAGTGACGCCATCTGTCGACGAGCTAGAGAAAATCGAGCATAGGATATTTACAGAAGTAGATAAGATTAAGACGGAAGCGGCGCGAAGGGAGAAGGAGGCTAATTCTTTGAGTTTGGAGAGCATGAGCGGGTTGGAGGAGGTGTTGAAGCAGCGAAGAGTGGTGGGGGAGGTGGTGGCTGGGCTGGATGAGTTCGCGCGCGGGGAGCGGCACCTGGGCGCGCACCGCGCGATCAAGGAGGCCAGGCACCTGCTGCGACACATCAAGGATATCAAGCTCATTGACTATATTGCTGGTGCCAATGACGTATTCGATAATGTGAGTGTTTTATAATAATAATTAGTGTTATCGTTGTGGAAATAGGCCTCGCCTTTGATACGCCGCAGTGACCGCGATAGCCGCTTGCATCTTGCAGTCTTTCCATAATATTTATAGTTAATTTATTTCACCACATTAACTTTATTGAAATGAATTTTTTCAAGTGTTTAGTAAGGACTCTTCTAACAGTCATTTTTTGTTTTTCTTTTTTACCTACTTCTGTTGTAAAAAGATTTTTGCCGCTGTGTGTGTACTATGGGCAAAATTCTAGTACGAGTATAGTAAAATAACATTTTCAGCTCACGTTTGACCACAAACTCAGCTGACTTTGAATGACCATGTGGTCGAGAATGGACAGGGACACAATTTTCTAGAAATAGCCTATTAACTTTAGCCATCACTACCTAGCTGTCACCAAAAGACCTTATGTCAACTGATGCTGGGTAAAATCATCCCATAAACAGCACTCTATGCCGCTACGGAATTGATATCGATGCGTACAATATGTCCAGCGGAGAAGTACCGTCCTACTCGTACCTTTGTCAATTTTCTTGGCTTTAGAAACATAATTGTTTCTTTTTTGCAGGCGCTGGTTATTATATCTTTCATTTCCAGAACATTGCTGTTTGGGTGTGTGACACTGTCATGTCGTTCTATGTATGCGCAGGCGCACGTGCAGTCCACGTCGCTGCAGGAGCGTGAGTACGTCCTCTCGCACGCGTCTCGTCGACTGCGCGGGCTGCGGGGGGCGGTGGAGCGGTGGGAGGGGCGCGCCGAGGAGCTGGCTCGGCTAGCTGACACCGTGTGGGGCGCGGGGGACGCTGTGGCGGCGCTGGCGGTGCGCGCGCGGCCACGCATGGCTGCCGTGCGCGACCAGGGGCTGCGGTGCAGGCTCCTCATAGAGGTCAGAACGAATACTTTATTTAATAATTATAATTCCATCAAAACAATTATAAAACGGCCTCCGTGGTGCAGTTCGTTGAGTTATAGACTTAGACGCGGAAAGCCCCGGGTTCGATTCTCGGTAGGGTCATTGCCAAAAATCACTTTGAGGCTTTCTACAGTTTAGTTAAGACGTTGCAGGCTGAATCAGGTGATTCATTGTCAAAAAAAAAAGATGATTGCGTGCTTCCAAGTCACGTTAATCCGTTGTTACCGGTTACTACGAGTATATGCTACGACAGGCAGTAGCTACATTAGACATGTCAGAGATCTATAGCGGTTCAATAACTCTGACATTAGGGTTTGAGTTGGGGCCTTTGGCTGACATGACACAATGCAGAAAACCATGTGTGGACTCTGTATTTTATTAAATTGTCGTGACCCAATAAAGTTTGATCTCTCTGTTATGACAAATGTATTTTGGTGTAACACATGTTGGGAAATAAAATGACTGTTATATTTCTCTCTCTAATCTAAGTTTACAACTTCACCATCTCACCCAATCCTCCCAGGACATACACACGCACTCAGCCAAGAACTTGTCGTCGGAGCTGCAGACCTCGTTGCTCCGCGCTCAGCTCCTCACGCATCAGGTCCCGGCGCTAAAATCCGAGCTGGACGCCCTGGCCCAGGCCGCCGAGGAGAAGGAAGGCATCCTGTACAGCCTCACACCCGCATACAGGAAGAAGTACCTGGAAGCTGTAGAAACACATGTCAAGAAGCTGGGGGAGAAAGCGAGGGAATACAAGAGGTAAGGCATCGTTTGATTAGATGCGGCTTCTCGAGCTTGCCAGGGAGAGAGTTAGTAGGTACAATACTGCTTCTGTCGGTCAGGTTGTTCGCGGGTGCGCGCGTGGTCTCGGCGGCGGGGGTCCGCGCGGCGCGCGCGTGGGCCGACGTGGCGGACACGGTGCGCAACGCGTCCAGTGCGGCGCGAGCAGCCGCCGGGTCCGCGCACGCAGCCGCACAGCTCGCGCGTGGACCTTCGCCCATGACGCACACCGCTGACGTCACAAGGCAGGCCTCCGACGAGCTGCGCAGGCGCGGCGCCGACGTGCTCGCACGAGCTGAGGGTACGGTTCTAAATCGCTCGAAGCTATAGCTAGGTCACACGGTGTGCAAGCTGTCGAGCACGCGAGCCACTGTGCGGTGATCTGGTTATAAACACTGTTGGCATCGTTAGTGATATTTAAATAACATGACTAGATGAATTTTTTAATGATTTTTTAGATGATTAATAGATTATCTACCAGATTTTGACCAAGTCCTCACCTATGTTAACTTTATAAAAAGTTCGATAAATCGGGGTTTGACAATACAGAAAAGCAATAAAAATACCGCTAGTAAAAAATTATTTTAAGATTACAAAAGTAATAAAATTTACCATTCGGTCGTTGAAGACATGTGATTTAATAAATTAAAGCTTTGTATATTCTACGATTGAAAAAATGTATCTGCGTATTCACTACATGGTGTCCACAGTACTTCCCTCGTCCGGTCTGTAGCTGTTCTGTTGTCCGTCTGTAGAGCTTCGGTCAGAGCTGGAGCACCTGCGACGAGGCGCGGACCTGGTGTCGGTGGTTCTGCGGGGTCTGGGCTGGCAGGAACGCGAGCTGGGCGGTCGGCCGCGCGCAGACGTGGCCGGCGTGCTGGCTGAGGCGGACGAGCGCGCGGACCGGGTGTTCGCCACCACCCGCGCCCTGTACGACGAGGCGAGCGAGGTGCGGCGCCGCGTGCGGTACTCCCTGCGTCGACAGCTCACTGAGCTACAGAAGCAGGGGGACACGGCACTGGGCGCTGCGCAAGAGCACGGTGAGTACTTGTATATACCTATCAGCAGGCCTATTGGATCTGTATAAAAGATTCACAAAAACTATAGCATTTTCTTTTAATATTAGTTCTAATTCAGTAAAGTTTAACTGCCTCCGTAACCTAATGGTCCGTTGATTAACAATCCAGAGGTCCCCGGGTTCGATTCCCAGTGGAGGTACCTGTCGGTACATCGGCCCATCATACATAAAAACATATCAGAAATTCAAAGATGTGTGAATCGATGGAGATATATGTGCTTGGCACGACAGTCAGGAATGATGACATGACCGACGTACAAAGGTGGCCGACGTAACAAACAGAATCATCAAGCTAAAGTGGCAATGTGCAGGCCACATCCGTCAAGGAACAGACAGGTCGCTGGAGCAGAAAGGTTCTCGCGTGGAGAGTTGGGCAGGAAGAGGACGAAGAACACTAGAAAGGGTAGATCTATCTTCAGCAGAGCATGTTCCCTGTTTCTCTGTGCGTATCTGACGCCAGCTGTGTGTGTGGTCAGTGTCTCAGATCCGCGGCAACACTGTGCGCGGCGCGGAGGTGGCGGAGTCTCTGGCTGCGGCGGCGGCTGCACGCGCCCGCGAGCACCGCGCGGCCGGCGCCACCCTCGCGCCCGCCGTGCTCGCGCTCAGAGACAAGGTGGCGCGCGCGAGACATGCCGCCGACTCGGTGAGGACCATGTGTTGATGATCCGCTTTTCATTTTGACAAAAGACTTAAAAGACAGAATTTGAAAGTTTCACACTTCAAACAAATATGTTAAGTTTAATATCGCAATATCATTGAAGTATTTTAAATAATACTACCTAGAGGTATACAGCCTAAAGACTATGAAGCGAAAACATGATATCTTGAATTATTTTTCTATCAGGCAGTTGTTAGTATTTTATAATAATGTTTTACCGATCAGAATATCAACCTTTGAAGTGAAAACACCATGTGTCTAATTCAATCGTGACATTTTTATACTGATTTGATAACATGTTTAATATTGCAATTTGCCATTTAAAGATTGAAAAGTAAATAAATTGAAGTTTATTTAATTCTACTTAATATTAAATATGAACTTTATTTAAATGTTTAATTGCTTTCCACTTGCCCTTCATCCCGCCTGGTGGTAAGTGATGATAAAGCAATAGAAAACGTGAAACATAATGCGCCGGTGCTGCCACATTTCATACAGATATCAGTGTCGGTGACGTCAGTGCTGGGTGCGGGGGCGGGGGCGGGGTGCGCGCGCGCATACCGCGTGCCCGGCGCGTCGGCCGCCGTGACCCGCGTCGCGCTCGCAGTCTCCTTCGACAACGAGCTGCGCGACGGACCCCTGCTATACGTGCTCGATGACTCGCAGGTATGACGTCATCAGCAGGCCGAAGGCCCAGTTTAGGTTGACAGTACATTCGTTACATATCTTTGATGAATTTGAAATAAAAAGTCGTATCAAGTTTTTCTCTCTCGTATTCGTAATTTATGAATATTTGTATGCAGCGACATATTTATGGATAATGCTTGATTTGAAAGTCGTGTATGTTTAGAGTAAATTGTAGACCCAGTAGGGTCACAATCCCTGTATTTTGTTCATGTCATTATTATTAGCTATATGTAAGTAAATACCATACCCAAACATAATAAAATTAAATCTTACAAAATTTCAATGTTATTTACCTTGAGGACCTGCAGCCTGACCATTAGTGTTGTTCCCAGGAGTCGGAGAGATATATGCGCCTGTACGTGGAGCAGCAGCGACTGCGTCTCGCGTGGCGGCTGGGGGCGGGGTCGGGGGAGGGGCAGCTGCTGCACCCCGCGCCGCTGCAGCCCGCGGTGGACGACGCGGACCACACCTCGTACCGGATAGAGATAGAGAGGTAATGCGGCACCTACAACGTCCTTACCTGCCGTATAACGAAGATCAACATGTGCTTTAGAATAATGACCACCTTATGTCAGCCCGCGGGCGTCGTAAACGGCAACTAAAGGGTAAAATATTAAGGAGATGGGCAAAAGTGTATGTTCTTCGCTTCTTCATTAATTATGCGTACAGCTATTAAGGAGTGGAATTCCCTGCCGGTTTCTGTTTCCCGAGGTCTGCAATCTATATGTTTTCAAGGACAGAGTGAATAGGCAACCGTGAACCATCCTATAACACATTATCGCTTAACATCAGGTGAAATTGTAGGCGAACGGAAGCAGTTAACCCTTTTTAATAAATTGGGAAATTCTTTTGTAGAAAGCCCAATTTAAATATAATATACTTCACCTTTTTTAAAGTTGAAGAAAATACGTCAACAACCGGAATTGCGGTTACTTGAGGACCGCCTAGAAAAAGTGTTAATTAGTATGTCATGTCCAACAGTGGGCTTATAACAATGACGTGATTTCAGAGTGTGGAGCACGGTGAACCTCCGCGTGTCGGTGTCGGGCGGGTCTCCAGTGTCGACCAGCAACACTACATCTGGTCACGCGTCGTCGCTGCGTCCGTCCGCGCTGTGGCTGGGCGCGCCGGCGCACGCGCACGAGGCCGGACTGCCCGCGTGCGTGCACGCACTCTACTACGATGACGTCACCGTCGGACTGTGGAACTTCGTGTCGCAGCCAGAGGGAGCCAAGTGTACAGGCTGTACGCAGAGGTGGGTACTTTGGTACCGATATACGTTTTACTTGAAATGAATTAATTAATAATGGAGATACATTATTTTCACAAGATTTACAAATTTCACTTAGGGAATCTAATTTTAAAATTTAAAATTTCAGAATAAAATTATTTAATTTTACAAAAATATAATTTGATTTCGCAAATGTGAATTATCTGATTCGAGCAGCAGTCCTCCGTAAATAAGTTGTTATCTCTTTGTATGCGATTATTGCTGGTTGTAGGGAGAAGTGACATAGAATGCGCGAAAGAAATACAAAGGAAAACTGATAAACTTTTATATCGTATCGTATTTTGTCTAGTCACTTACGTTACGAGTCATCATCATGTTCAGCCTGCGGTAGTTCACTGCTGGACATAGGCCTCTCCCAGAGAGCGCCACTTACTAGTACAACGCGGTAACTGGCACATTACCACCACCCCGGGTGGTATTTACTTTGTTAGAAGCCGTGTCAAAGGTTGTAAAGTTACTCCATAGTAAGAGAGGCTGCATAAAATTTTAGGATGGAGCGTTGTGGAAATTGTATAGCTCTTTATTGAGTGTATATTTACATAAATGTCTTCGCGGAGGGAACCTGCTATAGCACTAGGAAGTATTATCTGCATTCTTCTTCTTTCGTGTAAAGGTGATCAGCAACCCAATTGGTCTAGTCAAATTCTACCTAAATCGTGCCTTGAGACCTTTATACCTCGGGGAGTAACCAGTGCCAGGTCTTCTTGGCTGCATGGAGCTGGACACAGCGAGCACTGTAGGAGATGTGCGGTTGTCTGTCTCTGGCCGCAGACACAGTTCGCGCTAGTTCCCAGAGGCAGAAATCCCCATTTCTGGCTTTCGTTCGCCCGACTCCCACTCTAAGCCTCCTATCTTCATTTACAGATGGTACAACGGTGGTGTCGGTGGGGGGTCGGGGGGCGAGTCGCTGGCGTGGTTCGGCGGGGGCGGGTACGCAGAGCTGAAGCGGTCGGGGCTGCGGCCCTCGGACAGGAGACAGTTCAGCCTGGCGTTCACCTTCCGCACGAGGGACGAGCACGCGCTGCTGTTCATGGCCGTAGACGCAGTGAATGTAAGTGCTACAATTGGCTACAAATATCAACATTACGAGTATATCAATACCAGCGACCAAGCTTAGTCACAAGTCAAGGCTCTGCTATCTTTCATACCGGAACACAATAGTGCTATTAACACAGCTGTTTGGCGATGGTAGCTAGCCAGGCGGACATAGAAAATGCGCTACCACTAACCAAACCGAAGGAATCGAACCCGGGACTCCGTGAAATCTAAGCGTGTAGCCATAAGGCCACGGAGGCGGTTAAACTGATTTCCTGCTCGCGTTTTTTAAACTGATCGCGTCCTCATGCGTGTAAGTGAGGTGCTCTCCTCGACGCAGCTGTAGTGTGCGTGTGTGATGTCTGCAGAACCGCTCCGTGTCCGTGTTGATGCGTGAGTGCCGTGTGGTGTTCCTGGTGGAGTACGGGGGCGGGGCGCGGCTCGAGATCACGGCGGGCGGCGCGCACTGCGGCGGGCGGCCGGCACACGTCACCGCCATCAGAGTGTTCGCGGACAACAAGCTGGAGAGGGGTAATGTGCACCGACTATACATAGAGGTTCTTTTTGTATGTACAGATGCGGCGCAGTTCATATACAACGGTAATTATTCTATATTGAAACTGGCGAGTGATGCTGGTTCGAATCCCGCTCGTGTCAAAAAAATTATTAGCTTAACTGTGCCCAAGCAGTACATACAAAACTAAAATATAATTCCAAATAGAAAAAGTGGCCATCTCTAGCAACATGAATATAGCTGAAACGTTAGACTGTTGGTCGATTACAATCTATTACAATTGACGTAAATCAATGTTCGATAGATGTTGCTAACTAAATTTTCTGGCGCTAGCGGTATACGACCGATAGCTTAACTGGCAAACCATTCGCCCCGGCCTGGCGCGAGAAGCTGGTTCAAATCCAAACATAATATTTCTTAAATACAAGTCTCAGTACAAACGTTTCGTCAAAAGATTCAGGCAAGTACAGGATATCATAAATTCTGAAGTGCTTCACTGAAACGATTCCTGATCTACGTGAGAGCTAGACCCTCCTGTGAACGGCTCTGTACTGAGGTCCCCCTGTCCCCAGGCAGTCTGCGCGTGAACGGCGAGGAGACCCTGGGATCACCGTCTCCGCCCGTGCAGTCTGCCGCCGCGCTGCCGGACCTGTCCGCTGCCTCCTACTGGGTAGGGGGTCCTCCGCCCGGACACGGGTCCCCCGCGCCCCCGCTTCTGGGCTGCCTGGGAGCGCTTACTGTAGACCGCGAGGGTTACGACTTGCTTGACACGCCGACCCGACATGGAGTAGAATCCAGGTGCGGTGCCAGGGTGAGTTGACCATCAATAATAATTATTGTCTTATGTATTCTCATTCGAGCGCGATCAAATGAAAATGTTTAGGTTTTATTGTTATTAATGTCACCGAATAGTAAATAATGATAAAGCGCGTATGCTCATGCCTCAAAGCCTCAAGTGAAATAAGTTACCAAAAAAGATGGTTTGGCTTGAGGTATAATTTCCAACGAAATCAACTAAATAAGATACCTCAACGAGAATCAAACCTGTGATTTTCAGATTGTGGCTAGCTTTTAGTCGGATAAATCGGAAAAAGGGTTTCAGGTTCTATCGACTCTAAATAATAATTTTTTTTGTTAAACGTTTTCACCAACATTCTCTCTTAATTTGTTTACATTAATTTCTTATCAAGGTATCCTCACAGTGTCCATATAAATAAATGTTCCAGAGTTTAAGGAGCGCCATCCTGGAAGGGTCTGGCTACATCGAGCTGTCGTCGCCGCTGCTCCGGCGCAAGGCAGCGCTCGGGCTGTCGTTCCGTGCGCGCGCGCCGCATGGCCTGCTGCTGTTCCGAGCGCCGAGCGCGCGCCGGGACAACGAGGTGGATGACGAAGACGACGGCGATGACAAACATTATCTGGTGCTGCTGATGGTCGCAGGTGACCACCCTTGATAATGTTTACTGGACAGGTTGTTTTGTGGATACATGGCCACCGGAAAACTCCCGTTCACATACTCTTTGCATATATCTTTGATAAGCTTCGTCTACAATCTCACTTGATGTTAAACGACGATGTGGTCTAGGATGGTTCACGGTTGCATAGAAGTCGCTCATTCATTCGGGCCTTGAAGAAACCCAGGTTGTAGCACTCGGGAAACACAGAAGCCGGCAGGGAATTCCACTCCTTAACTGTACGGGGAAGCGTCCCACCATAGTCAACTTAGTAGGGATGGAACCCAGCCTTTCTTCTGGTTGACCGATTATAAAAAGGGGACGGTGGAGTTAGATGAGACTCATGACTTTCCACAGCGTCGGCACACAACGGGAACCTGATCTAGTCAGTCAAGGAGCACAATTATAGGCCTTGAAACAAAACATGGCTACATGCAGAAATCGCCAAGACAAGAAAGGGTTATCACTGAATGGCTCAGAGATCAGTAAACAGCTCATTGCCGACCGATTTTTTGTCGGACCGATATTATCTACGTTATTCCTTGGGTAAAGAGGGTGTTCTGTTAAGTATTTTTTGGGTAAATTTCCCCCATAGGTGAATATCTAGAAAATGAAAACTAGTTAGTTTTTTGACATTGTTGCGTATCGTGGTTTCGCATACCCCAACAGCAACACCACCGTTAAACAGTGGTCGTATTGCGACTGATGATGTTTGTAAAAAAAAATGGAAAAAAATATGGCCACTTGGGAATAGCATATTATCCAGAAACTGTTGTATAAAGACCCAACAATGATAGAATGCTTTGGATGGTTTTGTGATTTAGTTTGTTACGAACTCAGTGAACGTTTGCAGGTGATCTGGAGGTGGTTGCGGCGGCGGGCAAGGACGAGCTGCGCCTGCGCACTAACGGCACGCGATACGACGACGGACGACTGCACACGGTGCGGATCGTGCGAGCTCACAAACAGGTGCAGAGTTTTAGGGATAAGAATGGGCTAATAATAATGAGGACATTTGTTTTATACTCGTCAAGATACTTATGTCGACGTCCATATAAATGACAATTGTGAATGTTCCAGTTAGAGCTCTGGGTGAACGATGCGCGCGTGGCCAGCGGGAGCCTGCTGGGGAACGCGTACCCGTCGCGCAGCGGGGGACTCTACGTGGGCGGGGTGGACGAATGGGACTCCAGCAGGGCGCCGCGCGTGCCCCTCGACGGGTTCACAGGGACCCTAGCCGACGTCATCGTTGATAACACGTAAGATTTGGTTTAGCGGAGTGTCATCAACATCATCATCAGTCAGGAAACGCTAGGACGCTTCTATGGTACTCCACACCGACTGGTCCCGAACCACCTGCACCCAGCGACTCCCCACGACCTAGTCCATCTAGTGGCCTTCCACTGATGGGGCATGATCGTTAGAATTCATATATTCAGGCTACGTATGAAGTGGTAAGCGTGCATACCCAGAAGCTTATGAGGTGCTGGCTTTCATACTGGTACACAGCATTGCTATTAACATTGCAGTTTGGCGGCAGACTTAGGTAACGTGGTGGTAGCTAGCCAGACAGTGGTACCCCCACTGTGAATAGAGGCTGAAACCTCCGTGTATCTACTTGTTTACGGAGGCTGACAAACTAAACCTTACTATAGATGATTATCTCTGTATCTGTGAGTCATTGTCTGATGCCGTTGGTCTCAGGTTGGTCGGTCTGGAGAGCGCGGTGCGTGCGCGGGGGGCGCGGCTCGGACGAGTGGACGGCGAGCCGCGTGACGAGCCGAGCGACGAGCCGCGCGCGCTGCAGGCGCAGCCGGACTCCGCCCACGGGTGTACCAAGGTACGAGAAGATATCTTAAATCCATTACCGGATAATATGTCAGTCTGTGAAGTGATGCAATTCTAATGAGGCGTTTTCAGACGTCTATTATGAGTACTCAAAGGTGTCAGTAGGGGGCGTGGAAGAGGTAGAAATTAATCTATAAAACATCATGGCCGTCACGCATGCCAAAAAGTCTTGTTATCAATTTTGACACAACGGTTATATTCTCTTTGGTAGATGTACGACAGTAGGCTTAATGGCTTTGTATCAAGGAATTTAGCATATAAAGTTTGCTTTGAATTCAGTCAGTTAAATTTGACGAAAGAACCTCTTTTAAATACGCTTTATTCTGCTTACAAGCTGTTGTAATTTATCCAGAAGAATGTTAAACATGTTAAGGTCTCAAGCAAGTGGACCGTTGAAGGACTAGCTATAACATACTACCTATTATGTATTTGGAATCACAGTGTAGTGTATGCGTCATTGCATTCTCACACTGTCTCGTGTGTCACTGTGTGGTTTGCTAAACGTCAGTGTCAAACACTGACAGTTCACGAGAGTACTGGGCGAGTGTGGACGTGTGCCGGTGACTCGATAGTACTGAAATAAAGTTTGATTGTAATTGGGCTGTAAATGTAGCTTAATTATCATTGTCGCGTCCACAGAGCTCGTCATACAGTGTGGAGGCGGGCGCGGTGAAGTTCGGCGACGCGCCCTGGAGTCACGCCACCCTCAAGTCGCCTGCGCGCGCCAAGGAGCTGGCCGTCACGATGCAGTTTCGAACCTTCGCGCCCGACGGCCTGCTGCTGCTCTCCCCGGGGTCTAAAGCCAAGCCTAAACACTACCTAGCGTTGCTTGTGCGAGAGGGAAAGCTCAAGCTGGTGGCCAGGGGGAGGAAGAGGAGGGAGATCTCGCTCGCTGTCTTCGTGGCTGACGGCACTTGGAGATCGGTGAGAGATTTGGTGTCAGATGTAATATTTTATTGTGCATCTACATGTGAAGACCTATTGTTAGCGACCTATTAATGTGGTATTAATATGTATTTGAAGTCATCGTAGTTTTTAAATATTACCACAAGAGAACACATTATTAGAAAAAAATCAGCCTACGTCATAAGTCTTAATCGATATGTCAAATGTCATTTAAATCCGAACAGCTGTTATTCGTGATAATCAACATTGTAACTGACACTTGTGTCGTGCGTGCCAGGTGTGGGTGCGCGTGACCCGCGGCCGCCTCCACCTCGGCACAGGCAACACGGCCACCTCCACGCACGCCCCGCCCTCTGCGCGCGCGCAGCGGCTATACGTGGGCGGCATGCCCGCCCCGACAACCCTACCACACATTCCAAACTCGGTAACTACTTTACTAATACATTGTGTATATGTAAATACAAACAATAAAACCTATACAGTCAATCTAATATAAAACTAGCTTTCCTACCTAGGGACTACTTGTTGAGTTGGGATAAAAAGAAGCACATGTACTTATCCCATTATTCAACTATCAGAAAAATAGGATTCATATTGACTTTTGGTTACGGCGTAAAAGGTCGGACAAACCAACTCACATTTGCATGTATAATACGCGCTAGTGTGGGCTACGACACCTGTGTGTGTGATTGGTTTGTCCGTGGAAAGTTTGACAACTGCACTGCGTTTGTTTCAGATAATCCGTGCTGGGGGGTTCCGCGGGTGCGTGCGTCGCGTGTCTGTGAACGGCCGCGCCGAGGACCTGGTGCGGGACGCGCGCGCACATCACCGCGTCGGACAGTGCTTCCCCAGCGTGGAGCAGGGAGCATACTTCGGAGGTGAGCACACACAAACAGACCAGGTTCCGTGGGCATCAGAATATGTAGACTGATTCGTCGAGTACTACCACTGGTGATCCTGGGTAGCGCAGGAGTGGGTAGGCGAATTTAAAAGGAATTGAGCGACTGATTAATTAAATTATATTTTACACTAATCCGCAAACTTGCGTGTGTCGTGCCCAGGCGACGGGTTCGCGACGTGGTCGAGCGCGTGGGGCGACGCGGAGCCGGCGACCGAGCTGCGGCTGCAGTTCCGCACGGCGGCGCCCAGCGGCGTCCTGCTGGCCACGACGCGACTAGCACTCGAGCTGCGCGATGGAGCGGTCAGTCATTATCATATAAACCACCGTTGTAGGGTGCCTTAAATCATTATTTTTTCATGTTTTTTTAAACAAATTTTGCTTAAAATTTGCTCCAGACAACGCGCCCTTTCACGCGTACGGGAAACACACCGTCTGATGTGTGTTGTTGACGCAGGTGGTGCTGTCGCGGCGCTCTGCGGGGGGCGCGGAGACTGCGCGTGCGGCGTCGCGCGGGTCGGGGGGGCGCGCCCTCTGTGACGACGCCTGGCACGCGGTGGTGGCGCGCGTCACGAGGGGAGCCATCACGCTGTCGCTGGACGCGGGGCCCGAGCTGCGCGGTCAGGGGACCGCAGCGCTCCTGCAGGACGCAGCCGACGACCCCGACGCGACGCACCCCCTATACGTCGGAGGGATCCCAGGTACACTACACCGTTAGATGTAGCGTTACATTTCCAGCCGCCAAAACCAGTTTTTAGTAGGTACTTATTCAAACTCTTTTACCGCCTAATAATTTCAAACCGAACTACTCTTACAGAAGGAGTTCTGGACTCGGCGGACGGCAGAGAGAACTTCAAGGGCTGCATCCGCGACGTCTCGGTGGGTGGTCAGCAGAGGGACTGGGGGAGCATGGAGGCGCTGCACAACGTGCTGCTGGATTCGTGCCCGACGGCGCAATGACGTCATGCACGCTCCGATTCAAAATGGCGTCAAATTCCGCGAGTTACCTTATGAACTCGGTGTTGTTTTCTTGCAAAGAGGTTAGCAGTGTTCTCACAGTGATTTATATATATCTGTCTCGGTATCGTAGCTACGTTGCAACTGCTCGCACTGAAACATTTTTTATTTATTTTATTTAAAAAAGGTCACTTACCGGATATACATTAACATAAGTATTAGGACGTAAATCTAATAGTGTATCTAAATGCAATCCTACTTACAGGCAAGAACATTATGAAATTAAAAGAACGTTAATAATAAAATAGAATATTTACAGTTTACAAGAAATTAAATTATTGAATTTAAATTTACAGTTATAGAAAATGACAATATCTATAGTTTTTGTGAATTGATTATACTGACGCACAAGTCTGTTCAGTGGTGAGTGATGTCCAAGACTTGTCCTTGCATTGGTTTCGCTGAATAAACTGTATCTACCAGGGCACACGCGCGATGTTACGGATCACCGTATATCCGTGGCACTTCTAACCTCTTTTCTGTAATTCCACAGAACATAAAAATGACAATTATGGATACTCAGAAAAAGAATAACACAACAGTGGCTCGATGCAGTGAAAGAAGTTTGTTGATCTTCTTTTAATATTATCGTTCTCTTCATCTTTAGTACCGTATTGACAAAGATTCAAACAATATTCGTTTCATTGTTCCGTACATTTGTTCCTAGACAGGTCATGATTACAATAATGGCAGACAGTAATACTCTAGGTATTTTGACTGCTCCATGTAATCACAATGACTATTTGCCTGTCTCTGTGAACTTAGCAATCACAACTTGTAGACCCATGGCAGCTGTACTGTGCTTCCTGACGTTACAGTACCAGAAATTGACACATTTTACATGTAATTAAATGAAGTATGTAAAAATCATTCATTTTAAAGTAAGTCACTATCAACAAAATCTGTCCCCGCCGAATGTACTTAAGGATCATTAGATTATTCCGGAATAGATTTGTTTAAAATAGTTTTCCGTAACTATTTCACGGATAATGTACTGCCAAGTGCATTCACCGAATGAACCATGAAATATATAATAACAAGAAATTGTAAATTTAATCCACCCATTACACATTGCAGTGTGTTAGAACATACATAGTTAAATGGATAATGTAATTTTTGTGGCTTAGTGAAATAGCCCAGACTAAATCATAGCCAGGTTTATCAAATACATGCTCACAGTTCAATACAAATAAAAGGGTTTAACTATTTTGAGAACCAAAAAGTAGTTTTATACTTTTGGAAACTAGCATATTTTTATTTATTTCAAACATAGATATTTCGTTTCTGAAGAGGTCGTGTGTGGTCCACTTTATGGATAACCGTGCATAATACAACTCATAATACACTGTTAGTTTGATTCGAATCTAAGATTTTTATATGATATCCTTATCTACTGTTAATAATATATTTACCAATCTGTGCCATTTTGCTGTACATTTACCGAGTACTTCCCATTTGTAGTGTTTTGTATTGGAACTGAATGTACGGCTTTACCGAATTTCTATTATAGAATAGATCAGTCATTATTTTCTTTATATTGTAGAACATTTCAGTTAAATCTTCATAGTGTTCCCGTCACAGGTGGGAAGTACTCAATTTAGTGAGCCATATTTTGATATTTTTTAGTACATTTGTATTTAGGAGAGGCTGCGAAAGAGGCTCTTAACTTTAGTGATATGACTTGCAGATGACGTCTTAACTAAGTAATACTCACTTGTAAATAATTTGAGTACTTAAACTACACCAGTATTGTAATTGTATATAAAATATTTTAAGTACAATCCAAATCGATAGCACGGTGAAAAATAGTGCAATAATAAAATGCCGCAGTGAGTCGCGCATCCCGGCGCAGCGCGGGTGAAGGGGTGCCCCCTGTGAGGCTCGAAAATCGTTTCAATCAATATCATTAATTAGTTCAAATTATTTATTAGCCGGCTATTATAGCTGTTCATATATATTTCAGTTTAAGAATGTCCAATCTTGAAATTCAAATTCATGCCATCTTCAAAACTTGCGAGCCGTGGGTAGTTCCCATTTATTCTATGGAACATGACGTCATCGAACCAAAAGAAACATTTTATTTTGTTCGATGACATCATATTCCATAGAACAAATGGGAACTAGGGAGCGCCGTCACAGAATACACTCTAGAATCTTAAGTTTTTAAGGTTTTCAAGTAAAATTATAAAGTGGCCTAAATTTTCATGTGTTTTTGAATTGTCGTAAAAAATTCTTGCGAAACAAAAAATGACAGTTTGCATTTAAAAACAGTCACTAATATTAAGTTTAATCTGATAATAATTTAGTTGTGTAGCGCATTTGCATCTGTAAATAAATAAAATAGGGATCAGCTTTAATAGTTAAACGAATCAGAGAATTAATTTTTGTCACAAAAGAATTTCGTGTTCAGTAGATGTTATGTAATGTAAATAATATCATTTTTATGTAAATAGTTAGGTACGATATTTATTATGTAACTGCTTCAAATAAAACTCTAGTATGGCAATAAAAAACATTTATTCAGTACTACATATCGATCACAAGTCTTACTCCGCGGACCGATTTCTCGCTAACTACAAAACAAAGAGACAATATTAAATTAAGTCGAGTTAGCCACAATTCGGTCCCGCACACAGCTCCAATATACCTCCTTTACCTTCCAATCTCATGTTTTGACGATTTTTCTCAACTGAACGGTCCTCATCGGCAACTTCACGTATCTTGGCCAATATTTTTATAGGATTTCCGCCAGAAGAGCTAAATCTTCAAAACGACTGGCCATTCCATTGCCAGCTTTTAAACATGGAATATAGGAATGGAGATGGATGACAGACTATTATTGCTATTGGTGTTGCCATGTACATGCCTTTCGGATGGTTATCATAGCAACAATATACATTAATTGATCGTTACTTCAAGGCGACTCTCCAGCTGAAGAGACAGATTACTAATTTATATTGTCTTCCCTGAAATAATGATCTGAGCTTAGGATGAAATGGAAAACGGCAAAGACGCAAGTTTCAGAGCTTCGTAATTAAATTCAAAGCCGACATTTTCTCTCAAATAATTCCAAACAAGATATAAATTCCTTCATAGTGTATGTATCTCTTCGATTCCATCCTAACTACAACGAGACATCGTCCAGTATAACTTGTACGCTTAGAAGATAGTTCTCACACTACGTCTAGAGCCTAATAAAGTAGGGCGCCGTTAGTACTGGCTTGGGTGCGCTTGCGCAGGTCAAGTGACGCAATGGATAAACGCAACCAGTATTATTATTACGGGCGCCGTAAATATATAGTGTTAAATTTGTGCTTCTAAAATTATAAATTAAAACTAACGAAGTTATAACTTTTTTGCATTTAGTTCCAGATACATTTTGAATAGGTATTTAGAAGCATAAATTCAACACCCTGCATTATTATAATTAATTTTGACAAAATTACTTCAATAATCCAAATGAAAATAATAAGAAATATATGTTATACACGTGAATCCACGTAATATAACTTCGAAATAAAATAAAAATTATAATTGACAATAATTGTTCTTTGGACATAATAATGAATTGCTGTCGTTATTAAAAATATTAGTTTAGAAGTTTATATAATACATAATAAAAATTAAAACTATGTTTGAATTCAAAAGTAACAAAAAAATTCTACCCTCCCATATTTAAAACAAAAAGGACCATAAATTCTTATTTTTATTTTTTCAAGGGAATATTTGCCAACGTGAGATTTTTTGCAAGTATAGTTGTAATAAAAAGTCTATAATTCTAATATTATGGCCAACGCTATGAAAAATAAAGCTAATAACAAAAAAAATTGGTCAAATTCTCAAAATCAAGACATGAAAATAATATAAATCAAAACAACTACCTAGGTGACAAAAGAATTGTGTTTATAGAGGATATTTGCGGGCGACTCAAATAGAAATTCTTTTTATAACATTGTTCAATCAAAATTAAACAAAATCTTTGAGCAAACCTTACATAAACGAGCGTGCCACTTGACAATATGCCAAATAAATGAACTACTTATAGCCGTGCTATAATGCCTGAACTGGAAATACGCGTTCATTGCGTTTGAAATTTGCAAATAAAGAAGAAAAAGATCAGAATAATAATTAATAAAAATTTAAGCGGAAACTTTAAGATATCATCAAAATAATTTGGCATTTCTTGAGTGGCACGTCGGCGATCTACAGACGAATCAAAAATATGAACGAAATAATTACGTAGAGATTGAACGAACGACTAAGTGACAGGGTTTAGCCGCCAAATGGACGATGCGGGTAAATGCTACGGAACGAATGGATA
This sequence comes from Carcina quercana, assembly GCA_910589575.2. NCBI lineage: Eukaryota > Metazoa > Arthropoda > Insecta > Lepidoptera > Depressariidae > Carcina > Carcina quercana. Next base: position 16,973,983 of record OU342428.1, on the reverse strand, counting down.
GTTCACCTTCCCTCTTCTATACATTGACTACTGCCCACAATCCTGGTTTCTCTGAAATTTGGAAAAGTTTCAAATAAGTCGCGCGTGGTCCTGGCTTTGCCACGTGCGTGCGCTTCACCACGATTGGTTGTGAAGTTGAGGCACCAAAATGTTACATACAAACAGAAACGGCACTCTTAATGCTTAGAATGGCTTTGTTTAATCGTTTATGCAATTTATTTGTGCCGCGACAGTAAGTGCTTGTTGCTCGTTTAGCACTACCCACTGGACACGTGTACATGCAGGGTACTGACGTCATCATCATCTGCCGGGAAACGTCCACTGCTGGACATAGGCCTCCTTAATGGTATGCCACATCGAACGGTCCCGAGCCACCTGCATCTAGTGACTCACTGCAACTCTAACCAGGTCGTCGGTCCATCTAGTAGGGTGACGGCCTGGTAGACGTTTCCCGGTACGTGGTCGCCACTCGAGAACCTTAACTCCCCACCGGTTATCGGTACTTCGAGCGATGTGGCCTGCCCATTGCCACTTCAGCTCACCTCGAAGAACTGGCGTCAACTCCTGCGCAAGCGAGCAACATCCCTGGGACATAGCATAGTCTACTCCGCGGGCACAGTGCCGTGCAGCAAAAACGCACCTGTAAATTTCTTCTCAGGAGTGTCTTCTTCAATTAGATTTTCTTCACCGACAAGCCAATGATTTCAATATTCGTAATTAAGTTTGAAATAACTAAAAAGGTAAGTAATCGTTACTTGAGTCGCTGGTCAATGTGGAATACTATGGAGGACAACTATTTCCAGCAGTTGACGTTTCCCAGCTGATGATGAAGTTATTATTCCGAGCCAGGCTCGAATCCACTATTGCGTGTATATCTCACCTCTTACATGGAGAGATACCCTCGCGCTGCGGACCGCCTGCGCCCCACCAGGTACGCGACCAGCACCACCACCACCAGCCCGCCGAGCGCGCACCCCACCGCGATGGGCACTGCGTCCGGCACGTCCCCGCTCCCACACTCGCGAGCTGCATCCGACACACACAAACACATACACATCATGTTTGAATTGTATAATCAGAATACAAGTCCAATTTAAAAAAATTGCAGACACCATTCACACAGTGTGGACTACATCAAATAAAATGTTGTCATGGGCACCTCACTATTTGAAACTAAACAATTTTGGCTACATTTAACCCCCAACGTTATAAATAACACCAATGTCTATATTATAATAAATATATTTAACGCCAATGTCTGTCTGTAGCATCGTAGTTCTCGAACGGATGGACCGATGTTTATGCTGGGTTTTTAAAGTGAAAGCAAGATTCCTTCGAAGCAAGCAAAGCAAGATTCGGCAGTTTGCAGATCATCAGCTGATGTTAACAAGTAAATGCGTTCAAAAATAACTGGAAACCGACTTCAATTGCCCTAAAAGTCTACTTTCACTGAGGCAAATTTAAGATTTATATCGTTTGTCTCATGGGTGTTGTTGTCAGAACTGGACCAAATTGAAATGAGACCACACGGGAAGCACCAGCTATCAAATAAAAAAAGAATCATACAAATCGGTTAACTCAGTCAAAAGTTCTGAGGTAACAAACATATAAAAACATACCCGTCGAATTGATAACCTTCTCTTTTCTTGAAGTCGGTGAAAAATATTTCATATTTGAATATAGCGAAAGCGATGCGAAAGCATGTCCTACGTCCACGTCCCCAGCCCACCTTCCATGTTCCCACAGCTAGAACTAAAGCGCTCTCTACATCACCGCTCCACTGCGCCCTACAACTACTTAATAAAACTATCACCTATGATGACTCAGTAGACGTTTTCTACGACTCGGAATCGAGGTTCCTGTCATCAGCCGCTCGATATCTGGAGTCTCTTGCTGGTACCAGCACTGTGAGTGTGACAGACTATGACTATCTAGAGTTCAGAGAGTGATCTAGAGCTGGCACTAGCAAACTACCAATAGTAGATTTAGTTTTATAGTTTAGTTTTATAATTTTGACAATATTATTATGTGTAGAATAACTGTAAGTAATAATTGATACGAATAAATGAATTGAATTAAATGAATTGAATATTTTTATTATAGTATGATGCCGTAGAATTTTTGAATGTAATTACTTATCAAAGCCAGCTATTCAATTTAAACAAATTATGGTAAAAGAAATTGTGTATGCAATCATGCTGAACGAATTCCCATTAACTGTTAACATGAAATATTAACTGTTAACAGGAAATATTAACTGTTAACAGGAAATATTAACTGTTAACTGGAAATATTGTAAATTAAGCCAAGCGGCAATAATTCCGGCGTGTGTTATCATACACATCGTGTATCTAGACGCGGCGCGTGACCTAGCACTGGCGGGCGACAGCGGGGCGGGGCGCGCGGGCGCAGGAACCAGCCTCAACACAGAATCTTTGTTACAGCTTTATCGCAGACGTTTGTTATTATTAAACATGTAATTCTACGAAATCGAACAAGAACGTTTCTTTTATTTAGTCATTTATCCCCTGTTCCTTGAAAACGGTCATATGGCATAGCACAACAGCTTTAGGTGTATTCGTACTTTTAAAAATGTGTTTAAAGGCAGGCCCTTGTGTCGTAAGTGCATGTCGGGCGAGGAAACTCCTGCGCATGTGCTCACGACCTGCAGCAGCGTGGCCACACCACGGACAACGATCCTAGACAGTCCAGGAGGCGCGCAGCGACATCAAGCGTCTCGCGCACTTCAATATTTGATAACTATATCCTATCTAATTATAGCTATCACCATATTACCTAAGTCTGCCGCCAAATAACAGCATTCAACGGCCTGGTCGTCACTTAACAACAGGTGAAACCAAGGCCAAGTTAGCACTTGGCGTTCGTCTCAGCCATCATGCATTAAAAAATTTTTGCGGCGTACGTAGTTATCGAAAACCTCCGTAAATAAATGTAATACTCGTCCCTAATGGTACATTAACAGTGAGTATCGTGTGTTATCACTGCGATCGACACCCGCGTTATCACGCGCCAGACCGCGCTGTATCGGGTTGTTATTAATTAACACGTCACATTAGTTGATGCTAGTTATTGAAATGCTAGTACCGTACAAACATCGAGTTGCATTTAGAATATGTGGGTGAATTGATGGGCATATATTGGGCGCCACTCATATACATTAGTCGACTTGAACTTGGCCGCCGTCTCACCTAATGTAAGTGACGATAGAGCCATTGGATAAAGATTGTAAGCGTGGACACGCAGAAGTCTCGTGCTAATTATTTCGCTCTGCTACCGTCAATGCCGGAACTCAACAGTGCTATTAACACTGCTGTTTGGCGGCAGACTGACCATGGCGTTCACTGCCTCCCGCCGATCCGCGATACGTCACCTCCCCCGCAAGAAACTGACTCAGATAATGACAGTTATGTATGGCGCGCGCGGACTTACACACGCGCGTGTAACATCATCCGTTCGACGTATTTACTTGAGGTGTCTGGCCTGTGCCGCATGTGTAAGGTGTTTTATGTAGTTGACTGACCGGCGCTGAACCCCTTGCCTGGGGCGGTCCTGAAGGCCTCCTCCTGCAGGTGCGACACGGTGAACACGGCCGCGTCGCTCGACGCCGCGCCCGTCATGTTGAGGTGCGTGGGCACGGCGCAGCGGTACGACGTGGACAGGGGGGTCAGCCACTCCCACCCGTGGGACAGTTCCATAGAGACGTTGGAAGCTGAAATTGGACACGTGGATGAGCGATTATGATTATGTTGACTGAATCACAAACAAAATGATCTCAACTTCGAGGGGTTTACAAGTAGCCCTTGAGGATTACCATTTGCTACCCTCTTGGCTCCGACATCAGTCCCCCGTCGCTCGTCACAAAGTGTAATGTGTTGGACTCGTCAAAACAAACAAGATGAGACCAAATTCGAAGGTTTTACCCATGGAAGAGTTCCTCTATCCACCTGTATTGTCATCGGAATTACAAACAATAACAATTCGCCTGATTGAGATCGCCGCGCTGATCAAAAGTAGGTTAAAATTGACTTGCTAGATAGTTTATACACATAGATGAGACTTACATCGGTTGCCAGTTACATACAAGGGAATGTAATATAAAGCGTGTAAAAATAGCGGTAACATAAGGCTTCGATTGTTTCACAAGTATCAAGCATAAAGCCAGCTTTGTTTAAGGCAAAAATATGTAAAAGCGAACGTGACATTTGTTTCATTGCTTTGTTTTTGAACGTACTCCGCCTCACTTTCATATTCATTTCCAAAACGACGCAAGTAAACTAGGTTGCATACATTATTTATCACTGGAGGTCTGCGCGTATAGAGTGCATTATGGCTTGCATGGAGTGTTCAAATAGAAAGGGGGACCCCCGTACACTAAATGTATCGACGCGACGACACGCCTGGCAAGGGTCAGCTGATATCATTGTTCATACATTTCAATAAAGAAGGATTTTGACGCTCATTTCTTTGTTCCTTATGACTTCAGAGTCAAGTACTCTGCCATATCCTTCCATAACATGGACTTGCCTTCACTTACATCAGGTGCGTGAGTAATTTGTGTCTATTATCAACAAATCGATATGATATTCCAAGGTAAAAAAGTTTATAACTTCGATATCATAGACAAAAGGTATTTCAAAGTTTTTCGTGACTGAGTGACTGTTGCTGAAATTTCTGAAGCGATTTAGAAAACTTTTAGACAATGACATACGTCAATAGTTTCGTAGAATTTTTTTTACGGAAACTGTAGCGTTTGCGAAGTGACACAAGCCGTGGAGATGAGTTCTCAGAAATTTGGACAAACTCCATTGTAAAATATGAACATTATAGGATGACGCATAGTATGCAGACACGTGACTTTTACAGCGAGCTAACAACGGATATATTCTACGTGATCAAAGACGCTGTGAAGAAATCAGTCACGAAACATTTATTTAAAACGATCAGCAAATCAGAGCGCTTTACTCCAAGATCTGATAATTAATATTATATAATAGGTGTATAGGGGACTTATAAAAGCCGGTAAAATTAAGAAAAAATAAACTTGAACTAAACAGTAGCTACCCTAGCACAGACACCATTCCTTTTTGGGAAGGTATATACTCGCTCCAGATCATATCAAGCACCGTGAATCGTTGAATGTATGTCCAGCGCCTAGGGTTACGGGTGAGCACGCATCCCATCCGGAATTATCGTCACTTAACACCAGGTGAGATGCAGGCTAAGCTTAAGAGGATTGTCTGTTTAGAGCACGTGGCCGCATTCAAGGTTGCATTGTTTTGTAGCTGTCCCTCTCCGAGCCCTATCCTACCCGAGCGTGTACGGTGAGACATTTTCAATACAGTATATTAATAAAATTTCAGATGTCGGTGGTTTTTCCAAATTGTTCTAAATTTATTCATACTCTTGTAAAACAGGTTCAAAGTTGGGGCTTTTTATTACCGAAAAATACAATACTTTGACGCCCTGTAACTCTGGAAGTATATATTTAAACGAAAATCTGACTCACCACCGACACAGATATTTGTTTCTAGATTGTGTCTTGAAAATTTCATAGATTTTCATAGCTTAATACTCAAAATATGACTTGACTACGTTTGTATGGGCGCTTTGACAACAGCATACCCTTAGCCTTAACACCAGATGAGGCTAAGCATAAACCCATTTCTTTTAAAGGTGAAATGGTCTAGTAGACATGCTTTACAATAATGTCTTTATATGGCCACACCCTAATTAGAAAACGATACAAAATACTAAATCCAATAGGCTTTTTAACCAATAGATTGATTGGATTTACACATTTAATTATATAGGAATCACAGGTCTCAATACAATACCTAACAAGTGAATGAAAAGTAAATCTTCAAAAACCCGACAGCGTAATTTTTTAAACACTTTTTATGATTTTGATATATCCAGTGTCACTCTCACAGTAAATACGAATCTAACGACACCTCTCAAGCTAAAACCTATCGAGCCGTTCAGGCCGCAGAGCGAGCCAAACAATTATACATACATACTCTCGAAAAACATAACCCTTCTTCTGGCGCAGTCCGGTAAAAAAGGGTTATTTCTATTTTTCCGGCAGTTCTGATGATGTATAAAATTGATCTACTGAAGTAAATAAGATCCAGAAGGCCTTGTTACCTGGGACCGTTACAGAAGACTGCAGGACCTTGTTAGTTGGCAGTTTTATGATGCTGACATACTCACAGGCATTGGGGAAGAGGTAACTGCTGAGCGACACGTTCAGGCTTCGCAGCGCGTAGTTCTTGGTGGTATCGTTGCGTGTGAAGACGAAGGTCATGTTGTTTGCCTGCGTGGTGTTTGGAGCGGTCCAGCTGATGGTGATCCACTGGGACACGTTGCTCTTGAGGCAGGCGCCGGCCGTCACGTACGCGGTGGCAGGGACGTTCAGCACGATGTCAGCGAGCGCTGTTTCTGTAACACAAGCGTATGCTTTTGTAATGACAGACAAATTAACACTAGTTTAACTGGAAAAGCAAAAACAGTTTTCGCTTAAGAGTGTATCTCAAGCTTTTGTCGCAATAGCTACAGTATTTTATGCGAATTTTCTCATTGCGGTAGAGGGCGCTGAGTGTTTGAGTCCGTCAAATTTCCTCTAATGTGTGGTTTTGGCAAATCAGTATTGATTTTTTAAAGTAGTGGATAGTAATCACATCAGAAGTGGAAATTAGTCTGGGAGTGTAAATTTTCGTAGAATGTGTTTAGTTTTTAACACAATCTTTAGAATTTATCCCGATGATCTCTTAAAAGCGAATAACGCAGAATTTCACTCAGTCAAGCATTTTGACTATGGCAACTGCATACTAGCGTAAAACCTTTTGATTTGAACGTATATAGATATGATCGTCATGTCCAACGGTGGACAAGCTATACTACTATACAAGATGAATACTAGTAAAAAACCGGTCAAGTGCGAGTCCGACTAATAATTAACAATAAACACAAGATCGAGCAAAAATATTGTTTTAAAAAACAATAAATCACACTCTGTGAAAATACCAAGCCTTGACAGACCGTCACGATGAGGTGATGCTCACCCTTTGGGCACGGAACCATAAAGATATCTGAAAGTGTTTGCATATTTGATAGCCGTCCGCGCAGGTCACCGTGCAGTTCGGAGTGCGCGCGCGCAGATATACGAGTCAAGGCCGCGTCAACAATGGATGGCGGCGATACTTTTTTCTCCCGACAACTCTCTTATTTAGTTCTCGTCAGTTCGTTCACTATTGAGTTCGTTTTGTTATTGCTACTGGTTGTTTGTTTGTGCGCACTGTCGATATGGCGGTTCGTTGGACTGGTCAGGGAATGTGTTTCTCATTGAGATGAGTGTTTCATACATTATCGGCCAATCATTCAATTACAAACGTACGACGTCCAATGTGGTCACTGCACCGAAAATTGAAATTTTGATACCACGTTCAAAATGCAACGAAAAAACGAAATCTAACAAGCAAATTACTATTCGAGTACCTATATTTTTCGCAATTTTTGTGACATAGAAACATTTGAAAAAAATTTGAATTATTACGTATTTTTATTTTGATGGGAAATATTCAACCCAATCTAATTTGGTAGCATATACCCAATTCCCGAGCACATATTATACTTAAAACGTCAGTTTGGTATATCATTGTAATTTGTAAGGATGTGGCCAAGAGAAAAAGAGTATTACTACTTAGGTCAAGTATGAAGAAATCCACTAAGCTGACCTCGAACAGAGTGTTTGTGAATAAAATAAGTAGAATTTAACAAATAAACAATTTATTCGTTTCCTGGTATCACTGCCGGCCCTCACAGAGGCTAGCCTCTATGAAACGCTTGTTTACTTTAGAATTTATCGCAACTTCGCATTGATACACAACGTTAAAGAAAATACATAAAATTCAAACCGAGCGTCGCTTTTAAATCGAAAAATGACACAGCTGAAAATTATTATAAATGAAACCATAAAAACACTACACTCACAGCTATGAATTTTCAACCGATTAAAAAATACGTATTCATCTCTTTTGATGGCAAGTGCCGCAGTGTGGAAGCGTGCTCAACTAGAAGTCTCAAGTTAAAGAGGCGCAGGCAATGTTATCCTTCATCTTAAGTAACTTGGTGGTAGCTTGCATGTCGGGCATAGATAAGTACCCTACCGCCAACCAAACAGAATACCAATAGTGTTATATATAACACAGGAGAATGTTATTTTTAAATTGTGTGTGCCTTATGGGCAATACCAGTTAACGAACATTTTATAATCGCACCATAAAAACATAGATAAAAGTTTTCCTGTTATAGCAAAATCGTGTTCCCCAGAGACCAGTCCGATTATTTTCCTGTCAACAGATTTACACCGCTATACCCACGGACATTCTATTCTGCCGACATGTATTGAGAATAATTCTATAGGTAAGTTTAAGAAAGAAACATTTTTTGTAATTTGTTAGACAAGTGCATATTTTGGTTATCAGCTGTATGTTCAAAACTAGTTTAAAATAAATACATAATTAACGCGTTCAAACAGAACTAAAAAACCTACTTCAACTGCCATAAAGATTTAGTTTTTGATGTTTTCAAAAAGCGCTAAATCAATATCGATAAAATTTATATGGGACCACTTCTGAAGTATGCTCTACCCAAAAAAAGAATCATCAAAATCGATTCATAATTGGCGAAGTTATTGCGTATCGTATACACAAAAAACACACAGTCTTTTTTAAAATTCTTTTGAAAATAAGCCATTCACTGAAATCTATATTCTAGAAAATCTAATCTATAAAAATACACATGTTCGTCAACAAGTTAAATGTGGAACGCATATGGAACTACAATGTAGATAATACATATGTAAATATGTATGTATACATATGTTATGAACAGCACTGGTATATAGTATGGAGTCCCGGCAAGTGTGTGTGTGTGTGTCATATTTACCGCATTTCTCTGCACAAAGCGAGCGAGTGACTCACGTGCCACGGCTTCACATGTGTTCACCTCAGCTCTGTTTGAATCATCCACAACTATCAAATACATATATCGATAGTTACGTTAACCCCGACAACACGGCATTGTCTATATCACATTCACATACTAATTTCAGAGATAGCAAACACATACAAAATTTGAGTGGTTTTAAGATTCCATATGGTCTGAATGGCTAAATGTTGGATTCACAATTCGATACTAGGTTCGGTTGGTGGTAGGACATTTTCTTTGTCGTGTTACCTAAGTCTGCCGCCAAACACTAGTGTTAATAGCACTGTTGTATTCCCGTATGAAAGGTAGCAGAGCGAGCACCTATATATTAAGTTGAGGCTTCTGGATGAACATGCTTACAATCCAACGGTTTCAACGTCACTTACCATGCCAAGTGCAAACCCATTATACATTTTTTTTAAATCATAAGTCGCAGACAAAATAACTATAGTTGCAGTAGTAATATTAAATACATCGGATATGAATACTGTGTCTGCGCCTGCGCGGCGTTATCATCAGCAACCAATCGACGACGAGATAAGGCGCGTGCTAATGCTAGCCAAACAGTTATTGATTCATTGGCCACGGCGGGGGCGGGCTGCGCGCGAGTACCGTTCAAGTGTTATGCGCTAGAGGCACGTTTGAGATGTCCATGGAATTGAACATCATATAATAAAACGGAACCCGTATAATCTCACTCTTGTGTCTGTCTGTCTGTCACATTTGATTATCGCAGCAACTACTAATGGTAGCGTCGAATTTGGAATTGTTATGGGAAATGGTGACCCATGCCGCAACTAAAATATATTTGAAAAATATTAGGGAAAAAATTAAAAGGAGCAATCCTACTAATATTATAAGTGTGAAAGTTTGGATGTTTAGATGTTTGTGACGCTTTCACGGAAAAACTACTGAATGGATTTGAATGAAACTTTACAATAATATAGCTTATAAATCAGAATAACATATAGGCTATAGTTTATAAAGACATATTGTGTAAATTGTACAAAATCACACTTATAATATTAGTGGGATTACATGGGAAATTTGGGCATAACAAAAACGTGTTGCCTAGCAACCGACCATAGAATATGTAATTCGTATATACAAAATTTCGCGTTTATAATATTAGTGTGAAGACTATTTGAATGTACTACGTCAGATATTGGAATTTCTTTTGTTTCTTTAAACTATTAGCCTACGTAACAGAATAAACACTATTTTGTACCTTATGCTGGAAATGGAGATAGATGCCTTCTATGCCTATCGAACAAGTAGAATAAATTCTGAAGTACACGCGGACAAAGTCGCGGGCGGAAGCTAGTAATATATAAAGGTCGAAATTATAGTAGAGTCAGTTACTAGGTCAAGTTGGGTACCGTATGGAAGTAAGACATAGTAAATACACACTGCGGCAATCATCTATTCTGTTATAGGTTGGCGAACGGACAGGCACTAGCCTTTTTAAAAATTTCAAAGTCAAAATTATTTAATTGTGAATAAAGGTTATAATAAAATTACAAGATGTTTTATTTGTTCTCCGCATACTGATGATGCCTTATAGGACTCAGTATTGGGTCCCGTGGCCACCCTAGGGGTACGGAACGGCCAAGTTCGAGTTGGACTCGCGCACCGAGGGTTCCGTACAGAACATGCATATTTAAAATACGGAAAACCATAAATAATATGCATCGAACAATCCTCGCGCCTCGATTTAGTTTTGCTACTCGTCACTACATGGCGCTACTAATACATTAAAACGAACACTGTAAAAACACGTCTGCTGTATGGGAGCCACATTAAATATGTATTTTTTTCTGTTTTTACTGTCTAACTATCAAGGTTCATGAGATACAACCTGGTGACAGACAAACGGACAGCGGAGTCTTAGTAATAGGGTTCCTGTGGTTATCCTCTGGGTATGGAACCTTAAAAAGCAACGTTCAGAGCATACCTTTTATCCAAAACCTCCCATGGCAACATAAAAACCTGTAGCCTATTACGAAACTCAATTAGTAACATAAAAATCCATTTACAATGCAAAATATGTTATAATTGGTAACATAACGATGGCAACATATCGATAAACATAATTATAATGTAGCACTTGTTTGTGGACATCCTGCGGACGATAGGTGACAGATAACGAGGAAGAAGGGAAGTGCAGAGAGCGGTTGCATTTGCACAACGGCCCGGTTGTGTGTAAATATAGTACAGGCGTTTATTCAGTTGGGGAACGTTATACTAGTGACATGGCGTGGGGGCCATGATAGCCAGTGCGTTACGTTGGACGTGGGGTCTCAGCTTTACAATTAAATCACGCTAAACACCCTGCCGGCAGCTGTGTCTACCTATGTCTGCAATAATATTTCTGTTATTAAGTTACATTCTGATGTGGTCAATCCTTGTAAAAAGGTCATTAAGCTAATAGGGAGACCATGACCAGCCGTGGACTTACGCCACTTATGATAATGAATGCCAGTTCCTAATTAGTTTAAATTCTTTTTAACCACAATCAATAACTTACTAACATTTCCCGTGTTACACCAGCGATTCATAAAGTATCTTGAATCAGTTACAACTGTATTTAAAAAATTGAAGGTATCATACAACATCGAGCGAATGGTCCTTAAAAGTTTGGAAACTACTGCTCTAGACGGTCTACAGACAAATCAGAACATATTCCTGTGACACACCACTTAATTACTAAGCCTAGCTATAGTGAAAAGTTCCATCCTGTCCCATATGCATCTACAAGAGGCAGATTAAAAAAAATATATCATTATCTAGCTTTGAAACAATAGAAACCATCTAGAAATATACACATCTTCATAATGGGTCCACTTGTTCTCGTCTTATTTCGTTTTATTTGGTGGTAGGACCTTTGTTGACATAAAATCTTTGTTTTGGACTGGATAACCTATGTTTGAATTTATATAAGTTATTAATTATCGTTATCTACTGCAACAACAGTAACTAATTATAATTTAATCTTTATTAATTCTTAACTAAAATCATACCAGGTATAATCAACCATAAACCAGTAACAATATTTGGGATCTGTTGAAAACCGTAGCAATAACAAGGCTGTATTTGGTTTTCAAAAGTCTCCGTTCAAATAAGGAATGTTTTAAAATACAACATGCAACAGTGCATGATAATCAGAGATCAAACATTGGAACAAGTTAGGTCTCTATACAACATGTTGCATTTCATTAAAACATGCAGACTTTGAGACTGTTTTTGTTATGAATTTTCAAATGTATTTATGATCTTAAAGCTTAAAATACTCCAGGGGGACGGACTGGCCATACATGCAGGATGGCGATTGCCACCCGGGCTCCAGCCTGCGCCAGCCCGCCTTACTTAATGTCTGTATTGAAAAATAATTGACATTTGTGTGGATATTTTAGCTATCTTAGTCACATCTTCTTTGAATGCAGGCAAATATCTGGGGCCCAACTATTAATGCATAGCTTTTGGTCACGAAGCCCTGGAACCATGGGGCCCAGACCTATCCTTACTTTAAAATATCTAGCATATTGCGAAAAAACAAGTGGCACGGGCTCTTAACTGATATTGCCATCCGGGCCCCTGATGCCCAGTCTGACTTTGAACATACCTACGATTTTCATACCTATAGTAAGAAATTTCATGCCTTAGCCATTATAAAGTTGTTTTTATTTATTTAGGCGTATGGCATTTTTGTTGTTCACTACAGATCTATGCCAAAATGTTTGGCCCATTGTGCCGCGTCTCTCAGGAGGGAGAATAGATCATCGGAACTACCGCAGTATCTTCTGTTGGGGCATTCCTCGATGATATGTGTACCACTCTGCACCAAAAGTTGTTATCATAAGCTATACTCAGTATGGTTTGTGGTAAGACATTTTTCTATTCAACACTTAAATCCGTCCCTGCCTTAGATAGCTTGACTATCATAAGCATAGCATGGATGGAATGTAGCTTTAGCACCTATAGGTGTTCTGTTAGTTTACACAATGTTATCTAGGTCTGCCACCAAACAGTGGTGCTAATAGCACTGCTGTGTTTCAGTATGAGAGGTAATAGAGCAGCTGGATACTTCTTAGTGAGCATGCTTTCCACCTAAGGCTTTATTATCATTTACCACATTAGATGATGGCCAAGACAAACTAATTACACATTTAAAAATCTGAATTAATATGAAATGCAAACTACTCACTGTTATCAACCTCCTTGGTGTAGGTGACATTAAGCTGAGCAGCAAACTGTATCACGATACAAGTTATGTTGTTCTCCGACCAGACCCATGTTCCCTGCTCTGGTGGGGGCAGCGGACCAGGCTTGGGAGTAGGGGCAGGTGGTGCAGGGGTCGTAGTTGGAGCTGGTGTTGTAGTATTAGGTGCTGGAGTTGTGGAGGTAGTCGTATCAGGCGCTGGGGTGGTTGTGGTGGTAGGCACTGGGGTGGTGGTGTCCGGTACTGGAGTAGTGGTACTAGATGTAGAGGTGGTTTCAGGAGTGGTTGTCTCTGGTTTTATAGTTGTGGTGTTCAAGTCGAGGAGTATTGTCTGCCCTGGGTCTGGGACCTTATTACCTGAAAATTGATATTTTAAGTACCCATGGAAATATGAAAAATTAAAAAAATGAATATTTTCTATTGCTTTGTGTATTGATGACTTATTTTCACACTACAAATCCTTAAAGACCCCTTTAGCGCACCTCAATAGGTTGCCTTTTCTTTCTACATTTGCATAAGTCCAGGAGTCTTTCATGGACATCAAGCACCTTGCACACTGCAGGGAGGTTGTCTAGCTTGACTATCTGGCTACACTTCCACTCATTCACAATGGCCAAATTATGGCTATGTGTGGAAACTGACCAAAAAAAAAATGTTCACTTCTGAACATTGTTCTCACTCATCTCCATTTTCCATAAGGGGGATATGCCATGCTTGCTCTATTTTACATCAAAAAATGTATTTTAGAAGCATACGAGAGCTTGTAAATAATTGCGTTGAAGCATATTTAGGCAAAATATGGTAAGTATGTATCGATGTAGGTAGGATTAGCATGATCCAAGGTTCTTTCTAGAAAAACATTGACAACGGAAGAAATCGAGAGTCTTAACAGCTCTAAGTTGCGCAAATAGGTATAGGAACAAAAACGAGAACGCCCCGTGTCCCCTGCACGCGATAAAAGTAACAAAGAACTGGGATTGCAACATTTTTTACATAAAGAATAACTGTTAAATCTTACCCAGAGCTTGCATTGCCATGCAACTGAGCACGGCTGACAAAACGTAGAACTTAAAACGATACATTTTCACGATAAATCACTACACAACACGAACAAGGGACGTTATCAAACTGTGGCGTAAATAAAATGATTCGATAATATTCCGGTAGCGACCGTCGTACAAACCAAAGACAAGCTGACAGAAAATAATTGAATTGAAATGTCACTTTTTTCTGATGGCCAGCTGAGTGGCATTTCCAGCTCCTTGTTATAAAAACTACCAAAATTAGAGCTACTTTTGGATTGCATTTATAATTTTTGAGAATAGGGTAAAATGCTTCTTTCTGTGTGTTTGTATGTATTCCTCTTTAGGTCGGATATCTCAACTGATCTGGAAGAAACTTAGCGCATAAGTTAAACGAATTTTTGAATTTGTAAATCATGGGGGATTTTTGGTTGGAAGGGTGCTTCCTCCTCCTACTCGAACTGAAAATATCTCTGTCATATGATATCCGATTTCAATGCGGTTTCTTATTATTTGAAAGTTTAGTTGAGATATGCAGTAGATATATAGATAAAGTAAAAAAGTCGAAAAAGACAACTAAAAGCCCTAACTACATGTAACCTATAAATCAGTACTACATAGTTATTTATTTATCGATTTCGAAGTTATTTTAAGAATTGACTGGCTCTGTGGGGCAAGATCTACAGCTCACAGAGCCACTAGTTCAATCTTTGTATATTGTACTAGTTTAGCAGAAATTAAGAATTGTGGAAACATTTACAAAATTTATTTGTTTATGTTGCCAAGCGGGAAAATATTTTTAGTAGAAAACCAAAGCATAGAGTAATAAGTAGACAACATTATAAATTGAACATTATTAATAATTATTAATTATAGCCGTCTTGTTCTTTGCAACGGTAAATCGTTGCAACTCGCAAGTCTAAAAGCACTTTTGTTTGACCTTGCTAATACAGAGACGCTCACGGACTTGTATATGTACACTCGAGTAAAACGTAGTGATTTACTTGCTCAGTGCACTCGAGTACAAAAATATACACTTTTGAAAAATGTCACATTTACTCTTGATTGTTCCTATGAAGTGTATTGAGGGAAATGGCATTAAAAGGTGAATGTGACAAGGCTTAAAAGTTGATACTTTTGTACTCAAATCAACTTGAGACGCTTTGCTCACACGAATTATTATAATCAAAGAAAATAATGGCGGATTTTCAAAACACAATGAAACACATATAAAAATTTAATTACTTATACTTTATTCACATTTACACACGTTACAACAACAGGAACAAGCTTAATGTTTTAATATGTGTTTGCAAAATGCTAGAAGCAGACACATGTTGAAAGAATATTTTTAAATCGTTCATTTATTTTTAATTCAAAGATACATAAATAATACACTTCAGTGTCAATATTATTTTGAAGAAAAAAAAAGATCTTTATTCACAACTAAAAGATAAAACCTATTATTTTAATATCAATATAAAACATCCTTCATAATTGCTTATAACTTGTTATTTGTCATGCCTAGCTTAAAATATTTAAATGACATTAAGTAATTATTTAAATCTATCTTAATTAGTTACGTCGTAAGCAAAAACACTTTTACAAAACAAAACTTACAATCGCGCTTCAACACCAAGTTACAACTAAAATAAATTAATATTACTAAACAGTCTCAAAAAAAAACCTTAACCTATTCAAACTTTTTACACATATCAAAAAAGAAAAACACCTTCGCCAATATAAAACTAGCGGCCTTTGATATCCAAGAGAAACATAAATGCACCATTAATGGAGAAACCTTTTATTATTTAAAGGAATAAGTAAGGAATATTAGGAGTAAATCTAAATACCACCTGCTTGTAGGCGGATGCTACACTAAAATTGACTCCTAATCATAAGGTTGCTAAGGGGTAATACAACAAACATTGTCGCGTAGCTTTTTAAAATTGAGGTATTTATTTATTTAGAATTCCATGGCAAGTGGTGACTGCCTTAGATCAGATGAAGTTCAGAGAAATCTTTTTTACGCGAAATAGAATACATGAGAGATTTTTATAATTTAATTCTGCTCTGAATGATATTGATATTATGTCTCCCTTAAACAAAAAAACATTTCGAAAAACTGTTCACCTAGTACTCTAGACGAGATGCTTTGACTATGACAAAGTTCTGTTGTAATGTAGGTTGTAATAAGGCAATAGAAAACAGATCTTGGTGTTTCCGGTCTCCGTAAATAACTTTGACTGTCCTTCAAAATAAAACCATATAAACCCTCTTTATTTTGTATGTGAGAACGGTCAGATTGAGATCATGAAGAAACAAACTGATGTTAAACATGGTAGCGTGCACTCAGCTATTTACGAAATGATGAACTTTCTCTGTGGGATAATACCGTTGACACTATTTGAACGCCTCTTTGTTTGAACTTAGAGAACTTGCACGCCATTGCGGACGCGCCTTCGGCGCCTTGGTTTGGTCTTGCCTTTTGCGTATAAGGATTAATTTAACTGATTTATTTACAGAGAGCGTAAAGCCAAACTTCAAATGCACAGGTATTTTAACATTCTGATATAAATGGAACTTTTTAGTCAACGAAGAGTTCGAAGCGTGCGCGTCCGATGCGGCTGGTGCGGTCATAGTATATGTCGCGCGACCAGATGCGACACTCCACGTTGATCAGGATCCCACCTGGGGAACAAAAATAGGACGTAGGCATGAACACCTGTCTATGTATCAACAACACATCCCTGCGATCACAATCCGCTTGCCTAGCGCATACGGCATCAGCTCAAGGAAAACCTGATGGCGATCCATGAGGGAGGCTCATGTCCAACAATGGAGTTTTGCTTCCGAAAGGGATTTTAAATTAGTAAGAGACGATATGGAAGTCACGGGTTTTTGCTCGCTCAGCTCTAGCGCTACTCACACGAGCAGAGTACTGACGGCGGGCGACTACTTGAGACTTGAGCAACACCATTTTTGGGACATACGAGTAGCAAGGATACAAATCTGTTTTAATATTTCTGTTTCACGCATTTTGAATTGACTCAATACGACGACGGTATTGTTTATGCATGTTAGCTTGTAGCTTGGGTAGAGCAGGCATTGAAAAATCACCACAAACTAACATAGCAAACTTACTACCTAATAGTAGTCCGACTTGATTTTTCAGTTAATCTATAATATTCATCTCATCTACGATCAAACCGAGTTGTGATTATTTTCCTGCCCTGTCTATTCGGGTGTACTATACAGTCAAACCTGGATAAGCGAGAGTTCAAGGGAGCACAATCTCATTCTCACTTATAGAGGTTTCTCACTAACCCGAGTTTCTCTCTAATGCAGGTACATGGGTAGCGTTTCTCTCTTATAGAGAGGTACGCAGCAATAACAATACATATATTCATGCACTATGTAATTTTATTTTATTTAGAACTTATGTCCATCAGAGCACTCAGACTTTATAGAGTCTTATGATTTTATAATAGGTGGATTCTGGTAAATTAAACTCCCTCTGAATTTCATTTCGCGATTTTCCGGATTCAAACGCATTCACTATTTTAAGTTTATCACTTAATGACAGTACTTAAATTTTCCGTTTTGACATGATGCAGAACAGAACTTTCCTCCTCAATTGATGAACGATAAACTGAGTAAGTCCGACAAACAGGACGGTACACAGGCACACGTGTCCATTTGAAAAGAATGCGATAAAATAACAACGTTATTTAGTTCCACGAAATAGAATAGGAACAATATTGACGAGGAAACAATACAAAAACAATGGTAAGAAGTTCCGCGAAAGTTAAGAATGAGTCATAAAATAGCAGATGTTAAATTTGTAATTTGTTTTGTCATTTGCTCCTCCTAAATAATATACATAAATAAATAAAGCTCGACTGTCGCTTATAGAGGTATAGATAAGTAGCAGTCTCACTTACGGAGGTCCATGAGGGAAAAACGACTCTCTCTTATCAAGGTTTCTGTTTCTCGCTAATAGAGGTTTTGGGAGCTTAAAATGACGGGTCCTGGCTATTACTCTCACTTATCCAGTTCTCACTTACCCAGGTTTGACTGTATTTAAAAAAGGGAGAATTATATGATGTATTTTGTATGCAATCGTTGGGTCTGTGCCCTAGTGTGTACTAACTAGGCTACCAAAATGAAACTGCAGATTTACAATTCTACAGTTTCACATGTGTCAAGATAAAGATAAGAAACATATTCCATGCAGACTTATGATCTAGAATAGCACAAGAATACATATATACTATATATGTACCTGTGGGAGTCAAGTTATAACCTTGTTTGTGGGAGCTTCATGCGCTGACGTAATATCTCTCACAGCTTCTGGCAGTCTTCCAGGAGTCAATGTGTAATAAATCTTAATAATATTCGTTAAGTAAGCAAAGGTTCTATCACTCCCATACATGTCTGTAGAAAACTATTGTTTTTCGAAGCAGCCAATTGCATTGGGAGTTATTAGGACAGCAAAATTCAAACAAAAGTACAAAATGATCAAATTGCCTGCGCGCACCGTTTTCACCAAGCGATCTATGAGGGAAGCTCATCTCCAAACGTGGACTTTGGACATAAACTGGTCCTTTGACAGATTTACGATTCGTAGACGATAAATTGTTACAACTATGACTAGATTGCGAGGAAAGCTAAAGAAAGCTGTCGTTCTGCTGGAACCAGGGGACTGAAATGCAACAGGAATGCAGAGTTTCGTCTTTCTTATCCAGTACGTTAAGTTAGAAGTAGTAGTTCGAGACAAAAAGAAAATCTCTCACGTCTAGGATTCTCGAAGAACACGGCGACGAGTGGTCCTGGGATCTGATCTGGGAGGCTCCGTGCCGAGCGCGGTATCCTGTCTGCGGTGTGTAGGCGGCTGGTGGGGAACCCTGGAGGCAGGTGTACCGGCACGTACTGGATGGGTCCGATGTTCTCCTGGTCCGCGTGGAACTCACCCTCACACGACACCCAGATATAGTCGCCATATTGCAGTGCTGGACGGTTGTGCTGCGGGCAGAGAGCACAGACTTTGACGTTAGTTTTTATTCACACCAGGATTGAACTCGTTTTTTGTCTCATGTAAGTTAAGGATCCTCGAAGTCACTTGACTGCATCATAATGATTAACAGTATTGTCTAGCGACCGATTTAGATTACATAGTTCGGCCATATAGAACACCCTACACTGACTAAAGCGAGAACTTGATAGGTTTATCACTTAAGACTATTATAGTTTACACGTTGCCAAATTAAAAAAGCATTTTGAGCTAATTATTGACCACATCTTTGTTACATCCCGGATGGGCAATCTGGCACCTGATAGATTTGACGATTTTTTGTACATGTATCAGCCGTGTTACTTCTCGTAAGGCACGCCGTCGATCTTCTTCGTAGAATTATTTGACCCTCCCGTTACCTGCACAGTTGAACTTACTTGACCAATTTATCAGCTCTCGTGAAAACAAGTTACGATGACTCTCAAACATTATTTGCTCTCACAACAACATTTTACGTTTGCCAGATTGGATCTTTGAGTACATACCGTACGCGTTACGACTATCAGTAAATTGAGGTCTGAAAGATTTGGTTACAGTTGTTTTTATTGATGTTTAGTGCTATTTATAGGTGCTTACAGAAAACCAACTGACGTCACACCTACACAATACTACTAAATACAGCGAGCGGAGTACCTCGGGACCTCAGTGCTTCTAGAAGCTTTTAGCATTGACAACAAGCTGTTGAGCTGTGATTTATGTAGCAGCTGAGGTGTAACGAGTTACCTTACGCAAAACAGGACCCAACAACAACAGTGCACTAACGTCAAGTTGCGTAGACCTACCAGGTCCTTTGCTAAACACGATTCTTACCATGTAATGTTTCAGATTTTCAGGCATCTCTGGTGGAATAGGTAAAGGTGAGGTCATGTTGTATGGCTCCGGCACCCAGTAGTGGATCTGTAAGCATAGAACATCAACCAGATCAGTCGAAGGTGGTTCAGTTGCGGATCACTGTCTGAGCACTACAAAATACCGCCCGAGCCGCTCAAATCATAGTTTTCAGCTGCAACAGTCCACTGCTGAGAATTAGCTAAAAATAAAGTCTCTTTTTCATTCATGGGAGAAGTGATGGGGTTACTATTGGTAGGACTCAGTTACTCGGAATTTTGGTGGGGGTACTGGTTACATCAGACTATCAGCGACTGGATTTTGGGAATAGAACGGGTGGGTAGCCTGTGGTTAGCCACACAAAGTCAGCGCTGGACTGGATAGCTGCATTTACTGCTACGTTACTACCACCGTAAAAATGACGTGTTTGTCCTCACGTGATTGAGCCTCAGGAAGACGCAGGGTCTGCCCTCGGCATACCCGTAGAAGTGGTCGACGGTACAAGGTGCCCAGGCCTTCATGGCCATGTCGCAATGGTCGGAGCGCAGGATGAACTGCTCGGCGTAGCCGGGGTCACGGCGGGCGATCGAGCAGGGGGCGCGGGGCGGCTCCTCGGGCACGGTGGTCTCGTACTCTGTACAACAGAAGGTTAAAGGGAACAAACCAGAAACAGAATGCCTTTAAAAGGACAATTCTTGTGTGGCTCTAACAAATAGTCCACTTAGGGTCCTAAAATCGATTCGTCAAGGTGTTCTAAGAGAATATCATTTAGATCCATAGAAGACTGGAGTTGCCAGCTGCAACAAGTTAAGTATTAAGGAGCAAGTTACAGTGCTGGTACTCCGCGGGGAACTCACTTTATTGAAGTGTGCCTTGACAGATGAAGCTCAATCAGCTCTAGCTGGCGGATGTAACTGTCTTCTTCTTAGCCACAGACTGAGGGTATTTTATCAGATCGTACGTCCGCGTCTACGGGGCTGGTTCAGCAAGAGTCGGCTTACCTCTGAGGAAGTCATTGATGCGTTTCACCCAGGGATGCCAGCTGCCAGGGTCCCGTGAGCGGAACTGGATGAGCGGCTGCTCCCAGTGCGTGTAATAGTCGTCGGAACGCGGCCACACCTCCAGCTCTGACAGGAAAACCATAAAACTACGCTGTATTACATGCTTTAGTAAGAAGAAGCAATGATACGTACATAACTGAATTTATTCATAACAGCTGAAAGTGTGTACCTGTGTTGTGTAGCCGATACTTAGAAGAATTAGTCATGTTATTTGATGAGGTATAAACTAGAGCAATCCTAAGTCTTGCACATTATAACCTTGACGAATAAATGTGAAAGCTTGCACGTTTGCAATTTGTGAACATTTGAACGAATTTTGATATCATTTGGCCCACGTGTGAATATTTTCTGAATTACAACGATACTTTTTCATTGCTTTTTCATACCAGTAAAGTGGAGGAGAAAGTTACTCAGATTAACACGTTCACTGTCAATGTGCCCCCAATGATGAGTCACGCAACTGTTTGACTCGAAATAATGCTTCCACTATGAATTCATGGCTTCAAATGCTCCCACATTTAGATAACGCAATTATGGAACAATGCACAGAAGTCAATGCCTCCAAATTTGGGTCACGTTGAGTGATGGACATCTTTTAAGAAAATCAATACTCAAAACTAACAATTAAGGTTTTAGTTTTTTCGTGCGTTGAATTCTAAGACGCACAATTCTAGGGAACACAAAATACACGCTTAAAATCCGTGCCCCCAACCTGGGGTCACGTGAGAGCACATTGATAAAAGTCCCCAAACTAGATGCAAAGTTAGACTTGAAAGTATAAAGTGAGTTTGTAAATCGCTAGCATACGATAAACAGCAATTTAGTACAATTATTAAATGTAGGAGTACTTACGCACATAGCGTTGATTGAGAACCAAACCCAGGACCAGTCCGATGATACCACCTGTGAATATAAAAACAATACGTGTGTCGTATCTGAGTTCAATGATTGTGTGTTAATAACGCGTCTAGGAACTTCTTCATGTACCTAAATAATCAGCACCTTAAAACAGTGTCGCAGCAAAGCACTCTTTTGATTTTATATTGAACCCGAACAAAATAAAACAATATACAAAATTGAGTGGCGCTCTCTGGGAAAGGCCTAGGTCCAGCAGGGGACTACCGCAGGCTGTACATGATGATGATGAATATAGAAAATATAACGATGTTTAAAAATAGTATTATAGAAATTCACACCAAAATCTTAAACCACCACGATACGGAATACATACATGTTTAACATGCTAGGGTAGGCACTGAGATTTATTAAAGAATTGATAGTTTTACATCGTGGAAGTGCATCAAAAAGTTACGCAATTCATGCCCAAACATGAGATGTACAATGAAGTACTAGTGTTTCATTCTACGATTTCGTAAAGTCCCTGTATTAAATGACCATTTGGGATCATTGTCCTGCTCGCAGGGTATTATTTATACCCCATTAGCTCATTAGGAATCCTTACAGGAGCGAACTTGTACTGTATTAGTTATTTAGTCCTATTCCTGTACCAAAGAGCGACATAAAATAATAAAAATAATAATTTTAAAACCATTATTTAACAATGTCATGTACGAGTGCAAGATGCCTCAATGAATTGAGAGTTTGCGGCCTTATCCTGCGGCAAATCCCGTAGCATTATAGTCAAGCTTTCCATGATTCTTTTTTTTAAAAAGACCTGATAAAGCGCATGGTGCGGTGGACAGAATGTTGTTCGAAGTACACCGCATCGTGGACGACTGCTGGACGGATATACAACAGTATCCATTTTTTTACGAAGTGGATTCTTCAAATGACCTTCAACTTCTAAGGGAAATCGCCTGGTTTTGTGGACCCAAAGCCTTGTGTCTTCAGAAGAACGCTTACAGTGCTTCCCTCACACCATGCATGTCGCACTTCCCGAGCCCTTCAGCTCTTGGGTACAAGGAGGCCATGCCTTTAACGCTGCCCTCTCCAGGCCTATCGATAGGACAGCCAGAGATACTCTGACTGTCTCCGGACCCCTTTACTCCTGGGGCTATGATAGTGGGACTACAGGGCAAGCGTTGTCGCCGCCCCTTTGTCTTCGCCGTCGAGCGGGATCGGCACGTTCCCTCTGAACCATTACGGTTTTACAGGAGACCACTGCTCCCCAAGCAGATTCCCTCTTCAGCATAACCGCTACGACGGTTGCCAGAGAGATCTGCCCCTAACTCGTCGAACAGGACTTGCAGCTACTACGCTGTGGTCTGTCTCTCAATCCTGTTCTGGAACTCACTATGTCGGGTGAGCGCCAGAATCAGTCGGTAAGTGACGGAAGCTACTAATTTAGCATCAACAAAATTTTAAGATATCACAAATATTGTCAATGTTTAAAAATCTATCTATCCATACTATTGTAGAACTGTAACAAAATATACACAACGTTGATTAGGTATCTCTGAATCTAATGACCGATGTCTGATTATTTGTTCGGGCACCACAAAAACTACTGGACAGATTTTGATAAAACATTTTTGTTTTATAGAGCTTATAATTAAACTTAAAAACTAATGTACATCCCTATAGAATAAAGGGAATCAGATATTTAAAACATCTAAAATAACACACGCAAAATCGCGGGCAAAAGATAATACTTTAAACCAACAAAAAATAAGTTTTATTATTAAAAACTTACCAACAATCAGCAGTGCCACCACAACGACCACGATAATTTTCACAGTTCTTTTTTCGAATCCCATGTTTTTTACGGGCAAAGACAACAGACGGATGCGTCCTGCCTGACCGGAGGAGACTGAATACGCGCGCGCTGCCTCGCGGACTTCGCTGGATGACGACGACATTTGCGTTACGTACGTTACAAAATGGATAGAGTACATTGCTGTTTTAAAAATATATTTTTTACTTAGTCTTATGTAAAAACTCGGCTGGTACGTAAAAACGCTGCTTAAGTCAGAGTGCTAGCTTGAGGAGCTTGTGGAGATAGCTCACTAATTAATAAATAGTCCTTAAGACCTGATTGTTAACCTCGGTCTCGTTTGAGAATTCTCGGTCTCAACGGTGAGTGTGGTCATTTGATGACTTAAGGACGTGTTTTATAAGTCAGAAAGTTAGCAAGGGCTTCGGTTTCGACATAATAATTACTGAAGTTGGATTACAATTATTTCGATACATAATTTTTGAGCGACAAATAATGCCAGTTTTACGGTACAGGATCTTTTAGGATCTGAGATGTGCTAGGGCTGAGAGATCAACAACATTTTTTGATTAACGTAAAATCTGCTATAATTTGAATGTTTAATTATAGACTGTTCAAGTTCTAATATCTAAAATTCAAATTCAGAACGTTGCGGTAACCATGCTATATGAAAGCGATTATGAATCCAAAACTTATAGATAAAAACTTAGTTTTTCACGTATAGTGCACGGATGTCCACCTACAGGCGACATAAATTGTTATTCTTCTATAAAGAGTATATGTCATCATCGAAACGTCCACTGCTGGACATAGGCCTCCCTCATGATGTGAGATAATTTCTAACGCGACGAAAAAATATTCTTACCTCGCCTAAAGAATGAGTTTGATAGCATATATAAAATGTCATCCCAAACTAAGCCGTCAATGGATGGTGTGCAAGGCGGTCGCGCCCGATCGCAACCCCGCCGCGTTCCCGGAGCGAGCTGGAGGCGCCAGCGGAGCCCGACTGTATGGCGCCACAGCCTCTCCGAGGGTAACACCCTCGTCCTGATTCCTACAACACTTGCCAGCTATACATACGCATTAGGTACATACATTTCTGCTAAATGGGTCAGCGTAACGGCCATTTTAAGAGTTCGATTGGGAAATTGTTTCCATAAAATCGGTTATATATAAAGTATTTCGACGGCTATTATCTTTATGTAGATAAAAACCTTGTTTGATTGAATGATTGACATATCCACGCATCGCTGAAATTTTGAAACATTTAAGCTTCAGTTGGGCAGAGCCTCAGTTATTGAACAATCGAGGTCTGGGTTCGATCCTAGCTCGTATGTACCAATGAGTTCCAATCTGTTATTTGGAATTTATGTATGAATGATAAAAATCATAACCTAACTACCTGTCTTTTTGGTGAAGGAAAACATCGTGAGAAAAGCTGCACACTCCTGAGAAGAAATTCAAAAGTGTATGTGAAGTCTACCAATCCGCACTGGTCCCGCGTGGTGGACTACGGCGCAAACACTCTCTGTAGGAGAGTAGGCCTGAGCCCCTGCAGTGGGGACGTATATAGGCTGTTGATGATGATGAATGTTGAGTAGGGATTCCTAAAGTGTGAATCGCGTAGAAAATTCAAATCAGATGGGTTCCTTAAACTGCAAGAAATTAATTTAATTCAATTCAATTCAAATTCAAATAAACTTTATTGCACACACACACAAAATAAAAAAAAACAGAAAAGAAAAGAGAAGAACATAAAAGGTACAATGAAGGCGGCCTTATCGCTAAAAGCGATCTCTTCCAGGCAACCTTGGGGCAGAAGAATCGTGTGATTAAGAAGGGGTAAGTAGGTGGTGCTAAATATAAATAAATAAATAAATAATAATATATAATATATACATATATATACACAATACATACACGATTATGAATAATGATATGATAATGAATAAACAAACAGAAATCAAAGGAGAAGAAGGGAAGAGGAAGGAAGGAAAGAAGAAGAAAAAGGCTGCTAAGAAACGATCTGCTCAAGGAAATATGTTTTTAGGTTAGATTTGAAGGATTGTAAGGAAGGGGCTCGTCTGATGGGTTCAGGGATAGAGTTCCATAGTCGGACGCTCTGGACGGAAAAGGAATTTGAGTAAAATTTTGAGGAATGAGAGGGGAAGTCGAGTTGGAGGGTCTCAGAAGAACGTAGAGGGCGAGTGAGACTTGAAGAACGGAAAGAGAAACGGTCTTTAAGGTAGGAAGGAGTACGAGGATTAAAAAGGATTGAGTAAAGAAGTGAGAGTACATGCAAGTCCCTACGGCGTCGGACTGGGAGCCACTTCAGCTGTGCTCGAAATTCAGAGACATGGTCGTATTTACGTAAGCCAAATATGAACCTGATGCAGTAGTTCTGAAGGCGATCAAGTTTATCAAGTAGCTCCACAGTCAGATCTAGATAACATGCGTCGGCATAATCAAGTATGGGTAATAGGAGCGATTGTGCAAGGGCAATTTTAGTGCTAGTTGGAAGGAAGTTACGAAGACGCCTTAGCGAACCACCAGAAGCAAAAATCTTCCTGCTGACCTCCGCAACTTGACTTTTCCATGACAGAGTGCTATCGAAGAGTACCCCCAAGTTCTTGACGGTATCACTGTATGGGATACGGATTCCGTTAAATATGATGTGGGGTAACTGTTGAAAGTTTAGCCTGGAGACGAACCAAGGACTTCCTATTATGATGACTTGTGTCTTAGATGGGTTAACTTTTAACCCAAAACAGCCACTCCAATCCAGTATTCGGCCTAGGTCCTCATTGACTACACCTATTCCGTCAGTCAGGTCTTCAAAACTCACACGATGATATATTTGCAAATCGTCTGCATACAAGTGAGAAGAGGATTTAAGATTTTGAGTAATGGAGTTGATAAAGATAGCAAATAACAGTGGAGAGAGCACACCCCCTTGCGGCACGCCAGCAGAAGTATTACTCCAGGAAGAATATGTATCATCTATGCGGATTCGTTGGCGACGCCCGCTCAGGTAACTATGAAACCAGTCAGTGGCTAAATGAGATATTTTAAGAGATCGTAAGATGCCTAAAAGAATGTCATGATCAACAGTATTGAAAGCGTTGCTAAAATCAAGCAATGTAAGGATTGTGAGCTGTTGATTTTCCATGCCAAGCCGAATGTCGTCGGAAATGTTCACTAGGGCAGTCACTGTACTGTGTCCCGGTCGGAAACCAGATTGATTAGGATTCAGGATGTTATTGGAATTTACGAATTGACTCAGCTGACGATGCACAAGACGCTCAAGGACCTTGGATAAGAATGGTAATATTGATATAGGCCGATATTCGGAGAAATTGGATGGATTTGCTTTTTTAGGTAGAGGAATAATCTGGGCATCTTTCCAAACTTTCGGAAAGGTACTGGAGGAAATTGAATAATTAAGGATTTTGGTGATGACTGGAGTTAGGACATCAATTAATGGAATAATCATATTGCGGCTTATACAGTCATTTCCGACGGCATTGGAGGCGATGGACTGAATATTATTTTTAACATCGATGGCTGAGAACGGCATAAAATGAAAGGTTGTGAAGTCAGGGGTTGGCTGTGCTGAAAGAGAACTTAGAGTGCTAGCTTTGGTGATAGCATCTAATGTGGAAGGGGTTGAAAAGTGTTTATTTAGCTGATCAACATCAAGACTTGCAGATATACCATCGTTGCGTGTTTTACTAATACCTAATGTTCTCAGAAACTTCCACACTTTTGCTGGATTCTCATTTTCAACTGACTGATGAATGTGATGGCGCTGTGCGTCTCTACAGACAGTGCTGCAGCGATTTCGTAAGCGGTGGTATTTGTTACGGTTTTTGTCCCTGGGATCAATTTTATAACGTGATTTTGCTTGATTTTTCTTATCAATTAACGACTTAATTTCATCAGTCAGCCAAGGTGCAGGTAAGTGTTTGATTTTAACAGCTCGTACAGGGGCATGAGTATCATATAACTGTATTAATAAAGAGTTAAAAATTTCAACCATTTCGTCAACTGAGGTTGCCTTGTCTAATACAGACCAGTCAATTCGACTAGCATCATCGCGGAGACTTTCCTTATCCATAGCACCAAAATTGCGCTGCAAAAGAATTTTGGGCTTAATCCTGGGAGGGCGAATTTTGTACGAAAGGTATATCAGATTGTGATAAGACAACGCGTCTGCATCAAATTGACCATGTTTGTAGACATGGTTTAGAGAAGATACTAATATGAGGTCTAGAAGAGAAGGGATGCAGTTAGGAGCAAAATGTGTCGCATCCGAAGGTAAGATATGCATGTTACTAGCCGTAACTAAACTTTTTAGATTAGAAGCGCGAGAATCTTGCTTAAGAAGGCAAGTATTGAAGTCACCCATAATAATAGAATGCTCATAAGAAGGAGCCAGATCTTCGAGGAGCTTTTCAAATGATGAAAAATAATTGATTCTAAGAGACGGACTATAGTAAACTCCTAAAAGAATTTTAGAATGATTGAGGGTGACTTCCAAGAAAAGATATTCAGGTGTGCTAGGAGGAGGAGGCTGTGCCGATCTGCTGATAATTGAATATGGAATATTTCCTCGAAGATAGATAGCGACGCCGCCATAAGAACTGCATGTACGATCATTTCGGATAAGGTGAAACCCTGGAAGGGAATATGATGTCGACGGAAGGCAAGGCTGAAGAAAAGATTCAGAAACAAGTATGGCATGTAAGTTTTTTATATCAAAAGTGGCAAGTATATCTGTATAATGTCCATGGCCTTAACAGTTTGATTAAAAACAGTTGTTGTAGAGTACAGCTAAGAAAGAGTTTAAAATCCCACCCCATAGGGAATGAAAAACGATGAAAATTGTATGGGTAAAACTTAAAGTTGAAAAGTGAGTTAGAAACACCGCTCTATTTGACGATTTAAATTTCCATGCGGCCTATGGTAGTAAATATGTGTGTTCGGGCTTGTGTGTGTGTATGTTTGTTATTTCTACACAGTGACATGTCTGGATTATCACAGCCCGTGCGGTTTCCTTATAATATTTATTGAAGTCCAATCAGGAAACTATTTGTTTGATCGTGAAAAATATTTTCCGCTTTACTTATACCTACGCACAAAATTTAAACATTGTGACTCTCCTTTACCACGTGAAGGAAGAACAAACAAACTCACTTTCGCATTTACAATATCATTATAGATATAATGGGTCTACCTGTGCTACGAAGGTGCTACGCCTCGTAGCCAACGCCTACAAATAAACTACAAAACCTTCGATATGAATTACTTCAACGACAGCACCTCTAAGCCTCGTATTCTCATATTCTGGTTCATCTAGCCAGCTAGCTACTATGTTATTTATCTACCACCAACTGATTAGCATCATCTAATAGATTATTTTTGAACAATGTGTGTAAATATACACCCCCCTACGAAAATTACAAAATTAAAAATCGGAAATTATAACAGTAGGAGTAACAAGTAAATGCGTTCAAAAAGAACTGGAAACCGACTTCGATTGCCCTAAAAGTCTACTTTTACTGAGGCAAATTTAAGATTTATATCGTTTTCTCATGGATGCCGTTGTCAGAACTGGACCAAATTGAAACGAAATGAAAAAACCTTTCAAATAAAAACAAGGATCATCCAAATTGGTTCACCCAGTCAAAAGTTCTGAGGTAACAAACATTAAAATAAGAAAAGAAAAAGCATACCCGGCGAATTAATAACTTCCTCCTTTTTTGAAGTCGTTAAAAAAGTGACAATCTTGTACAGTTTTGAGAAATCAGCAGTTTTTTTCTTTAAAAAAACTTAATTCTGCGGTCGGAGAAATGAACCTTATTTGAAGATTAATAAATGCTACTTGTACGTTACTTTTCATGGTTTAGAACCCGTGGTGCGCGCGTCCAACTCGCAATTGAGTTACTTGAGTTATTTTATCCTAGTATTTTATATATAAATCCCAATCTCCTCCATACATAAACCATGCCAATTCAACGAATAAAGAGAAAGACAAATGTTCAAATATCGCTGACTCCCAATATACATACATACATTACACACCCACCCTCGCTCTCCTACGGATTAGTGTAATGTAATAATGTCAATGACCCGGGAGACATTTGTATGTTGAAATACAATGCATTTCGTCTGGTTGTATGATATTTCAATATACAATTAATGTAATAGAAACAAGTAAAAATATTTGCGACCTTATTTAAGTACAATTGTCTTAGCAATTAGACACGGGTTTTTTCGTTTAAAAGCACCTAACATATAAACTATGTATGTACATATATTACCTATCTAAGAAATAACGTTGATTCGTTTTGGGCAAAGCTTTTAGAATAGCGGTTCAAAGTTTTGAATCTACCATGACTTTAAAATTATTTTCGTAAAACAGTTTTTAAAAACATTTTATTGTTTGTGACTTATTTCATTGATAAATCGTCATCTATAGATTTTTATATACTGAAGAAAAAACAATACTTACAGCCGCCTTGACTTGTAATCACAAGCTGAAGATCGCAGGTTCGATTCCCATTGGGGGTACCTATCGGTACTCGGTATAGTTGATGGTAGGGCATTTTCGTTGTCCGCCTGGCTAACTACCACCATGCTACCCAAGTCTGCCGCCAAACAGCAGTTTTAATAGCACTGTGGCGTACCGGTATGAAACCAGCGTATCCGGGAGCGAAATCTTACCACCCAACGGCCATATCATCACTTACCACCACGTGAGATTGAAACCAAATGCAAACTAATTATACATAAAAAATTTACCAACGCTTGGCCACGATTTTACCTGGTATTAAAATAAGAGACATCGTCCTAAATGAGAACCTTCCTATCGCTTTATGAAAATACAGAAGCCGGCAGTGCATTTAATTGCCTCGGTGTATTAGGTTAGTTTTATCTGGCATAATCGAGCCAACAAGCTCCCAGTAAGTTTTCATCATCAACAGCCTATATACGTCCCCACTGCAGGGGCTCAGGCCTACTCTCCTACAGAGAGTGTATGGGACATAGTCCACCACGCGGGACCAGTGCGGATTGGCGGACCTCACATGCCTGTTCAAGACATGCAGGTTTCCTTACGATGTTTTCCTTCACCGTTAAGCGATCGGATAATGTACTTGAATTGATAAACAACTCATGGGTAGGCTGGATTCGAACCCGGAACCCTCAGATGGAGAGTCCGCGCCTTATATATTGAGCCTACGCTCCTTCAATAAGTTTTACATCAGGTGAAAGTATCCAATAATGCCAGAGACAAAACATAGTGGTAAAATAGGACAGCATCGCGACTTGGTGGCGCCAGAGGGTGGGTAAATGTCGCCAGATCGACGACGGGGCGCTGCGCAAAGGTCATGCGCGCCGTGCTCCTAGTGGCGCCCTCTGTGGTCAGTGATATGGTACCTGGTCCTCGTCGCCCCCAGCAGTACGATCGAGGTAGTTAATTGCTTAACAATGTATATGAAAAAATGAATGGAACTTTATTGTTTCTTTATTCGCGATACACTCAGTTAAATATCTTATTTTAGTGGCAAGTAAGAGGAATACGACATAAACCACTATTTCGTTACTAGTTACCAATGACATACACTTTGTTTATAACATCGTAACATAACAAAGACTTAAACAATAGGTAAAGCTTGTAGACGTGTCAGCGAACTTCCTAAAACCTCTTTTTTTCTTTCAGTCCGGGTGGCCATTGGGCCTATTTATCAGTTTTAGACAGATTCTGGAGTAACGAGGTCAAAAGCAATGAAAGAAACGAAGAACGCGATAGAGGGCGCGAAAGAGCTCGAAATTAATCTGTCATAAATAATCAAGGCAGTCCACACACCCCCAAAAAGTCTTGTTACACAGGAGTTATATTCTCTTTGGTCGGTGTACGACAGCAGGCTTTAATAGCTGTGTATCAAGGAATTTAGTATATAAACTCCTTGCTTTGAATTCATACGAAAAATTGTACACTTGACAGTTAAATTTTGCTACGATACGGGGCCATATATTCATGTAGTATTCATGAATGAAGAACCCAGTGGAAGAACCTTTTTAATAAGACTAATAACTATATGTAATTGCATCAATTGCTAAACAATAGACTTCCTCGATCATACCACACTAATGTTACTTGTGAACTAATGAGAAATAAATATACCTTATAATCTAAAAATGTCAAGTTGCACTCTCTGCGTAAGAATGACTCATCCCATCATTCACACACACACACACACACACACACACACACACACACCACTTTGTCCCATGCACTAATCAACACTCATGCATCCTTCAAAATTTTAAATGTAACTTCTAACTCTTTACTTCTCTAAATAATTTTTAAACTTTTTGAACTCTAAAAATTTAACAATAAGACTACATTTATTACTTACTTAAACTACTCTTTGTCTTCTTTTTCTGAGATTGTGCGGGCCTGGATACCTAAGACACGGATCACTGATCTAGTTTAGGCTCCAGTCTCACACATATTTTGCAATAATATGTGTAATACCGTGCTATTAGCACTGTTGTTTGGCGGCAGACTTAGGTAACATGGCAGCTAGCCAGGCGGACATACATAGAGAATGCCCTACCACCAAAAAAACCTAGTACCTATTTAAAAAATGAAGTAAAGGATACAGTCTTTCATCAAAAACTAAAAACACTCTTACACAGTAAATCATATTATAGTATTAATGAATTATTTGACGATAAAATCATTTAAAATAAATAAAACTCAGATATCTCCCAAATTATATTATAAATTTGACTATTAGATTAATATTAATTATTGACATTTTGTAAATGAAATTATATTATTTTAAGTGTATATTATGTTAGTTTTAAGTACAACGTGCAATGTTGCAACACCCTGCCTGGGTTCCATGATGTGCACACCTTTTTTTTTTTTTTTTTTTTTTTTTTACGAAGGGGAATCTTCAAAAGATACCCAACTCCTTAGGGGAAGAGTCGGGTTATGTGAGATTCTTACTCACTAAACCCCTTCGGTGGCCAACCGCTGCGCATATCAGGGAGCTCTGGGTCCTCCAAAGGAACGTCGCCAGTGCTCCCCTCGCGCGATGCATTGTGCTCTTCCCGGGCTGGTGTGCCAGCCCTTGCACTCTCGCAGAGCGGACTCCGCAGTGGAAAAGGGGCCACGCCATTTCCACTGCCCTCTCGGGATCGGAGCAGGACAGCCGGAGCCCCCACTCAGGCTGCCTCCGGTCCCTTGCCCTTTGCATCCAGGGCTACGGTGGCGTGACTACAGGGTGAAGGTTTCTGTCACCCCTTCGTCTCCTCCTCCTGGCGGGGTCAGCACGCTCGCGCTCCCGCTCGGCGGTCTCCTTCTGAACCATCACGGTTTCACAGAAGGAGACCACTGCTCTCCACGCAGAATCCCTCTCTAGCATTACCGCTACTACGGCAGCCAGAGAGAGATCTCCGCCCACCTCGTCGATTAGGACCTGCCGCTCGGCCTGCCATGCTGGGCAGTTTTCGAGCGTGTGCTGCGCAGAGTCCCGGTCATCCCCGCAGTGGTGGCACTGTGGTGTGAGCTCTCTTCCAATTCTGTTCAGGTACTCACCGAAGCAGCCATGTCCGGTGAGCACCTGGGTCAGCCGGTAGGTGACACGTCCCTCTCTGTCCAGCCAAGCCTGGAAGCTTGGCAGGATCGCGCTGACGACGCGCTGGCGCACATTCTGTGGCTCTTTGAGTCGCTCGTGCCACTTCTTTAGAGCGCGTCGCCGAGCCCTCCTCCTGAGCACTTTGACCTCCCTCGGAGCTACCCCACCCTCTTCGCGCAGGACGCGAATCTGGTCATAGACTCTCGCATCCATGTCCGCCAGAATATCCAGGGGCGAGAATCGCGCTAAAACAGTAGCCGCCTCGTACGATATCGTGCGGTATCCACGCACGATCCGTATTGCCATCTGTCGCTGTACGGCGTTCAGTGTTTTACGGCGCCGGACGCTCGTAAGATTGTCCGCCCACACGGGTGCACCATAAAGTGCTATAGACCGCACGACACCAGCATAAAGGCGCCGAACTTCTTCCCGAGGTCCCCCGAGATTTGGCAGCAGTCTGTGCATAGCACCCGCCACTTTATGAATCCGGGGGACAAGGAGTCTGAAGTGCTCCTCAAAGCTCTAGCGGCTGTCCAAGGTTAGGCCAAGGTACTTCAAGTACCGTCCCACCGGTACAGACACGCCGCTCACCTGCACTGACGAGCTGGTTGGTTCCACCCCCCGCCGGAGATTGTGAAACCAAAGGGCCTCAGTTTTCTGGGGCGCTACCAGTAGTCCCAACCCGTGGATCTTCCCCACGATGCAGGCCACACCTAGCTCAGCAAGCCCCCTAGTCCTCTCAAAAGTCTCCCCTTCGGCCAAAACTAAAGTGTCATCTGCATAACAGACGACACTGACGCCGCAGGGGAGTTCCGTCTGCAGGACACTGTCGTATGCGAGGTTCCACAAAAGTGGGCCTAACACCGACCCCTGAGGCACCCCGCAAACGACTTCCCTCTGGTGAGAGATGCCATCCCGTCCTGGGTACTGGATGAGCCTGTTCGATAGGTAAGCTCCTATCACATTCCGGAGGTAGGAAGGCACCTGGTGGTAAATGAGTGCCTCCTTGATTGTGTTCCAGGGCAGAGAGTTAAACGCATTAACTATGTCCAAGCTTACAGCCAAGACTACACTGCCCCTGGACACAGCCCGCTGCGTCAGCGCTCTGACGCAGAGAATTGCGTCCACTGTCGAGCGACCCTGTCGGAAGCCGTACTGGCTGTCGGACAAATCCGGACCATCCCGTGCCAGGTGTTTGTTGATCCGAAAGGCAATTATTCGCTCAAAAAGCTTGCCAACCTCGTCGAGCAGACATATGGGACGATAGGCAGAGGGAGACTCCGCAGGTCTTCCAGTCTTCCTCAAAAGGACCAACTTTGCCTTTTTCCATGATGCCGGGAAACATCCATCCCTAAAGCAGGCGTCAAACAGGTTCCGCAACCGGCCACCCAACACGCTCAGGGCTACTGCCCAGGCCCGACCCGGAATCCCATCAGGACCTGGAGCGGTGTTCCGCGCGGCGAGACGTCTTATGGCCATCCGGAGCTCCGCCTCTGAGACTGAGAGCTCGTCGTGCCAGTCAGATGAGCTTGTACGTGGCTCAAGGCTCCCCAGTATGTCACTGTTCCGAGGAAAGAGCCCATCGACTATCCTCTCCACCAGTCCGGGATCGAGTGTGGCAGTTAGCGGAGGGACCCATGGTCGGAGCTTTCCCATTGCGTTTTTGTACGGGCGCCCCCATGGATCCCTGTCTAGGCCTTCTAAGAGCTCAGCCAATGACCGGGACCTGGCGTCGGCTATACTTTCCTGGAGTGCCATTGTCGCGTTCCGGTACGCACTATACGCCAACCCTCGCTCCTCTGCAGTGGCTCTTCGCCGTCTACGTGTCCGCTGGTACTGGCGTCTGTGATGCAGGCAGGCTTCGCGTAACTGGGCTATGGCATCGGACCACCAATGGACTTGTCCCGATCCTGGTGCCGACCTGACGCGAGGCATTGCGGCATCGCACACCGATATCATAATGTCTCGCATCTTGGAGGCTTCTTCCTCGGGCTCTGCCAGCTCGGGTGTCTCGGTCCAGTCCGCGGTGTGAGCTGCGGCGAGCAGTGCATCCCGATCCATTTTTCTTAACACCCAACGCCGCGGGGGGATGTCGCTCTGACGGTCATTGCCTGCCACGGGACGGGAGGTTATACTAAAGACAATGTGGCGATGGTCGGATAAAGTAACCACCTCTTCAGCCACCCTCCAGCCCTCCACCATCCGCTCAGCAGAGAGAGTCGCCCATGAAAGGTCCACGATTGACTCCCCCTGCCAGCGCACACAGGTGCTAGTAGACCCCCTGTTCAGAAGCCGAAGGTCCAACCCTGCGGCCCACTCAAGCACCGCCCTTCCCCTCGCGTTGTCTCCACTGCCTCCCCATATCCTAGAGTGGGCGTTGAAGTCGCCGTATCGTCGGACACAGTTACCCATCCGGTCCAGATACGCCTCGTATTCGGCTTGGCTGCAGTTTGGAGAGACGTAGCAACCTACGACTACCAAGTGCCCCCACTCTACAGCAATAAATCCTTGCCCAGCTTCCAGCATGGAGCACGGTGGGTCACGATCCCCTCCCCCCCAGTAAATTGCGACAGAATCGCCGTCGTCTCCAAACCAGCGGGGGTGATCCGGAACGCGATAGGGTTCTGCCACTACAGCCAGTGCAACTGACCACTCCACGAGGCTCTGCGAGAACAGGTCTTGCGCCCCGCGGCAGTGGTTAAGATTCCCTTGCAGGACTTTGAGAGGAGGACGCATATTACAGCTCCATTGTCAGTTCCTCAGACGAGCGCTGGTTTGTCGCGCCTTGAGACGCGGACCCAACGGTCGAGGCCTTAGAGGCAACGCGTTGGTTCCCCTGACCGCCTTTCTTTGGTTTCGGTGGCATGCACCGTTTGCTTCCCAGCCTATGGTCTGCAGAAATGCCTAGATCCGTACATAGTGGGCATCTAGGCGTCTGAGCCGGGCACTGGCTCGCCTTATGGTTGGATTCACCACATGCGTAGCACCGAGTGCTGCGGTCCACCGTGCTGTTACATTGGTGGCGAGTGTGGCCCGTCTCGAAGCACCGGAAGCACTGCATAGGCCTCGCTGTCAACACCTCTACTCTCGCCGAGACCCAGCCGACCAATAACCGCTTGGTGGTCGCAATATTGCGAATAGCGTTAAGGGGGCAGCGAACCCAGGCTGTTCCCAACTTTGTGCCCATACGGCGAATGTCTCCCACTTTAACATCATTTGCAGTGCACTCTCCCATGGCAGCAATGGCCTGAGCCACGTCCACTGGAGTGATAGACTCGTCGAGATCCATCACTCTTATCTCACCCATTTTTGTTGGGCGAGAGATGTGTACGGGCACATCCTTGAGGGCTGCCTGCAGTTTTGTGGCCAAAGCATCGGCCTTGGCTGCCCCATCCGTCCCTCCCACTTCAAGAAGCAGGCCGCCATTCATTGCTCGCTTTTGGCGCACTTCTGTAATGCCCACTTCAGCTAGCTTTATCCTTCCCTTGGCGGTCGCCATCACCTCAGCGTAAGATATTTCAGCTCCCTCGGGGATTGTGATAGCTACTGCTGCCGTCTTTACAGGCTTTGGCAGCTTCGCTTTCTTCCCTTTTCTCTTGGGCGCCGACCTTGGCTGCAAGGCCTTCGTCTGAGGGGCTTTCTGGTCCTGGACCTTCGCCTTCTTCGCTTTTCGGCCCACCACCTTCGTCCACGGTTCGCCAGATGACGAGCTTGTAGATGGCTCCGTCAATGTCACCCGCGTAGCCATATCCTTTCCGGTGGCTTTCTGAACCCTTTTTGAGGATTTGTCTTTTTGAGTAACCACCTGAGCCGTCTTGTTTTTCCCCAGAGGGGGCCTATTAACCCTGTCTGGGAATAGCTCTGCCTTGAAAGCGGCTAACTTTGCCTCTATCAGGGCCCCGAAGTGGTCTAGAAGAGCTTTGTCGGGGCTTTTTGAGCAGGAAGTCTCGGCGGGTGAGGTCTTCCCGTCGTTTTTAGCCGCTGCCCGGAGAAGCTTATTTTCCACCTCAATCGTGTAAAGTCGATCGCTGAGGGCGCTGTTTTGAGCGCTGATCGCTTCAATCTCTTTCTCCAGACGCTCAGTGCTGGACCTCTGGGTAATCTCTGTTACCGCTGCCTGCACGGTACGCGCTGCAAGTCTAAGCGAACGCGCAAATTCCCCTTTGAGGTTTCCGGATTTCTCCGCAACCTCTTCGACCACCCGCAGGTTTTCCAGAATCTTGGCACCCAGATCTGCGGTTGGCTGATTCCTTACCTCTGCTGTTATTTCTTCCAGAGAAGGGAGGCTGGCCATTCTTTTCCTTTTGTAGGAGCCAGAGCGAGAGGAGTCTGACAGCACTGACATTTCAGAGCAGTCAGACTCCTCTCCATCCTTCTCAGTATTATTCCTACCCCTTTTTCCAGACCGACGGGTCGGTCTCCCTACAGGTTGGACAGTCTGTAGGTTTGACATCCCTGCAACATCCTTAGATGTGTCTTCTGCAACTATTTTTGGTTTCTTAAAATTTTCCATTTTGTTCCCACGAGTGTGGGGGAAATACAAAGTCCATCCGAGCAGTGCCCCCTGTACCCGGATAACCCTATTTCCGCTGGGAGGTCGGGAGGTATCCCAGGGTTGGTCGCTAGTGACTGGTGAACTCCCCAGCCGCTCTTATGAGCACCCCGACGTCGCGAACCACAACGCCGAGAATTGAGGATTTTTATAGAGGTTTTCTCCTCGCGGCCCGGGCGATTAAGCCAAGACCCTCGGTTTTGTAAGAAGCTGCGAGACGTGACCACAACACTTCTACACGAAATTACGAGATTTCCGACGGTAGTAGAGGAGGAAGGATCCTCCCGTACCTGCTCGGCTGCAGGGTTAGTGCACACCGAGCCCGCCCTCATTCCTCTGCTGTGCCCTCTGCTTATCAGAGGGACACGCAGAGAAACGCTCCATCCCTGTCAGGTTATTAGCCACCAACCAATAACACCCCAAAAGAGGGAATTATTGACCGGTGCCCAGGATGCACCGTCCCAGCCTGCTGCTTTTCCCCCTGGACGTGTCCAAAAGGGACCCGCAGCCGCTGGGCACACGAGGAGGTTACCTGACTTAGCATCCCATGATGTGCACACCTACATGTTAACACCTCAATCAAACTCATGGAGAGCAGTAAACGATATGACTATGACTATAGGTACTCCCACTGGGAACCGAACCTGAGACCTCCGAATTGCTAGTCTAAGTATTAGGCTACAGGGGCAGTTTAGAGATATACTTGATAGCAGATGATGATAACTAGACAGGCGCACAATGAAAAGAAACAAGATGGAATCAAATCGAGTATCGACAGTTTCCACGGTGGAAATCGAACCCGGGACCTCCAGATTGTCAGTATAACTGTGTAACAGTCCCCAATGGCTACACGGAGACAGTTGAAACAATGATGATATCTTTTCACAACTGAATGCTGGTTTACCAGTGTAAAGGAAATGGTTTTTATTATAAACCATTATGTTACGAGCTTCCAGGGTTCGTAGATTGAAGAGAAACACGAGTCCAAAGTTCCGGAGTTTATTGGTAACACAAGTCCACAAACCAATCTTCAAAATCACGGGTTCCCCCAAACAGAGTACGTCCCTGTCTCACTAGTTCCAAGTCGTCTGCACTGAGTCCGTCCCTGGATTCCACGTACAGAGTTCTTGGACACTACTGACGCCGATCTGTCGATACTGACACCACGTGACACACTAGTACACTAACACTTTTCCACCTCGACTGTACTTTTGCTCTACAATTTCTTCCGGTTTTCGTTTCTTCACTTTTTATCGCTGTGAACTCAACTCAAACTGAACTGTCCTCGAAGCTCGTCTCGCGCCTATATATACCCCGTATTGTTTCTAGATCCTATGGTCTAGAATCTTCTGGAACATTTGAGAGACTACCACGCTCGTGAAGGAGATAGATGAATTGGTATCCCTTTCGCACTTGACAATCCTTATGCAAATATTCGAGAGCTTTCTACGGTAGTCATTTGTCAATATCCGACACGAAGGGGATAGATGGATACGCCCCTCTCTTTTCTTTATCTCTAGACTTTTCGAGCAGCTCCGTGACAATATGTATACAAACCAAACACATTTTCCTTTTTTATTCGCAGTCGGGTAAGAAGATTGTACATAAGTATGCTTCCTCATTGTAAAGTAAGACAGTGCCTCTAAATGGAAAATCTAATGTAATGCTAAAATAATGCCGATGAAATAATTGCGTGTCAAAATCAGTGTTCATCGTGGAGTGACAGATGTCTCATTAATGTTAACGAGGGCCCGATGCGGTCGACGAAAGATAATATATTAATAGTTTAACCATATTCAACACGTTGTTCACACGTGGAACGTTAGAGAAACGGCCCGCGATGTTTTATACGCGGTCAAGTATGCGTTCATTTTGTTGCTGAGTAACAAACACATCTCAGAAACGTCCACAGCTGGACATATGCCTCCCTTATGGTACGCCACATCGACCGGTCCCGAGCCACCTGCATCCAGCGACTCCCTGCGACTCTAACCAAGTTTTTGACAGATTGTGAAGTAAAGGGCAAAATCGATGAATCATTATTCGATGATTAATAATTATAATATGTTTAATATCATATTGCGAAATAATGTGTCTGTGTGTACGTTTGTTACTTTTTCACGCTTGACGGATATAAATAAAATGTAGTAAACTGTTCAATGGTCTTCCAAGGGAACTACAAGAACGGAAACTATCTGAATTCAAGACAAAACTGTTAAAATACATTTAAGAATAACTATTAGTTGTTATTTTTTTAAATATAAATACTTAGTCTATAAAATCTATTAAATCAAAATTTCTGCATGCCTTTTTACTGTTGGTTTTTACACATTAATTATTATTATATATAGTCTTAATTTCTCTATAAGTGAAATGTCAATTTCTTTTGAGAAAAAAAAATTCTTTAAACCGATATAGTTTTTTTTATATGGACCGAAGACCTAATATAGAGGAGGTCTATTTCCAACAGTTGACATGTCCTGGCTGCTGATCAAGCCCTTTATTTAAAAGTTTCTTTTTATCCCCGTTCATTAAATGGTTCCCGTAAAAATTCATGTCCACGCTCACGATGTCACGAGGAAAAAATGCCTTTCAATAATAAAACATGTCACTTATGGTGTAGATAAGTGCAAGCATGGCTGCCACTGCAGTGCCACGTAACTATATTCTAGCGCAAGAGGAGTCGTACGAGGAAGGCGTAATAAAACAATCGGAAACCTAGATTGGAATCAACTATTGCGTGTTTATTGACATCCCGTCCAGAGAACATTACATTACAGGTACACATTATAAGTAATAAATATCATTCATTTCAACTGTATCCATTTCATTCGAAGCGTGAAAGAAAATCTTCAACTCAGTGGCGCCCTCTGGCTTATTCTAAAACGAATACAAATAAAAAACCGCCGACTAGAGCTAAGGTGGCGCGCGGACGACCTGATGCCCAGAGTCTCTCAGGTCTCACTCTCGGCATCACAGCAACCAACTGATAAATCTTTCCAGCCTTCGTAACTTTGACTAACGACTTATTTTTTGGCAGTCGGCAACACCGGCGATCAGTTGGTCACCTCGGAGATCACGTAACATATAAACAGCGGGGTTCGGTGTTCTAACAACCTTGGCGATCATAAGGGTAATTATCACAAAAAAATCTACTGATTAACTGACGCCCTCTGCGAGCGAGTGACGGCCAGCTGGCGAGGGTTGCGGGTCTTGGATGCCGGCTGGTCAGGTCCGCCACTTGGCGCCGGCTGGCTGCCCCCCGGCGAGGCGACCTGGCGCTCACTCTTTACGCGCGGTCCACCATCAGCTCGAAGTGGACTGAGCCTTTCCGTTCGTAACGGTCGTAGATGATGTTCTTCGCCCACGCCTTACACTCGATGTTGATCAGGACCCCCGCTGGAAATGGTAAGATTCATATTAATATCTTTGGTCCACATCAGAACCATCTTGCCTCATAGTTCCATAGTTACCAAATACTTTATTCGCTCTATCACATTTGCAGTTAGTCGAATCGACAATATGTATTTTGTATCCTGTACAATTCTTTTTACAATAGTCCTTATCAGGTTACGAAATGTATTTTGATTAACGTGACTGAAACTAGGCTTTTTTTAAACGTCAAAAGGCTCGTTTGCGTGACGTTCTATTGTGAGTCTAAGTGGAATGGCGACTGGGACATTTTCTAAAAGATACTTAGACTTTTTAGTCAGGATTTTACGACATTATGAGTTGAGGAGATTAAAACAGTGCAAGTGAGTGAGAGACACTTACTCCTTGGCTTCTCAAAGAGGACAGCTACGAGGGGGCTGAGATACCCCTCCTTGTTTGTGAAGGGGTAGTAGTACACGGGGAATCCCCTGCGCGGGATGTACTGCACCGGGCCGATGTTCTCCACGTCGGCGGGGTTCTCTCCTTCGCACGACACCCACACAGTGTTCGCTTCAGGCTTGCCGGACTGTACATATAAATATAGTTTTAAGAAAGAAGCACACTTTTTTGAGTTACTCACTCAAATGTACACAATAGCCTACTACTACTAGCACTTTACTAGTAGCACTAAATCGTTCCACTATCTAGCTTCCGTCTCCATCATTAGATCCTCGTCACCAAGCTTATTGAGCTAAATAAACCCAAACTCGAGCCCTAATAAGATTTGAGAGTTCGATTTTCCAATTACTCGCTGTTTCTCATACCTTCGCTCGCCGCTAATGTGTTAGACTAATAAATGAGTTAAAACTGAAAGTTTTACGAGTACCAGTAGGTACATCGCTCAATACTTACCACCATCTTGATGTGTTGCTTGAGGTCCTCGGGCATGTTGGCTGGCAAGTCCTCAGTCACGTTAAATGCTCTGGGCTTCCAGTTGAATATCTACAAAACAAAATAAACTGTTATATTTACAGAGTACATTTAAGAAAGAAAATCGCGAGTATGGGGTGTGAATGTAATCCTATCCACATCCGCTGATACTGTTGTTCACAGAAGACAAAAGCTTCTCGGAAGTCATATGGTTACTCCATCAGACGATATTAAAGCTTCTACCTCAAGAGCTACCTTTCGGTTTATGAAAGAAGATGGCCTGCGAGCATCACACAATTAAATAGATATATCAAGGCCGTAGTGATGTATCGGGCGCACCCCCCTGCTGTTAAATCCAAAAATCTATATGGTGACTAAGCAGAAAAGTGGAATCAAAGGATATAATCATCATCATCATCAGCCGGGAAACGTCCACTGCTGGACATAGGCCTCCCTCATGGTACGCCACATCGACCGGTCCCGAGCCACCTGCATCCAGCGACTCCCCGCGACTCTAACCAGGTCGTCGGTCCATCTAGTAAGGGGACGGCCTGGTAGACGTTTCCCGGTACGTGGTCGCCACTCGAGAACCTTTACTCCCCACCGGTTATCGGTTCTTCGAGCGATGTGGCCTGCCCATTGCCACTTCAGCTCACTGACTCGTCGAGCTATGTCGGTGACCTTCGTTCGTCTACGGATTTCCTCATTCCGGACCTTATCACGTAGAGAAATTCCGAGCATAGCTCGTTCCATTGCTCGCTGAGTGACTTTGAGCTTGTTTATTCGGCCCACAGTAAAAGACCACGTTTCGGTTCCGTATGTCATCACTGGCAACACGCACTGATCAAAGACTTTTGTCTTTAGACGCTGAGGTATTTTGGACGAGAAGATATGTCGTAATTTCCCGAACGCTGCCCAGCCGAGTTGGATTCTTCGGTTGACCTCTTTGTCGAAGTTGGACCTACCTAGTTGAACGATCTGTCCCAGGTATACATACTCGTCTACAACTTCGATTGTAGTGTTCCCAACCACTACCGGCATAGGTGCAACATGGACAAGGATATAATATCGTTTGTATATTCGTACTGCTAAAGCGGAAGAGCTTGTATATTCTATTCTATTGTATAGTATATTAGATTCATGTAGTTGTTACATCAACTTGTCAAACAGTTGATATCCAAGTGACTAAGAAATCCAAAGTTGATTTGCAGTGCTTGGCCAAACGTCTGCTGGTTGTCAGTGCAAGGTAAGGTAAGATACCGTCGGTTTACCTTGTTGAGCTTGAGGAAGACGCAGGGCCCGGCTTCCTCGTAGTTGTACTGGTTGGCAGACGTGCACGGGTGGAAGTCGTCCACGGGCACGTCGCAGACCTGCTTCTCTCCCAGGTTGGAGGACGTGGGGGTGCAGGCCACGCGGTTCTCAGCTCCCAGGGCCTCGCCGCTACCGCTGCCCTTCTTGCGGTAATCTGGGAATATCCCCATCGTTAAGACTAGTTAGGAAGATGACCTACCAAAAGGGTGGAGAAGACTAGCTAGTGACAGACATGAGTGGAAGGAACTAGGGGAGGCTTATGTCAGAGGACAACCTGACCAGCAAGCTGGCTGCTGAAGATTATTAACTTTATTTTAGCTATAGTTTTATAAAATTAGATTTAAAATTACATTTTCTACATAAGTTAAAATTGTACTCGATCGGTCAGCGAATAAAGGATATTAAGAATTGATAATTGTATAAGAAGGAGACATAATGTGGCGCAAAAAAGCAGCCAAGGCTACAGAGCGTGACAAAGAAGATTACATATGTATATTGTATACGAGTATACTCGTAAAATATAATCATAAATTTAAAAAAGCTTTGAAAGACTAATTTTAGTGATTGTTATAAACTTATACGAGTACACAATTAAAAGTTGCTACTTGTCTTACTAAATCATGTGAAGACGTGTGATGTATATGTGAACTCATTATCTGGGAAACGTCCATCGCTGGACATAGGCCTCCTCGACGCGTCCATCCAGTGTTTTTAGAGGCCCGTGAACTCACCTTCGAGGAACTCATCGATGACGCGGGCCCACCGGAGCACGGAGCCCTTGTCGTTGGCCTTGTAATATATGAGGGTGCTCTCCACCGTGGCGGAGTCCGGCATGGGGCGGAAGCCCAGACCTGTGGACAGAGGTGACGTCACACACGAAGCCTAAGTAATGTGTATAGAAAGACACCTCTATTGCGGGACATACAAGGTCATTGTAAAAGTACTTACAGGCAAAATAAAACGAAAGTAAATTTCTTGCAGAAATTAGCAAAAGTCCTTTACCAAAAGAACTTTGCTATGCGGTTGCAAAAAGAAATGTTATTGCGTGCTGACTTGTTTTCTTCTAAATTACGAAGGGATGGTATTTTTTA
The DNA here is from genome assembly GCA_910589575.2 of Carcina quercana. Taxonomy (NCBI): domain Eukaryota; kingdom Metazoa; phylum Arthropoda; class Insecta; order Lepidoptera; family Depressariidae; genus Carcina; species Carcina quercana. Next base: position 16,929,187 of record OU342428.1, on the reverse strand, counting down.
CTGACCGTACAATGTGAACCTCGTGCCTGGTCAACTAGATGTCTCTTATACGGACATATTTGCCGTTAGATTTTCATACGGAATATTTTTAATGCTGGTAAACCTGATGAATCACCAGTTCAGGTTCTCGTGATTGCCATTCTTCGTGGGTAAGGTCCTTACCTGGATTACTCCCTATGAGTGAGGAGTCGCCCTGCCATTTGGGCGTTTTAGCGTCCAAGGTCTGGTAGAAGATAGCGAGCAGCGCAGCGAAGAATCCCACCAGCAGCGCGTAGAAGATCAGGTAGAACAGCAGTATCTTTGCTGTCAACAAATACCAACAACAATTCAGCAACACATAACAACAAGTATTCAAGATGTCTTTCGTCACCAATAGGACAATATCATTAGTTTATTCGAAATAATCCACTACAATGTGTAAGTTCTACTAGAGTGTAACTGAAATTTATGGATGCTTGAAATTCAATGCAGACAAAATAGACTAGATAAGCCCTTGTCTCTCTAGTGCCGAAGATAGGTCAGTCCCGCGGTAAAATATTTTGTAAAAATTCACCTACCACCTATTCCTTTCGAGGGACAAATTATTTTACTTTTGGACAATGATTTCTTCGGTTTCAGCTTTGTAAATAATATTACGCTTGATCACAATCTGTTAGTGACGATCTGGTCGGTGATACATAAGCTTTTATAGAAGCCGTCCAGTTGAGTAAATGACGAAGACTGGGGGAAGCAGTAGCGTGCCTTGGGAGAGCCCTGTCGTTACCGTTGGAGAGACAATCTAAAAAGCCAAGTCATTTGGCAGTTACAATCACACCAAACACAGCAGTCGGTTGATACATAAATTGATCATTCAGAAATATATGTGATATGTACGCGTGTTTATAAACACTCGATGCTCGTCCAGTGGAAGGTTACGTAGATAGGTATTAGATAATTGCCGGAGCAAGTGGGGACCGTGCCGGCTTCCGAGCTAATTGTCAGACGATCATTGACCGCGTTACGAACATCCTACACTGCACTGAAACGTGTGTTCAATGAAGAGACATGCTCCAAAAACAGACTGTATAAAGATTAAACATCGTGTTGTGTTGTAAATGTTTTCGATTTGAAATGATTGGCTGCACAAGTCCATTGCTGGACATAGCCCTCCCTCATAGATCGCCACTTCTTTCAAAACAAATATTTTTGACTTTACTGAATCTACTGCCTCTTTGGAAATCAGAGAAGAGAGGGTGCAGGAAATTATACAGCTGTCGCATCTTTAAAACCTACACAAGAACATGATGGAGATACTCGCACGAGTCAAAGATCAAACTAGAATTTCCGTCCCCTAAATGTGTTTTTCTCTCACGGGATGACACGCTGATGACGAGGCGACATGGCATGATAAACATTCTCAAGATAGTAGTGGTTAAGTGGGCAACATTTCTATAACATAAACCGTAGCAGATTATAAGTACTTCAAAATGTGTAATCGGATTCCGGAAGCAGTACTAGTTTGAGTGTAAATTACAACCACAGGGCTCTACAAAGTGTGAAATAGTAATAGATGTCTCGAATTTCAAGACTCTAGCTCACGGGGTTTGACAACGGTTTGCCCATGAAACAAAATTTCTTCCTTGTATTTTCGAAAAGTCGTTTCTTAGTGATAATGTAATTGGCATAATATATCATTATCAAAAGGATGGACGCCCCTCTAGTGGTATGGGCTCAGTTTTTTCATTTAATAAAACCTTTACTTGATACAGATTTAGGATGATGTAAGGCATCCACCTCCCCTGACCGATAGGGCAGGATCGCCAGTAATGGTCATAAATGTGGTGGGCCAAAACAAACGTGACCTTTTTGAAAGTGTAGCCAGTTGGTCTAGCCAGCCAATCTCCTCCCAGTAGTGCGCAAGGCACTTGATGTCGCTGCACTGCTCCGGGATTGTCCAGGATCGTTGAACTAAACTAACTGAAGCCCGCTGAGTTGGAAACGCGAGAAATTTGGAACAAAAAAAAGAACGGAAACTTGACTAGCATGCCTTGCATTGTCAGATTATTTTTAATCATCCTTGTTGTTGCATCGAACTGCTAGAATTCGCACCAAACCACGCTACATTCGACTGGGATTTCCAAACCCTTTTTATTCTACAAGACCATAACACGAAGTTATTTGCGGTCCTTAATATCTAAACAGCGTTAATTACTCCTGTCAGTTACGTAACAATTAGGTACATCGTTAGCGTCAACGCGCAAACTGTGATGTCTTTGACCAACTTTACTGTATAGACAAGTTCGCAGTTTCTCAACCCAGACTGTAGATTACCACCCTTTGTAAGCTGTCACGTGATATATTTATGAAATCAAATCTTTTCTACGGAACAAAGAATGTATTATTCTTATAATAAAAATCTTAAATACATTTTCTAAGTATTGTTTTGTTACCTCATTACCTTGAGCCTTTTGGGACAACACTATTCTATCTTAAATATGGACTTATATATACGGTTTTTTGTTTCATTTGATTAATTACACCTCAAGCCTCAGATCATCCTCAAAAACGAGTTTGCAAAGAGTTCACCATATGTAGCGTAAAAGAGACTGTATCGTTTTATGTAATAATTTAACATAATTATATACTTTTTGCAGCATACACATCTATCTTGTTTAAATTACTATCAAATTTGATACTAAATTTGAATAAATTTCTTCGAATTTCAAGCGAAATCCTGCTTACAGAGCCGTTATTGGAAAATGATGGTTTTTTAATGTATAAAGGGTTTTCAATTGGTCTTCATCTAAATGTGACGTAAAGGTAAAAAAGGACGTTGGTTTGGAAATCGTGCTCAACCAGAGGCCTCGACTTATTGAGGTACTGTCTCTGTTACCTTTCATACCGGAACTGTGCTATTTTTCACGGTGTTTTTAACCATTCTAAGTTTAGGAAGTACTGATTACTGATACTGAACCCCAGAAACTAATGACTGTAATTACCAGCAAATGTTTTTTTTTATGTTATTTATTTTATTTGTTGGAAAATTAACAGCTTACAAACAGTACGTATATATACAACTATACAGCACAATATATCAAGCCTTTACAAATTTTCGCAAATAGTACAGTTAAGTAGAGCGGGTTTTACGAGATAACAATCAAAATAAATATAAATAAATAAAAACCTATTTCATGTTATCGTAGTAGTCTTGTTATTACATTTTATTAAATAAGAAGGAAAAAGATGTTTGTAATTTATGAAGATAGTGTCAATGATGATATAAATGTAATATATGTAGTGATGTGGTAGCAATATGGTGACCCTGGTTCTGCCAGCTCAATAGCTTGGGGTAGGTCACGGAGAATGCGCTCTGCGACTAGATCGATCCATCGTATGGTTCACAGTCCAAATTGATATCCATTATGTTTAAAGCATATTTGCAATGAATTACATAAACCGCTTGTTTAAACATTGCTCGTCGCTGCAAATCGATTTCGGTTCAAAGAATTTTATTCTCAAAAAGATATTTTGTCACTTATATGAGATCTTATAATAAAAAGAACAGTCTGGTGCAGCAGTTAAATCTATTTTAAAAATTATTTAATCTAAGTTACACTTCAACAAAATTTCTTATGTCTTTGGGTAATTTGTTGAACAACTGTGCTCCCTCGTGAGTGACGGATTTCCTGCCGTAGATTTACAAAACGTAATGCGAAAAAAACAACCACAGATTAGGACATATCGAAGCAGCTAATTTGGTACTTAACACAGAATGCGGTTCTGTCCACGTGTGTCCATATGTTTTCTCATAACTCCTGTTCATCGAACTTTGACACATAAGCTATCATTTTAAGGCGAAATATGTATTTCTTCATGACGTATTTAGAATTACTTTTCGACAGGTCATGCTATAGGACAGCTATTAAAGTAAATCTCGACAACTATAAGAAACGCAGCCATTAGAAAGTCACAGTATAAAAAAATTATTTATCTAAATATATATATTTTTGGAATGTACTCATCAAGCCTTTTCATTTGATACCAAACACGATCTTTAATTATTATTTTTAGCATAAGACTTTATGTACCATACGAACCGCCATTTTAGATTTCACAGCTAAAAATCTGCCGATAAAGACGACGCTTCTAATGACACATCATTTATCAAAATACGATGAGTTATTTCGGAGATACGAGTATGTGTACATATGAATGTATACATATGACAAAGCTTTCAAAATGTATTTATTTAGTCGTCTCTCAAATAAGAGCACGATTTTTGTCAACTACTCAATTGCTATTATACATATATGTGTGTATGTATATGTCAGATGATATGAACAATTCTCAGTTGACATTAAACAAAGTGCGGAGTAAAATCACGGCCGCGACAATTGATATCTAGTGATAGTGTGGGCAAAGATCAGTTATTAATACCCATGTTTAATGCCTTTATTTTTACAAAAGATAGACCAACACTTGACCTCAATCTCACCTGATGGTAAGTGACGATGAGGTCGACGATGTTACGCGTTGGTCTAGAAGGTGACTATTTACTCTTCTTTTTAAGATTCCCAAATTGTAATTTTCGGGGAACACGGAAACCGGTAGTGCATTCCATATTTTTGCTGTACGCACGATGAATGTGGAAGCGAAACGCTTGTTGCGAGCTGTAGGGATATCTACAGAGTACGGGTGAAGGTCTGCCGTTCTTCTGTTTGACCGGTGCTTGAACGGCGAAGGTGGAATCGACAAAAATAGCTCCTGCGCACACTCTCCAAAATGTATCCTATAAAACACCGAAAGGCAGGCAACCTGACGCCTATGTTCGAGGCTTTGGATCTATGCCTCAAGTATTGACATATAGTGCATTTAGTTATAAATTTCATCCGGCATATCCGGTACATTTTTACCGGTACTTGGTCGCCACCTCCCCATCGGTTATCCTTTTTTCAAGCGATATGGCCTGCCTATTTCCACTTCAGCTCAATGCAATGACTCGTCGAGCTATGTCGGTGACTATGGATTTCCTCATTCCGGATTAGCACGTAGAGATATGCCATAGCTTCTATAGCTCACTGAGTGACCTAGAGCTGGTTAATTTGGCAAACAATATAGCTTGGAATTAAAAACAATTAATTGAATATACTTTTCGGAAATGATGATGATACGAAATGATGACCTTACTACAGTTATAATTATGTTCATGTTAATTTTGTGCATAAGATTCTGTATTCATACTTGTCAATTCATATCTTCAAATGTCATATCAAATTAAAAATGCATACGAAATGCTACTATAATCTTTATTGCAAATTCAGTTTAGAGGCCTAGACGGAGGACTTCAACTACTAATTAATCATCGATGGAGGTATCCACGAGGTACCTGTCAGGCAGTTTGATATCTAAATTAATACCCTAATAATCCTTAGACGGTGGTGTATTAGTGAGAATGTCGGGTATTTCCGTGGTTGTGCGCGTTCGTCCTTGGATCGATTCGCGCAAGGACGTGGCGCGCGCATCTCTGCCGAGAGAGGGGTGCCGCATCTGAGCAGATCACCGTTCTACTTGTATAATCTATGACCACTTCCTACAATGTGCTTGTTAGGTCATTAAATGGTGGAATTTTTTGATTACTGTTTTAAATATGAAAATTAAAGCATGACTAGAAAAATAAGGCGTAATACAAAACAGTAATCAAGTTAATGTTTTAATTTAATTCACATCGAGTACATTTTAAAGTTAATTTTAAATACGATTCGTATTATTAAACAAACTATTGTTAGTTATATATGGAATTGATATTATGATGTTCTTTAGAATTTTGCTAATAGAGCTTTGGAGGCTCTTGCAGCCAGTCTGTGAAACGTTCTGATCTGTCGTCTTTTACCTTAGACGAAAATCTAGAATTATATAAATTGCAATATGATGACTCGTGAAGATACAATGGAAATTGCGTACACATATTTAGAATTTGTCTTCACTTATTAAATAATAAAGAGACCTGAATCTAGTACTATTAAAATAGGTTTCGGGGCCAAATTTCAGTTACGTAACTGTATGATTCAGGGTAAGTTTAAAGCACTAAACTTTCCCCTTAAGGAGATATGGGATTTTATAAGGGTTATATGATGAAGGAGTGATCGACTGGCATGATTATTAATTCAGGAAATGCCAACTTCAATCGATTTTCCCTCCAAAAGTCAAGGTACCCTTTGTGTGGTTTCAGACTCACCCCAGCTGGACCCCGTGCGGCCCATGAACTGGCCCGTCTCCGAGTTCCAGAGGAAGATCCTCAGAGACTCCCATTTTCCCAGGTCCGGAGGGGGGGTGTAGTACTGCTCGGCTGCCACTTTAGTCTTGTCCGCCATGTTCGGTTGCCTCTCCGGACTGCGGGCTAGGATCGATTGCCGGCGCCTTCGCCCCCGGGCCCGCGTCCCCCCCGCCCCGCGTGACCCCGCACCCGCCCCTCCAACACCCTCCGCTACCCTCCACCGTTCCTTACATAACGATTACGTAAGGACTGCGCGCGCACACTGCAACCCCCTTTCCGCGACCGATTTTCTTTGATCCATCAACTCCAGCACTTTCAACCTTTTCTCTTCCAAAATCGTATCGAATGCCAGCGCTGCCGGGGTCAGAGGAGACTGGTTACCAATGCGATGGCAAGGTTAATGTGTGCAGTCAATGTGGACTTTATATCTAAGGGTTAATAGGTATTTTCGCGTAGAAAGCTGATTGGAATAGTTGTAAAAATGTAGTCTGGTCATTGTGCCAGGTTGTCTAATAGGGGAATTGATTTCTAGAGAGTCCAGGTTTGAGCTAGACATGCGGTCGGCTGTCAATCAAGTAACAAAATTGCTTAGTCGATATGATTTAAATTATTTAAGAACACGTGTAAGTTAAAATGAAATTTTAATAAAATTAATTACATCTAAAAATAAATAGTCTTATTAATAGTACTAAATTAAACAATAGTAACTAACAGGCTGGCGTATGTACTTCGAAGAGAAATAAACATCTGTGGTTTAAATTATTCTGTTAAAATTCAAAATACCATTTAACGTAGGTCGGTCATGGAAATTCAATCTTCCCATAATTGAACAGACTGCAGAATGAAACTAGTACCACAGAGTCTTACTATGTTAGTACATAAAGTCTACAAAATCAAACTACAAATTAATCGCAACATCAAAATAGATTTACTATAACGCTAAGCCCCTTATTGACTGATGTTGATTGAAGAAAACATTTCAAAAAAAATGCGTTTCAGTTACACGCAGTTCAGTCTCGGAGATTTATATCAACACTACATAACCTAGTACATGTATCTCTGATCTGTGCACTACATTGAATGTGAAATCTATTGGCTATAATTAGGATAGACATATAATATTCGATGTATTTTATAAAATCGCCAAAACTTTAAAAATAGAAAACTAGAGATCAAGGTTAAGCTAAGCGCCTGTACATATAATGAACGCAGCAATTTTACGACGCGTTTGAAAATAATTGCTATGCACTATACTACAGGGTCATTAAAATGGATTGCCGCGTCTTTGACTTCTCCGATTTCTTCGTAGGCTTTGCGGGTACTTGTTCTTCAGGCTTCGTCCATGCTTGGCATATGCAAGTAGGTCCGCTTGAGGAGCTTGAACCTTGAGAAGTGCTGGTGGTGGTCCCTTCAGGTCCTGATTGACTAACCACTGTAAGCTGGCCAGTTGTGCCTTGGTATTGACCAGTGGACTGGTTTGTGTTTTGGTACTGACCTGAGGATTGTTGGTTTGACATTTGACTGTTCTGACCGATATTTTGCTGATTTGAAACTTGGGTAAATTGACCTGTAGATTGCTGGTTAGAAACTTGAGTGAACTGTCCGGTGCTTTGCTGACTCGAACCTTGATTGTATTGTCCAGTAGCTTGTTGATTCTGACCAGCGTATTGCCCTTGATTATTTAATTGCCCTGGTTGATTCTGATTCTGGTATTGCCCACCTTGATTTTGATTTTGGTTCTGATATTGCCCGTTGCCTTGCTGTTGTTGCGCTTGTGTTTGGTACTGTCCACTTCCTTGCTGACTTTGACTCTGATACTGGCCTGCGTTTTGCTGATTCTGGTACTGTCCACCACTTTGAGGGTAGCCGTAGCCACTTTGTGTTGGGTAGACTTGATTGTTCACGGGGTAGCTACCTTGAGGGTAGTTCGGGTAGCTCCCGCCATTCTGAGTTGGGTAGTTCTGATTTTGTGGTTGATACTGTGGCTGTTGCGGATATTGCGTATTCTGATAGTTCTGGTAGGCCTGTTGTTGCTGCAATCCTTGCTGTTGTTGCATGCCTTGCTGTTGTTGGAATCCTTGCTGTTGTTGGAATCCCTGCTGTTGTTGGTAGCCTTGATAGGACGCCGGTGGTTTGTTCTTGTGGCTCTGTATCTTGTCGATGACGCCCCCGATAATCTTTTCCGGGATGTTAAGGACCTTCTCCTTCACCGTTGTCGATGACACATCTTGTACAGTTGCGATTGTCAGAAGCTGAAATAGAAAGTTTTTTTACTAATCATTTGACTTACAACTCGTAGACGTGGAAGTACAAAGTTCACACTGCTGCAAGGTCGCAGGAAAGTCACGGGGAAAATAAAGGTTTAACGATAATAATGGGCGACTGTTTGTAGAGGCCCAAAGCACACAATTATTTGATGAACGATCAAAAAGCTATTGCCTGATGTCATTATTAGTAATTTATTGAATTCGCCTGTTATAATATTCTTCTTCAGCAATGTATTCCAATATTTTTATTGCTGGAAATAATCTAGGAACGTTAGAGATCCTTTAGGGTTGTGGAAACGGGACGGTCTTTTTTGCTTTCTACGAGAGTGCAAGCAGGACTGGGCTAGGACGTCAGCCCGGGTGGCCATGGCATGTATGCATGATGGATGGGGAAGTCTAATGCGTTCTTTTGAAGGACCCAGACAGAGGCCTCTGATATAGCCACCGGAACGATGTAGTGGGAAAGAATCCTACATAGGCAAGATCTTTCCTCGGACGAAACGTGTCTTTGGAGTATTCCCCTGTAGAACGAGATGATGTAGTAGAATAACTCACAAGAACGCAGGCGACGGCGAAGGCCATGCTGCTCAGGGTCTACAGACTGGCTGCGATTGCCTTGACAACGGCCAAGGACACACTTTTATACAATTCGGGGAGCCCAGCTGCCCCCCAAATTTTAACCAGGGTTGGCAGTTGCAGTGTTACCTTGATATTTATGTAGGCTTCATTTTAGGCATACGGGAAATAATGACATACATCACTATTTGCGCAACTGTTTCGGTTTTATTTGCTTCTAGCAGAGTAGGGTCAAAATAAAAGTAATACCTGGGCTCAACTAAAAATAATTTTAGTATTATTTAGTGCTTGATTTGTTTGTCAATTTTAGGTCAAAGTTAGTGTCCAACAAACAACAAATACTAGTAGTCAGAGTTGTGGAGTTGCCAGAGACCTCTGACAGGGCTCATGCCAGAGGCCTTAGCTATTTCTATCCCACTACAGGGTAAGGATAGCTTTCTCCAAACGTCTTGATACTGAGTAGCAGCCAATGTATTCAAACGACTTCAAGAAAGGAGGAGATTATCACTTCGACGGGTATGTTTTTTAAATGTTTGTTACCTCAGAACTTTCGACTGGGTGAACCGATTTGGAAGATTCTTTTTTTATTCAAAAGCTGTGCTTCCCATTTCGATTTTGTCCAGTTCCGTTAATAAAATCCATAACTGTATAAGTCTCAAATTTGCTGTAAAACTTTAGGGCAACTGAGTCGGTTTCTAGTTCATTTTGAACGCGTTCACTTGTTAAAATAATGTTGTTAGTTTTGTGTCAGCCCTGTGACAAGCGTGCCAAGGATCGCGTGTGATCAAAAATGAAACGCGCGAGTTATCGCACCCCGGCGGCCGGCCGCGGCCCTTGACGGGGACCGCTATCTCATCCCGCGGACTGCACACTAGGCACGAGACCGATGCAATATCGACATGTCGATATTATGATTTTTTCAAACAAACTACTACACTTCTAAGCTAACACAAGGCAAAATGCTCTTTATTTATTCATTTCAAAGAAGATATTTTAAGAAAAAAAATTGAAAACAAATAACTTTTTAAAAAAGTCAAGGATATGTTGGATACCTACATTTCAACTCACTAAGTACTTCCTATAAGTCACTAATTGTCAAACCATTTCCTTGTATGTACCCAAAACTCCCGAATCTATGAAATTTATCCAAATCTTTACAGCTGCTTACGAGCTTCCAATCCACAACAATATTATAAAGAGAGTATATTTGTCCCTCGGTATTTTTCATATCTGTTTGTTACTTTTTCACGACTAAATGTCTGAGCCGATCTTGATTAAATCAGCACGCACGAAGCTTTGCACTTTTTATTCTGACAAAATATTCTAAAGGATTTGTCTTTCATTCTCTGTTTACTATTCATAACTAAGCGGCTGAACCTATCTTAGTGAAATTTAGCACGCACAATCGCTGCTGATGTATACAATCTGAATTAAATGACTTTTAATTAGATATAATAAATATAGCTTATTGCATAAGGTAATTTTTAAGGTAAGATAATTTATTTCAGACAGTTTACAGTGTGATTTTACTGATTTTGCTCAAGATTATTATGTGTAGCATGGAATGGAGCATAAACTACTTTATATTGCTATATACTTTATATTGCTCTTTTAAAATGATATTTAAACTGAACGCAGACATAGTCGCGCGTAATACGTAAGCTTGTCGCTCATTTAAAAGTTTAAGTTCTACTTATTAAGAGCTAGTTACAAACTATACAAGACACAAGGTTTTTTCTTTTTATTATCAAATTATTCTATTTATTATTTTTCCCTTTAACACCAATCTAACATCCCAGCACAAATATTATTATTATTCATTTATTAGCAGGTAACAAGACCCATAGTTATATATAAAATACAATACAATAAAATTATTACGAATTAGCTACACCTGACAATGGATCGCTCGACATCGATAAACGACTGTGCCCATCCCTCGTTGTCCTCGCGCATGATTGACGCTGCGCGCGCGCAGGGCAGCCTTTGTAGTTTGGTTGTAGTATATCGCGCGTCATCGTCAGATTGTTGTTTATTTATATCCGCAACCTCCATTCTATATTCGCGGAACTCGGAGATTGGGTCAAACGGATTTAAGGGAAAATAATTGATGATTTATTAAAATGTACTTGCATTTCACTTCATGATAGAAAGTTTCAATGAGTGGGATTGAAGCATGCACATCTAAAAGCCCTCGTGTACATAGAATAATCTTTGTTTGGAAGTCAGTGAACTAAAAGGGGCTTGTGTTCAACAGTGGACATTTCCCGGCTGACGATGATCGTCTTTGTCGGATCGCATTCATTACATATTTATTTAATTCCTTCCTTATTGGTTCAACGCCCTCCGTGGCGCAATTGATTGAGCTCTCGTAAGGTCCCTGGTTCGATACCCAGTGGGAACATTGCCAAAAATCACTTTGTGAGACTTTCCCCAGTTTGTTTAGGACATTTCAGGTTGAATCACCGGATTGTCTGAACAGTAAGATGACACCGTGCTTCGTTAGTCACGTTAATCCGTTGTTACCGGTTACTATCTACGACAGGTAGTAGCTACATGAGACATGACAGAGGACTGTGGCGGATCAACAACTCTGACACTAGGGTTTGTAAGGTCGATCACTGAACATACAACCTACACGATAAAAACATTGGTTCTCTAAATCGTCAAATTGTTGTAGTCATCGTTTGAATAGAGCCATTCCAAAAATGTATGTAAATGTCTCCTGGCATGGACTTTCTAATATCATCAAGTAAAAATGACTTTCTAATACTATTTTCGGGGATCTAGTCTATACAGATTGGCAAATAATTCAGAATGTTGCTTGTAAACATATGATTTTATTCTGTAGCTCATGTTAATTGAGATATTAATCCCTACTTACCTACTAATATTATAAATGCGAAAGTAACTCTGTCTGTTACGCTTTCCCGCTTAAACCTCTCAACCGATTTTGATGAAATTTGGCACAGACAATCTTTAGACCCTGAGAAAGGACATAGGCTACTTTTTAATGCGAAAAATAAAGTCCACGTGGGCGAAGCCGCGGGCAGAAGCTAGTAATTTATAATATAATCTGTAAAAGTCCATACCACTTCTATAAACTGGTGCATTACTAGCGACTCGCCATTGTTCCACGCCAAAACCAATATCAACTTTGTTCTAACAATTACGATCACATCGGCAAAACAATGACGAATTCGGTACAACCATGACCCTGTCATGATGGGGCAATATATTCAAGTGCATAACATCGTTAACATTATGACAGTATTTTATTCAAATACCTCTTGACACATCTTGGACATTGTATTCTTTAAATGAATATTTTAACTACTGACCATGTCACGCATTTGTTTTTAATAAAATTATAATGTATTGTATGTAGTTGATAAATTTTTAGAATAGTTTATAAAATATTGTGTGCCGTGCCGGCAAACTATAGTGATACTTGTAAATATCATAAGACCTATGCTACCTAAAGTTTACAATAAAATTTCATTTCATCGACGCACGACCTACATTATGATCTTGCATATTATACCGGGACAGACTCCACGTGGGATTACTTCAGAAGTCTAAGCCGACGAAGTCGCGGGCAATACGCTAGTTTATAATAAACAATACTTGAATAGTGACGCCGGGTTATGAGTGAAGAACTGTAGATCTCTGTCACAGGATGTGTCCGCGACAATGGGCCGCGTCCGGCGTCTCTCGACGCGGCTAGAAACCGAGAAATGGCATCTAGAGACACCACCAACTCTCCAGGGAAATAACATGTGTCTATCATAGAATGATCATTCCCACCTCCTCTCCGCTCCCACTGTTATTCTTGTTTTTTATTTTAGCCAGGATCTACAGCGGTACACTTGAAACGCGTCCACTGAAGGTGGATGAATTTCCTACGGACTCGAAAGCTATCTTGGGACCCCAGACTCGTTTAGAATAAAGAAATAGGGTGTAGTGGTAAATACGTTCCCACTTCCCCCATCACCAGCGATCAGCAGACCTGGAGCAAGATTCGGCCGTCAAGCCAGGCCCAGAGGAAGAAGATGTACCATTCATAATTTATTGAAGCAGTGGTCTGCCTCCATCTCATTTGATATGGGCAGTTATATCAAGGCGGCACACAGAAGCCTCCAATGATTGCCAATTTGTTCTTTGGAATTTATATGTACGAATGATAAAAATCATTATCATTGGAATTTAGGTGAAGGAAAACATTGCATCGAGAGGAAACCTGCACACTCTTGAGATTTCAAAGGTGTGTGTGAAGTCTTCCAATCCGCACTGGTCGCGCGTATCCTGAGCCCCTGCCGTGGGGACGTATATAGGCTGTTGATGATGGTGCTAACTTTTATTACTAGAATACAACAGTACCATTAACTCTTTCGGTCAGCTACTCAGATCCAGGCGGACATAGAAAAATGCGATATCAAAACCAGGTTTACGACACGCACTGGGAATCGAACGCTCAAGATTGAGTATCAAACTGTGATAGCCATTAGGACACGGCGATTACAATCACATATTCTGCTTAGTGGTACAACTTACTGGTGGAGTGGAGTGTGTGAGTGTGTTGTGTTCCGGCATAAAAGGTAGCAGAGCCAGCGCTAAATGCGTTCAAAAAGAACTGGAAACCGACTTCAATTGCCCTAAAAGTCTACTTTTACTAAGGCAAATTTAAGATTTATATCATTTTCGCATAGATGCCGTAGACAAAACTAGACCAAATTGAAATGGAAAGCACCAGCTTTCAAATAAAAAAAGAATCATCCAAATCGGTTCACCCAGTCAAAAGTTCTGAGGTAACAAACATGAAAGAAAAAATGAAAGAAAAAAACATACATAAATTGATAACCTCCTTCTTTTTGAAGTCAATTAGTAATGAGTTGAAGCAAAGTGCAAAACCTGTCATACATAAAAAAAACTTTCCATGGCTTTCATAGGGAAATAGTAGCAAATGTAGGGGTTTTGTAGTCACCACATTAATCTGATATTGACACATAACTGAACCGTATTATTTGTTCAGCAACTAACGAGTGCTTGTAAGTAGGTCGAAGGTGTCCAAAGCGCCGTACGTTTGTCACAGCTATATGATATGAGGCATTACGGAGGACGCTGTAATGAATGAGCCCTCAAGGTAAAGGTTACAGACAGTAACAGTACTTGTAGATATTAATCACGACATGACAAATCTCCCGCGGCGAGGGGGCGAGACGTGGCCCGCAGCATCCCGGAGTGAGACATGCATTTAGCTGGACGAATATAAAATGATATGTGTCAATGTTTCATACTTCTTTTACCACTTAGTGCAGCAATTCTCTAAAAATCTATGAAGGGGACATCGAAACACCTAAGATGAAATGAACTTCATAGTGAATCAATCACACATCCATGTTTGCCATTTTTAAGGTTCTTTACCCAACGGGTAACCAATGGGACCCTATTACTCAGCCTCCGCTGTCCGTCCGTCCGTCTGTCAGCGGGCTGTATCGCACGATCCGTAATAGGTAGATAATTAAAATTTTCACATAATGTTTATTTCTATTGCCGCTATAACAACAAATAATAAAATTGAAAATAAATTAATAATATTAGGGCTTCCAACACGAAACGTGTTTTATGATTTGAAAGCTATACATCGGGTATGCAGTATAGCTGCAAAGTAAACGTTGTTTAGCTTGAGAGGTGTGCGTTTGAAAGTACTAGTGGTGACATCTAGAAACGCGGAGCGAAACTAAAGTGACAATGTTTTTATTTAGCCGCATTCGTTAGAGCACTTTATGATTTTCAGTACGTTAATGATCAAAATTTTGTTGGGAACCCCCTTGCTTGTGTATTCGGCGTTCCGTCGTCCTGCGCGGGCGCGGGGTCGCAGCGGGCGGGCGGTGCGCGCGCAGTCGCCGCACTCCCGGCCTCCGCGGCAGATCCTCGACTCACAGACCAGGTGAGTGAGACACTTATATGGTTAATAAATACTGGATATATGCTCTCAATATTCTATCGAATATAAAGGAACCAAGGAAGGTGTATGAAGTTGATTTTTATTTATCAGCTAATACTGTTCCGTATTAATATCATTAATTTATGGATTAACTATTTCATTAATATTTCATACTGGATCAAACCTTGATTTATTTCAGTATGAAATATGAATTGGATTTAATTAAATCAGACCGATGCAAGCGGCTGTGGAACTGGTCATTGTGGAATGCCGTGAGAGTATATCTTCGACAGTGGACGAAGATGATTTTGAAAAGTAGACTGGGTTTCCTCTTGACTTTCCCGTCTCCCGATAAAGTGACGATAAGGCTGTTGATTGGAAATCGTACTCTCCCAGTAGCCATAAGTTACCAAGACGCTGGCTTTGTTCTCGTTCATACTCTTAAATATAACAATGAATTTCCTTTTCAGCGTCTGTGCATCTTCCTCTTGTAGCGGTAATAGACCAGGAGCAAGATGACGGTGAAGAAGCGTCCGTCGGATCTGACGAGTTTGGAGCGCTTTAACCTGTACTACAAGGAGAAAGAGGCACCCTTGACCGGCATCCAGAAGGTCAAGCGCTACCTCTGGAATCCCAAGACCAGGGAGGTGTGTGGCAGGACCGCTTCTGGATGGTGTAAGTAGACAAAATTCAAAACTTTCTTTGTAGCAACTCTTTTCCGTCGTCAATGAAGCCTTTCGGAAAAGCGTTTAATGGATCCATGATATAAGCTATCTTGTTTACGGTACATTATAACTGCATTGTCGTCGAATCTACGTATGTAGTAAACCCAAACACGACGGGTTTATTAAGTGTATAATTAAAACGAATCTTTAATTTACTTGGGACTCTTTCTGGACATGTTAGCCCCGTAACGACGAAACTCATATGTTTGCTTCGCTGTTATGTATGGGCAAACATTCATGAGGAGCAGCAACCAATCTGTACAGTGTACGTGGTCATTCCTATCATCTGATCATCTCGATGGTATCATACCATCGCATTGTCACCGAACTTACACAAGTATGCCATATGACACGTTCCGCGAATGTATGGGGTCCAGGCCTGGTCTTACACTTATAATTTTAAAAGGCCATTATTAAATAAAAGTCATTTAGTTACCATTTTTGTATATTTTGGTTTAGTTTATTTGTACAAAAACATATACACACGAAACAGGTAAGACGTTGAAAACAAAGATGGCGTCAATAAAATGACATTTGACGCTGTCATTTAGTACAAAAAGAATGATTTTGTACAATTGAAATAAATGCAAAAATGTAATTGTAGTATGTTTCTGTATATATTTAGATTATTACTTGATTTTTCAAATAGTGTACAAGTGTAGGCAGCATTTGAAACACCTTTTCAAGTCTGACGGATACCAGCAAGTGATTCTAATTCTGCCCGCAACTTCCTCTGCATGGACGTCAGGATTTATCCATGCAGCAAGTCGTAGGCAACATGCGTACTAAATTTAACGACGATCGGTTTAACCGTTTAAGCGTCAAGAGGTAGCAACCGCATTCACTTTCACATTTATTATATTGGTTGGATACGCTGTTTACTTATCTAGATTCTCGATCTGTATATTTATTATAATTATTATTGACAAAAAAGGGGGTAACAACTTTCATCTGGAGACATTAAGCGATACTTACGTACTTACGTTTCGATCGCAGAATATACGACAAGGAATAGTAAATTAGGTAGACGCAGTGACCTACAATGAAACCCTAGAACGAGACGTGTCCAGTCCGCGCAGGAAACGGTGACGGCCGCTTCATTGGAGCAATGAGATCATTGCGACGACTTCCTGCGCGCGCGCACCGAGGATCCCGCCGGACCACGCGCGATGAATCTTGCGCATACTTTTACTGGATTTAGCCAGATAACAAAGAGTGTCTAATATAATTGGGACATCCGAGGCCGCTCATTTATACATACAACTTACCATCCACTTATCGCAACATACCAATAGAGGAGTGCAAATCTAAAATCTGAGGCAATCTTTTGAATAAAGGGAATATTTTTTATATATGTATAATTAGGTAAGATGAAGGCCAAGTGCCGTTAGGCATTTATTAAACGAGCTTTAGGTATATTAGTGCTTATAAATGATCTACCCTGACGCTGCCAATCATTCCCACAGCCAAAATAGCCCTGTTCTACTTCATCTTCTACGCTGCGCTCGCGATCCTGGTGGCCATATGCATGTGGACCTTCCTGCAGCTGCTCGATGACCGCCAACCCATGTGGCAGCTGGACAGGAGCATCATCGGCACCAACCCTGGTCTGGGATTCCGTCCCACGCCACCAGAGGTCTCCAGCAGCGTCATCTGGTACAAGGGGAACGATCCCAGGAGTCAAAGTTTCTGGGTCAATGAGCTGGCAGAGTTTCTTAAAGGTTTGTATGTTACTCAGTAAGAGGTTGAGCCTTTTGGCAAATCTGACGATACCAACATTTTTTCGATCAAATGCTTCAGAAATTATCCAACGGAAACTGCTTCGATTGTAAATTACAAGTACAGTTTTTTATTACAATTTGTAATAAAAAACAACTTTTACCATATTCCGATCCTTCAACTTACAACCCTTACAAAAATCAGGCCATTCTGACCCTTCTTTACGACGTAAAGGAGAAACCAACAAACTAACTTACTCGTACTATCACATTTGTAATGTTATGTGTTGATTTCAGACTTCAGATATTTACAGTTCCAAATTTACAGTGTACAAGCACGAAGGCAAGAAAGCGGGAGCCGGTCAGAACATCCACAACTGTGACTTCAAGCTGCCCCCACCTGCGGGCAAGGTCTGCAACGTGGACATCAGCGCGTGGGGGCCTTGCGTCGAAGAGAACAAGTTCGCCTACCACAAGTCCACGCCCTGCGTCTTCCTCAAGCTCAACAAGATATTCGGATGGAAGCCCAAGTTCTACAACAGCTCCGACAGCCTCCCCGAGGCCATGCCCGACGATCTCAAGGACCACATCAAGAATATGACGGCGTTTGACAAGAATTATGTAAGGTTTCTATTTACAAATTGTTTGTACTTTTTCACGTATTTATGTCATCTCACCTGATTGTGTGGTGATGATGATAAGTCCGTTAAATCAAAAGCCTGCTCACCCAAAAGCCTGCAACTAATAAGGCGCCAGCTCCGTACCGGAACACCACTGCGTTATTTGGAAATAGACTTAGGTAACATGGTGTTACTAGCCTGGCGGATAAATCTAAAGGTACCCCCGCTGGATATCGTACCCAGGACCTCTTTACTTCTCTATTGAGTCACTTGATGGTAAGTGATAAGGCTGTTCGATGGAAATCTATTAAACTGCACTTCAGCAGCCAAATGTTGTTTTTCGCTTATTGTCACCCGTGGGTCCTCTTCAGGGTGTGACGGAAACTCTTGAGGTCATAAGCGACACTGCCTGAGCCATATGTACCTACCACGCAGGCCCAGCCCAAGTGTTATGCAGTAGGGTTCACAAAGTCTGCGCTATTATGTACAAACCACCTTCATTTGGTAAATTCCAAATCTCGGACATCAAATTGACACATAATTCGCATTGCCAAGTTTTGTGGACATACTGTGAGTTCTTCTGGTTGGCTTCTGTTTGTATACAACGAATCTTGATTGACATGAATCTACAGAATTAATATAGTAAGATGAAAGTGATCTCGTCATTTCCAGCTGAACATGGTGTGGGTATCGTGCCAGGGCGAGAACCCCGCGGACCGGGAGAACATTGGGCCCATCACGTACCTACCGTACCGAGGGTTCCCGGGGTACTACTTCCCCTACACCAATCAGGAGGGATACCTCAGCCCCCTGGTCGCGGTGCATCTACAGAGGCCCAAGAGTAAGGCTTTACAAATGTACTTTATGTTTTCGAAAACGTTACTTTCGAGTATCGCTGTCGATACTGTCTTCACAGGTCCAGAAATGTAGCAAATTCCCTCATGGAAAGCTCAACGTGGCAGTCTTTGAGGACTAATACCCACTACTGTTAGAAATGCAGCTGAATATGGTACACAGTTGCTGTATCGCGTCACTAGAATTACTTTTTGGCGGGTTGTACTAAAAAACTATAAGTTGTATCGAGAAAAAAAAAGATAGAGCTTTAAATATATATTTTTACATGGTCTGTGGAAAGACAAAAATATTTTTGCATGCAAGTACCGAATTGTAAAATCTGCTACACCAAAAGGAGGAACACTGGCTCCCACGCAGTGTTCGAGATTGGAAGCCAGGTGTCTCATAGCTCTGATAGTTTTTAAATATAGGGCTGTATTGAAAATGAAATTGTTAACAAAAGCTTGTGATCAATAACGTCATTTTAATTTCGTTGTTTTACAGTCATACCAAAATATGTCACCTGAATTGGAAGTAAGATAAATAGGATACCCCATGCGGTATCTATGTACATGAGGAAAATAAGATTATTTTGTGTTTCAGCGGGTATGCTGATAAACATCGAGTGTCGTGCGTGGGCGCATAATATAATGTACGACAGGAAGGAAGGCATGGGTTCTGTTCACATCGAGATCATGGTCGAGTCATAGAGTAGACCAGACCAAACGGCAGGCCGTGGCCAATAGTGGCCATGGACGCGGCAGGAGGGACTGCTTTATTGTGATGCTAGTTACATTTTAAATATATTTATTTATACTCGGAATTATTATGTCTTCCAAGTTCCAGCCAGCGAGTATCTACGCAACTTTGTACCTTGTCATATCAACATTCAAATTACATTTATCTTGATAAACTTAATAATATCAAGTCAGAGTGAGTGTGATATGATACTAAATCGTGTAGATATATATTATACTGAAACATACAACATAGAAAAAATATAACTCACGAAATAGCACGAGAATAATTTTGAAGTATTTCCGAAAAATGTAAGATTGGTTTGTTACGTTTGCAGTTATTTATAGTGATATGTTTTAATTTATTAAATGGATACCAAAGCTTTTTTTGTTGTTTCATTCAAAAATAAAACGATTATGTTATGGACATAAAATTTATTTCTTTTGTACAACATTTATATTTGTGCTAAAAGACTAGATTATATTAAAGTACATTCTCCAAAAAATATATAAACAGTACATCAACTTTCATTAAAAAAAGGTTATTGGCCACGAATAGAGAAAAATAAGACTCAGGGTCTGCAACTAATTTACATTGCATGTATTTGTTTTTAAATCAGTTTTAAAGGTGCTACATCGCTTAGTTCCTCCTGCCCTTGCAGCTCTATGCAGATCGCTTTTCTAGAAATGGTAATGAATACAAAGGTATACAATAATCGTGACCGACAAGGCACATGGCAACACACATACTTGCATACTTGGCAATGCCCAGCGGTGGAGTGGTGGTGGGCGTGGGCTAGCGGCTCAGTCGATCATGATCTCGAGGTGGGTGGACCCAAGACGCTCCTTGAGGCTCTCAGTGTAGACGATGTTGCGAGCCCAGGCGCGGCAACGGATGTTGATGATCTGGTGAACTGGGAAACACGACAGATATTTACATAAAAGGTAATGTAGACTGGATAGAATATGATTATTTATCTAATGGGATAGACTTGTGGCATTCATCATTATCAACCGGGAAACGTCCACTGCTGGACATAGGCATCCTCCATGGGTCTCCATCGACTCCCCGCGACCTTTACTAGGTCTTCGGTCCATTAGATGGCTTGGTACACTTTCCCGGTTATGGTCGCCACTCGAGCACTACTCCCCATCGTTTATCCGTTCGTCGAGCAATGTGGCCTGCCCATTACCACTTCAGCTCACTGACTCGTTGAGCTACATATGTCGGTGACCCTAGTTCTTTTACGGATTTCCTCGGAACCAATAGACTCAGGTTGATGTTGCGGTGCCGATTCGCTTGCCAATTGTGGTAATATTGGCGTAACCACTGAATGAATCTCTTCGTGGGGATCTATGAAGGAAGCTTATATCCAGAAGGACACTTGAGCTGCCCTCGTAGCCCTTCATTGAACGAGCGCTCAGTGAGTGAACTTTCCTTAGTGACCACACGTGCTCGCAGATTTCTCTAACTCACCTTCTTCCAAACCCCTTGCAAAGACATCTTGCACAAAGCTGTCTGTCACATCTGTCACAACATCACCAAAAGCAAGAAAATTTTCATGTAAGTTCGGATTCTCAACTGCATTTTAAGCCTAGTCTAATCTCTTTCGCCCTGTTTGTTTGTTAGAAGAATGTCATTTTAAAAGAAGTAGCAGGTGCACCACTAAATATCTATAAATATTATCATCACAAGCCAAAAAACATCCACTGATGAGCTTTCCATAGTATGTCACAATGACCGGTCCCAAGCCACTTGCCTCCAGCGTTTCCCTGCGACTTTTACCAAGTCGTCAGTACATGTTTGAGTAAGAGGTCAGCACTCAAGAATTTCAGGTGGTATGCCCATTGCTACCACTATGTCTTTGGGTAACTACTCCATCGTACTAACTCGAGCTATGTCGATGTACAGATTAGTTTAATTAAAACCAGTAGGTTCCCCTTAGTCTCGTGGGAATTACTTCATTAGAAGTACTACGGTTTCTGACCTACAAGGCTTAGGCTCGGTGTTGATTTATCGATCGATCAGGAATGCCTTCAATATATAAGAGTTTTATAATAATAAATAATAATAATAAAGCATATTTATTTTTTCTCCACAAAGTTTGTACACAAATGATAAATCACTTAATTCTATGGTCTCGTAACTTTGTGAAGACTGGCTCCTGAACTAGGATCCCCTGTGCTACAGGAACCAGGTCTCCACCACCGGACATGTGTTTTTTAAGTGACATATAATGAAATATAATATTTTAAAGAGTTGTTAGTTGTTTTGTATGTGTATACAACTTACGAGTGGGGTTGAGTAGTTGTACGGCGACCAGGGGGCTCAGGTAGCCTGGTGTGTTGTCGTAAGGGAAGAAGGTCTCTGATAGGCCAGGGTAGGGCCAGTACTGCAGGGGTCCCAGCGCATCCACGTCCGCCGGCCGCTCACCCATACACGACACCCACACTTTGCGACGCTGGAATTAAGCAGAGAGTTTAAAGAACATGTCAAGTGAGACAAAGGTCAGCTTCTGTTTTTAAAATTGAAAATAGAAAAACGCTTAACAACGATTAAATTAGAAAGTGACGTTGGAAATAGAGCAAACTATCATGTTTGTTTTAGTGTCGGTCTTCTACTTATAGCGTCATTTCGAAGAGTGTGAGATCGTATCACAGGACCTAATTCCACGATCCACTCTTTACAATCGGTCAACCAGAATAATGGCTACGTTTTACCCCTACTTAGGTGACATACTAGCATTTCACACAAGCGTTTTGCTTATTCATTTATTATGCGTATATATAAGGAGTGGAATTCCCTGCCGACTTCTGTGCTTCCCGAGCGCTACAACCTGGATGGCTTCAAGGACAGAGTTAATAAACTGTTTATAGGCACCCGTAAACCATCTAGATCACATCGTCGCTTAATATCAGATGAGACTGTGGTCAAACGGGAGTCTATCTGATGAGCTGGAACGGGAGCCCAGGAATTAAAACAAGAAAGCATGCACAGGATGGTATTTTGTAAACAAACAAATTCTTTCAAACTAGCGCATACTGATCCCAAGTTGCATTCTATGCACTTTGACCAAAACGCTTTGTGCGTCATGGTAGAATATTAGCAATGAAATTGAAGATATTAAACTTACTTCCTGTACAGAGGTGGTGGAATTGAAGTACCGTCTGATGTCAGGAGGCATGTCGGGCGGCAAGTCGCCGGGGTCGTCGTAGAAGTCCGGGCTCCAATCATATATCTGAAACAGAAGAAGAAA
Source organism: Carcina quercana (assembly GCA_910589575.2). Lineage (NCBI taxonomy): Eukaryota > Metazoa > Arthropoda > Insecta > Lepidoptera > Depressariidae > Carcina > Carcina quercana. Next base: position 16,906,253 of record OU342428.1, on the reverse strand, counting down.
TAAACTTGAGATATAAGAATGTAATAAATTCAAAGGTGTGTGTGAAGTCTACAAACCCGCACTGGTCCCGCGTGGTAGACTATGGCGCTTACTCCCTCTGTAGGAGAGAAGGCCTGAGAGCATGCAGTGGGGTCATAATTATATAGGCTGTTGATGATGATGAATAAAGTTAAGACCAACATTGAAGTTCATTGAAAATCATGATAAATCCATGTCATTAAAGAAAAGACGAGAACATAATACTGTTTTAGTATACCTTATACCTGGCGTACCATGAGGGAGGTCTATGTCCAGCAGTGGACGTTTCCCGGCTGATGATGATAATACATACCTTTATTATCATTGATCAAAAAATTCGCGTGTCTTGCTTTTCTGACGCCATACAGGGACGGCAGATTATCAGGGAAATGATACACGCGTCAATTACAAACAACCGTTTCATTTGATTTATATATGTACCTTATTGAGTTTAATGATGAGGCAGGGCTTTCTGCTGGTGTATCCGTAGTTGTTCTCCCGGCTGCAAGGCCCGAACTGTTCGGGGCTGAATGCGCACACCTCTGATCTCGGCGGCTTCACGGCGCCGCACTCGCGTTGGTTCTCTCCACCCGTCTCCAGCAACGACTTGTTGTGGTACGCTGGAAGAAGAGAGAATAAACAATAAAGCAGAGAAATATATTGTTTGCTGTCGAAAAAAGTTCCTCTTTCACCAGCACACTCGCCAGCATGGTTATTGAAGGTAGTAAGATTTGAGTGGTGCACTGATGGCTAGGTTTGCACTTGGTCTTAATTTAGACAGTATATATACCGTACTCTGTGTTTAAACTATTTATATAAAAGGCGCGGGCTATATTATCTTTTATTACAGCAACAGTGTATCCACACTGCTATTTTGCGGGAGAGTAGATAAGTTAAAAGTAGTAAGCTAAACGAACACAGAAAACGCCCTATCGTCAGCCAAGAGATACCCACCGTAATTCGAATCCGCTACCTCTGGATTTAAGTCCAACTGCAGTCTAGGGAGGTGACAAGGCTACATCGATTATCCGAAAGAACTATACCTTAGAAACTGTTATAACATATAACTTTTCATGTTAGAGATGTGCCAGTAAATTCTTCAAAGGACTGGTTCTACCACGGATGGAGTTCTTAAGTTTCTCCACTTACGCGCTAGGAACTCATCAATGTTGTCAACATATTTCTTGACTTGCGTGGCGTTGTCCCCGTTGTACCAGATGAGAGCTCCTTCCTCGAAGATGATGGGTCTGTGGCCCATGCCGGGGTTGTCACCTGCAAATGAAACACGAAACCATGAGTATGATTATCTTGGGCTTTGATAAATTAATATATAGTGTCAAAAAGTTGACGTCAAGGTCCCCCCAGATTAAGGTGGCCATTAATAACCACTCTCTCAGTCTTCAAAGCTACAATCCGGGCGACCTTGTCGAGGGTAAACTTCTAGATTAAACAAAATCAAGCGTACGCATCTTCGGCCACATCGTAACTTACCATCAGATCGTGTTGTGTATTCGAAATAGTACGCTGTTCTATCCTTGGTGTGATACGAATGCATAGCTCGTTCCATAGCTTGTCTTTGAGCGTGTTTATTCGATCAACAGTAGAGGACCAAGCTTCGGTTCCGTATGTCAACACAGCAACACGCATCGATTGACGACTTCTGTGAGAAGATATATAACTTCCATATTATGTTGCTAGAATATATGTTGAGGTGTACTTACCGATGATGGAGTCAGCTAGCTTGAAGTATGGGATCCTGTCGTCCATGGTGGCGAGCAGACCGCACATGCAGATGGAGAAGAAGATGATGATGCAGATGTACATCACCAGGTAGATCAGACCGATCACTCCTGGAACACCGGCACGCTCACGTTACTCTATGCAAATTTAATTTCTTTAAAGTAATCATCATCAGCCAATGAAATCTCTGTAGCTTAAAGGCTAAACGGATAACTATCGGTACTCGGTTGGGTTGGTGGTAGGTCATTTTCTATGTCCGCTTGGTTAGCTACCACCATGCTACCTAAGTCTGCCGCCAAACAGATATTTGACTTAAAAACTGAGGTTGTAGAGGTATGTTAGCTATTGGTTAGACGTTATAACAAACTAGTATATTAATTACTGTTTTCAAAAAAAACCTTTCTGGTTTTCTATTCGACCGGTACGGTTAAAAAATGTCCAGTTTAGTCATTTGGTTTTATTTGTGGATCTTTTTAGTATCTCGCTCCCGTGATATAACGACGTGTGAAACATCTCGTCATTGTAACGTTTTATCACACAAAATACGACAAGTGCTAACTGTTATACAACGAATTTATGCTTCTCTAATACGTTCATTCAATCGTTCGTATTTGTTATTCTTATTTGCATCATTTCAAAGTAACATTGGCCGTATGGGCTTAGAATACGCTAAGAAGAAGAAGCCCTACCTTTTTTGCCAACCTGCCTGCGTGGTTTGGAAAAGGAAAGACTGTTTGTCATGACTTACTCGTATTTATTATTAATTTTTAGAGTCTAATTGTGAATCATCAACAGCCTATATACGTCCCCACAGCAGGGGCTCAGGCCCACTCTCCTGCAGAGAGTGTAATTGTTAATATTGAGGGCAAATATCCAATAGCCTTATAGCTAGCCCATCACTGTTTCATATATGATGGGATTGTAATTGGCCTTCACCTCACCTGGTGGTAAGTCAAGATAAGGCCGTTGGATGGAATTCATGCTCACCCAAAAGTCGCAAGCTATTGAGGCACCGCAACGCTCCTCCTTACATGAAGATCTCTTATTTATAAACATACGTCAACATTAATTGATCTCGCTTTATAAAGATTTGGAGATCGTGTGCTACGACTTTATTGTATAACTAGACAAATATGCGAACCAACAGTTCCGGATCGATGGAGTAACTACGCAGAAATAGCAATACCCCGGCGACCATGGCCCGTTTCGTATCGTGCGGATTCTGAAGCTTCCATACTTAGTTTTACGGGTTGGACCACATGCTTGTTTTGTTGTTCGGTAGATATTATACAAGTACATATGTTCATAGACTGTGATATGAAATACACTGCCAGCTTCTTTATTCCTTGAAGAATAATACTGGGAGTCTTTTAGTGAAGAGTAAATAGGCATGCTCGTAAAATAAGCTACACGTATGGTAGCTCTGTTGGGTAGTGTGTCAGTCCTTGAACAATCGAGGTCTGGGCTCGATCCTGGCTCGTACCAATGAGTTCCAATTTGTTATTTGGAAATAATGTACGAATGATAAAAATCATTATCATTGGCTTTTCAGGGAATGAATACATCGTAAGGAAACCTGCGCATTCCTGAGAAGAAATTCAAAGGTGTGTGTGAAGTCTACCAATCGGCACTGGTCCCGCGTGGTGTACTATGTCCCATACACTCTCTGTTCTGTAGGAGAGTAGGCCTGAGCCCCTGCACACATTCATTGTGGACATACTCGTATACAGCATAGTAACATCATCGACCTCATCGTCACTTAACATCAGGCGAGGTGTGGTCAAGCGTTGATCTATTTTCAACTATAACAATAAATATATTGGTGCTACAATACAACAAACATCATATCCACGAAAACTTTCCACGTTATGAAAATCTACGAAACGAGGTTGAACAGAAACCTCTCAACATTTCGCTAACAACGAGTATCGTTGTGTAGTCACTTGCAAATATAAGAGGGGGCAGGGGGCAGTGGATGGTGGGCTTGGTGGGCGCGCCCGCGCCCGGTCCTACCACCCAACGATGATAGAGGAGAAGCAATAGGGATAGGTCGGTAGGTAATTGAATGGTAGGTGAGTATTCCGACTGATTGTTTCATATACTCGTAAAAGTACAATGATAGCTTGTTTTATAGGTCTTTGCATCGACCTCTCGGTGCGAGTGCTTTAATAGGGATCCGTACGCAAGTCAACGGGACAACTATTCCTATGTCTCCTCTATCTATCCGTCAGAATGTCACAGGGCTGTACAGTACTCGCACACCAAGTTTGCCGCTCTGAAGTTAGCTCTCCGCAATTTCAAACATGTACAGACGGAATGTGTGTGTATTATTTTCTATAATAACCCTATCCCTATCCTATCCCTAGGTGACATTAACACTAGGACATTTTTTTTCAACCTGATAACATTCCTTGCCTTCCATTTATACGTTAATAATTGTGGCTTGTCTTTTGTGGCTAACTTCAGTTTTAAACTTGGTGTACGAGTACTTTATCTGTGAAACAACTAACTAGAAACTTGTTTCTTCGGCAGTTTTTGCTCTAATCCTATATATTGCTATAACCCTTAGTTTGCGAACCCAACTTCGATTAGCTTAACATTATTATTAGACTCGCTGTCCGTCCGTCACTGATATAACAACAGTAGCTCTGTGAGCTTTAGTTACCAAACGGTAACTTTAGACATAGACATAGACACATCTTTATTTAATAACACACACAACACAATACACATAGAAAAAACACATTAAGAAATATATTAAAACAAAACTACAAACACAAAAACAAAACTAATTACACAAAAACGAAAATACTTAAAACTGATAAACAAAAATTGAAGCTATATAACATACATAAAATTTGGTTGTGTTGTAGTGTGTTGCTAAAATGGACTCGTCTCAGCATGTGCTGCAGTGAGGCCACAGCGCTGGTATTCTGACGAGGCCAGAGAGTGTGTGACGTGCGTGGGAAGGAGAGAACAGATACTTGTGCATAATATATATAATACAGTCTAAGACATAAATATATTATAAATATATGTGATAGACTAATGAAATTAATAAAAAATGGAAGGAAGAAAGAAGATAAAAAAATATAGAGGATGCACCTATTTTGAGCAACACAGATATGTTGGAACAACTCGCACTCCAGTTTACCGGTACCACTCCACTTTACCGGTAACTAACCAAACCTTATTTCATTATTATTTTTCTCCTAACTCACACCCCTTACCCCTTGAAGTTTATGCGTCTATAAGGGTAACAAAAAAGTGTGATGACATTTTTGATCATTTTTCAAAATGGCTGAAATATTTTTTTACGTTTACATCTCCGCCATTTTGAAAATATTACACATAATTATCGAACCAGCTCACAAAACAAAACTTCACGAGTATCGTTTAAGAAATGCGACCGAATAGAGGAGAAAAGACGGACATCCCATACTAAAGCATTTTTGCCCAGACTGAAACAAAGAAGCTTCGCTCGCGCTTGGCGCTCTCTCGGTCAATTATGCACACACAAAGTATACGAAAACCAAAGACACCGTCCATACGCGTAATCAAACGAGACGCGTTAATATGCATGTGTTTCTATATCCATGGAGAACTAAGTCCATGAAATCGTCGAGGTCAGCTCCGGCACTATTTGCGAGCGGTTTACGGCGTGACGTGAGCTTCGCGAACAGCCAGAGTGGGCGAGGTGAACCAACCATACAGCACGACACTTTACTACGAATACGCAAGTGTATGGAAATTCGTGGAAAATGTTGGAAGGTGCTCTCAATAACTTTGTAAATATGTAAAATACATGCATTTGCGGATAAGCAGCTAATGGATACGAGCGGATCGAGATCGGTCATTGTGCCAGTACGTCAAAGTAAAGATAAAATGAAGTAAAGTAAAGTAAAGTAAAAAGTGTTTATTTCTTAAATAACTTTAGTCGAAAGTAGTCTTTCGACACTTGTGTTGGAAGTGCACCGCGTCTTCCAGACGATGAAGAGATAAAGTTATAAGCAATAACTTTTAAACGAGCAATTCTTGTACATTTTTTATCTATACTAGCGATCTCGAATACGGCTGTAACTATTTCGGTGAAATTTGGTATGTGAGGGTTTCGGGGAAGAAAAAACGATATAGTTAAACGATTAGTTTTGTCTGGGAAAATGAATGTTTTCGAGGCTTCATGCAGTTTTCTTTCGCACGCGCTGCTGGTCACTAATTTCACACGCCCGGGCTTAAGCATCGTGGTCAAGCGTCCAATAACAGGCGTTCGGGTTCGATTCCCGGTCGGTAACAAAGTTTTTACTTTTTGTTGCTGTAATTTATTCAAGTTTTTCGTTTTTATTTTGTTTTAAGCCGAATTAAAAAGAAAATTGTACTTTTGCGCAAAAAATCCGAGCAAAGCTCGGTCGCCCGGTTCTAAAATATACTACTATACAGATCTTTTCCAAAAGATGATGTTTTGATATTTGTTTTAAAAGTTTTATATTAAACATGTTGTCACTGTACCACCCGACACAAGCAGTGAGTCTGAACTTGGCGCGGAGTTTATGACTTGGAATCCCACGCGTGGCCAAGTTTATGCACCGATCGTAATATATGTAGTACGTGTAAGTGACAGCACTCTCCACATCGATCTGTTATCGATTTGTGTGAATTACTCGCGATTTACGGTCCCGGACAGAAATAGTCTTCGCTCGCTGTGATTCAGTGCCGCGATGAAGTGAACCTCATTCTGACTGGCATTACTGAACGAATGTGTAACAAGTTGGTTGAAGGGCTTAGATATGGTAGAGATACTTATTTAGCATCATTGGCTCTCCTACAAAATCGTATTTTTAGTCTAAACGAGTAGCCAAGAGGGCTCGGAGTAACTAGCGACTTCAAGTTGGAGTAACAATTCACACCGGGTTCTATTCCCTCGTTTGGTTACTGGTAGGACATTATCTAGGTCCTCCTGTCTAGCTACCACCGTGTTAATAAATCTGCCACTAGACCGCAATGTTGATAGCGCTGTTGTGTTCTGGCAACGAAATGTAACATAGATAGATAATTGAGATTTTGTGGGCAATCGTTTATTGTACAGCCATATCGTCTCAACATCGGGTGAGATAAAGGCCAAACGCAAACCCATTGATCATAAAAGAGCCCCGAACACTGCCTACGTAAGTAATAAAGCAACATTTAAACGACTTCATCAACCGATCGTTATCTCCGAATGGCTACATCGAGCTGAAACACGCGTCAACGTTTATGAGTTTTTTGTTCTACGATGGTGCGTGTTGGTTTAGAAGGTGTCCACTCACCCAAACTGTAGCTTTGTGGGAATATAGAAGGCGGCAGTGCGCTCCATTTCCTCGCTGTACACATGATCAAGTTAGAAGCGATGTTGACAATAGGCATTGGTGGAGCCCTGCCTTAGATTGATACTTGAATGGCGATGTCGGAATCAACAAGGATAGCTGTGTATTTCTCAGTCAAAAAACTGCATTGGTGAATTGATATAATCACCAAAAGACCCTCTTTGGTGATCGCAGTCACTTGTAAATACGTGTGCCGTGTTGTTCACCCAAAGAGACATCATTGTCAACCGGCGGGTGACGGGATAAATATTTGGGAGATGGGCAGCATCCATGATAACATCTTGTGGCTTTCCACTGCCTATGATTCCCTCCCCATACAAGCTCAGGCCACTTCAGCATAGAATAAACAATGTCTATGGTCTTTTGCTACAAGTAAACACTAAATTGAGAGGCAATCTCGTGCGCCCTCGCTCGCAACGCGCCTTGATGTAACCCGATGGGTTAGGGCAGCGGAAGCGGAATTTTTTCCTTAGTCAATAGCACCCCAGCTACCCGAGATCCCGACTGATGTATAAATTAGTAATTTGCAAAATAAACATAGCTTTTTACTCAATAAATCATAACATTTATTTGGTAGAGCTGTTCGGAGCGTCAAGGTTAGTTTACACGAATTCATAATGTTTACAATAAACCATTCCATGAAGCTGACCCGTGCGTGCCCGTGCGTGCCCGTGCGTGGCTCTAGGAAATGACGCTGACAACATTCAATCTTCAAATATACTTGAAATACTCAGGATTTTTAATGAATAATGACGGAAAATGACGATAGAAGTTAGAAGGTAAGCATGCCTACCTTTAAGCCTCAAACTAATGAGGTACTGTCTCTACTACCTTTCATACCGGAACACAATAGATATTAACACTGTTTGGCGGCAGACTTAGGTAACATGGTGGTAGCTAGCCAGCTAGAAAATTCCCTACCTACCAAACCGAGTATTGACACTTACCTGGGAATCGAACCCGGTATGTCAGGAATGTTCGTGCAGGCGTGCAGCGCTCGTAACGCGTGCGCGAATAGTTTTGATCGTGTGATTCATTGTGATGGAATAGGCATCAATTTAAAAAATCTGCTAAAGCGAAGACAAAAAACTGTTTTTCAGTTTGACGGGAATTAAAATGTTTTCAATTGATTTGAGTTTTTTTTCAACCGACTTCAAAATAGGAGGAGTTTCACAATTCGTCTGTACGTTTTTTTGTTACGTGATCATTCAGCAATTCCTTTTTTGTCTGGTAGGTCATACTTAAGAGGTGATCCTATATAAATTTGATCGATATTGATTTAGCGCTTTTAGAGAAAATCAACAAAAACAAAATATATCTCTAAGGGTGAACTTTTTAGGTCATGAATGCTGTACACTTTCAGGGCATTTGAAGTCAGTTCCTCAGTTGATTTAGAACGCGTTAATTATATTAAATAAATGCTATTAAAAATTATTTTTCACATACCCCATCTGTGCGGGGTTCGCCCCAGTACGGTGCCGTCGTCCGGGTCGTATATGGCGTACTGCACGCGCTGCAGGAAGGGTCGGTGCGGGGGGCGGCGGTTGTACCCCACGAGCACACCGTTGGCTTTGTCCGCACCCATCGTGCTCGGCAACTGCTGCAACACTGACGGGAGCAACCAGCGCTGACGCTCGCTGGCCGCCGGCGGAGACTCAACCAACGAGGTATTATGCCTAGCCGATCTGTGCCTCTCGGAGGCTGAGGGGTTGGTAACTTTAATAGCTACCTCATCATGTCATCATCACCAAATTTTAAACGGTTCCGTAGCCTAATAGCTGCACTATTGGCGAGGTACCTATCGGTATTCGGTTTGATTGGTGGCATTTTCTATGTATGCCTGACTAGCTACCACCATGTTACCTGAGTCTGCTTCCAAACAGCACTGCCAATAGCACATGTCCCAGTATGACAGGTAGTATGAAACTTTAGTCATCCGTTGTTTCACTGGAATACAGTTGTCTAGTCTACCCGCCAGCTATTCCCCGCCCGTGCGATCCGGCGGAATCTGCCACCAACCGGCCCGCCTAGCACCCTCCGCCCCGCCACCACCTCACCCTCCACCAGACACACTACTCTCCTAACCTGCTACTTTACCTACGACCACCATTAACTGATTGCTATCAAATGATACTTTGTTTAGTTCCAACAGTCTGTCTACATCGGGGTTGGTTTGTTTTCATTGTAAAGTAGCTCATCAACTCAGGGTGTCTGTAAATCATCCGCCTTCTTCAGATCATCACGCAGGCAATGACATTTAGCATCAGATGAGATGAATCCGCGCGACCTTTACTAAGTCGTCGGTCCATCTATTATTCTAGTAAGTAGGGGCGCGTATGTACTCGTAGAATCTCATAGTTGAGTATTCAGCAGCAGCAGCTCGAAGAGGCGTCTCTCATGGATCAGCACGTCTGACTTTCTATAATTTACCACACTTAGCATTGGCGTATTGATCATCGCAGTAAGATGTTATTGATGCACAGTTGAAATAGATGCTGCTGACCATCTTAAAAATTTACCTTAGTCGATTTTACAACACCGTCAAAGTCAAATTATTTGTTTCTAATTAAAATTACCTCACCTGATGATAAATGACTAATAGTGCCCACCTAGAAGCCTTAATCTAATGAGGCAATGCCTCTGCTGCCTTCCATACCATAACATAACAGTGCTACGAGTATTAACACTATTTTTTGGCAGCAAACTTAGATAAAATGGTAGCTAGCCAGGCGGACATAGTCAATGTCCTATTACTAAACCGAGTACCGATAGGTACCACTGGGAATCTAGCCCCCGAACCTCCAGGTTGTGAGTCTAAACATGTAGCCACTAAGCCATGGTCTCGCGGTAGTCGTCTCTTTTAGAAAATCATCTTGAGGAGAAGAATGGGCGAAAGAAACTCTAAAGCTATCGCTTCTATTCGCAAGGCGGTGTTTTTCGGCACAGCTATTTCACCAAGGGAAGACAAGGGGTGAACCTTTTCTAAAGTACAAATGGCAGTACAAAAACATCTGCGAATTATCAATAGGATAAAAAGAAAACAAGTACGATTTTTTTAAATTTCTAATTTACAAATCTAGTTTTTACACAAATTATCCAGGAATTAAACTAAATGTGAAATTAAGTACACACTTGACATGTAACAAACTCTATAAATACACTTATGGCCCTTAGGTAGATACATAACTATTATTGACAGTCGGGAAAGGTCCACTGCTGAACGTAGACCAGCGAAATAATATACTAATTAACATATCAAAATGATTTAATTACCATTTTTAAATATCTTGGTCTAGTTTATTTGTACAATAACATTAAAAACTCACAAAACAGGCAACACTTAACGAAGAAACCACAGAGGACTGTAATACAAGAAACAAACATGGCGTCCATTAAATGACATTGACGTTTTCCGCTTAGTAAATAATGTGATTGTAGTAATTTTAAAGTAGTGTATACAAGTGTAGGCCAGATGTGAAACATTGCTTTAACTACATAACATACTATCTAATGCAGTGGCTCTAAAACTGTAACGACCACGGTATCGGCACAAAGTAAAATACTTGTACCATGTACATCAAGGAGTGCCGAGCGGTCCCAGTCGCCTGTAATCTCGGAACCCTCACGTAATATCGTAACGTAACTCCAGTTATTTGATGACAAGTGTAACTGATTTACGTAACTTTTTTACGGAACGCTTTTTTAGAGTTGCGTAGTCAAACAAGGAACCCTTATAGTTTCGCGGCTTAGGTGATATCGTTGAATAGATCTTACAAAAATATGTAGGGTCTAGAAATATGACTTTTTGATTCAGGCATCCGTTTGTGAAATATTAAGCTTTTTGCCGAGTCGACTGACGCCATATGTGCTTAACTGTTGCTTTTAAAATCTGTAAAAATTCTCACACAGGAAAACTATCACGCCTAAGCTGGATTTACAGATTAACGAGTATTAGTCGAACCATTTATAAAATACTAGCTTCCGCCCGCGACTTTGTCCGCGTGTACTTCAGGATGTATTCTACTTGTTCGATAGGCACAGGTGACGTTTATGACAAATTATTGTACAGCATAAGGTACAAAATAGTGTTTATTCTGTTACGTAGTCTAATATAATTTAAAGAAACAAAATAAATTTCAATATCTGACGTAGTACATTAGTACAATAGTCTTCACACCAATATTATAAACGCGAAAGTTTGTATATACGAATTTACATATTCTATGGTCGGTTGCTAGGCAACGCGTTTTTGTTATGCCAAAATTGCCCATGTAATCCCACTAATATTATAAGTGTGATTTTGGACAATTTACACAATATGTCTTGATAAATTATAGCCTATATGTTATTCTGATGTATAAGCTATATATTTGCAAAGTTTCATTCAAATCCATTCAGTAGTTTTTCCGTGAAAGCGTCACAAACATCGAAACATCCAAACTTTTACACTTATAATATTAGTAGGATACTTGGGGATGTCATCATAAAAGTTTCGTACAAATTCCATTCAAAATTACTTTACATCGTCCTGTGTGGAACCGGTTTTATACGTTAGTAGCGTTAAACAGTGAACTTATGGTTCCGGTCAACTACGGAACCCTGCACTGCGCGTGGTCCGACACGCACTTGGCTGCTTTTCTTTTTGACTGAGAGGAAAGTATAAAAGCACTTATAAAAGACAATGTGACGTATCAGAATAAAGTGTTTAGTTTAATCACAACTACATTTTAAATAACTCAATATTTTCGAACAGAAAATATGAAATAATCAATTAGGATAAATAAATTGTGGTCACTTCTCCCAAGTCGCTAAAATTATACGTAAAGATAATTATAGATAAGAATTAATTAAAGCCTAACCAACTGTTTAAATATTTTAATGATCTTTTGTACTAGTTTCAGGTTGTTTGTGTTGTATAAAGGAATAGGTGTCAGATGACTATATGAATAGGTACATACATTCTCGGTATTATAAAAATATCACACTTTCTTTTTCCTTCACAAAACCATGGGTAAGTAAGTACTAGCGTTGGATATCCTCTAGTACTTATTTATCCATGACAAAACACAAAAAGTTCGACATAAATGCCCATTGAAAATGTTTGTTACTTATATTAAACGCAACTTTTTGAGGCGTGTATTCTATTTTTGGTCAGGTGCTGTGATTTTTTGTACGCTTAATAATAATAATTTATAACAAATACAGTTAATTTTATTTGATGTCTTCATCGCCTTCGCTTGTGACTTCTGTGTACAACTGGAAGCGGGTGTAACCCGATGGTTCCCTCTGACTTTTGTTGTAGATTATATTCTTGGCCCAAGTCCTGCACCGTATTGTCGTTTGTGTGTTCGCTGAAATAGAAAGAGAAAAAAATTCTTCAGCACAAAATCATTGACAACATACTTAATAAGTAACTCTTATTAATACTCTGTATAAATGTCTGCAGAGGACGGGTGAGAGGAACTCTATAGCTTTTATTCAACTGGAACACAGCATAAACATTATAGGGCCCGGAACAGGGCTCCCACATGGAGATATCTGCCGTTTTTTTTTACAGAGTATAGATCAACGCTTGGCCACGATCTCACCTGATGGTAAGTGACGATGTGGCCTACGATGGTGCGCGTTGGTCTAGAAGGTGCCTGTTCACCCTCGACTTGAAGACACCCAAGTTATAGTTTTCAGGGAATACAGACGCCGGCATGAGGGCGCTTTCCCACTATCATCACGCGCCGCGGAGTGGTAGACTTCACACACACCTTTGAATTTTTTCTCAGGTGTGTGCAGGTTTCCTCACTATGTTTTCCTTCACCGAAAAGCCAATTGTTTTTATCATTCGTACATAAACTCCAAATAACAAATTGGTAAAAGCCAGGATCAAACCCAGACCTCTATTGTTCAAGGACTGATGCTCTGACCCAACTGAGCTACCACGGCAAGTTAAGAACACTGACATAAAACTGCTTGGTTTGGCTTGCTTCACTAATAGCAATCAAACTCATCATTAAGAGAATCAATCAGTTCACCTTTTGGCACCAGCTTGACCGCGACCAGGGGACTGAGGTAGCCCTCAACGTTGACGAAGGGATACGAAGAGGCTACGAGTCCTCTTCCCCACGGGTACGTTATCTTGGTGGTGTTGCCATCTTCTTCCCAGCAGGATACCCAGATTTGTTGACGCTGGAAGGTGGACAGAAGAGTTTAAGAATTTTTCATAGAAAACGGAAGGAAACAGATGCTGGTTATTCTATATCTGAACTGTGCTATAAGAATATCGGATGTAAATATAATATTCGTTGAAATCAATGCAGCAAGACCTATAAAGCTTCGCATGCATTCACATGTCTATTCGGATAAAGTGAAATGGACGATCCTAAAGATAGGATAGTATATATACATTAACTATTAATGACTGACCTCTGCTGGATCTAGGTTTGATATATGTTCTTTTAGGTCTTCAGGCATATCGCTTGTAGGTTCTTCATACACCTGCGGCGTCCAGTCGAAGATCTGGAAGTACGGAGTTAATTATTGAAACCATAGACAGTATGTTATACCGCGTCAGCAGCAGCAGCCGGGAAACGTCCACTGCTGGACATTGTCCTCCTTCACGGTATGCCACATTGACCGCTCTCGAGCCACTTGCATCCTGCGACTTCTCGGTCCATCTAGTCGGAGGACTGTTCGGTACACGCTTCCCGGTATGTGGTCGCCACTCGAGAACTTTTACTCCTCACCGGTTACCGGTTATTCAAGCGATTCGTCGAGCTATGTCAGTGAACCTTGTTCGTCTACGGATTTCCTCATTCCGGATTTTATCACGTAGAGAAATTCCGAGCATAGCTCGTTCCATCGCTCGCTGAGTGACTTTGAGCTTGTTTATTACAACGCATGAGAACATGATTACCATTGGCATGAGTACTCGCAGTGAAGTAGCTTTTTTTTTTCAATATGCAAACGGAAAATTCGACTAAGGTTCCTTCAAAATTCTGATAAATTCCTGAGAATGATCAAACACCGCCTGGTCATTAGATCGTATTACTACGATCACTGACCCGCATGTTGACAGATGAAAGAATAGGATTGGGTTATTTGTTAATTATTAAATTTATATTGAAAACGTGACCCTGAACTCACCTGATGCTAAGTAACGAAAAGGCTATAATGGTGATTCAGAAAACCGGAGTTTTTTGTCTTTACTTTCCAAAAGTGCTATCGCGCTATTTACACTGTTTTTCATGGCGGATTTACATCATATCTCTGTAGTGGTTGTTTTGTCTGTGCTTGACTGAAATCCATAGTTTAATATTATAACTTGTGAACGTGACTTTCATAGTTTCTTTCCTTTACATCGTAACAAAGGGTCAGAAAGACTTGATTTGAATAGGGATAGTTGAAGCGCCGGAAAAGGCTAGGCTAGGTTACCTTGGGATACTTTCCGAAGTCCTCGCGGATAAAGTTGCTGGCAAAAGCTGGTCGACAATAAACTTACTTTGTTCAACTTGATGTAGAAACACGGCTGAGATGGGAACCCATAGTCATCTGTGGCATTGCAGCCCGGCCTTGTTGATAGCCAGCCGGTGCGGGCGTATGCTGAAACAAATGTACAGTAAGAATCTGCATCATACAATATTATTATTTTCAACTGACTTCAAAAAAGGAGGAGGTTCACAATTTAACTGTATGTATTTTTTTTATTTGTTAACCGCTTTTGGTGATTCTTTTTTTATTTGAAAGGCGGTGCTCTCCGTATTGTCCCATTTCAATAAGTTCCAGTTCTGACAATGGCATCCATGAGAAAACCATGTCTTAAATTTGCTGTAGACTTTTAGGGCAGTGGACGTTTCTAGTTCTTTTTGTTAACTTGTCTATGATATAGTGATGCCTTGTCGCTTAAGACAAGGACAGAGCGATAGTTGACGATACACGTTATCGCCTGCGTAAACTCATGGTAGATGCACTGAGCAATATACAGGATATTTTCATCGCGGCATATATGTATGCACATACATATATGTGTGTACATACTCGTATATGTCAGAGTTACATAATAGCGTATTTCAATGGAGGGACCTTGACATATTGACTGCGAACAGCGGGTGTGGCTCATCAATATGTCCACGCCATTCCGCACATCCGCGGAATGGCCGACAATAATGTATGTATTGTGTACTGTGCTATAAATAACTAAATTAATTAACAATAATAGTAATAATATGTCGTATCCAAATCGGCTTTTTGTCTTTGTCCGTCTTATTGGCCTAATCTAAGTAAGCTCTTGTGCCTGACATTTTCTGTTCCCGCCTTGCTGGCTATCACCACGTTACAGCAGCGTGTTCAATTGTTCATAGCACTGTCTTATTAGCAGATCCAGGGCGTCATTATCTTGCGGCTTTTGGATTAGAAAGCTTTCCATCCAAAGCCAAGTGCAAACCCATTATTAAAAGGAAAGGATAGTCTTTTTGTGTGTGGCGTTGATGTCTTTTGTATAAAAGTTTGCTTGGGCTTTGTGTATGAAATAAAAATTGAGATAATTTTGTTTATCGGGATGGTTTAGTTGAAAGTCACATCCGGTGGCGTTGGGTCCTGTAATTGTGTTGAGTGTGGAACTATTCGTCCAAGGTGGAACTCCATCAACGAAACGTATGGGGTTGTCCACAAATTACGTAACGCAAAATTCTTAATTTTTTTACATTGTGTATGTTATTGTGCTAAGTGGAATTCCACCAATGACACTTACGCTCCAGGAATTCCTCTATCTGACTGGTATAGAAGTCACAGTGGGTTGCGTTATCAGCGTCGTACCGCAGCACGGAGCCGTCCTCCGTGTGTGGGCGGTGCGCCACACCAGGGTTAGAGCCTGAAGGCAAACATACAAATGTTTATTTTAAAATACTACTCGTATAAATGTTTCTGCGGTTTAAAATCGTTTTACATCTAACGGATCTTTGCCACACCACTTTCCTGTGCGATCTCCAGACAAGAAAGAGTGACATTACTCAAGAACTAAAATTAAAAAGAAACCGTAAAGTAGTAAAAATAGTTCTGTTGCTTTGTAGGAGATGTAATTTAGATTAAAAATCAATCTGATCTTTTATAGTGATTTAACATTTAATAGATAACAATTTACTGTCACCGAAGATGTAGAAAGAAGATTTCCTCGGGAATAAGTCTGTCTAAGCCTTGGGTGAGCTTGAATCCTTCGCTGGATTCAGGATGTAAACTCTAGAATTCTTGTCACCGAAACCAACCGAGTTATCGTGCCACCCGACGCTCTTCATTGACATCCATCAAAAATATTTCGGTCTAGACATCCTCTTTTTAAAAGAATCGATAATTATATGTTTCATCTAGTGAGGTTTAGAAAGTACAACACAGGCAGGAGTTTAGCAAACAGCTCTTTTAGTGTAGTTTTATATAATTAAACTCGTATGTAATTCAACACCTATTCATAACTGCCAACTTCCTTTCAGTAGCGCCCTTGTTTGTCATGCAATCTATCATGATTAACCTTATTAATTGCTACCTCTAATTAAGTAGGTCTACCAACTGACCTATGAGGGACTTCTCCATCGTGTAGGTGGGTCGGGTCTCGTGCAGCGTGATCAGCAGGCCGCCCATGCAGAGCGCGAACAGCAGCGCCAGCACCGCGTAGAACACCAGGTAGAATGTGAACACGATCCCTGAAAACAACTAACACATTTTCAACCAGAGAGATTTAAATATAGTAATAGGTCATTGGGAAACGTTTCATATAAACATTTTGATCTCAAAAGTCAATGGTATGTCAAATTTATTGTACGGCCACGTGAAGTGATGTGACACTAGATTGAGTAACTTATTCATCATCATCATCATCATCAGCCGGGAAACGTCCACTGCTGGACATAGGCCTCCCTCATGGTACGCCACATCGACCGGTCCCGAGCCACCTGCATCCAGCGACTCCCCGCGACTCTAACCAGGTCGTCGGTCCATCTAGTAAGGGGACGGCCTGGTAGACGTTTCCCGGTACGTGGTCGCCACTCAAGAACCTTTACTCCCCACCGGTTATCGGTTCTTCGAGCGATGTGGCCTGCCCATTGCCACTTCAGCTCACTGACTCGTCGAGCTATGTCGGTGACCTTCGTTCGTCTACGGACTTCTACGTCTAGTAACTTATTACCAATTGGTAATAAGTTTAGAATCAAAATGTTTGCTTTGTCCGGTCTATTAATATTAAATGTCTTTGTTTTCAACCAACTTCAAAGATTGTCGATTCGTATCGTATGTTTTTTTCTTCTTTTTTTATATGTATGTTACGCGATAACTCCAATTGGTTTAATTTATGATTCTTTTTTTTTTCTTTTTTTGGTAGAACATACTTTAGAGGTGATCCCATCCAAATTGTATCTTCTACCCTGTTCTACCCCATAAAATTGCATAATTTGACATTCTATTTTTGACTTTGTAAATTAATTTTATTATAATTTCAGTTATGTATGTTTGCTGTGTTCTATATTTGTACTCGTAACATCAATAACATGTGTGACATGCAAATAAATAAATCAAATGAAATCTGATTTTGTACCATCATGGATGGTTTTCGACCGATGACTTATGAATAAAGTGTCTTGAAACTCGAAGTATATAATGGTAGCTTCAATATTGAACTATCGACCGATGGAAGTTATGCAGTCCCTGATGATGTTGATCGCAATAATACATCGCTAAGGTAAATGTCAGTATGCAAAGGTGTAGGAATTAATAAACCGTCTGAGCAATGGTCGGGTCGCGGCGGGCTATTCCAGGGTGTACAGATTTAGACTGCTCCGTCGTCATACGGGGCGTTAGCTCCTCACTGTGTTTACTATACACGATTTACATGATTTGGTGGGAGTGTCATATAATAGAATTAAGATGTAAGGAGGTATGTGAATTAGAATTGGCGATTTTCAAGCGACTTTAAATAAGAAGGAGATACTTCCATTCGACAATATGTTTTTTCGTATGTATTATGATTTTGATGATTCTTTTTTTGTAGATTTTCATTTCCTTCATATATTTGCCCATATAAATGTCAT
This sequence comes from Carcina quercana, assembly GCA_910589575.2. Classification (NCBI taxonomy): domain Eukaryota; kingdom Metazoa; phylum Arthropoda; class Insecta; order Lepidoptera; family Depressariidae; genus Carcina; species Carcina quercana. Next base: position 16,888,072 of record OU342428.1, on the reverse strand, counting down.
CAATTTTTGAGTAACACAGATAATTCTACCTCTAAAGGTGATGAAATGTTCACTGAAGTTGGTTCCTTAGTACTTTTTGAACGCGTTATTGTGTATGTCCAGCAGTGGACGTTCCCTGGCTGATGATGATGTTTATGTATGTTGTTGTAAGATGTTAAGCTCTCGAACGAATGGACCGATTTTGTTGCGGTTTTTTACGTAAAAGCAAGTTTCCTGGCGGTGGTTCTTAGCTATATTTGGTAGTTGTATAATTATAACGTTGTTTTTTATTTTTTATTTAATTCACTTGTTATTTATCCCAGTGATTAAAATTTATTCTCGAGCCTGAAGAAATGTGATGAAAGACGCAATTGCAGCTCATTCTCAGGGTAAATATTTTTGTTGTTGTTTAGGAAAATTAATTTCACTGCTGAGCTGTAAGCTGAAGAGAAATTAATATACTGAGACTGAGAAATAATATATGTGTTTCATATTTGTAGAATTTTAGACCTTGTCTCTTGTTCGTAAAACAAAGCTGGCTAAACTCGCAGACCCCTTTTTGGCTTTGCTGTAATCGGGTAATTACACTTTAGCATCAATACCAGACCTCGGCTCCACCTTTGGAACCGGTTGGTCTACTGAATGGCCAATCCATTCAGTGAATGGTTATAGAATTCCCACAATACCGTCATCTCCCCTCGTCAGGTCTTTATGCTCACTGTGCAAGGTCATTCTTTATTTCGGAATGTTATACCGCGTGTATATTTTTTAAGGGGTGTATAATATACCCAGATATAGTTTACGGCCGTACGAATCATATTTGAAAGCAATTTGGTTAAATAGGTAAAGAGTTAATCATTTTTTAAAGTACGACCGAGCAGCAATGTATTGCGTCCAAATTGACTTGACAAAGGATAAACGGTTTATTGAACTGTCATGATATGACGTGTAAAAAGAACCGTCAATCAGTCGATAACTTTAGATGTAATTACTACATTGCGTGCTAAATTATTTTGTATGGAAAAAAATTCACAATTAAGTAACGAAATTTATGTAAATATGTGAAATATACACTCTGTATGTGTATATGTTTGATATTAAATATACTGTACCAGCTTTATCTCGCGACTTCGCTTGTGTGGATTTCAGATGCTATCCCACGGGAAAAATGTATCAACTACCAAGACAACATACGTTTTAAGCGTTTAAAAAATTATCATTTTAAAGCTTATTATTTCGCAAATGGATCCCTGTATCGAAATGTGGTTTTCCTAGACCCCCAACATTTTTGAAGGACCTATTCAACGATACCCCACACAATTGGGTAAACGTGAAAAAAATATTTCATCCCCAAAAAATCTGTTGCAATATTTTATTCTGCCACTTTCTTGGCGTGACTAATATGTACACCCGTACCAAATTACAGCTTTCTAGTAGAGACTCTGAGCTAAGCCGCGGACGGACAGACTGACAGACGGACAGAGCGAAGCGATAAGACCTTGTTTGACTACAGAACCTTAAAACGCGTTCAGGCCATCTCCGACCATATACTCTAAGTTACAGATTGAACTGTTTGCCTCGAACGTGCACCTAAAGTGTTGCTGCAAAACCGGATTTCCAAGTAATGTCACTTAAGGTACAGTACACCTCACATGGCGCGTACTTGATACATAATCCATGGCATCAGATTACGAATGCTTCTCGAAACTTATCTTGTTACATATCTGCACTTGAGTACAATGAATCCACTTTAGAACCATGTCACATTCACCTTTAATTGACATTTCCTTCTACACGCTACTTGCACTACAAGCACGATTGAATGTAACATGGTACAAAAGTGTGTATTGTGGTCCGGTATGTGAGGCTTCGGGGTGCGTAAGTTCCATCCAACGCCAAGTGCAAAACCCATAAAAAAGGTCCCGCACTGGTTCAAGCACTCGATTTCCAAATCCTGCAAACCACAACTACGTTACCTATAGGTACCAATCAGAATCTATCCCTATATAAAACTACTAGCTTCCGCCCGCGACTTTGTCCGCGTGTACTTCAGGATTTATTCTACTTGTTCGATAGGCATAGAAGGCATCTATCTCCATTTCCAGCATAAGGTACAAAATAGTGTTTATTATGTTACGTAGGCTAATAGTTTAAAGAAACAAAAGAAATTTATATATCTGACATTCAAATAGTCTTCACACTAATATTATAAACGCGAAAGTTTGTATAATACGAATTACATATTCTATGGTCGGTTGCTAGGTTTTTGTTATGCCCAAATTGCCCATGTAATCCCACTAATATTATAAGTGTGATTTTGTACAATTTACACAATATGTCTTTATAAATTATAGCCTATATGTTATTCTGATGTATAAGCTATATTATTGTAAAGTTTCATTCAAATCCATTCAGTAGTTTTTCCGTGAAAGCGTCACAAACATCCAAACATCTAAACATCCAAACTTTCACACTTATAATATTAGTAGGATCAACGTATTCTCTTAGCACTGTATAAACCATCCGCTCGCCATAAACTGGTTACATCACGGCAATAAGAATTCGTACTCGTAGTAAGTTCCGCCGAACGGTAGCCGTCATGGGTATAAGCGTGATCTATTTCGAAACTAAACAACATAAATATTTATACATTGCTAACTTTTGCTCCCAATATCGCTCGCGTGGACTTCACACATTGTCCCATCGGAATATTTTTAGAGAACCGTACCTCAAAAGGATAAAAGAAGGGTTGTTGTCCCATTGCCTATCTGCTTTCTTTTCAAGGTCGTTGTCTCAGGAACGCGTGGAGGTATCAAATTGAAATTAATATCAAATATTCAACTTTGCAATCTCTTGTATCTGTAAAGAAATCCAACTTCTATCTAATCGCAATTAAATGATACAGATGTTTATTCCGCATATTTTGACGATTTCCCCTCCGAGCGCAATTTATTAATCAAAGTCACGGGTACCTACTTCCCATTGTCCTAGAATCCTGAAATTTGGTAAGGAGCTCTTAAAGGTCTTAAGTGTAGGAATAAATTTGAAAACCTTGTTGTTTTACCAATATCACACTAAAACTATTTTTAAAATTCAATCGGAGCACCTATTATTTATGATTTTCAGTATTTTAATTATATTCATATTCAGTCTTATTCAGTAGAGTACCCTCAGTGCGCAAGTGCAACACCCACTGAGATTTTTTTAAATAAAAGACAGTTATCTTACGTGTTAATCCAGAATACAGATTGTGCGCCAAATTGCATCCAAGATTCTATCAGCCTGATGCGTAAGTTGCCCGCGGCAGCCCGCGGCTTTGCCCGCATGTAACACCAATACTAAATAAAAACATTTATTGCAGCCTTCCTCTAAGTTATCCTAACTGGTATTGGAAATGATTAATGTTTCACAAGGTTCTGGCTCAACTTGCTTGCTCAAAAACGTTATTCTTTTCATCCTCTGAGGATAGTCAGTTTTTATTATTATTCATTTATTGTTTAGTGTTATTGCAAATTGCAGGTTTCCTTCTCAAGCGATTTCGTTAGGGAAGCATTTTACTAGTATGTGTTGTATACTAATATATAAATACTAAAGAGAGTTGGTTTGTTTGTCTTTCATTCGCGTCGTAGAGTTAGATTATTTGATTGTGTACGAACTAAGGATATCCAAAGGGGTTGAGAAGGATGTAGGATACCCCGATCGACTAGTTACCGTAGGATACATTCTGAAGTCGACGATCACGAAATCACGGTCAAAAGCTAGTACATCTCTATACAGACATGCATCTAAACTGTAACATTCATAATATTATTACAACTATCATGGTTATCTCTCCGATGTTGGGTATAAATAGATATATACATATAACTACTGTAATTCCTCACCCCATCTCTTGGCTGTTCTCCCCAGGAAGCTCTTCTCCTCAGGGTTGTAGATAGCCTTCAGGAACCTCTGCCAAGCCGGTCCTGATGGTGGAGCTCTCGCCCACTCTGTGCTCTCGATACCATTCGATTTGGTATTACTAGACATTTCTCAAAATTACGAAGGGTATTTTTAAAATTTTCTCATTTAATTCAGTATTAATTTTAATTGTCTCAATTAATTTACTCACATCGAAACACTTTAATTTGTAAATTAATTATTAATCTAAACGTGCGCCATTATCGGCGCGGCCGCGAGCACTGCGCCTGAGCCCTGCGCGCGCGCACCCGTGCACGGGACCGGATCTAGGGAAGGGCCACAATAGCAGCATCACATAGTTTTCATTAATTTTGATCTTCTTGCAAGCATATTTGACATTTTGGGTTAATGGGTGATCAGTGATCGCAGTAAAATGTTGTTACTTAAGGTCTTTTACGACTCCCTTGGGATGAGGTGGTCCTCTTCTATATAGTCTAGACCACACGACAAGAATAACGAAAGACGATATAGTCTCCGTCTCAACTAATTACGATGTATTTAAAGTTACAATTCTTTTTATTGTATATTCTGTGCCAAATAAACTCTTTTCTTTCTTTCTTTATAATACAGTTGACATATCACCTTCCCAAAGCACGCTACGGAACGCAGTTTTGTGAATTCTGAGTTTTGTGTGTGAACTAATTCACGTTATTAAAATCAATAATTATATATACCTTTTTAGGATTCCGTACCCGCAGAGTAACCAACGGAACAGGGTAGACATCGATGTCAAGGTTGTCCTCTCTTTGTATAATAATATAGGGTTCATTCCTAAATAAACAACTCTTATATAAGTTGAAAATAGTGTTCTATAGCTAGGCGGACATGTTGCATGCGCGGGGCGGTCCGGCCCTGCGCGGGCGCACAAGTTGACACGACCACATATAGAACACGTGTAGTCGTGTAGGGTAACCATAATGGTTTTTATTTACCCTCGCGTCTACTCGGGATCCACATGTGCCCTGTCCTCTGTTACCGAATGAATGCAGACGGCGAGATTTTTGGAAGAGCCGTGCACACGTGTATTTATTATTAATTCCATCGTAAGTCTCCGGATAATATGTCTGTTCTTAAATGAAATTATAATTATTCTAATATGTGATACACATTGAGGCAACAGTTGTTATAATTATCGCATTACTTAAGTTAAATAATTTATCGTATTAAATTGCACAAAAAATTGTAACTCCTGTTTTATTAGCCCATGTTATGTACCAGTTTCGTAAACTAATATTATGCACTGTTAATTACAGACCGATATGACGATGTGAGCGCCTGGACAGTCCTATCTGCTGGCGGTGGCTTGTTTTGTTTTTAATGAGTATTTTTGTCCACTGCAGGACTTAATCTCAATTTTAATCTCTGATTAATCTACAAGGTATTTCAAAGCTTAGGCTTAAACATAAGAAAGTTATGCTAGTAATTTCATTTAGAGTAAAATCAAAAAATACATAGTAAATGATGTCATTTACTGATGACAGGAAAAAGACAAAATAGTAAAGTTTACAAAATCTGCGTTTATTGTTATTTAAAAAATTATAAACATGAGGCACATAATTCGAGTAGTACAAATATATAGTACAACATATATAAAAACATTGTATTATAACATTTATTATTTAATAATATTCATATAGGACGGATGACGGTTACATTTTAAGTCATTTTATTTTAAACCTTTTACATTAAGTCAGGCACAAGTTCCCAACCAACACTGGTAATAGAACTAAAATCAGGACAATTTCTTTATTTTACATTTTTCTGAAAAAATAACTGTCAGTAAAAATGTATACTGAAGGGACCTTCATACATTACGCCACGTCTAGTCCGTTAAGGGGGCAGAGTGTAAATCATAAAGAAAAAGTTCATATATGTACCTAGCGGAAAAAATTCAATGATAAAATTGTAGTCAAACGCTACGTATTTTCAGTAAAATATATCCAAAAAATAAATACCTGTAATTGTACACAAGGCCACAGATCAAGCTATACATTTACATTTCCAGTGTAAGCTGACCTCGCATTGTGAGGGTAGTCAAATCGAAACGAATTAGGTGTCATTTTTATTTGTTTATTCCAAATTTAATTTAATTTTGTTCCCCGTACGTTTTCTACTCTGATGATATTCCATACATTTGAAGTCAATACAATTTCCTAGACACGAATATCAGTAGTTTCTTAAAACTTCGTAAAAAATGTTTAATTTATGCTTTTTGATTGCTATACGAATATATGACCGTGTAAAAGTATAAATATTAACGACAATCTGACAAACTACAAAGAGATGTGGGAAATGTCTTCTTACCCTTCAACCTGATCACTAGCGACGCCATATGTCAAAAATAATTACTCGAAAATGAAGTACAGATAATGTAGTTTATTTCGCTGTAGTCACACATAGAAAATTTGACAGAATTTGGTGACGATGGGGGCACTAGTTAAGCTCAGGGGTATCCGCTATCGAAAAAACGAAATAAATAAATTCTAAAATCGATGGAGTATTTTCCAATTGAAATATTGTGCGGTATGTATATATAAAATTTGTGCCTATTAATATATAGTCATTATTATTACATTTACTCATTAGAAATTTGGTCTTACCTAATACATATATAAAATATTGGAATGCTGTTACATACAAAGGTACTTGTATATTATATTGCATACACATGCGACGTAATGTTCATTTTAATACAATATAAATAGCGTAGATAAACACCTAAGCAAGACTGTAGAATCTTGATGACGTCAGAGCAAGTATATTCAAGTTTTACCGCGATATTTGATGGTTTTCTGTGTTTACAGTTTTAAATATATTGTATTGAAATGAAACCATACACTATGTCCTAGATCGTGCAGGTCTAAATCAGTCTTAAAACATAAATCAAAACGGTTACTAATAAAATGGACGGCATATATTGCATGCAGAACTTTGTAAAAATATAAATTTTATCTATATAGATTAAGTAGCGAAATATAAGAACATATTGTTAAAATTTGTTTACACATTTGTCGGTTACAGTAAAATAAATGTAAACCACATGTTATTCTATAAATACTTAAACCAAAACTGTTTATTTATTACACGCAAACTAAATTCAATGGTCAAAATCACAATCTACGAGAGCTACATTTTCTCTAAGTTAATAGCAATTTAAGTCTCACATTTCAGATATAGAACTAGTGTTAGTTAGTCAAACATTAAAACATAATTCTTTTGCACCATTTAAAAGGCATTTATCGTAATTGGGAACTTACGGCAAAATTAGATTCCTGTTCATCAAATTACAGTCTCATAGCTTGCGAGAGTATTGAACTGATACAATAAATAATTATTTCATTTATTTTACTGAACAAAGTCCAATGAGATTCAAAATAAGTCTAACTAATTGTAGCGTGGGTCTTGACAGCTCAGTAGTGCTATGCCATTTAATAAGGCACAACTATAAAAATTATCTAAATACACAAATCTCGCAGCCATTTAGGAGTTTAAAATACAATAAATCCTTACAATGAGATTCAATAGACCAAACCAAAGTACAAGAAGTTTGGAATTTAAATAAAACAACAGTAAACAGGTAGATGAAATTAATAAAGTTAGTCAGAAAAAGATTTTCTCCTAAAATTAGAAACAGTAAATAGTGAAATGTAAAGTAAGCAAAAGATGTTATAGACACTGGAAAGGCACTTCATTATGTGGGTGGACGGAAGTATTCTATATCTATGCAGTCTAGTACACACTTTAAAACCTAAATTAAGTCTAAGGGAGTTAGTATAGCTTACAACTAACTATGGCCCAATTAAACATTATTTGAGTGAGTTGCCATTTCGAATAATATCCCTACTAAAACTATTGTCATAATAAAATTATAAAATGCAATCGAAATAATCTTGAGATTGGTCGAGATTCAATAGTAAATTACTAAGTCTTAATATTATTCGAATCCTAGAAGTACATTACAGAAATGTTTCTTGGCCAAGATATATCTGCAGCGGTAAGTTTTAGTAGATTTCAGGAACTAATTTCATCAATGAAGATTTGGGGGAGAGCAAAAATTTACTCCAACTGTACCTTTGTACAATTATCTCCATTTTGTGTTTTTGTCTGTTGTGTGTCCAATACAAAACAACAAGGCTGGTCTGGACTCTCAAAGTGTTGTAGTACCTCTTTCGTAGCGACTTTTCAATACAAATACAAAAGTGTAAATGAACTTCTTAGTATATGAGTACTACTCTCGCATATAAAATACATGGTATTATTAAACTGTTATACGATAAAATTTCCACTCACCTTTATAGCGACACGTAGTTTATGGACAACCCTCTAACACTACAAATTATGCTGTAAATACGATATTTATAGACAAAACATTTGTAAATCACAGCTATTAACTTCCTTCAAATCTGCTAATGTTTCCCGCTGCAAATTTAGCTCCACCATCCAGTCTACCTGGTAACCCCTACCATAAGTTTACATTGTCGTACGACTGAAGTATATGGTCTCAACCGTAAGCCATATAGTTTCCGGCACACAAACAACAATAGGCATAGTGGGGATGAGTTCGCGCATCCCGGGCGACAGAGGGGCGGAAGGGGGGACTATTCGGCCAATCACGCGCCTCAACGCGTTTTCTCCCGCTCCCCGCCAAAGAGACCCGAAAATCATTTACTTCGCAATCAAGGTCATTTTTAAAGTTGTTTGCCGTTTACCATATACCATCAATTTAAAAAGGAAAGACATGGTCATTCGAAGAATTCCTCGAATTCTGGTCAAACTCGATAAATTAGCGCAATCTGTTAGAACTTCCAAGAATTACGTCGAGACTCACGCCTGGACATTTGGCAATGACAGTTCTCAAACGGAACCAGCGTGATTGGTTGACACGTTGGTGCTAATTTGACGTTTAGGACCAATGACATGGAGCCATTGAGATTATTCGTAGAACACAATCATATAAGACGTCTAAGCCCTGTACCTTTTCTGTTACCTGTAATGAAGTTGAATGAAGAAGAAGAATGAGTGTACAACGTGAAGTCATGGCAGGAGTGTAGGTGTGAGATGTACGTGGTCTACTCGATCATCAGCTCGAAGTGCACGACGCCGAGCCGCTCGCGCCGGTCGTAGCGGATATTTCGCGCCCACGCCCGGCACTCGATGTTGATCAGGATACCCGCTGCAAATGAAAACCCTTTCAATCATACATAATATGACTGCGAAAGTATGTCTGTTTGTTCTCTTCTAGTGACTAAACACTTGCACCGATCGGCAAGAAAGTATTTGACTGGATGATATGGAAAAGGATTTCGATGGAATCTATAGTTACAGCTTGGCAAAAAAGAGTTTCGACGCGGTGACAGGTGTCACTAATATTTTTCTTTGATGGCAACACTTACTTTACTGACAAGCACTAGTTGCTTTTGCGTCATTCGTTTGCCGACATTATTGTTTTCCGTTAATTATAAAGAATACATCAATTTCTGTTTGCTATTTGAGCACTTCAAAAATGTACAAGACTATTCGGATTAACAAAAAAGTATTAAAATCGATAAATTCACAGTATATAGGGTGACCAGGCCACAAGTGCGATAGGAGCGCCCTAATTTTTTGCACACTCTTTTTTGCCAAGCTTTAACGTGAACAAAATCGCGGGCAAAAGCTAGTTCTATCTATCAACTCGATATCAATTTTTTGTCTTTTTCATTTTCAAGTGTGGTAGATAAATATTAATATCTGTGTCAGAGATTCACTCGTTGTGAACAAATTTGTGTGTGTGTGTGAAAATTCGATATTTTTAATGTTTGATAAATTTTCACTTGGCCTTCTTTTCACCTGATGGTATGTGACGAAAATGCCGTCTTAGATGGTAAACGACCTTTAAACCCTGAAGCCTCAAACTAACGAGGCGCTGGCTCGGCCACCTTTCATACCGGAGCACAACAGTGCTATTAACAGTGTTGTTTGGCGGCAGACCTAGGTAAGAAAATACTATGTCAACCCGAATACCGAGAGGTAGCCTCACTGGGAATTGAACCCGGAACCTACAGCTTGTAAGCCACGGAGGCGGTTAAATTTTTATCGAAAATGGCACTTTGGATGGATTGGATTCTATGTTCAAATTTCTCGTTTGCTCTCATATTAATATTATACATATGTAAGTATAGCAGAGTGTGTCTGACTTCGCGGTCGCTGCAGATGCACGGCAACCAGCGGGCTGAGGTACCCCTCCGCGTTGTTGTATGGGTAGAAGTACCCCGGGAACCCCTGGTGCGGGTGGTACCGCACCGGACCGATGTTCTCCTTGTCCGCAGGTGTCTCTCCCTCGCACGACACCCACACCATGTTGCCCTGAAGGTCACGTATATACACAACAATTAAACACATATATACGCCATACTATTCAAAAGATAAAAACTAATAAAAATGTTTTTATTTTTATATGAATTTAATATTTAGAAGGTACTGCACGAAATTTTCTCTCTCTCCAAAAAATCAAGTCATTTAAAACTTTCCGTTAGGTCGTGAACGTATGAAAAAATAATTTTTTGTTTTTATCTATCCCATTTTTTAAAAGTTATTCTGCTATTCGGAACGTATACAAACACAACAAATTAAAAACCATGAAAATCGATCCAGACGTTCTTGAGTCATAAGAGTTCGAAATAACTCGACTTCGTTTTATATATATATTAAGATTTCAACAACAGCATGCCCTTGTTCAAGGATAACTTAATAAGTCCTTTCAATGTATTAACTAATACAGCGAATAGTTGTAGACTTTAATCTATAAAATTTCGTGCAGTACCTTCTAAAGGAATGAGCAAAGCGACTTATTAATAGCATATATCCATCTCTTATTTACTACAGGGTGTTAGTGATCATTAGTTGTCCCCTTCCCCTCAAGATAAACATGAAGCTGTGTTTATATACTCACGTAGTCCCTGTTGACGGCGGTGATGTTGAATATATGTTGTCTGAGCTTGTCGGGCATGTCGCCGGGGAGCGCCCGAGTGTCGTTGTAAAACTCCGGACGCCAGCCGAAGATCCTAACAC